>JAOPSE010000077.1:2642872-3388479 GCA_029449295.1 Zea luxurians | reverse complement strand
TTATCGGGACAGTTAGCGATAAAATGACCAAGCTTACCGCACTTGAAGCATGAGCGCTTCCCCTTTGTCTTGGTCTTGCTTGGCTGCCCCTTGCGACCATTTAGCGCCGTCTTGAATCTATTGATGATGAGAGCCATCTCTTCATCATTGAGTCCGGCCGCCTCAATCTGTGCCACCTTGCTGGGTAGCGCCTCCTTGCTTCGTGTTGCCTTGAGAGCAAGGGGTTGCGGCTCGTTGATTGGACCATTCAAGGCGTCGTCCACATACCTTGCCTCCTTGATCATCATTCTCCCGCTAACAAATTTCCCAAGAACTTCTTCGGGCGACATCTTGGTGTACCTGGGATTTTCACGTATATTGTTTACCAAATGAGGATCAAGAACGGTAAATGACCTGAGCATTAGGCGGACGACGTCGTGGTCCGTCCATCGTGTGCTTCCGTAGCTCCTTATCTTGTTGATAAGGGTCTTGAGCCGGTTGTATGTTTGCGTCGGCTCCTCCCCTTATCATTGCGAACCGTCCAAGCTCACCCTCCACCAACTCCATCTTGGTGAGCAAGGTGACGTCGTTCCCCTCATGAGAAATCTTGAGGGTGTCCCAGATTTGCTTGACGTTATCCAAGCCGCTCACTTTATGGTATTCATCCCTGCACAAGGAAGCTAGAAGGACAGTAGTAGCTTGTGCATTCTTATGAATTTGTTCATTAATGAACATGGGACTATCCGAACTATCAAAGTGCATTCCACTCTCTACAATCTCCCATATACTAGGATGGAGAGAGAATAGGTGACTACGCATTTTGTGGCTCCAAAATCCGTAGTCCTCTCCATCAAAGTGTGGGGGCTTGCCGAGTGGAATGGAGAGCAAATGAGAATGTGAACTTTGCGGAATACGAGAGTAATCAAAAGAAAAGTTCGAATTAACCGGTTTCCTTCTCTCGTAGTCGTTGTGGTCCTCGTCCTTTTGGGAAGAAGTAGACTCGTCGCTGTCGTAGTAGACGATCTCCTTGATGCGCCTTGTCTTCTTCTTCTTCCCTTCCTTCCGTCTTTGGCCGAGCCGGAGTCGGTAGGCTTATCGTCCTTCGGCTCGTTGACGAAGGATTCCTTCTCTTTGTCATTGATCACAATACCCTTCCCCTTAGGATCCATCTCTTCGGGCGGTTAGTCCTTTTGTGAAGAGAACGGCTCTGATACCAATTGAGAGCACCTAGAGGGGGGGTGAATAGGTGATCCTGTAAAAACTTCAAACTTAAGCCACAAAAACTTGTTAAGTGTTAGCACGATTATAGCCAAGTGGCTAAGGTGAAGTCTCAACAAAACACAGTACCACAAGAAAATCAAGCACAGAGGTGACACAGTGGTTTTATCCCGTGGTTCGGCCAAGACCAACGCTTGCCTACTCCACGTTGTGGCGTCCCAACGGACGAGGGTTGCAATCAACCCCTCTCAAGCGGTCCAAAGACCCACTTGAATACCACGGTGTTTTGTTGTTCCTTTCACTATCCCGTTTGCAAGGAATCTCCACAAATTGGAGTCTCTTGCCCTTACAAGTATATGATCACAAATGAAACACAGAGTAAGGGAGGGAAGCAACACACACAAATCCACAGCGAAATGCGCACACACACGGCCAAGACTCGAGCTCACAAGAGTATCACAAAGTTCTCACTAGAACGGAGCTCGAATCACTTAGAATCACAAATGAAAGCGCAAAGACTAAGTGTGGATGATCAAGAATGCTCAAAGGTTGCTTGTGTGTCTCCTCCATGCGCCTAGGGGCTCCTTTTATAGCCCCAAGGCAGCTAGGAGCCGTTGAGAGCAAATCCGGAAGGCCATCCTTGCCTTCTGTCGGGGGGGCACCGGACAGTCCGGTGCACACCGGACAGTGTCCGGTGCCCGATTTGTTTCCATAATAGGCGCTTCCGACCGTTGCCGACCGTTGGAAGATCTGGAGCGTTGGCGCACCGGACATGTCCGGTGCACACCGGACAGTCCGGTGCCGTCTTCCGACCGTTGGCTCTGCCACGTGTCCCGCGCAGATTGCGCGGTCGACCGTTGGCCCGGCCGACCGTTGGCTCACCGGACAGTCCGGTGCACACCGGACAGTCCGGTGAATTTTAGCCGTACGCCGTCGGCCAATTTCCCGAGAGCGGCCAGTTCGCGCCGAGTCGGCCTGGCGCACCGGACACTGTCCGGTGCACACCGGACAGTCCGGTGCTCCAGACCGAGCTGGGTCTTGGCACCACACAGCCAAGTCTTTTCTCCTCTTCTCTTTTCTTCTTCTTTCTGTTTCTAACACTTAGACAAATATATTAGTACACAAAACCAATGTACTAAGGCTTAGAAACATACCTTTACTTCATGATTTGCACCTTGTTCATCCATGTACATAAATTCACACTTAAGTACATGTGTTGGCACTCAATCACCAAAATACTTAGAAATGGCCCAAGGGCACATTTCCCTTTCAGTTACTGCCTCCGTCCATGAGGACCTTGGAGAGCCTAACGTTGCCGATGATCGGGTCGACGATGAGCGGGTACCTTCCTGGGCTCGGCACGAAGTCGGGGTGGTCGCCTTGGTTGAAGGTGATAGGCTTGTCGGACCAGTCTAGGTAGACCGGTGCTGCTACCTTCACCGAGCAGACCTCCCAGCGCTCCTGCTTGCGGTGCCGAGCCAAGGCGTTCGCCACCTGTCCGCTGTAGATCATGAAGCAGTTGTGGACCTCCGGGAACTCCTCTTCTTTGTCGCCCCCCTTCTTGTTGTTGCCTTGGTCCTTACCACATTCTGCCGAGGGTCCAGCCTTGATGAAGTAACACCGGAGGATGTCGCACTCCTCAAGGGTGTGCTTGACGGGACCCCTGTGATAGGGGCATGGCTCCTTGAGCATCTTGTCAAACGTGTTGACTCCTCCGGGAGGCTTTCGAGGGTTCCTGTGCTCGGCAGCAGCGACGAGATCCACGTCGACGGCGTTGCGCTTCGCTTGCGCCTTCTTTCTGGCCTTCTTCTTCATGCCACGCTGGGCGGATGCCTCGGGGGCGTCTTCCTTCTGCCCTGAGGCTGCTTGTCCTTCCGGAAGATGGCTTCGACCGCCTCCTGACCAGAGGCGAACTTGGTGGCGATGTCCATCAATTTGCTCGCCTTGGTGGGAGTCTTGCGTCCTAGTTTGCTCACTAGGTCTCGGCAAGTGGTGCCAGCGAGGAATGCCCCGATGACATCCAAGTCGGTGATGTTGGGTAGCTCGGTGCGCTGCTTTGAAAACCGCCGGATGTACTCTCGCAGGGATTCCCCTGGCTGCTGGCGGCAGCTTTGGAGATCCCATGAGTTCCTAGGGCGTACGTACGTACCCTGGAAATTTCCAGCGAAAGCCTTGACCAGGTCATCCTAATCGGAGATCTGCGTGGGAGGCAGATGCTCCAGCCAGGCCCGGCCAGCGTCGAAGAGGAAAAGGGGGAGGTTGCGGATGATGAGGTTATCGTCGTCCGCCCCTCCCAACTGGCATGCCAGCCGGTAGTCCGCAAGCCACAACTCTGGCCTTGTCTCCTCTGAGTACTTGGTGATGGTAGTCGGGGCTCGAAACCGGGCCGAGAACGGCGCTCGTCGTATGGCCCGGCTGAAGACTCGCGGACCTGGTGGCTCGGGTGAGGGACTCCGATCCTCACTGTCGTAGCGTCCCCCGCGCCTGGGATGGTAGCCCCGGCGCACCATCTCCTCGAGTCGGGCTCGACGGTCGCAGCGGTGTTGCTCGGCGCCGAGGCGATCTGGGGCTGTAGGCGTCCCGTCCCGTGTGCGCTCGATGTGGACCGAGGCCTCCTGCATGCATCGGGAGGGCGTTGCGCGATGCTCCGAGGGGTCTCCTTGCCTCCAGGAGGCAGGGCTCTCGGCTTGTCGAACAGCGACGTCTTCTAGGAGGCCCTTGAGCTCGCCCTGGATACGTCGCCCTTCGGTGGGATGGCTCCGGCATTGTTCGAAGCAACATTACTGCCGCGGCTAGGCTCTGGCCGGCCCCGTTGAAGGCCGGGGCCGGCATCACCCTGGCATTGTCAACAATGCGGCGCTGGACGTCCTGGGCCCGATGACGTGCTCCCTCAGCGAGTGCCTGGCCTGCCCACTCCTGCTCGATGTTTTGTCGGAGCTGCACAAGTCGCCCCGCTTCTTCGTCGAGCTTGGCCTGCATCTCGTGGAGTTGCTCAAGCTGTGTGTCCTGACCCCCCGCAGGGACTTGAACCACAGCTAGCTCCCGCGGGATCTCAACGCGAGACGTAGGTGCAAGGGCGCCATCACTTCCTGGCATACCAAGGTGGTTTTCTCCGCCGTGATCCTCCTGGTCGATGTGGAAGCACTCGCGAGTTGGGTCGCAACCCTCATCATCAAGGCTGTGACCATCATCAGAGCAGCCGGAGAGGCAGTGGTCACATGTGGACATGAAGTCACGCATGGCACGGGGATCACGGAGTCCAGAGAAATCCCAACTAACGTTAGGGTCGTCCCTTCCTCGGAACCCACGGGTCCAGAGGTTGAGACGGTCGTCAGTCGGTCCCAAGTTGACCACATATGGTACCCGGAAGGTCAGGATATGCCCTAGCGAAAGCGCTCACCGAAGCGGGGTTGCTTGGCGGATCGAAACTGAATCTAAAGGGATCAGGGTGAAAAACAGATGGTACCTTTTGGTCGATGGACGGTGGTGAAGTTACGTCGGGGATGGAATGCACCGTCATCTTTGGTACGAGGCTAACGCCCAGCAAGTCCTTCGCGAGGGTGCTGGCGTCATCAGTCTGCTTGGGGTCGGCACGTGGCAGGGAAGCAACACCCGTCGTTGTCTCAGGTGCGAGGACAACACCCGACATGTCCCCCGCAGGGGTGCCGGCGTCGTCGACTCGCTCTGGTCCGACAGCCGACGAGGTGCCGCCTCCTGCCTGGCCACGGTTGCCCCATCTCTGTCTCCTCCGGTGAGGAGGGTGGTGGGGTTGACTCAAATGTTCCTCTTCTGCCACGTGGAGATGCCGTCGTCGTCGAGTTCGCCGCTGCCGGGCGAGCCGACGACCGTCGTCGTTGTCATGCTGCGGGGGGAGCAGTACCATGTCGTAGCCGCCGTCAAGGGATATGAACTCGAGACTCCCGAAGCGGAGCACCGTCCCCGGCTGAAGAGGCTGCTGGAGGCTACCCATCTGGAACTCAACGGGAAAGTGTTCGTTAACACGCAGTGAGCCCCTACTTGGCGCGCCAACTGTCGGTGTTTCGGACCCGTGAGGACCGTCAACCGACCATTGAATTTGTTGCTGCGTGTCCCTGCCCAGATGGGTTGATGCAAGATGGAACACAAGAGGGAAATGAGGCTTATGTTATCTCGCACCGGGGTGCTCGTAGTAGGGGTTACAAGCGTCGCGAGAGAGCGAGGGCGAGAGCGAGAGAGAGAGAGAGAGAGAGTCCCTGCGTGCGTTCGTCTCTGCCTGTCTCGTCTACCCCGCTTCCCTCTATGTCAATGTCTCTGTGTGTGTCCACGTATGTCCACCTGAACGTGTGAACGTGAACCTCGTCCTCCACCCCCCCTTTAGGAAGGCCCTGGACATCCCTTTTATAGATACAAGGAGATGCCCAGCTGTACAATGGGGTGTAGCTATGTGCTAACGTGGCTGGCGAAGAAGCGCCTTGAGCCCTGTACACGAGCTAACGTGGCCGTCAGAGAAGTGCCTTGAGCCCTGTAGAAGCACAGCTGTCGGGCGGCATGGATCCTGCTGACGTTGTCTTGCTTCCGTAGGGAGCTGAGAACCTCAACGTCATGGATGCACGCGGGGAACCATCATTACCTGCTATCGGAGTAGTTTGATGTGACTCTAGTCTTGTTCCTTCGTAGCAAAGGATGGCTAGCTAGCGGTAGGGTAATGATGTCTCCCTGTAGCGTAGTCGGTCCGAGGCCCAGGTCGGGTGAGGCGGAGACTTCTCCGAGGCCGAGGCTGAGGTCGAGCGAGGTTGTGACTCCTCCCGAGGCCGAGGTTGAGGCCGAGGCCTGGGTCGGGCGAGGCGGAGCTCCCTGTTGCGCCCGAGGCTAAACTCGGGAGAGGTCATGATTTACTGTTGCTAGTCTTGCCCTGGTGGTTGGCACAGTAGCCGGAGCGGGGCGAACAGTGCTGTTTCCCTGTCAGAACGGTCAGTAAAGGGGCGAAGTGACTGCGGTCACTTCGACCTTGCCGACTGAGGCACGCTTGTCAGGATAAGGTGTCAGGCGATCTTCGCATTAAATGCGCATGCGATACGGTTGGTTGGTAGGGCGATCCGGCCGAGGTCGCTGCATGACAAAGTCTGCCCGAGCTGGGATTCGGGTGAGCCGAGGGTGCGTCTGCTGACTGAGTGGGCCCTCAGGCGAGGCGTGAATTCGTCCGGGACTACTGTTCCCGCCCGAGGCTGGGCTCGGATGAGGTCGCGTCCCTTGGTAGACGTGGCCTTGACTTGACCCGCGCTTTATCAGCCGTGTATGGTTTGTTCTGAAGATGTTTTTTCGGCCGCGTTTAGGAGCATTGAGGGTACCCTTAATTACGGCACCCGACAGTAACAAAAGCATTCCATCCTTTAGTGATGAAAGTAGTAGTGATGATGAAGGTGAGGGAAAGCCCTCTGTAGATGAGCTTGCGGAAGCCGTAGAATTTTTCCAGGATGTTTGCACTAAGCAAAAACTCAACTTAAAACTTTGAAAAATAAGTTGATTAGCTCCCAAAATGATTATAAAGGTTTGCTAGAAAATTTTGAACTTTTGCAAACTTAAATAGTGAGCTGTCAACTAAAATTGAGCTATTAGAATCTAGTGCTCCATCCACTGCTACCAATGATGGTCTCATTAAAAAGAATGAAAAACTTAAGGCTAAGTTAGCTAGCTCCCAAGAAGCTATTGAAAATTTGCTAGAGAAAATGGAAATTCTTAGCATACACAATAATGAGCTAACTACTAAGCTAGAAAATATTAGTAGCACCCCAGCAGCATCTTTAGTTGAAATACCTGAAATTATTAAGAAAGATGCTTCTACTTCTTGCTTTGATTTAATTGATGATTCTAGCCCCTGCAACCAAGTCGTTGTTGAGAATATTGTTGTAGAGACATGTTAGGATGAGGTTGCAAAGGAAAATAAACAATTAAAGCAAGAAGTGGCTCACCATGGAAAGGCTTTGTATGACAAGAAAGGCAAAGCCAAACAAATCCGACCTCCATAGGATAACACCACTACGGGAGTGAACAAGCCTGTAGAGGGAGAAACTGTGATTTGTAGGCTATGCCACAAGGAAGGCCACAAGTCTTTCTAATACAAGGCGATGACCGGGGATAAACAAAGGCAAAAGCTCAAGCAAAAGCCATCAAGCAAAATCTCCAACACCTACATCAAAAAGGTGAATAAAAAGGATGCTACACCATATTTGATCAAAAAGAAAAAGAATGGAAAGGTGATAGCGATCAAGGCCAATAAGCAAGCCAACAAAGGAAAAGGGGCCAAACGCATCTAGGTGCCAAAGGAAATCATTTCAACCATGAAAAGCACCAAAAAGGTTTGGATCCCGAAAGGGAAGTGAGTGGACCGAAGGTCAACGGGAAATTTGGAGAATTGGCAAAGTTGGGATGTATATCATGGGATACATCATATTGGATCAAGTTTATTGCCAAGTGGGTTAGTGAAAACTTTGGACTCAAATTTCCCACCCATGACTAAGGTAACTAGATTTATTGTATCTTTTATTTTTTAGATATGCGTATCTATTTATCTTGTACTAGTTTACCTCTCTTGTCTAGTATTACATTTGTTATTTACTTTTGTTTAAAATCATGCATACTAGGAAAATCACATGGTAGGATTGCCTGCTTTCAATTCATATACTTAAGCAAACCTACATGGTTTAAAATGTTTAGTTAAAGCACGTCACATAGCTTCTATATCACTCCATAGTAAATGATGCATCAATTGAAATTTTTTGATTTCTACAAGTTGGATCATTTAACTTATATGTGCCAAAGTTCGGATTGTAGATAATTTGCTCCTCTTGATATCAAATCAAAGTGCAAGTCTCCTATAAGTATTCAAAAACTTGTATGCACATCTTCAGGGGGAGGTTACTCTATAATCTAATACTTTGAGACTAACACCTTTTCAAGTCTATTTCATGTGATAGTCTCATTGTAAGGAAAATGAGGTCCCTGCAGAAAGACAACAATCTTCCACTGCAAAATCTCCAAGAACTCTCATGTCTCTCAAGCTCGCTATTGAATTTCAATCGATATCTTTGAGACTACATCTAGTATCATTTACATGTCTTCTCCAATATTTGATTAGACTATATTCATATCATATGCTTCCATGTTGCTAAAATGCATAAGTGGTTAACTCATATTTTGTTACCTATGCATAAGGGAAGTTAATCTTTTCAAATCATGTCTTGCACCTCTATTTTTCACATGCCTTTTCCTAAGTAGAGGATCTCTATCAGGGGGAGTATTTCTTCATCTCTAAAAAGGGGGAGAAAATTCTTTCTAAAGAGAACACTTGTTTAGGGGGAGTAATCCTTTCAGCTGATATCATTCATGTGGTTTAATTTAGTATTCTACAAGTGGTATCATCTGATAAATTTCTTAATGAGGGCAAGCTTTTATTTACTTCCTACATGCTTTTAATGTCTTTCTTTTCGGTGGTTGATGCCAAAGGGGGAGAAGTTTAGGGACCAAAGCAATAAAAACTATATCAAACATCAAACACCACAAATTTAAAATTTTATATATACAAATGGTTTTTTCAAGTGGTTTTGGTTATTTGGTCCTAAAATAGGAAGTAAGTGAATTATGGAGTTAGGGGGAGGCTTAAGTCCATAATTTCACATTGTGGGGACAAACATGCATCCTAGCAAGTAGATTGCATATTTTCATTCAAATACTTGTATTATTTGCTTGCTTTGGTTGTGTTGTCATCAATCACCAAAAAGGGGGAGATTGTAAGGAAAATGGACCCCGGGCCATTTGGCTAATTGAGTTTGGTGTTTGATGAACAACACAATCCCTGAACTAATAAGTTTTCTAGTGTTTGTGTTATAGTTCACAGGATGCAAGATGTACTTGAACTAAGGAATTGAGGAAAGCAACACATCAAAAGAAGACATTAAGAAGATCCAAGAAAAGTCCAAGTGTGCTGCTACAGACTGTCTGTGCGAGGCGCACGGACTATCCGGTGGCACACCAGACTGTCCGGTGAACCAGGGAACTCCAGCCCAACGGCTAGTTCCAGGTGGCACTTAGAGAGAAGACCACCGTACTGTCCGGTGTGAGCACTAGACTGTCCGGTGTGGAAAAGCGTGTGGCACCAACGATCACCTGCTCTGACAGAGCAACGGCTAGGCGCACTGGACAGGCTACAGTGCGTTGTCCGGTGCACCACCGGACTGTCCGGTGTGCCGCAGAGAACTGCAGCTTTTCTCCAATGGCTAGAATTGAGTTGGGGCCTATATATACTTCACCCAACCGGCCATTTGAAGGTGTGGGAGCCCAAGCAACATACCAAGGCATATTGTAGACATTTCCAAGTGCTCAAACACCCAAGTGCTTAATAGAATCACTCGGTGATTAGTAGGTGCTTGCGAAGTGCTTAGGTTAGTTAGACCGCATTAACGCTTGCTCTAGGTGAATCCTAGTTAGTTGAGTGAGTTTAGACAAACCACACAACCCCTCGGCTCTTGCTGTTGTAATTGTACCGAGTGGGGCGAGAGTCTTGCGAGACCATGACAACTGCATTTGTGTCATAGCCGCCACCGTGTACCGGAGGGAACGAGGCCCACGACATTTCAGCCGGAAGCTCGATAGTGGAGACGGCGGGGAGCGTCCGAGAGGAGCCGGAAGCGGAGCACCACTTGCGTGTGGAGAAGGCCCGCGACTCTCTACGGAGTTACTCGACCGTGGTGCTTAGCCCTCGCGTGGGCTTCCCTTTGCGTAGGGGCACCAACGAGGATTAGTCGGGACCTTGCGTGGTTCCGGATACCTCGGTAAAAATACCGGTGTCATCCACGAGATTTGCTTCTCTACTTTGCTCTTTAAGTTTCCACATTTATATTAAGCATTTAAGTTTCAATCTTGTATGCATACTTATTTAGTGTAGATTGAAACTTAGCTTTTGCGGTAGAGATAGCAACACTTAGACAAAACCTAGTTTGCACATTCTAGTTTGATTATTTGTATAGGTTTTGCTCTAGGGATTTATTTGTGGCCTAGATTAGTAAAAGTTTTAGAAGTCCTAATTCACACCCCCTCTTAGGCGTCACCCGTTTCCTACATCATGGATGAGAGGAGAGAGTGTGGAGAGCCACACACGCTCGCTCGCCTCGCCTGGCCAGGTCGAGGCAAAGGGCGCGGGCGCACAACATGCGTGTGAATGGTTCGCCGAAATCCGGCCCCTCGCCTTGCGGGGGCGCGGCTTTCTTTTGCCGTTTCAATTTTTGGTTACTTGGCTGTTAAGTTTAGAATCCTAACCGATCGCTATAAAATCTAAACTGAACACGAGATTTTCGCAGGCGGATAAGATCGAAGGTAGCTATAGTCGTAGACTCGGCCCTATAAAAGACGCCTGGCAGCCAGCATCTAGATCATCCCAGTTTTCGCTTTTGCCTCTCTTCACAGCTGAGCCGCCTTCTAGTTCTCTTCATCCCGACCACAGACGTGCATCTGCGATCAGGATAGCAGGTCTCCGGAACCCTTCGCCTTCTAGATCCTGCACCAGGAGAGGGCGAATAAGGTTTTTGGGAAGTGTCCTCACGCGACTGCTCGTGATCTTCTGACCTCGTCGACCCTGTTGATTTCGCTGCTTCGACGTTGTCGACCCTGCTGATTCCAGCGCGCGCCATCTATCAGTATGTCTAATCAGTATGCATCATCTAATTTGACTTTTTACTTCAGTTCTTCTGATTTGGTCATGATTTATATTCAGAATTTAATCTAGAATTTGTCTAATTATTCAACAGTCCAAAACCTTATTGTAGATAATTTCCTAGTTTTTTCTATGGCTGCTTTTGCCGACGCACTGAAGCCAGAAAAGTTCAATGGTATGCACTTTAAGAGATGGCAAGTTAAGGCCACGCTTTGGCTTACTGCTATGAATGTCTTCCATGTTAGTAAAGGCAAACCTGAGGGTCCACTAACTCCTGAACAGGAGAAAGAGTACGACCATGCCAATACTATCTTTACGGGAGCAGTTCTTAGCGCCCATGTTGACCGTCTAGTTGGTGCGAATATTCAGCACACAGACGGGAAAGAGTTGTGGGATGCACTTACTACTAAGTATGGTGCATCAGATGTTGGCAGTGACCTGTATATCATGGAGAGCTTTCATGATTATAAGATGGTTGATAATCGGTCTATTGTAGAGCAAGCTCATGAAATACAGTGTATAGCCAAGGAGCTCGACCACCTTAAGATAGTCCTTCCCGACCAATTTGTGGCTGAATGCATTATTGCAAAGTTGCCTTCTACATGGAGGAACTTCGCCACATCTCTGAAAACATAAGAGATATGAGATATCAGTTGAAAATCTAATAGCGTCTCTGGATGTTGAAGAGAAAGCTGGGCTAAGGACACGAGATCTAAAGGAGGCGAGGGCCACTCCAGTGCCAACATGGTTCAAAAGAACCACAACAAGGGCAAAGGAAAGCCAAAATCTAACAAGCCCAACAAAACTACCAACTTCAAGAAGAAGAAGAACAAGGCTGAACTGACATGTTTTGCATGTGGCGAGACGGTCATTTTGCCAAGGATTGTCCTGATCGAGCGGATCGTCGTGGCAAAAAGGGCAATGTCAACACAGTGATCGCTAGCAATGAGGAATACAAAGGGTATGGTAATTTACCTTTCATTTTCAGTATTTCAATCACCTAGCTGGTGGCTTGACTGGTGCTAATGTTCATGTGTGTTCTGACATTAATTTGTTCTCTTCTTATCAGGGTGCCCGAGATTCTTCCGTCCTAATAGGGAATGGGTCACATGCTTCTGTTCATGGCACTGGCACGGTGGATCTGAAGTTTACTTTGGGAAAGATCGTGCAGCTGAAGAACGTGCATCATGTCCCTTCTATACACAAGAATCTCGTTAGCGGAACCCTTCTACGTAGAGATGGGTTCAAGGTAGTTTTGGAGTCCAATAAATTAGTTGTGTCTAAGTCTGGACAATTTATTGGTAAAGGCTATGATTGCGGAGGCTTGTTCCACTTTTCTCTGTTAGATTTCAATAATAACTCTGTGAACCATATTTGCGCTAATGTTGATGATCTTGCGAGTATTTGGCATTCTCGTTTGTGTCATATTAATTTTGGCTCTATGTCTCGGCTTTCAACCATGAGTTTAATTTCGAATATCACCATAGTCAAAGGTTCTAAGTGCCATAGTTGTGTGCAGTCGAAGCAACCTCGAAAGCCTCACAAGGCTGTTGAGGAGAGACACCTGTCACCTATAGAACTCATACATTCTAATCTTTGTGATATGAATGGTGTGTTGACAAAGGGTGGCAAGAGATACTTCATGTCATTGATTGATGATGCGTCTAGATTTTGCTATGTATACTTGCTAAAAACTAAAGATGAGGCTTTAGACTACTTTAAAATCTATAAGGCTGAAGTTGAAAACCAACTAGAGAGAAAGATCAAACGTCTTAGATCAGATCATGGTGGCGAATTCTTTCCCAAAGTCTTTGATGATTTGTGCAGAACATGGCATTATTCATGAGAGGACGCCTCCCTATTCACCCGAATCAAACGGGGTTGCTGAAAGGAAAAACCGTACGCTGACTGACCTGGTGAATGCCATGTTAGACACTTGTGGTTTATCTAAGGCATGGTGGGGGGAGGCAGTCCTGACTTCATGTCATGTTCTAAATAGAATTCCTATGGGCAAAGAAGAGAAAACCCCTTATGAGAAGTGGGTTGGGAGAAAACCATCACTTTCATACTTGCGCACTTGGGGGTGCATGGTGAAAGTCAATGTACCGATTAATAAAAAGTGCAAGCTTGGTCCAAGGACAGTGGATTGTGTCTTTCTTAGATATGCTTCGTGTAGCATAGCATATAGATTTTTAGTAGTTAAATCTGAAGTTCCTGATGTGTATGTTGATACTATTATGGAATCACGTGATGCTACTTTCTTTGAACACATATTTCCAATGAAAGACATTCATAGCAATTCTAGATATTCTTCTGAAATAACTCCTGAACATAGTACACCTGTTAAGAGTTTTAAATAGCCACATGAAATTGTCCTAGAGGAGGATGACAATGATGCTCCTAAAAGGAGCAAGAGACAAAGGGTTGAAAAATCCTTTGGTGATGATTTCATTGTGTACCTTGTGGACGAAACTCCTACTACCATTGCAGAAGCATTTGCATCTCTAGATGCAGATGATTGGAAAGAAGCAGTTCATAATGAGATGGACTCCATTCTTTCAAATGGTACGTGGGAAGTCACTGATCGACCCTATGGATGTAAACTTGGGTTATAAGTGGGTGGTTAAAAAGAAGCTCAAGCCTGATGGTACAATTGAGAAGTACAAGGCTAGGCTTGTGGCTAAAGGTTATACTCAGAAAGAAGGAGAAGACTTCTTTGATACTTACTCACCTGTTGCTAGAATGACTACTATTCGAGTACTCCTTGGGCCTCGTATGGTCTCCTTGTTCATCAGATGGATGTAAAGACAACTTTTCTTAATGGAGAGCTGGACGAGGAAATCTATATGGAACAGCCTGATGGATTTGTGGTAAAGGGTCAAGAAAGCAAGGTGTGCAAGTTATTGAAATCTTTGTATGGTTTGAAGCAAGCACCAAAGCAGTGGCATGAGAAGTTTGACACGACTCTAACGTCTGCAGGCTTTGCCATTAATGAGGCAGACAAGTGTGTATATTATCGCTGTGGTGGGGGCGAAGGAGTTATTTTGTGCTTATATGTTGATGATATATTGATATTTGGCACAAACATTGATGTGATCAATGAGGTCAAGTCTTTTCTATCAAAGAGTTTTGATATGAAAGATCTAGGGGAAGCTGATGTGATTCTAAACATCAAGCTGATTAAGGTAGATGGTGGGATTACTCTCTCGCAGTCTCACTATGTTGAAAAGGTTTTGAAGCGATTTGGCTTCTCCGAGTGCAAACCTTCTCCAACACCTTATGATCCCAGTGTGACACTGCGAAAGAACAAGAGAATTGGTTTAAACCAATTGAGATACTCTCAGATCGTCGGTTCACTCATGTATCTTGTTGGTGCAACAAGGCCCGATATCTCGTTTGCTGTGAGCAAATTGAGTAGGTTCATGTCAAACCCTGGGACTGATCATTGACATGCACTTGAGCGGGTTATGCACTACTTGCAGGGTACAATGAGTTATGGAATTCACTATTCTGGTCAGCATGCAGTACTTGAAGGATATAGTGATTCGAACTAGATATCTGATGCATACGAGCTTTATGCCACCAGTGGTTATGTCTTTACTATTGGTGGAGGTGCGGTATCATGGAGGTCATGCAAGCAGACCATCTTGATGAGGTCAACCATGGAAGCCGAGCTAGCTGCACTTGACACAGCAACCGTTGAGGCAGAATGGTTGCGTGAACTCTTGATGGACTTGCTGGTAGTTGAGAAACCAATACCAGCTATCCTTATGAACTGTGACAATCAGACAGTGATTGCTAAAGTGTCGAGTTCTAAGGATAATGGGAAGTCATCAAGACATGTCAAAAGACGATTGAAGTCTGTCAGAAAGTTGAGAAACTCCAGAGTTATAAGTGTGACTTATATTTCAACAGATAAAAATCTGGCAGATCCTTTTACCAAGGGACTACCACGTAATGTGATAGAAATCGCATTGAGAGAGATGGGTATGAGACTTGTATAAGTTGCCATGGTGGAAACCCAGTCTATGTGATTGGAGATCCCGTGAAGGTCCTGGGAAGAACAAGCCATTGGTGAACTGAGGAGAGTAACCTTTGACTCTCTCTAAGTAAAGATGCAATACTCTCAAATGCTGTAAGGCAGGTCAGCTTTGTGCCTTAATGTGTTCTGTTGGCTTGTATTAGCGAAGATGTTGTCCTGTAGAACATTCTTGAAAGAACACACCTATATGAGTTAGACTGTCTAACGTCGCAGTCTATGATATGTGGGTGATCTCTAGTAAACTCATGAAGAGACCTTGGAGTACGACGTATATGCTCCACCCGAGAAGGGGACTACTGGTGTGATTGAACTTCCCAAGTTATTAGGCCCACCTACAGTTGTCCTTGTCCAACGGACCTCAGACAACCCTGTAGGTGTTCCTGAATCACTTGACAAGTTCGATATCTACTTTTCTTACCTTTCCAAGAGCGTTTTACCCGTCACGCAGACATTACAAATCATCGGAGATACGGAAATGTGGAAGCAGTTACATAAACTTACCTTTATTTAAAAGTAAGACAAAGTTAAATATCTATAGACCAGAATATAACATACGAGCGTAGAGTATAATTATTACAACCATGGGAGGCAAAAACCCCTCCCGAAAAGTTTTACACAAAAGTTTTAAGGAGGATCCTTTCCTCCCGCAGCTTTACTCCTGATGTTCTTTCTTCGGAACCACCTTAGAACAGAAGCAACAAAAATTTGCTGCTTCTTCACCTAAAAACAACAGGGAATAAAACCCTGAGTATGGAATTACTCAGCAAGTCTTACCCGACTAAAGAAAGACTCTCAAGGGATGCTGGCTTTAAAGGTGTCAAGGTAAGGCTTATTAATGATCAATGACTCTGTTTGCAGAAATGCTTACTAAAAGTGGATCCTTAAAAATCCAGTTTTATTTGTCAAGTTAAGTAAAATTACCTGCAACTAGAGTTCTTTCTACCCTAGTTCAATCACTTGACCTGCACTAGCCAATTTCTTAACAACCCTTCATCTTTACTGGAGTTCTACGTATAGGTCAGTGACCAAGTCTTCATAACCGCGAAGGTACAACGATCCGAATCGATTATACTCAGCTGAGGATATCCAATCACACGACATATGTAGCACTTAACCCTTGCATATTTCAACTCGCCACCGGGGTTCTTAAGACCAGATCAGGTTCACGCCAACCGAGAGCACAGATACACCACCGTCCAGCTGCTTGCCATGGAGGGTACACGCTACTCTCGCCATCTCTCCACTCCCATTGCGTGGTATCTTATTCTGGTATTAGTCTGCCCGAGGCAAAGCTTACCCATGACGAGGCATGTGACCAGTTAAAGGGTCCTCAGTCATCAAGCCTACATCGAGACGGTCCTTAATCGACTCAGACGGAGACACTACACCGAGACTCTCTTCTCGTGCAAGTCACCCGCCCGGTCTCAGCTTTATCATTTCCAACCCAAAAACTTGGTACCTGATAGAGGTACATCTTTTTTCGATGTTGAACCCATCAGGGCCATGATGGATCCACCATCAAGGTTTGTTTTCAAAAACATCCCTCCCACTTTGCAACATCATCTTTTGTAGAAACAAAACATTTTGTTTTGCTAAAGCAAGACTAAGCATAGGAAAAACCTTTGTAAAACAGGGATTCCAAGGAAGGTAATCAAATTCAAGGCAGGAAATGCAGGAATTGTTTTAGCAATCAACTCCTATCACCTAATGCATCAGGCAAGTGAGAAAGAGTTTAAAAGAATCAAGGAGGTGTCAAATGCACCGGGGCTTGCCTTGCTTACTGGTGAATCAGGCTTGTTCCCGCAGATGTCAAAATAGAACAGCTGCTTGCCTGATGTTCCTCAGGTGGTGGAGTCTTCTCTTCTGCTACTTCAACTTCTTCCTCGTTTTCTAAATATAACCATACATAATAATGAATGCCCATGTAATGCTCATGAGTGTGCAACGATAGTAAAAGTTTATTTTCTAAAGTCTTGAATACAACTTTCCTTCACAGATCTCCGAGAACTTAGGGTTTCCGGAGACAACAGTGAAGTTCAAAAGGCAGGGGGTAGGGTTTTGGGTTCTAAGTATCAAACAAGGTCCAAGTCATACCAAACTTTACCCAAGGCCTCTAAATAATATTTAGAGTTCATATAAAAAGTTTGGGGATTTTTGGAATTATTATTGATTTTCTAAAAATCCAGAAGTATGGTTTTTAGCAATTTTAAATGCTCCAAAATTCCCTATTGGAACTAAAAATCATAAAAACATTTTTATTAAATACTATGGAAAATTAGGAATCTAGGAAAATTGGTCTTATATTTTTGGGATTTTTCTACAATTTTCTAGAATTGTTTTAGTTCTAGCAGAAAAAGAAAAAGAAAAAGGGATGAACAGTTCTCGGCCAAAACCAGAACAGGCGGCCCAATTATAAACCCTAAAATGTGTTAGGAGTTCATGTATTCCTTCTATGTCTTTTATAAGAAGTAACACTAAGAAATTGAGTGAACATAAAAAAATAGAAATATCTTCAATCTAGTAGGATAAGATATTCTCCTCATGAAATTTAAAAGAATGCTCTTAAATAAAAATATATTAAAGATTAAGTGACTCTTGGTAAAAGAGAATACATTATTTTTCCCTAAATGAGTAGGGTAATGGATATTAGTTTTAGTTAACTTGAAACTTTATCCCATACTCAAAAGTAATTTCTTTCCTAAAATAAAATAAAATGAGTGTATGTCACATTTTAAGCCTTTAAACTAAACAAGGGAATAAAATAATTAATATAAATATATAGGTTATAAAAATATATAATCTACATTCATGTCGATATTGTGGATGTTGAATTTAGAAAAGAATTTAAAACTCATGTTTGAATTTGAACTTGAAAACTGAAAATAAATTAGAATGCAAAAAAATAAAAATCTCTCGTCTCAGCACTTGGGTCGAAACTGCTTCACCCGGCCCATTTTCACTATCACGCGTGCTGCCCGCCTCGGCCACGCATGACTCCTCTCCAGGCACTGATTGAGGGTCCCACATGTCATCCCGTTCCTCTTTCCTCTCCGAAACAAGCAGGTATGGAGCTCGGCCGATTGAATCGGCCACGCATTTTCCCCCTTCCGAACCGGATTCTGCGCCATGATTTAAACCTATGCGTCGTCTTCGATTGGCACCGGCTCACAGTCTGTTCCGAGGATTTCGGATCGATCGCAAATTTGGTGAACCGTATCCCTGCAAACAGAACCTTCGATGTCACCGCAGCCTGAAAGAATTGTTCAGGTTCTTCCCCAAACCAACAGACCCAACGGGTCCGCCACCACCGGGATCGCTCCGGGTTGTTGGGATTTGATTTCCTCACTTACGCACCCCTTGGCTTGTGCGCTGTATATACGCTCCGTGCCAAGATCCCTAGGCCATCGGCGAGTAGAAACACCAGTGAGCATCCGAGTGTGATAGCCATAGCAGGTGAATCGAGCGCATGGCGATGTGGAGTCTTCGGCGGAGCGGAAGGGAGAGCAGAGAGAAATGAGATGGCCGTCGCCGCGCGTACCTGGGCGTCCACCCTAGCTGAAACCTTCTTGAAGGCTCTAGGGTTCACGAGAGTCAACTGAAACTTGGTCACGACGAAATCCACACGCTCGACCGATTGGAAGACGGCTAGGGGTGCTGCCATGAATTTGGGCGCTCGGCGATATCGGACCCTACGCTGCGTTCGGTCCAGGGTAGGGGGCCTGGTGGACTCGCCTGCGCGTTGGGATGCCCAGTGCGGCATAGATTGGACAGGAAAGGTTCTAGGGCGACCAGCACAATGGATCACAACGAACCTGTCCAGATGCGGGACCCTCCCCGTTGCCGGATTTGTCGTG
The DNA here is from genome assembly GCA_029449295.1 of Zea luxurians. NCBI lineage: Eukaryota > Viridiplantae > Streptophyta > Magnoliopsida > Poales > Poaceae > Zea > Zea luxurians. Next base: position 3,369,701 of record JAOPSE010000077.1, on the reverse strand, counting down.
ATTGGGCGAGCCCTGAAACACAGGCAAGAACTCTCGTGTGCATCCTGTTTCCTTCACATAGCTGGTAGTGTTGGTTCGGTTATGGGAGCACTTGAAGCACCGAGCTTGTGCTCTGGTAATGGCGGCTGGGGAAAGGTCTCCCTCGCCAGCGTGTTAGATGGACTGGGGTTGAAGAAGAGTGCGGGCCGTTAGATCCAAATGGGCGGTGCAGATTAAAACCTATGTACTGCTTTGGGTCAACCTGATCTGGACCATGGATCCTCTGATCGACGGCTAGAAACTGATACGCACTTACCCCTTTGGTTGAATGGGTGCCGTTGGATGGAAAGAGAACGCTCAGGATTAGATCAAGTATATAGTAACTCTCGAGCGTCGATCCTAGATCCAACGGTGGTGTTTACGTATCGTTTCGGCTGAGATCTGATCTAATCCATGCGCTCGGCTGTTGATCCAACGGTTGTGAATGGCCGATACCCCTTCGACCCGTCACTTTTGCTAAAGAGACCCTGTCGTTTTCTCGAATGAACCCGCCTTCCCCCGTGGGATACTTCTGAGTCTAGGGAATATTTCTACGTTAGCCCCCGTGCTTTCTGGAATTTGATGCTAGGTCTAGTGAAGCAAGAAAATAATAAAAACAATTTGGAAAATACTTATTAATACATAAAACTCAATAAATTCATAGAATAGTCATATTAAATCATTTAGTTCATTCCAGTGGCATTAATTTTGTATCAACATTGTCTATCAACTAGTAACACTATTTAGCCATGTAACTTGGAATAAAATTGTTCACTTGAGTTAATCCCTTCTAAGTGCTAAATAACTTTGGAAATTCATAACTTAATAACTGTAGCTCCCAATTTAGTGGTTCTTGTTTCTACAATCTCGTTACGCAGCGTAGAATATTATTATGCAGTTATGATTATGTTTGGTGTAATGTTAATTTTGCCTATACCATGTATGTCTGTATTGCTACGTTTAGCAGTGAGGACACGTGTCATCTGAAGAGCAAGTTGGTACCTGGAATCTCAAGTGCCAGGCAAGTTGTGCCCTTGATCACTTCTTTTACCCACTCATGTTCTAATTAATCATAATGATCTACATAGGTTAATTTTGATGGGACCTAATAGGTTACCCTAGTTTGTCTATCTTTATGCCTTGTTTACCACTGAACTTTTTGGGTAGTACTTGCTAGTGCTTTATGTGGTTTGGGTATGAAGATACATTATTCATGATCACACTTTTATTTCTATTTATTATTACTGTTCATGATAAGATCATTATGTTAATTGGAACATGGAGCGACCACCCGGGAAAACAGTGCTACCACAAGGGTTTAATGGGACGCCCTTGGCTGATTAATTAGGAAAGCTAGTGGAAGACTACCTTACCCGAAAGGGGCAAGGGCAGTAGGGGAGTGGTCAGTGTAGGGAGGTCCTTGGTTGATTTTGCTTCGATGGTGGTCAGGCAAAGAACCCTGCATTGTAGCTTCCTAAACTGTAGCGGGTTTTCTGAAACTAGTGGAACTTTGTAAAGGCCTCGTAGTGTTACCCTGCCCTCGCCTCCTCGGTAGAGGTGTATGGGAAGTCGCGATCCCTTGGCAGATGGGTAACATGACTTGTGGGTAAAGATGCGCAACCTCTGCAGAGTGTAAAACTGGTATATCAGCCGTGCTCACGGTCATGAGCAGCTCGGACCCTCACATGATTAATTTATGGAACTAAATTCAATTTGTCATATGCATTGCATCGCAGGTGATGTTGTTACTTTTGTTCTACTACTTAATTGGGTTGGTATTTACTTATACTTAGTAATTGCTAATAATTTTGCCAACTCTAAAAGCAATGCTCAGCTTCAACCATCCTCTTTGGTAAGCCTTACACGTGAGCTCCCACCTTTGGCGAGTTCATGCACATTATTCCCCACAACTTGTTTAGCTATGAACGTATGTGAGCTCACTCTTGCTGTCTCACACCCCCCACAGGTCAAGAACAGGTACCACAGGATGAGGCGCATGGAAGATGCTGCGGTGTGTTCGTGAGAGGTCTAGGCCGTCGTCTCCCAGTCAACTTCGGGTTGCTGGACCGTTGTCTCCTTATAATGTAATTATTTATTTTGTATAGAATTCCTGTTATATAGTAAAGATGTGACATTCGATCCTGTGCCATGATTCATCATATGTGTGAGACTTGGTCCCAGCACACTTGGTGATTATGTTCGCGCCCGGGCTTTGGACCCCTAAAACCCGGGTGTGACAGAAGTGGTATCAGAGGAATGTTGACTGTAGGACGAAACCTAGATAGAACCGGACAAACCTTATCTACTTACCTTTGCTACTCTGATTCTTTCTAAACTTACCTCAATCTTTTCTCATCCACTACTGCTTTACTCTGATTACTTTACCTTTTCACAAAAAGTGGATTTCACACTTTGAGATCTTGTACCTAAAGTGACCTTAGGAATAGAAGACCTACTCTTAGGAACAAAAAAACTATTTTTATAGGTATTTATACGCTTGAGTGTTTGTTCTTATGATACTTGTCTGATTTGGATCTTTGATTGAGTGTGAGGGGTTGTGGAGTAATGTCCACAATTGCATCTGCATATACCCTAACCATAAGGGAAAATATTTTAGACAACATAGAATGGTCTCTATTAAAATGTATCTATCTTAATAGATCCATCTTATCTTAAAAGGTTCTCTCTTATCTCAATAGATCTATCTTATCTCGAAAAGATTCTATCCTATCCTAACAGATCTAACTGACCTCAAAGATTTCTACCTTATCCTTATGGATTTATCTTGCCCTAATAAGCATATTTATCCCACACTAGTGTAACCACCATGATCTAATTCAAAGTAATTAGATATTGTCTAGTCTAATCTAGTTATACCAATCTAATCTAGATCTCATCTGATCTAAATGATCCAATCTAAGTGAGTTACTTAACGGACTAGTTAATACTAGTGAAATAGATTATACCTTACTAGCAGGTGTTAAACTTAACTTAGCACATTAGACTAACTCAACCATGGGTCGAAGGTCTAACTCAACCAATAGTTCATAATGGATTGCATAATCTGTTTATCTCACCTAAACATCAAACAAGCTTTTGATCTACATCAAGTAGTCTATCTCATCCATATCTATCTTAACCATATTCCCCCAACTTCGATGATATACACTGACCCCGACTCAATGAGACAAAGACCGGAAAAGGATAATATCAACCTCGTTAAGGAAGGAGAGAAGTCAAACTCAATCTTCAGATGCATTACCACCCAACGGAATTCTTTCCTACCATAAATTGTCTTACCCCTAGCTATTCTTGCCCTAACCTATCCATCTCTTATATCCTACATAATAGGTGGCTAGAAACCAATGCTTTCCTAAATACCTATTTATTAGTATAAAAAAAACTTTTCAATATTGAACTAAAAGACAATTACAAGCAAAACTTTCACCTCTTTCTTACTAATCTCGAGGACGAGATTCTATTAAGGGGGGTAGGATTTGTAAACCCTAAAATGTGTTAGGAGTTCATGTATTCCTTCTATGTCTTTTATAAGAAGTAACACTAAGAAATTGGAACATAAAAAATAGAAATATCTTCAATCTAGTAGGATAAGATATTCCTCATGAAATTTAAAAGAATGCTCTTAAATAAAAATATATTAAAGATTAAGTGACTCTTGGTAAAAGAGAATACATTATTTTTCCCTAAATGAGTAGGGTAATGGATATTAGTTTTAGTTAAATTGAAACTTTATCCCATACTCAAAAGTAATTTCTTTCCTAAAATAAAAAAAATGAGTGTATGTCACATTTTAAGCCTTTAACTAAACAAGGGAATAAAATAATTAATATAAATATGTAGGTTTATAAAAATATATAATCTACATTCATGTCGATATTGTGGATGTTGCATTTAGAAAAGAATTTGAAACTCATGTTTGAATTTGAACTTGAAAACTGAAAATAAATTAGAATGCAAAAAAATAAAAATCTCTCGTCTCAGCACTTGGGTCGAAACTGCTTCACCCGGCCCATTTTCACTATCACGCGCGCTGCCCGCCTCGGCCACGCATGACTCCTCTCCAGGCACTGATTGAGGGTCCCACATGTCATCCCGTTCCTCTTTCCTCTCACCGAAACAAGCAGGTATGGAGCTCGGCCGATTGAATCGGCCACGCATTTTCCCCCTTCCGAACCGGATTCTGCGCCATGATTTAAACCTATGCGTCGTCTTCGATTGGCACCGGCTCACAGTCTGTTCCGAGGATTTCGGATCGATCGCAAATTTGGTGAACCGTATCCCTGCAAACAGAACCTTCGATGTCGCCGTGGCCTGAAAGAATTGTTCAGGTTCTTCCCCAAACCAAACAGACCCAACGGGTCCGCCACCGGGATCGCTCCGGGTTGTTGGGATTTCATTTCCTCGCTTACGCACCCCTTGGCTTGTGCGCTGTATATATACGCTCCGTGCCAAGATCCCTAGGCCATCGGCGAGTAGAAACACCAGTGAGCATCCGAGTGTGATAGCCATAGCAGGTGAATCGAGCGCATGGCGATGTGGAGTCTTCGGCGGAGCGGAAGGGAGAGCAGAGAGAAAATGAGATGGCCGTCGCCGCGCGTACCTGGGCGTCCACCCTAGCTGAAACCTTCTTGAAGGCTCCAGGGTTCACGAGAGTCAACTGAAACTTGGTCACGACGAAATCCACACGCTCGACCGATTGGAAGACGGCTAGGGGTGCTGCCATGAATTTGGGCGCTCGGCGATATCGGACCCTACGCTGCGTTCGGTCCAGGGTAGGGGGCCTGGTAGACTCGCCTGCGCGTTGGGATGCCCAGTGCGGCATAGATTGGACAGGAAAGGTTCTGGGGCGACCAGCACAATGGATCACAACGAACCTGTCCAGATGCGGGACCCTCCCCGTTGCCGGATTTGTCGTGATTGGGCGAGCCCTGAAACACAGGCAAGAACTCTCGTGTGCATCCCTGTTTCCTTCACATAGTTGGTAGTGTTGGTTCGGTTATGGGAGCACTTGAAGCACCGAGCTTGTGCTCTGGTAATGGCGGCTGGGGAAAGGTCTCCCTCGCCAGCGTGTTAGATGGACTGGGGGTTGAAGAAGAGTGCGGGCCATTAGATCCAAATGGGCGGTGCAGATTAAAACCTATGTACTGCTTTGGGTCAACTTGATCCGGACCATGGATCCTCTGATCGACGGCTAGAAACTGATACGCACTTACCCCTTCGTTGGTTGAATGGGTGCCGTTGGATGGAAAGAGAACGCTCAGGATTAGATCAAGTATATAGTAACTCTCGAGCGTCGATCCTAGATCCAACGGTGGTGTTTACGTATCGTTTCGGCTGAGATCTGATCTAATCCATGCGCTCGGCTGTTGATCCAACGACTGTGAATGGCCGATACCCCTTCGACCCGTCACTTTTGCTAAAGAGACCCTGTCATTTTCTCGAATGAACCCGCCGTCCCGTGGGATACTTCTGAGTCTAGGGAATATTTCTATGTTAGCCCCGTGCTTTCTGGAATTTGATGCTAGGTCTAGTGAAACAAGAAAATAATAAAAACAATTTGGAAAATTATTAATACATAAACTCAATAAATTCATAGAATAGTCATATTAAATCATTTTTAGTTCATTCCAGTGGCATTAATTTTGTATCAACATTGTCTATCAACTAGTACACTATTTAGCCATGTAACTTGGAATAAAATTGTTCACTTGAGTTAATCTCTTCTAAGTGCTAAATAACTTTGGAAATTCATAACTTAATAACCGTAGCTCCCAATTTAGTGGTTCTTGTTTCTACAATCTCGTTACGCAGCGTAGAATATTATTATGCAGTTATGATTATGTTTGGTGTAATGTTAATTTTGCCTATACCATGTATGTCTGTATTGCTACGTTTAGCAGTGAGGACACGTGTCATCTGAAGAGCAAGTTGGTACCTGGAATCTCAAGTGCCAGGCAAGTTGTGCCCTTGATCACTTCTTTTACCCACTCATGTTCTAATTAATCATAATGATCTGCATATGTTAATTTTGATGGGACCTAATAGGTTACCCTAGTTTGTCTATCTTTATGCCTTGTTTACCACTGAACTTTTTGGGTAGTACTTGCTAGTGCTTTATGTGGTTTTGGGTATGAAGATACATTATTCATGATCACACTTTTATTATCTATTTATTATTACTGTTCATGATAAGATCATTATGTTAATTGGAACATGGAGCGACCACCCGGGAAAACAGTGCTACCACAAGGGTTTAATGGGACGCCCTTGGCTGATTAATTAGGAAAGCTAGTGGAAGACTACCTTACCCGAAAGGGGCAAGGGCAGTAGGGGAGTGGTCAGTGTAGGGAGGTCCTTGGTTGATTTTGCTGCGATGGCGGTCAGGCAAGAACCCTGCATTGGAGCTTCCTATAAACTGTAGCGGGTTTTCTAAAACTAGTGGAACTTTGTAAAGGCCTCGTAGTGTTACCCTGCCTCGCCTCCTCGGTAGAGGTGTATGGGAAGTCGCGATCCCTTGGCAGATGGGTAACATGACTTAGGTTAAAGATGCGCAACCTCTGCAGAGTGTAAAAACTGGTATATCAGCCGTGCTCACGGTCATGAGCAGCTCGGACCCTCACATGATTAATTTATGGAACTAAATTCAATTTGTCATATGCATTGCATCGCAGGTGATGTTGTTACTTTTGTTCTACTACTTAATTGGGTTGGTATTTACTTATACTTAGTAATTGCTAATAAAATTTTGCCAACTCTAAAAGCAATGCTCAGCTTCAACCATCCTCTTTGGTAAGCCTTACACGTGAGCTCCCACCTTTGGCGAGTTCATGCACATTATTCCCCACAACTTGTTGAGCTATGAACGTATGTGAGCTCACTCTTGCTGTCTCACACCCCCCCACAGGATGAGGCGCATGGAAGATGCTGCGGTGTGTTCGTGAGAGGTCTAGGCCGTCGTCTCCCAGTCAACTTCGGGTTGCTGGACCGTTGTCTCCTTATAATGTAATTATTTATTTGTATAGAATTCCTGTTAATAGTAAAGATGTGACATTCGATCCTGTGCCATGATTCATCATATGTGTGAGACTTGGTCCCAGCACACTTGGTGATTATGTTCGCGCCCGGGCTTTGGACCCCTAAAACCCGGGTGTGACACCAATCCCGGGTAGAAACGCGCGCGCCCACGCCCGCGCTGTAGACTTTGCAGATAATTCCATGTCCTTTTGGGTAACCGCAAGTGGGCTCTTTGCACTGTTTACACGAGTCGCTGACACTTGCAGAAAAGACCCTGGGTTTCTAATTCTTTACAGCGCCATGTCCTCGACGACGCACGGCGGAGACCCAAGCACCGGCGAGCTTAGACCGGCCGGATCACATGAGGGGAATGACGTCACCATGCTCACCAAAATGGAGTTGGTGGAAGGCGAACTCGGGAGATTCGCGATGATAAGGGGCGAGGAGCCAACCCAAACGTACAACCGGCTCAAGACCCTTGTCAACAAAATAAGGAGCTACGGAAGCACGTGATGGACGGACCACGACGTCGTTCGCCTAATGCTAAGGTCCTTCACTGTACTTGATCCACATCTGGTGAACAATATTCGTGAAAATCCTAGGTACACCAAGATGTCGCCCGAAGAAGTTCTTAGGAAGTTCGTAAGCGGGCGAATGATGATCAAGGAGGCGAGATACGTGGACGACGCGTTGAATGGTCCAATCAATGAGCCTCAAACTGTTGCTCTCAAGGCAACGAGGAGCAAGGAGGCGCTACCTAGCAAGGTGGCGCAAGTTGAGGCAGCAGGGCTCAATGATGAAGAGATGGCCCTCATCATCAAGCGCTTCAAGACGGCGCTAAAGGGTCGCAAGGGGAAGCCAAGCAAGACCAAGACAAAGGGGAAGCGCTCATGCTTCAAATGTGGTAAGATTGGTCATTTTATCGCTAACTGTCCCGATAATGATAGTGACCAGGAACAAGGGAACAAGAGGGAGAAGAAGAAGGCATACAAGAAGGCTAAGGGCGAGGCACACCTTGGCAAGGAGTGGGACTCGGATTGTTCGTCATCCGACTCCGACAATGAAGGACTCGCCACCACCGCCTTCAACAAGTCATCCCTCTTCCCCAACGAGCGTCACACATGCCTCATGGCGAAGGAGAAGAAGGTATGTACTCGAGACAATACTACTTATGCTTCTTCAAGTGAGGATGAGTCTAGTGATGATGATGAAATAGATTATTCTTGTTTATTCAAGGGTCTAGATAGAACCAAGGTTAATAAGGTTAACGAATTAATTGATGCCTTGAATGATAAGAATAGATTATTAGAAAAGCAAGAGGATTTGTTGTATGAAGAACATGACAAATTTGTTGAGGCAAAAATCTCATGCTTTAGAAGTTAAAAGAAATGAATGCTTTCTTGTGAACTATCTACTTGCCATGAGACAATTTCTAGCTTAAAGAGCATAAATGATGACTTGACTGCTAAGTTAGAAATAGCAAATAAATCAAACATCTTGTGTAGAACATGTTACAATTTGTAATAGGTGTAAAGACTTTGATGTTGATGTAGTGAACACCTAGTTTCAATTTCTAAATTAAATGATGAATTGGCTAGTCTTAATGCCCAACTTAAGACTAGCAAGAGTGAGATTGATAAAATAAAATTTGCAAGGGATGCCTACACGATTGGTAGACACCCCTCAATTAAGGATGGACTTGGCTTCAAGAGGGAAGCCAAGAACTTAAACAAGCCATAAGGCTCCCATCTCCGCCAAGGAGAAAGGGAAGGCCCCTATGGCTAGTAGTGCTAAAAAGAACCATGCTTCCATGTATCATGATAGGAGACATTCTAGGAATGATTTTAGAAGTTATGATGCTTTTGATTCCCATGCCATGGTTGCTTCTAGTTCTTCTATTATGCATGACAGAAATGATGCTAGGAAAAATGCCATGCCTAGAAAAAATGTTGTTCATGTTCCTAGGAAAGTAATGAATGAACCTTCTACAATTTATTATGCTTGCAATGCTTCCTTTGCTATTTGTAGAAAGGGTAAGAAGATAATTGCTAAAAAGTTAGGGGCCAAATGTAAGGGAGACAAAACTTGCATTTGGGTCCCTAAGACTATTGTAACTAACCTTGTAGGACCCAACATGAGTTGGGTACCTAAGACCCAAGCCTAAATTTGCCTTGCAGGTTTATGCATCCGGGGGATCAAGCTAGATTATCGACAGTGGATGCACAAACCACATGACGGGGGAAAAGAGGATGTTCTCTTCCTACGTCAAGAACAAGGATTCCCAAGATTCAATCATATTCGGTGATGGGAACCAAGGCAAGGTAAAGGGTTAGGGAAGATTGCTATTTCATCCGAGCACTCTATTTCTAATGTGTTTTTAGTTGAGTCGCTTGGATATAATCTGTTATCCGTTAGTAAACTTTGTAAAATGGGATATAATTGTTTATTCATAAATGTAGATGTGTCTGTCTTTAGAAGGTGTGATGGTTCACTAGCTTTTAAGGGTGTACTAGACGGCAAACTTTATTTAGTTGATTTTGCAAAAGAGGAGGCCGGTCTAGATGCATGCTTAATTGCTAAGACTTGCATGGGCTGGCTGTGGCATCGCCGTTTAGACATGTGGGGATGAAGAACCTTCACAAGCTTCTAAAGGGAGAACACGTGATAGGTCTAACTAATGTGCATTTCAAAAAAAGATAGACCTTGTGCAGCTTGTCAAGCAGGCAAACAGGTGGGAAGCTCTCATCACACCAAAAATATAATGACCACATCAAGACCTTTGGAGATGCTTCATATGGACCTCTTCGGACCCGTCGCCTATCTAAGTATAGGAGGAAGTAAGTATGGTCTTGTTATAGTTGATAATTTTTCCCGCTTCACTTGGGTATTCTTTTTGCAGGATAAATGAAACCCAAGGGACCCTCAAGCGCTTCCTCAGGAGAGCTCAAAATGAGTTTGAGCTCAAGGTGAAGAAGATAAGGAGCGACAACGGGTCCGAGTTCAAGAATCTTCAAGTGGAGGAGTATCTTGAGGAGGAAGGGATCAAGCACGAGTTCTCCGCTCCCTACACACCACAACAAAATGGTGTGGTAGAGAGGAAGAACAGGACGTCATCGATATGGCGAGGACGATGCTTGGAGAGTTCAAGACCCCCGAGCGCTTTTGGTCGGAAGCCGTGAACACGGCTTGCCACGCCATCAACCGGGTCTACCTTCACCGCCTTCTCAAGAAGACTTCGTATGAGCTTCTAACCGGTAACAAACCCAATGTGTCTTACTTTCGTGTATTTGGGAGCAAGTGTTATATTCTTGTGAAGAAAGGTAGAACTTCTAAATTTGCTCCCAAAGCTGTAGAAGGGTTTTTATTAGGTTATGACTCAAATACAAAGGCGTATAGGGTCTTCAACAAATCATCGGGTTTGGTTGAAGTCTCTAGCGACGTTGTATTTGATGAGACTAATGGCTCTCCAAGAGAGCAAGTTGTTGATCTTGATGATGTAGATGAAGAAGACGTTCCAATGGCCGCAATACGCACCATGGCGATTGGCGATGTGCGACCACAGGAACAATTGGAGCAAGATCAACATTCTTCCTCAACAATGGTGCACCCCCCAACTCAAGACGATGAACAGGTTCATCAGGAGGAGGCGTGTGATCAAGGGGGAGCACAAGATGATCATGTGAGGGAGGAAGAAGCACCCCAGGCACCTCCAACCCAAGTTCGAGCGACGATTCAAAGGAATCATCCCGTCGACCAAATTTTGGGTGATATTAGCAAGGGAGTAACTACTCGCTCTAGATTAGTGAATTTTTGTGAGCATTACTCTTTTGTCTCTTCTATTGAGCCTTTCAGGGTAGAAGAGGCCTTGCTAGATCCGGACTGGGTGTTGGCCATGCAGGAAGAGCTCAATAATTTCAAGAGGAATGAAGTTTGGACACTGGTGCCTCGTCCCAAGCAAAACATTGTGGGAACCAAGTGGGTGTTCCACAACAAGCAGGACGAGCACGGGGTGGTGACGAGGAACAAGGCTCGACTTGTGGCAAAAGGTTATGCCCAAGTCACAGGTTTGGACTTTGAGGAGACTTTTGCTCCTGTGGCTAGGCTAGAATCAATTCGTATTTTGCTTGCATATGCCGCTCACCATTCTTTTAGGTTGTTCCAAATGGATGTGAAGAGCGCTTTCCTCAACGGGCCGATCAAGGAGGAGGTGTACGTGGAGCAACCCCCTGGCTTCGAGGATGAACGGTACCCCAACCACGTGCGTAAGCTCTCTAAGGCGCTCTATGGACTTAAGCAAGCCCCAAGAGCATGGTACGAATGCCTTAGAGACTTTTAATTGCTAATGCTTTCAAGGTTGGGAAAGTCGATCCAACTCTTTTCACTAAGACTTGCGATGGTGATCTTTTTGTGTGCCAAATTTACGTCAATGACATAATATTTGGTTCTACTAATCAAAAGTCTTGTGAAGAGTTTAGCAGGGTGATGACGCAGAAATTCGAGATGTCGATGATGGGCGAGTTGAACTACTTCCTTGGGTTCCAAGTGAAGCAACTCAAGGATGGTACCTTCATCTCCCAAACGAAGTACACGCAAGACTTGCTGAAGCGGTTTGGGATGAAGGACGCCAAGCCCGCAAAGACGCCGATGGGAACTGACGGACACACCGACCTCAACAAAGGAGGTAAGTCCGTTGATCAAAAAGCATACCGGTCCATGATAGGGTCTTTACTTTATTTATGTGCTAGTAGACCGGATATTATGCTTAGCGTATGCATGTGTGCTAGATTTCAATTTGATCCAAGGGAATGTCACCTTGTGGCCATGAAGCGAATTCTTAGATACTTAGTCGCTACGCCTTGCTTCGGGATCTGGTATCCAAAGGGGTCTAACTTTGACTTAATTGGATATTCGGATTCCGACTTGCTGGATGTAAGGTCGATAGGAAGAGTACATCAGGGACGTGCCAATTCTTAGGAAGGTCCCTGGTGTCATGGAACTCTAAGAAACAAACTTCTGTTGCCCTATCCATTGCTGAGGCCGAGTATGTTGCCACAGGACAGTGTTGCGTGCAACTACTTTGGATGAGGCAAACCCTCCGGGACTTTGGCTACAATCTGAGCAAAGTCCCACTCCTATGTGACAATGAGAGTGCTATCCGCATAGCGGAAAATCCTGTTGAGCACAGCCGCACAAAGCACATTGACATCCGGCATCACTTTTTGAGAGACCACCAGCAAAAGGGAGATATCGAAGTGTTTTATGTTATCACCGAGAACCAGCTAGCCGATATCTTTACCAAGCCTTTGAATGAGAAGACCTTTTGCAGGCTGCGTAGTGAGCTAAATGTCTTAGATTCGCGGAACTTGGATTGATTTATAGCATACATGTGTTTATGCCCTGATCATGTTCCTTATGCATTTTGTTGCTTACTGTGGTGCTCAAGTTGTACAATCACTCCCCGGACCTCACAAGTCCATTTGCAAGTGATGCACATATTTAGGGGGAGATGTGCTACAACTTGACCCTTTGAGACTAACCATGTGCTTGAGTTTTCTTAATTTAGTCTCAAAGGAGGTTTGAAAGGGAAAGGTGGACTTGGACCATGAAAGACTTCCACTGCACTCTGATGAGAGGGTAACTTATTCCAAGTTCATCTCATGTACTCTTATTGCCTTTGTATTCTTATTTGAAGACTTTGGTGAGGCAATGTGGTTCTAGGTCCAAGATTGATCCCGTTTTGGTGCTTGATGCCAAAGGGGGAGAAAATAAGGCCAAAGCAATAAATGGATCAGCTACCACTTGAGAATTTGAAAATAATAGAATAGAGCTTTTGTTTTGTCAAAATACTCTTATTGGCTCTTTTTGTCAAAAGTTGGTCTCTTGTGGGGAGAATGGTTGATTATGGGAAATAGGGGGAGTTTTTGATACTGTGATCAATTTCTATTGGAACAACTCTCTTTATGTCTCTACAAGTGTGTTTGACTTAGAGTTAGGAAATTGAGGTTGATTTGCAAAAACAAACCAAGTGGTGGCTAAGTATGATCCATATATACCAAATTTGAATCAAAACCTTTTTGAGTTCTCATTTGCATTAATATTGCACTTTTTTAGTTGCTCTTTGTTGTGTTGGCATAAATCACCAAAAAGGGGGAGATTGAAAGGGAAAGGTGCCCTTGGGCTATTTCTAAGTATTTTGGTGATTGAGTGCCAACACAAGTGCTTTTGTGTTAATCTATGCAAAGTGGTGGACAAAGTGCAAATCATGTCAAAAGGTATGTTTCTAGACTTAGTACATTGTTTTATGGACTAATGTATTGTGTCTAAGTGCTGGAAACAGGAAAAATCGAGTTGGAAATGAGATGACTTTGTTCAGCCAAAGTCTGCTCAGTCTGGGTGCACCGGACAGTGTCCGGTGTGCCAGGCTGGCTCTGGCGAACTTGCTGCTCTCGGGACTTCGACGACGATGTACGGTATAAATCACCGGACTGTCCGGTGAGCCGTTCACAGGCGAAGTCGTCGGTCTCGGGAAGCCATCAACGGCGTACGGCTATAAATCACCGGACTGTCCGGTGAGACACCGGACTGTCCGGTGAGCCAACGGTCAGCCGGGGCAACGGTCGGCCGAGGATTCCGCGCGTGACGCATGGCCGAGCCAACGGTCACATTGGAGCACCGGACTGTCCGGTGTGCACCGGACAGTGTCCGGTGCGCCAACGGCTCTGAATCTGCAACGGTCGGCTTCTCCAAATAAGGAAACAAATCCGCACCGGACAGTGTCCGGTGGTGCACCGGACTGTCCGGTGCGCCAGTCGACAGAAGGCAAGAATTGCCTTCCTGCAATGCTCTCAATGGCTCCTAGCTGCCTTGGGGCTATAAAAGGGACCCCTTGGCGCATGGAGAAGACATCCAAGCATTCTTTGAGCATAGTTGATCACTCACACTTCGTTCTTGCGCACTTGTTCGACATTCTTAGTGATTTGAGCTTCGTTCTAGTGTGAAACTCGTGATAGTCTCTTGAGCTCAAGTCTGGGTCTTGTGTGTGCGTATTTGTTGTGATCTTTGTGTCTTATGTGAGTTTCTCATCCCTCCCTTGCTCCGTGCTTCTTTGAACATCAAAGTGTAAGGGCGAGAGACTCCAAGTTGTAGAGATTCCTCGCGAACGGGATATAGAAAAGCAAAGCAAAACACCGTGGTATTCAAGTGGGTCTTTGGACCGCTTGAGAGGGGTTGATTGCAACCCTTGTCCGTTGGGACGCCACAACGTGGAGTAGGCAAGCATTGGACTTGACCGAACCGCGGGATAAACCATTGTGTCTATCTGTGTCGATCTTCTTGTGGTTATCGTCTCTTGCTTAGACTCCTCTCTAGCCACTTGGCATTACTGTGCTAACTATTAATCAAGTTTTTGTGGCTATAAGTTTTTAAGTTTTACAGGATCACCTATTCACCCCCCCCCAGGTGCTCTCAATAGCGCGTTTAGCCGCGACGCGGTAAAGTGCCCGGACACGCGGTGCACGGCAGTGATCGACCAACGGCGGCGAGCTCTTATCCCGATCGTTCGATGAGCAAGGGGGTACGGCGAGCTTAGCCGCGGTCGGACTCAAGCTGATCCAGGCGCCAAGATCTTTACCCGCCCGCAGTTATCCACAACCCGCAGCGCACGAATCCCAACGATCATTGTGAATCACAGCGCGACGATCATCGGCGGTGAGGTTCACTGAACCTAATCTGATCGGCTACTGTACCATGAGAGTCATGTTCAGAGCGTCTGACAGATGATGTTTAGGGTAGATTATCTCTAAACTTTCTATGGCAACATCACCATCCCTCTGCATCAAAGTTGTAGTTCTATCAACCATCTCCATCTTTGCCACAGCATTCCTAATCGAATTCCCACTGGTTTTAGCTTAAATCTGATCTCAAGTTCGGCCAACACCACTGGTGGCCATATTTCAGTCAACCAACTGACTGACAACACAACTTGGCGCATATTTTGCTCTTAACTTTGCATAACAACAATGCTTACTTCCTTTAGCACAGTTGTTCTACTTTGATAGATCTACAAAGTTGATGTGGTGACCTAGGGCAAAATCCCTTTTGTTTGGAAATTACAAGGGCTCAAAGTTGAGTCAATCACACTGAAATTCAGACTTAGTCAAAAGAGTTCAAATATGGCTCTTTTGCAAACAAGTCCAAAACTCAGGGTTTAAGTTGCAAATCTTCATACTTGTGGACCATATGACTTAAGATGCTTTAACTTCATAGTTTTTGCACTTTAGTCCAAAAGTGCACTAATTTTGACTTAGCCCCCTAGGGTTTAGGTTTAGGGTTTTCCAGGGTTCCAATGTCACAC
The DNA here is from genome assembly GCA_029449295.1 of Zea luxurians. Lineage (NCBI taxonomy): Eukaryota > Viridiplantae > Streptophyta > Magnoliopsida > Poales > Poaceae > Zea > Zea luxurians. Next base: position 3,354,295 of record JAOPSE010000077.1, on the reverse strand, counting down.
CCGGTTTTAAAGGACAAAGCCGGGTGCATCTCATACATGCGCCAAAGAAGACAACATATATAATAACAGGGTGTATAGAGATAAATGTCATAGAACATCAGAGTATTTATTACATAGCGGAAGACTTATTACAAAATAAAATAACGAATATAAAACGAACTAAGGATCGTTGGCACAAATGTCAACTGAGAAACGCCACCTAGATCAGATCATACTCCTCGCCTTGTGGCTCCTCCTGAACCACCTGTTCTTCTCCTGTGGGGGGGGGGTGTGAGACAGCAAGGGTGAGCTCACACATGATCATAGCTCAACAAGTTGTGGGGAACTAGTGGATATAAACTCGCAAAGGTGTGAGTTCATGTGATGTGTAAGGCTAATCAATGATAGGGGTTAAAGCTGAGCATTGCTTTTAAGTAGTTGGTCCAAATTTTATTAACAATTACTAAGTGTAGGTAAATACCAAACCATAAGTAAAGTAATAGAACAAAATTAATAATAAACCCATGCAATGCAAATGACAAAATTGAATTTAAGTTCCATAATTTAAACATCAGAGAGTCCTGAGCTGCTCATGACCGTGAGCTCGGCTAGTATACCAGTTTTACACTCTGCAGAGGTTGTACCCTTTACCCACAAGTCATGCTACCCATCTGCCAAGGGGTCGCGAATCCCATACACCTCTACCTAGGAAGCGCGGCAGGGCAACACTACGAGGCCTTTACAAAGTTCCACTAGCTTCCGAAAACCCGCTATAGTTTATAGGAAGCTCCAATGCAGGGTTCTTGTCTGACCGCCATCGCAGCAAAATCAACCAAGGACCTCCTACACTGACCACTCCCCTACTTGCCCTGCCCCTTTCGGGTAAGGTAGACTTCCACTAGCTTTCCTAATTAGTCAGCCAAGGGCGTCCCATTAACCCTTATGGTGGCACGTGGTTCTCAAGTTAAGCTCTATGTTCCAATTAACATTAATGAACTTGACATGAACTAAATAGAATAACAAGAATAATTGGAACATAGGTATAATAAATGGTTATCCCAAAACCATGTAAAGCAATAGCAAACTATCCAAGTGATTCAGGGGGTAAACAAGGTAATGAGATAAACAATCTAGGATGACCTATTGGGTCCCATCAAAATTAACCTATGCATGGATAAATGATATTAAAGAACATTATTGGGTAAAAAGTGGTCAAGGGCACAACTTGCCTTCAATGAGCTCCTGCTCAGCTACTTCAACCTGCTGCTCACCAGGATCCTCGATCACGAGCTCTTCTACTCGCCACAATACAAACAAACACAGTGCATACAGAGAAATTAACATTACACCAAACATATAAACAAAATACATGATAATAATCTACACATTAAAATAAAATTCTAGGAACAGGAATCATAATTTTTCGAGTTATAGATTTTAAGTTATGGATTTTCAAAGGTTTATGGGTTTAAAATAGATTAAGTGAGGAATTAAATTTCTTATTGTTTTCATGATAAAACAGAGGCTCTAGGTGATAGAGGATAGAATTACAAAATTTTAGGAACTAGAATGGAGTAATTTGGAGTTCATATACATTTTCTATGAATTATTAAAGTTTCTGCAATAAATTTAATACAAAAATTCATTTTCTAATTGATTTTATGAATATTATCCACTGACTGGACCTCGCATCAAATTCCAGAGAGTCCAGGGGGTCACTGCGCAAAATAATCTAGACACAGCGCACAGCCAAATGGGACGGCGGGTTGATTTTCTGATGTCATAAGGTCTCTTATGCAAAAATGGCAGGGCGAAGGGGTATGGATGAACCAGATCCGTCCGATACGGCGGCGCATCGCCGGCGCAGAGCAAGGGAGCCCCCAGGATGCCCAATCCGACCCTACGCGCGAGGATTTATGTCGAGTGTGCACAGAGAGGTTGATCCTGCTAGGTCCTTGATAGTCGCCTAGAGGGGGGTGAATAGGGCGAAACTGAAATTTACAAAAATAATCACAACTACAAGCCGGGTTAGCGTTAGTAATAAAGAAACGAGTCCGTGAGAGAGGGCGCAAAACAAATCGCAAGCAAATAAGAGTGTGACACGAGGATTTGTTTTACCGAGGTTCGGTTCTCGCAAACCTACTCCCCGTTGAGGAGGCCACAAAGGCCGGGTCTCTTTCAACCCTTCCCTCTCTCAAACGATCCCACGGATCGAGTGAGCTTTCTCTTCTTCTCAATCAAACGGGAACAAAGCTTCCCCGCAAGGGCCACCACACAATTGGTGCCTCTTGCCTTGGTTACAATTGAGATTGATCACAAGAACAAGTGAGAAAGAAAAGAATGCGATCCAAGCGCAAGAGCTCAAAAGAACACGGCAAATCTCTCTCGCTAGTCACTAAGGGCTTGAGTGGAATTGGAGAGGATTTGATCTCTTTGGTGTGTCTAGAATTGAATGCTAGAGCTCTCGTAGTAGTTGAGAAGTGGAAAACTTGGATTGCAATGAATGTGGGGTGGTTGGGGTATTTATAGCCCCAACCACCAAAAGTGACCGTTGCTGGAACTCCTCTGTTCGATGGCGCACCGGACAGTCCGGTGCACACTGGACAGTCCGGTGCCCCCTGCCACGTCACCATTGCCGTTGGATTCTGACCGTTGGAGCTTCTGACTTGTGGGCCCTCCTGGGTGTCCGGTGCACACCGGACATGTACTGTTTGATGTCCGGTGCACCGGTATGGGCGTGCCTGACGACTGCGCGCGCTGCGCGCGCATTTAATTGCACCGCAGGGAGCCGTTGGCGCCGCAGAGAGCCGTTGCTCCCGCTGGCACACCGGACAGTCCGGTGCACACCGGACAGTCCGGTGAATTTTAGCGGAGCGGCTGCCGAGCAAACCCGAGGCTGGCGAGTTCCGGAGGCCGCGTTTCCTTGGAGCACCGGACATGTCCGGTGCACACCGGACAGTCCGGGTGAATTATAGCGCGCGGCTTCCGAGAAATCCCGAGGGCGAAGAGTTTGAAGTCGAAGTCCTCTGGCCGCACCGGACAGTCCGGTGCACACCGGACAGTCCGGTGCCTCCAGCCAGAGGAGCCCTCGTTTGCCTTGCTGCTCCATTGTTGAATCCAACACTTGGTCTTTTTATTGGCTGATTGTGAACCTTTTGCACCTGTATAACTTATGCACTAGAGTAAACTAGTTTAGTCCAATGTTTGTGTTGGGCAATTCAACCACCAAAATTATTTAGGAACTAGGTGTAAGCCTAATTCCCTTTCAATCTCCCCCTTTTTTGGTGATTGATGCCAACACAAACCAAAGCAAATATAGAAGTGCATAATTGAACTAGTTTACATAAAGTAAGTGCAAAGGTTGCTTGGAATTGAGCCAATATAAACTTATATGATGCGCATGGATGGTTTCTTTGTTTTTGACATATTGGACCAAATTTGCACCAAGAGTTTTGTTTTTGCAAATTCTTTTGTAAATTCTTTTCAAAGTACTTTTGCAAGATAGTCAAAGGTAAATGAAAAGATTTTGCAAAGCATTTTCAAGATATGGAATTTTCTCCCCCTATTTCCAATGCTTTTCCTTTGACTAAGCAAAACTCCCCTCAAATAAGGTCTCCTCTTAGTGTTCAAGAGGGTTTTCAAGACATCAATTTTGAAAATACTAGCTGCTCCTCCTTTAGAACACAAAGAGATACCAATTTTGAAATTTTCCAATTTAAAAATCATCAATTTTATAAAATTAGGTGGTGGTGCGGTCCTTTTGCTTTGAGCTCATATTTTCTCCCCCTTTGGCATGAATCGCCAAAAACGGAATCATTAGAGCCCAATAAAGCGCATTCTCCCCCTTTGGTCATGAAATAAAAGAGTGAAGGTTATACCAAAGTTGGAGAGGTGATGTGGAGCGACGGCGAAGGATGAGTAGTAGAGTGGAGTGGAAGCCTTGTCTTCGCCGAAGACTCCTATTCCCTTTCAATATACCTATGACTTGGTTGAAATACACTTGAAAACACATTAGTCATAGCATATATAAAAGAGACATGATCAAAGGTATATTTATGAGCTATGTGTGCAAGACTAGCAAAAGAAATTTCTAGAATCAAGAATATTAAGCTCATGCCTAAGTCGGGTAAAAGATTGTTCATCAAGTGGTTTGGTAAAGATATCGGCTAATTGATCTTTAGTATTAATATAAGAAATCTCGATATCCCCCTTTTGTTGGTGATCCCGAAGAAAATGATACCGAATGGCTATGTGCTTAGTGCGGCTGTGCTCGACGGGATTGTCGGCCATTTTGATTGCACTCTCATTGTCACATAGCAAAGGGACTTTGGTTAATTTGTAACCGTAGTCCCGCAGGGTTTGCCTCATCCAAAGCAATTGCGCGCAACAATGGCCTGCGGCAATATACTCGGCTTCGGCAGTGGAAAGAGCGACTGAATTTTGCTTCTTTGAAGCCCATGACACCAAGGATCTTCCCAAGAACTGGCAAGTCCCCGATGTGCTCTTCCTATTAATCCTACACCCTGCCCAATCGGCATCCGAATAACCAATCAAATCAAAAGTGGATCCCCGAGGGTACCAAAGCCCAAACTTAGGAGTAAAAGCCAAATATCTCAAGATTCGTTTTACGGCCGTAAGGTGTGATTCCTTAGGGTCGGCTTGGAATCTTGCACACATGCAAACGGAAAGCATAATGTCCGGTCGAGATGCACATAAATAAAGCAATGATCCAATCATCGACCGGTATACCTTTGATCCACGGACTTACCTCCCGTGTCGAGGTCGAGATGCCCATTGGTTCCCATGGGTGTCTTGATGGGTTTGGCATCCTTCATTCCAAACTTGCTTAAAATGTCTTGAGTATATTTGGTTTGGCTGATGAAGGTGCCTTCTTGGAGTTGCTTGACTTGGAATCCTAGGAAATACTTCAACTCCCCCATCATTGACATCTCGAATTTTTGCGTCATGATCCTACTAAATTCTTCACATGTAGATTTGTTAGTAGACCCAAATATGATATCATCAACATAAATTTGGCATACAAACAAATCATTATCAAGAGTCTTAGTGAATAAAGTAGGATCGGCTTTGCCGACTTTGAAGCCATTTGCAATAAGGAAATCTCTAAGGCATTCATACCATGCTCTTGGGCTTGCTTGAGCCCATAAAGCGCCTTAGAGAGCCTATAAACATGATTAGGGTACTCACTGTCTTCAAAGCCGGGAGGTTGCTCAACATAGACCTCCTCCTTGATTGGTCCATTGAGGAAGGCACTCTTTACGTCCATTTGATAGAGCTTGAAGCCATGGTAAGTAGCATAGGCTAATAATATGCGAATTGACTCAAGCCTAGCTACGGGTGCATAGGTTTCACCAAAATCCAAACCTTCGACTTGTGAATACCCCTTGGCCACGAGTCGAGCTTTGTTCCTAGTCACCACACCATGCTCGTCTTGCTTGTTGCGGAAGACCCACTTGGTTCCTACAACATTTTGATTAGGACGTGGAACTAAGTGCCATACCTCATTCCTTGTGAAATTGTTGAGCTCCTCTTGCATCGCCATCACCCAATCCGAATCTTGAAGAGCTTCCTCTACCCTATGTGGCTCAATAGAGGAAACAAACGAGTAATGCTCACAAAAATGTGCAACACGAGATCGAGTAGTTACCCCCTTATGAATGTCGCCGAGGATGGTGTCAACGGGGTGATCTCGTTGTATCGCTTGGTGGACTCTTGGGTGTGGCGGCCTTGGTTGTTCATCCTCCTTGTCTTTATCATTTGAATCTCCCCCTTGATCGTTGCCGTCATTTTGAGGTGGCTCATCTTCTTGATTTTCTTGTTCAACATCTTGAGCCTCATCCTCAACTTGAGTTGGTGGAGATGCTTGCATGGAGGAGGATGGTTGATCTTGTGCATTTGGAGGCTCTTCGGATTCCTTAGGACACACATCCCCGATGGACATGTTCCTTAGCGCTATGCATGGAGCCTGTTCTTCACCTACATCATCAAGATCAACTTGCTCTACTTGAGAGCCGTTAGTCTCATCAAACACAACGTCACAAGAAACTTCAACAAGTCCTGAGGACTTGTTAAAGACTCTATATGCCCTTGTGTTTGAGTCATATCCTAGTAAAAAGCCTTCTACAGTTTTAGGAGCAAATTTAGATTTTCTACCTCTTTTGACAAGAATAAAACATTTGCTACCAAAAACTCTAAAATATGAAATGTTGGGCTTTTTACCGGTTAGGAGTTCATAAGATGTCTTCTTGAGGATTCGGTGAAGATATAACCGGTTGATGGCGTAGCAGGCGGTGTTGACCGCCTCGGCCCAAAACCGATCCGGTGTCTTGTACTCATCAAGCATGGTTCTTGCCATGTCCAATAGAGTTCGATTCTTCCTCTCCACTACACCATTTTGTTGTGGAGTGTAGGGAGAAGAGAACTCATGCTTGATGCCCTCCTCCTCAAGAAAACCTTCAATTTGAGCGTTCTTGAACTCCGTTCCATTGTCGCTTCTAATTTTCTTGATCCTTAAGCCGAACTCATTTTGAGCCCGTCTCAAGAATCCCTTTAAGGTCTCTTGGGTTTGTGATTTTTCCTGCAAAAAGAATACCCAAGTGAAGCGAGAATAGTCATCCACAATTACAAGGCAATACTTACTACCGCCGATGCTTATGTAAGCGATCGGGCCGAACAAATCCATGTGAAGGAGCTCCAGTGGCCTGTCGGTAGTCATGATGTTTTTGTGTGGATGATGGACACCAACTTGCTTCCCGGCTTGGCAAGCGCTACAAATCCTGTCTCTCTCAAAATGAACATCGGTTAGTCCCAAAATGTGTTCTCCCTTTAGAAGTTTGTGAAGATTCTTCATTCCAACATGGGCTAGTCGACGGTGCCATAGCCAACCCAAGTTAGTCTTAGCAATTAAGCATGTGTCGAGTTCAGCTCTTTCAAAATCTACTAAGTATAGCTGACCCTCTAACACACCCTTAAATGCTATTGAATCATCACTCCTTCTAAAGACAGTTACACCTATATCAGTAAAAAGACAGTTGTAGCCCATTTGACATAATTGGGATACGGAAAGCAAATTGTAATCTAAGGAATCTACAAGAAAAACATTAGAAATGGAATGGTCAGGAGATATAGCAATTTTACCCAAACCTTTGACCAAACCTTGATTTCCATCCCCGAATGTGATAGCTCGTTGGGGATCTTGGTTTTTCTCATATGAGGAGAACATCCTTTTCTCCCCGGTCATGTGGTTTGTGCACCCGCTGTCGAGTATCCAACTTGTGCCCCCGGATGCATAAACCTACAAAACAAGTTTAGTTCTTTGTTTTAGGTACCCAAACGGTTTTGGGTCCTTTGGCATTAGATACAAGAACTTTGGGTACCCAAACACAAGTCTTGGAGCCCTTGTGTTTGCCCCCAACAATTTTGGCAACTACCTTGCCAGATTTGCTAGTCAACACATAAGATGCATCAAAAGTTTTAAATGAAATGGCATGATCATTTGATGCATTAATAGTTTTCTTTCTAGGCAACTTGGCATGGGTTGGTTGCCTAGATCTAGATGTCTCACCCTTATACATAAAAGCATAATTAGGGCCAGAGTGAGACTTCCTAGAATGAATTTTCTTAATTTTACTCTCAGGATACCCGGCAGGGTACAAAATGTAACCCTCGTTATCCTGAGGCATGGGAGCCTTGCCCTTAACAAAGTTAGACAAGTTCTTAGGAGGGGCATTAATTTTGACATTGTCTCCCCTTTGAAAGCCAATGCCGTCCTTAATGCCCGGGCGTCTCCCATTATAGAGCATGCTTCTAGCAAGTTTAAATTTTCATTTTCTAAGTCATGCTCTCTAATCTTAGCATTAAGTTGTGCTATATGATCATTTTGTTTCTTAATTAAAGCTAGGTGATCATGGATAGCATCAACATTAATATCTCTACATCTAGTACAAATGGAAATATGCTCAACATTAGATGTAGAGGGTTTGCAAGATTTTAGTTCAACAACCTTAGCATGCAACAAATCATTTTTAGCTCTAAGGTCGGAAATAGTAGCATTGCAAACATCAAAATCCTTAGCCTTAGCAATTAATTTCTCATTCTCATTTCTAAGGCTAGCGATGGAAGCATTCAATTCATCAATCCTAGCAAGCAAATCAACATCATCATTTCTAGGATCAATGCAAACATGAGAATCAACCTTAGCTAACAAATTTGCATTTTCATTTCTAAGGTTGTCTAAAGTCTCATGGCAAATACTTAGCTCACTAGACAATTTTTCACATTTTTCTCTTTCTAGAACATAAGCATTTTTAACCTTAACATGTTTTTTGTTTTCCTTGATTAGGAAGTCCTCTTGGGAGTCCAAGAGATCATCCTTTTCATGGATGGCACTAATCAATTCATTTAATTTTTCTTTTTGTTCCATGTTAAGGTTGGCAAAAGAATACGCAAATTATCCTCTTCATTATCCTCATCACTAGATGTTTCATATTTAGTGGAGGACTTTGATTTTACCTTCTTTTTGCCGTCCTTGGCCATGAGGCACTTGTGGCCGACGTTTGGGAAGAGGAGGCCCTTGGTGACGGCGATGTTGGCGGCGTCCTCGTCGTCGGAGGAGTCGCTTGAGCTTTCGTCGGAGTCCCACTCCCGACAAACATGGGCATCGCCGCCCTTCTTCTTGTAGTACTTCTTCTTCTCCTTCCTCTTGCCCTTCTTGTCGTTGTCCCTGTCACTATCACTTGATAATGGACATTTAGCAATAAAGTGACCGGGCTTACCACATTTGTAGCAAACCTTCTTGGAACGGGATTTGTAATCCTTCCCCTTCCGTTGCTTGAGGATTTGCCGAAAACTCTTGATGATTAGGGCCATCTCCTCGTTGTCGAGCTTGGAGGCGTCAATTGGTTGTCTACTTGGTGTAGACTCCTCCTTCTTCTCCTCCGTTGCCTTGAAGGCCACGGGTTGCGCCTCGGATGTGGAAGGCTCGTCAAGCTCGTTGATCTTCTTGGAGCCCTTAATCATGCATTCAAAACTCACAAAATTCCCGATGACTTCCTCGGGGGTCATTTGTGTATATCTAGGATTGCCACGAATTAATTGTACTTGAGTAGGGTTAAGGAAAATAAGGGCTCTTAGAATAACCTTAACCACTTCATGGTCATCCCATTTTGCGCTCCCGAGGTTGCGCACTTGGTTCACCAAGGTCTTGAGCCGGTTGTACATGTCTTGTGGCTCCTCCCCTTGGCGAAGACGGAAGCGACCGAGCTCCCCCTCGATCATTTCCCGCTTGGTGATCTTGGTGAGTTCATCACCCTCGTGCGCCGTCTTGAGTAGGTCCCAAATTTCCTTGGCGTTCTTCAACCCTTGTACTTTGTTGTATTCCTCCTTGCTTAGAGAGGCAAGAAGGATTGTTGTGGCTTGAGAGTTGAAGTGCTCGATTTGGGCCACTTCGTCCGTGTCATAGTCCTCATCCCCTACGGATGGTACCTGTACACCATACTCAACAACATCCCATAATCTTTTGTGGAGAGAGGTTAGATGAAATCGCATCAAATTACTCCACATAGCATAATCTTCACCATTAAAAGTTGGTGGTTTGCCTAATGGGACGGAAAGTAAAGGTGTATGTTTAGGAACGCGAGGGTAGCGTAGGGGGATCTTACTATACTTCTTACGCTCTTGGCGTTTAGAAGTGACGGACGCCGCGTCGGAGCCGGAGGTGGAGGTCGATGAAGTGTCGGTCTCGTAGAAGACCACCTTCCTCATCCTTTTGTGCTTGTCCCCACTCCGATGCGGCTTGTGAGAAGATTTTTCCTTCTTCTCCTTATGGTGAGAAGAGGAAGATCTTTTCTCCTTCCGCTTGGAGGATTTCTTCTTCTTCTCTCTTCTCTTGGTGCGGGACTCTTCCGATGAAGATGAAGTGCTCCCTTGGCTTGTAGTGGGCTTGTCGTCGCCGGTCTCCATCTCCCTCTTGGTGTGATCTCCCGACATCACTTCGAGCGGTTAGGCTCTAATGAAGCACCGGGTTCTGATACCAATTGATAGTCGCCTAGAGGGGGGGTGAATAGGGCGAAACTGAAATTTACAAAAATAATCACAACTACAAGCCGGGGTTAGCGTTAGTAATAAAGAAACGAGTCCGCGAGAGAGGGCGCAAAACAAATCGCAAGCAAATAAGAGTGTGACACGAGGATTTGTTTTACCGAGGTTCGGTTCTCGCAAACCTACTCCCCGTTGAGGAGGCCACAAAGGCCGGGTCTCTTTCAACCCTTCCCTCTCTCAAACGATCCCACGGATCGAGTGAGCTTTCTCTTCTTCTCAATCAAACGGGAACAAAGCTTCCCCGCAAGGGCCACCACACAATTGGTGCCTCTTGCCTTGGTTACAATTGAGATTGATCACAAGAACAAGTGAGAAAGAAAAGAATGCGATCCAAGCGCAAGAGCTCAAAAGAACACGGCAAATCTCTCTCGCTAGTCACTAAGGGCTTGAGTGGAATTGGAGAGGATTTGATCTCTTTGGTGTGTCTAGAATTGAATGCTAGAGCTCTCGTAGTAGTTGAGAAGTGGAAAACTTGGATTGCAATGAATGTGGGGTGGTTGGGGTATTTATAGCCCCAACCACCAAAAGTGACCGTTGCTGGAACTCCTCTGTTCGATGGCGCACCGGACAGTCCGGTGCACACCGGACAGTCCGGTGCCCCTGCCACGTCACCATTGCCGTTGGATTCTGACCGTTGGAGCTTCTGACTTGTGGGCCCTCCTGGGTGTCCGGTGCACACCGGACATGTACTGTTTGATGTCCGGTGCACCGGTATGGGCGTGCCTGACGACTGCGCGCGCTGCGCGCGCATTTAATGCACCGCAGGGAGCCGTTGGCGCCGCAGAGAGCCGTTGCTCCGCTGGCACACCGGACAGTCCGGTGCACACCGGACAGTCCGGTGAATTTTAGCGGAGCGGCTGCCGAGCAAACCCGAGGCTGGCGAGTTCCGGAGGCCGCGTTTCCTTGGAGCACCGGACATGTCCGGTGCACACCGGACAGTCCGGTGAATTATAGCGCGCCGGCTTCCGAGAAATCCCGAGGGCGAAGAGTTTGAAGTCGAAGTCCTCTGGCCGCACCGGACAGTCCGGTGCACACCGGACAGTCCGGTGCCTCCAGCCAGAGGAGCCCTCGTTTGCCTTGCTGCTCCATTGTTGAATCCAACACTTGGTCTTTTTATTGGCTGATTGTGAACCTTTTGCACCTGTATAACTTATGCACTAGAGTAAACTAGTTAGTCCAATGTTTGTGTTGGGCAATTCAACCACCAAAATTATTTAGGAACTAGGTGTAAGCCTAATTCCCTTTCAGTCCTAGTGCGATTGGTGAAGCGAAGAACCTCGCCCACGGCAGCGGAAAACACACCACGGCGGCGCACAACGCCAGAGCCCACAATGCCCCGCACTCACGCCCAAAATTTCTAATCTGCAACGCCTATGGAGTGCGCATACCGAGGGGAGTCGATCAAGGGTAATCTTACCAGAGATGATGGCGTGCGAGCCTCGGTCCGCTCGGTTAGGCGGAATCACGGCGGTGCTGCAATTCCGGTGGGAGATTCCCGGAGCTCCAGCCGACCAAATGTGCAATCAACCCCACCAGAAGCCCCCGCACACATCCACGAAGCACCAGAGCCAATTCTGGGGTGCCAGCACTAGCACATGGCACCACTGCTATCTCCCGGCGGACGCGACAGCTGGCAGATGAGAGACCACGACCGATACGAATGTGGAGAACACCATTTGGAGCAGAGACAAGGAGCAGGGCACGACGGATTGACTCGGCCACCGGATGGAGCTTGCCACGGTGAGAGCACCTAGAGGGGGGGGGGTGAATAGGTGATCCTGTAAAACTTCAAAAACTTAAGCCACAAAACTTGGTTAAGTGTTAGCACAATAATTGCCAAGTGGCTTAAAGAGGAATCCTCAACAAAACACAATAACCAACAAAGATCAATCACAGAGATGGCACGGTGGTTATCCTGTGGTTCGGCCAAGACCAACGCTTGCCTACTCCACGTTGTGGCGTCCCAACGGACGAGGGTTGCAATCAACCCCTCTCAAGCGGTCCAAAGACCCACTTGAATACCACGGTGTTTTGCTTGCTTTATCTCAATCTCGTTTGCGAGGAATCTCCACAACTTGGAGCCTCTCGCCCTTACACTTGAAATTCACAAAGAACACGGAGCAAGGGAGGGATTAGCAATGCACACAAGACACACGAATCAGAATGTCAATACGCACACAAGTCGCAACAAGAGCTCGCAACACAACTCAATGAGTTCACAACTCCACTAGAGCTCTATATGCTATCACAACGAATGCGTGGAATCAATGTCTTGGTGCTTAAGAATGTTGTAGGAATGCTTGGTGTCATCCTCCATGCGCCTAGGGGTCCCTTTTATAGCCCCAAGGCAGCTAGGAGCCGTTGAGAGCAATCAGGGAAGGCAATTCTTGCCTTCTGTCGTCTGGCGCACCGGACAGTCCGGTGCACACCGGACACTGTCCGGTGCCAGATTTCTTTCCTTAAATGGCGAAGCCGACCGTTGGCAGACCTGGAGCCGTTGGCGCACCGGACATGTCCGGTGCACACCGGACAGTCCGGTGCCATCTTCTAGCCGTTGGCTCGGCCACGTGTCCCGCGCAGATCGCGCGGCCGACCGTTGGCCCGGCCGACCGTTGGCTCACCGGACAGTCCGGTGCACACCGGACAGTCCGGTGAATTATAGCCGTACGTCGCCGGTGAATTCCCGAGAGCGGCCAGTTCGCTCGAACCAGCCTGGCGCACCGGACACTGTCCGGTGCACAACCGGACACTGTCCGGTGCTCCCAGACTCAGCAGATTCTTGGCTGCTCGAGCCAAGACATTTCCAATTGGATTTTTCCTGTTTCCAGCACTTAGACACAATACATTAGTCCATAAAACAATGTACTAAGTCTGAGAAACATACCTTTATCCTTGATTTGAACTTTGTCCACCTCTTTACACTTAGGCACTTGTGTTGGACACTAAATCACCAAAACACTTAGAAATGGCCCAAGGGCACATTTCCCTTTCAATCTCCCCCTTTTTGGTGATTTATGCCAACACAACATAAAGCAAGTAGAACAAGTACAAAAACAATTCAAATTAGAACTCAAAATTGTTTTGATTCAATTTGACATATATGGATCACTCTATGCCACCACTTGGTTTGTTTTTGCAAATCAAACTCAAATTCCTATCTCTAAGTCAAAACCACTTGTAGAGACATAAAGAGAGGTTTTCCAAAGAAATTTGATCAAGGATTTCAAAAACTCCCCCTTTTTCCCATGATCAACACTTCTCCCCACAAGAGGCCAACTTTTGACATAAAAGACAATAAAAGAGTTTTGACAAACCAAAAGCTCTAATCTACTATTTTCAAAATTTCTCAAGTGGTAGCTGATCCATTTATTGCTTTGGCCTTTATTTTCTCCCCCTTTGGCATCAAGCACCAAAACGGGATCAATCTTGGCCCTTTAACCCCAATGCCTCACCAAAATTTTCAAATAAGAACACAAAGACAATAGGAGTATAAAGATGAACTTGGAAAAGTTACTCTTTCTCATCGGAGTGCAGTGGAAGTCTTGCATGGTCCAAGTCCACCTTTTCCCTTTCAATTCTCCTTGGAGACTAAAACAACCAAACTCAAGTACATGGTTAGTCTCAAAGGGTCAAGTTGTAGCACAGCTCCCCCTAAATATGTGCATCACTTGCAAAAAGGACTTGTGAGGTCCAGGGAGTGTTTGTACAACTTGAGCACCACAACAAGCAACAAAATGCAGAATGAACATGATCAAGGCATAAACACATATATGCTACATTTCAATCCAAGTTCCGCGAATCTAAGATATTGAGCTCACTACGCAGCCTGCAAAAGGTCTTCTCATCTAGAGGCTTGGTAAAGATATCGGCTAGCTGGTTCTCGGTGCTAACATGAAACACTTCGATATCTCCCTTTTGCTGGTGGTCTCTCAAAAAGTGATGCCGGATGTCAATGTGCTTTGTGCGGCTGTGCTCAACAGGATTTTCCGCTATTCGGATAGCACTCTCATTGTCACATAGGAGTGGGACTTTGCTCAGATTGTAGCCAAAGTCCCGGAGGGTTTGCCTCATCCAAAGTAGTTGCGCGCAACACTGTCCTGCGGCAACGTACTCGGCCTCAGCGGTGGATAGGGCAACGGAGGTTTGTTTCTTAGAGTTCCATGACACCAGGGACCTTCCTAAGAATTGGCACGTCCCCGATGTACTCTTCCTATCGACCTTACATCCAGCATAGTCGGAATCTGAGTACCCAATCAAGTCAAAGTTAGACCCCTTTGGATACCAGATCCCGAAGCAAGGCGTAGCGACTAAATATCGAAGAATTCGCTTCACAGCCACTAAGTGACACTCCTTAGGATTGGATTGAAATCTAGCACACATGCATACGCTAAGCATAATATCCGGTCTACTAGCACATAGATAAAGCAAAGAACCTATCATGGACCGGTATGCTTTTTGATCAACGGATTTACCACCTTTGTTGAGGTCGGTGTGTCCGTCAGTTCCCATCGGCGTCTTTGCGGGCTTGGCGTCCTTCATCCCAAACCACTTTAGCAAGTCTTGCGTGTACTTCGTTTGGGAGATGAAAGTGCCGTCCTTGAGTTGCTTCACTTGGAACCCAAGGAAGTAGTTCAACTCGCCCATCATCGACATCTCGAATTTCTGCGTCATCACCCTGCTAAACTCTTCACAAGACTTTTGGATAGTAGAGCCAAATATTATGTCATCGACATAAATTTGGCACACAAAAAGATCACCATCACAAGTCTTAGTAAAAAGAGTTGGATCGGCTTTCCCGACCTTGAAAGCATTAGCAATTAAAAAGTCTCTAAGGCATTCATACCATGCTCTTGGGGCTTGCTTAAGTCCATAGAGCGCCTTAGAGAGCTTACACACGTGGTCGGGGTACCGTTCATCCTCAAAGCCAGGGGGTTGCTCCACGTACACCTCCTCCTTGATCGGCCCGTTGAGGAAAGCGCTCCTCACATCCATTTGGTACAACCTGAAGGAGTGGTGAGCGGCATATGCTAGCAAGATACGAATTGATTCTAGCCTAGCCACGGGAGCAAAAGTCTCCTCAAAGTCCAAACCTGCGACTTGGGCATAACCTTTTGCCACAAGCCGAGCCTTGTTCCTTGTCACCACCCCGTGCTCGTCCTGTTTGTTGCGGAACACCCACTTGGTTCCCACAACATTTTGCTTGGGGCGAGGCACCAGTGTCCAAACTTCATTGCGCTTGAAATTGTTGAGTTCCTCCTGCATGGCCAACACCCAGTCCGAATCTAGCAAGGCCTCTTCTACCCTGAAAGGCTCAATAGAAGAGACAAAAGAGTAATGCTCACAAAAATTAACTAATCTTGAACGAGTAGTTACTCCCTTGCTAATATCACCCAAAATTTGGTCGACGGGATGATCCCTTTGGATCGTCGCTCGAACTTGGGTTGGAGGTGCCTTAGATGCTTCTTCCTCTTCAATTTGAACATCCTGTGCTCCCCCTTGATCATGCGCCTCCACTTGAGGTACCTGTTTGTCATCCTGGGTTGGGGGTTGCACCATAGATGAGGAAGACGGTTGATCTTGCTCCAAATGTTCCTGCGGCCGTACATCTCCAATCGCCATGGTGCGTATCGCGGCCGTTGGAACGTCTTCTTCATCTACATCATCAAGATCAACAACTTGCTCTCTTGGAGAGCCATTAGTCTCATCAAATACAACGTCGCTAGAGACTTCAACCAAACCCGATGATTTGTTGAAGACCCTATACGCCTTTGTATTTGAATCATAACCTAATAAAAACCCTTCTACGGCTTTGGGAGCAAATTTGGAATTCCTACCCTTCTTCACTAGAATGTAGCATTTACTCCCAAATACACGAAAGTACGATACATTGGGTTTGTTACCAGTCAGCAGCTCATATGAAGTCTTCTTGAGGAGGCGGTGAAGGTAGACCCTGTTGATGGCGTGGCAAGCCGTGTTCACGGCTTCCGACCAAAAGCACTCGGGGGTCTTGAACTCTCCAAGCATAGTCCTCGCCATATCTATGAGTGTCCTGTTCTTCCTCTCTACCACACCATTTTGCTGAGGTGTGTAGGGAGCGGAGAACTCGTGCTTGATCCCCTCCTCAAGGAACTCCTCCACTTGAAGATTCTTCAATTCGGACCCGTTGTCGCTCCTTATCTTCTTCACCTTGAGCTCAAATTCATTTTGAGCTCTCCTGAGGAAGCGCTTGAGGATCCCTTGGGTTTCAGACTTATCCTGCAAAAAGAACACCCAAGTGAAGCGGGAAAAGTCATCAACAATAACTAAACCATACTTACTTCCTCCTATGCTCAGATAGGCGACGGGTCCGAAGAGGTCCATATGCAGCAGCTCCAGAGGTCTTGACGTGGTCATCACATTCTTGCTATGATGTGCTCCTCCCACTTATTTACCTGCTTGACAAGCTGCACAAGGTCTATCTTTTTCGAAATGAACATTGGTTAGACCTATCACGTGTTCTCCCTTTAGAAGCTTGTGGAGGTTCTTCATCCCCACATGTGCTAAGCGGCGATGCCACAACCAGCCCATGCAAGTCTTAGCCATTAAACATGCATCTAGACCGGCCTCTTCTTTTGCAAAATCAACTAAGTAAAGTTTGTCGTCTAGTACACCCTTAAAAGCTAGTGAACCATCACATCTTCTAAAGACAGACACATCTACATTTGTAAATAAACAATTATATCCCATATTGCATAGTTGACTAACAGATAGCAAATTATATCCAAGAGACTCTACTAAAAACACATTAGATATAGAGTGCTCATTTGAGATTGCAATTTTACCTAACCCTTTTACCTTGCCTTGATTCCCATCACCGAATATTATTGAATCTTGGGAATCTTTATTTTTGACGTAGGAGGTGAACATCTTCTTCTCCCCCGTCATATGGTTTGTGCATCCGCTGTCGATAATCCAGCTTGAACCCCCGGATGCATAAACCTGCAAGGCAAATTTAGGCTTGGGTCTTAGGTACCCAACTCATGTTGGGTCCTACAAGGTTAGCACAAATATCCTTAGGGACCCAAATGCAAGTTTTGTCTCCCTTGCATCTTGCCCCTAATTTTCTAGCAACTATCTTCCTATCCTTTCTACAAATAGCAAAAGAAGCATTTAAAGCATGATATATTGTAGAAGGTTCATTTACTTTCCTAGGAACATTAACATGGTTTCTCCTAGGCATATTATGAACAACATTTCTCCTACCAACATTTCTATCATGCACATAAGAAGAACTAGAAGCAAACATGGCATGAGAATCAAAGGCATTATATGCATTACAACTCCTATAAGCATTTCTAGATTGTCTCCTATCATGGTACATAAAGGCATGGTTCTTTTGCACACTACTAGCCATAGGGGCCTTCCCTTTCTCCTTGGCGGAGATGGGAGCCTTATGGCTTGTCAAGTTCTTGGCATCCCTCTTGTAGCCAAGTCCATCCTTAATTGAGGGGTGTCTACCAGTCGTGTAGGCATCCCTTGCAAATTTTAGCTTGTCAAATTCATTCTTGGTAGTCTTAAGTTGGGCATTAAGACTAGCTAATTCCTCATTTAATTTGGAAATTGAAACTAAATGATCACTACAAGCATCAATGTCAACATCTTTACACCTATTACAAGTTTCAACAATTTCTACACAAGAATTAGATTTACTAGCTACTTCTAGTTTAGCATTTAAATCATCATTAAAACCTTTTAACGTAGCAATAGTTTCATGACAAGAAGATAATTCACTAGAGAGCATTTCATTCCTTTTAATTTCTAGAGCAAGAGACTTTTGTGCTTCTACAAATTTATCATGTTCTTCATACAACAAATCCTCTTGCTTTTCTAAAAGCATATTCTTATCATTCAAAGCATCAATCAACTCATTAATCTTATCAATTTTAGATCTATCTAATCCCTTGAATAAGCATGAGTAATCTATCTCATCATCATCACTAGACTCATCCTCACTTGAAGAAGCATAAGTACTAGTATCATGAGTGCTTACTTTCTTCTCTCTTGCCATGAGGCAAGTGTGACGCTCGTTAGGGAAAAGGGATGACTTTTTGAAGGCGGTGGCGGCGAGTCCTTCATTGTCGGAGTCGGAGGAGGAGCAATCCGAATCCCACTCCTTGCCTAGATGTGCCTCGCCCTTTGCCTTCTTGTATGCCTTCTTCTTCTCCCTCTTGCTCCCTTGGTCCTGTTCACTATCATTGTCGGGACAGTTAGCAATAAAATGACCAAGCTTACCGCATTTGAAGCATGAGCGCTTCCCCTTGGCTTTGGTCTTGCTTGGCTGTCCCTTGCGACCCTTAAGCACCGTCTTGAATCTTTTGATGATGAGGGCCATCTCTTCATCATTAAGTCCGGCCGCCTCAATCTGTGCCACCTTGCTAGGTAGTGCCTCCTTGCTTCTTGTTGCCTTGAGAGCAAGGGGTTGCGGCTCGTTGATCGGACCATTCAAGGCGTCGTCCACGTACCTTGCCTCCTTGATCATCATTCGCTCGCTAACGAATTTTCCGAGGACTTCTTCGGGCGACATTTTGGTGTACCTGGGATTCTCACGAATATTATTCACCAAATGAGGATCAAGAACGGTAAAGGACCTTAGCATCAGTCGGACGACGTCGTGGTCCATCCATCGCGTGCTTCCGTAGCTCCTTATTTTGTTGATAAGGGTCTTGAGCCGGTTATATGTTTGAGTTGGCTCCTCGCCCCTTATCATCGTGAACCTTCCGAGCTCGCCCTCCACCAACTCCATTTTGGTGAGCAAGGTGACGTCGTTCCCCTCATGAGAGATCTTGAGGGTGTCCCAGATCTGCTTGGCATTGTCCAAGCCGCTCACCTTGTGATACTCGTCCCTGCACAAAGAGGCTAACAACACAGTAGTAGCTTGTGCATTTTTATGAATCTGTTCATTTATAAACACAGGGCTATCCGAGCTATCAAATTTCATTCCACTTTCCACAATCTCCCAAATGCTTGGATGGAGGGAAAACAAGTGAGTACGCATTTTGTGGCTCCAAAATCCGTAGTCCTCTCCATCAAAGTGAGGAGGCTTGCCAAGTGGAATGGGGAGCAATTGAGCATTTGAGCTATGCGGAATGCACGAATAATCGAAAGAAAAGTTTGAGTTAACCGTCTTTCGTCTGTCGTAGTCGTCGTTGTCCTTTTGGGAGGAGGAAGATTCGTCGCTGTCGTAGTAGACAATTTCCTTGATGCGCCTTGTCTTCTTCTTCCTCCCGTCTTTTCTTTTGTGGCCCGAGCCTGAGTCGGTGGGCCTGTCATCATTGGGCTCGTTGACGAAGGACTCCTTCTCCTTGTCGTTGATCACCATCCCCTTGCCCTTAGGATCCATCTCTTCGGGCGGTTAGTCCCTTTCTTGAAGAGAACGGCTTTGATACCAATTGAGAGCACCTAGAGGGGGGGTGAATAGGTGATCCTGTAAAACTTCAAAAACTTAAGCCACAAAACTTGGTTAAGTGTTAGCACAATAATTGCCAAGTGGCTTAAAGAGGAATCCTCAACAAAACACAATAACCAACAAAGATCAATCACAGAGATGGCACGGTGGTTATCCCGTGGTTCGGCCAAGACCAACGCTTGCCTACTCCATGTTGTGGCGTCCCAACGGACAAGGGTTGCAATCAACCCCTCTCAAGCGGTCCAAAGACCCACTTGAATACCACGGTGTTTTGCTTGCTTTATCTCAATCCCGTTTGCGAGGAATCTCCACAACTTGGAGCCTCTCGCCCTTACACTTGAAATTCACAAAGAACACGGAGCAAGGGAGGGATTAGCAACGCACACAAGACACACGAATCAGAATGTCAATACGCACACAAGTCGCAACAAGAGCTCACAACACAACTCAATGAGTTCACAACTCCACTAGAGCTCTATATGCTATCACAACGAATGCGTGGAATCGATGTCTTGGTGCTTAAGAATGTTGTAGGAATGCTTGGTGTCATCCTCCATGCGCCTAGGGGTCCCTTTTATAGCCCCAAGGCAGCTAGGAGCCGTTGAGAGCAATCAGGGAAGGCAATTCTTGCCTTCTGTCGTCTGGCGCACCGGACAGTCCGGTGCACACCGGACACTGTCCGGTGCCAGATTTCTTTCCTTAAATGGCGAAGCCGACCGTTGGCAGACCTGGAGCCGTTGGTGCACCGGACATGTCCGGTGCACACCGGACATGTCCGGTGCACACCGGACAGTCCAGTGCCATCTTCTAGCCGTTGGCTCGGCCACGTGTCCCGCGCAGATCGCGCGGCCGACCGTTGGCCCGGCCGACCGTTGGCTCACCGGACAGTCCGGTGCACACCGGACAGTCCGGTGAATTATAGCCGTACGTCGTCGGTGAATTCCCGAGAGCGGCCAGTTCGCTCGAACCAGCCTGGCGCACCGGACACTGTCCGGTGCACCACCAGACAGTCTGGTGCTCCCAGACTCAGCAGATTCTTGGCTGCTCGAGCCAAGACATTTCCAATTGGATTTTTCCTGTTTCCAGCACTTAGACACAATACATTAGTCCATAAAACAATGTACTAAGTCTGAGAAACATACCTTTATCCTTGATTTGAACTTTGTCCACCTCTTTACACTTAGGCACTTGTGTTGGACACTAAATCACCAAAACACTTAGAAATGGCCCAAGGGCACATTTCCCTTTCACACGGCAACTGGGAGGGCCGACCGAGATGCCTAGACCGGGAGCACCCACCATGGATGAACGGCGCACACCCAGCCATGGGTTAGGTGGTCGAGGCATGGTGGCGGCCAGGAACTTATGGGAGCTCAAAGACCACAGGTTGGTAGGGTTCCCAGGAGAACCCGGCGTGATCTTCTCCAACGGAAGTCCGTTGGGCATGCGGCGGTCACGGGAGGAGGGAGCAGGACGCGGAGCCTGATGGCCGCGGATCCCGCGCAGTCGGTTGCGGCAGCGATTCTTCATGCAGGGGAGTGCGCATGCGTCGATTGACACGCGGCCCCATCCGTCCATTAGTCGCGTGGGCGAGGGACATCGGTGGATCCTGGCACGATTCAGTCGCGCAGCCGAGCAGATCTCCACCAGCGCGCGGATGGCAGGATTTAGTTGGGGGAAAAAGAAGGCTTGGCCTGACTACTAGGGCCCACTCACCAGAGAGCCAAACAATGCATGCGCATAGGGGACTGATCCGTGGGGTCCACCCGTCGGGGCCGGATGAAGCGCTGCAGGGCTGGGGAGAGGAAGTGGGCCAAAATGCAGATTTGGGCCTAGACAACGTTTTCTCCTTTTCTTTTTTCTGGTTTTCTTTTCTTTTTACTTTGAATTCCTAGAATTCAAATTTTAATTCAATTTTAATCTGTGAATTTATATTCATCGTATTTTTTAATGTACAAGTTGAACCCAAATAGTAAGGTTTAACTAATTTCTTTATATTTATTTTCTTTATCTTTGTTTAGTATTCTTTCTTATCTTGCTCAAATTCTTGAATCCCTTTTAGAGAATTTGATATATTCCCTTTCACATTATTTTATGTTGTCACAAAATGCACAAAATAAAATCCCAGCATGATGCTTGTATTATTTTTGGGTGTCTTTTGTCATTTATTTATTTGTTAAATGTGGTGTTCACATGAAATACAAATAACAACCATATATATAAAGGAATACAATTTCGCTTTCTAGACTTTTCTTACAAAGTGAGTATTACATCCAATTAGGGTTTCTTGCTTTCTTAGGGTTTGGATCCTACTTAAGTTCATTCATGGAGATATTTTATGACTTTTTCATTTGAATTTTGAAGTTTTCTCTGGTTTGGGCCTTGTTTGCTCTCTTTCCCCAATCTAGGGTTCAGTTCCCTATTTCAGGGTTTTATTTGCAAAAAGTCATATCAATACAACTTGTTTGAAATTCTTGCCTAGTGAATGCACTCTAGGTGTGTCAAACATATGAAATGCCCATGCTTATGATGTTATGCTCAAATTTTAGTAACAGTAACACCAGGGGTGTTACAACTGGTAGCCAAGTACTGGTCATGACTTCAAGTGAGACCCATTCACGTAAAACTTGCAATTGAAGGCATAGTCCATTGTCAAAGTTGTGGGTTGGTGTAGCTTGGAGTTCTAGGCGGAAGTTCAACTTAACAGTCTCTACTGAAACACTAGTATATTAAATAGTAGTGAACAGTGGCGAAAACTGCAGGTGGGCATTTGAGATCTGGTAGGGGATTGTTAGGATTTATGGGCTAGGCCCAATTGAGAAATTCAAATAAATCTCAGGAAAATCTCAAAAGCCTATATAAGTGTATGGCTAGGGAATGGTGGAACCAATAGCACCATATTGATAGTTTTAGTGGAGTAGAGCTAGTTTAAATATAGAAGCCACACTCACTCACCAAGTCATGGATGAGAGGAGAGAGTGTGGAGAGCCACACGCGCGCGCTCGCTCGCCTCACCTGGCCGGGCCGGGCCGGGCTGGGGCGAAGGGCGCGGGCGCACGACATGCGCGTGAGTGGTTCGTCGAAATCCGGCCCCTCGCCTTGCGGGAGCGCGGCTTCCTTTTGCCGTTTGAATTTTTGGTTACTTTGCTGTTAAGTTTAGAATCCTAACCTATCGCTATAAAATCTAAACTGAACGCGAGATTTTCGCGGGCGGATAAGATCGAAGGTAGCTATCTGGTCGCGGACTCGGCCCTATAAAAGACGCCTGGCAGCCAGCATCCAGATCATCCCAGTTTTCGCTTTCGCCTCTCTTCACAGCTGAGCCGCCTTTTAGTTCTCTTCATCCCGACCGCAGACGTGCATCTGCGATCAGGAGAGCAGGTCTCCGAAACCCTTCGCCTTCTAGATCCTGCACCGGGAGAGGGCGAATAAGGTTTTTGGGAAGCGTCTTCATGCGACTGCTCGTGATCTTCTGACCTCGTCGACCCTGTTGATTTCGCTGCTTCGACGTCGTCGACCCTGCTGATTCCGGCGCGTGCCATCTATCAGTACGCATCATCTGATTTGACTTTTTTACTTCAGTTCTTTTGATTTGGTCATGATTTATATTCGGAATTTAATCTGGAATTTGTCTAATTATTCAATACGAAGCACCGCAGGTCGTACTGTGCTTAATGCCGATCCATTTGGCGCGGCCTACTCGAGTATCTGTACTAACTATTAAGGGGGCAGTGTAGACCGCCCCCGCTCCCTACCCGCACGCGCCAGCGAAATCCCGCCCCGCAACGGCCTCCCGCACCGCACGGCCGCGCGCCGCAGAGCGTACACCGCCCCCGCCCGCCCTCCGCCTGCCTGCCCTCCGGGATCCTCGCCACCGCAAACAGCTCAGCCTACCACGCTCGCCCCCTGCCAGTCCTTCTGCGAATCGGGTATCCCCAACAATCCCACGCACCCGCCGCACTCGGGCAGACGGAGCGCGACCGCCGCGCCGCACGCTCCGACTTCGTGCGGTTCCGCCTGGTGTGCAAGCTGTGGATGGACGGCAGCGGCATCAGGAAGCCCCGTGAGCTGGGCGCACGCGTCATCGACCACAGCTTCCACCCTCGCCGGTGGATCCTGCTGACGGAGGAGAAGGAGGAGGCTGATGAGGCGACGCCCACGCCCACGCCCACGCGCCGCACGCTGCTCAACCTCACCACCCGGAAGACCATCCAGGTGGATCTGCCGGAGCTCGCTGGGCACTCCGTGGTCCCCGGACCCGCCGCGGCGCCGGAGGGCATGCTGGTGGTGCGCAATCTGAGAGGCCGTTGGGGCTGAAGTGGGAATGTGACAGGCATGTCTGCATGTGCCCCGCATGATGTCTACTGCCTCACAGGTTTCATTGCTTTTCGGTGGGGGGACTGGAGAGCAACAGAATCTGTAGTAGTAGTACTGAACAATCTGAATCTCAGATGAAACCATAGAACACGTTTCCCAGTCTGCAAAATGCACAAGGCTTCCGTCTTTACAGACATGCGTTCAACTTCCACCGAATTGCTGGTAGTACTATGATGGAACAATTTGGTAGACATAGGCCTGGGTGTATGTCTGCAAAACGCTTTTTTAAGGTCGGTCTCAACAGCGAGTTTTTATGATACATTGCTGGACATATGTACTACTTCCTGGAAGATGTATACCCACGTATGACTGGGCATCGCCCCCTGAAGACACCGTCCTTCATCAAGGCGTTATTTGCTGATGACAATGTTGTGGTGGCACAACCACCTAATGCTGCGATTGGTGCTGGTGCAAGGTTCGGTGCTATTGGTGTAGATCCCTAGGCTCAATGATGAATTACTTTCAGTGACTTGAGGGCCGAGGCTGTGACTGATCTGGAATGCGGCAGTTTGTTTTCTCTGCGCAAACTGCGGAACTGTACAACAGTACAAGCCATTGTTCTTGTGTATTTATACATGCTAGATGAGAGTTATTGTGCATAACAAAAGATTAGTAGTATCGGAGGCGGCTAAGTTTCTCACCTGTTGGCAGGGCCCGAAGGAAAATGGATCGTGATGGGCAAACAGGCCAACCCCTGTTGCAGAAACTTGTTCATGTGACGGTTTAACATCTGACCTGCTACCCTTTCATGCATCGGTGAGTTTAGTCTAGGAAACTGTTTGAAGCGGGGAAATTTGGTGCTTTGGCAGCGAGAATTTGGATGGAGCGTTGTAATTGCAGAACGGTGAAGGAATGACTCCTAACATTGTGGACGCTTGGATGGTGTTCGTTTTCCTTCCTGATTCTGTTGTGTTCACCGATCCGGATGATCTGGTCTCCTGGAAGCAGTCTTTGTCCTTTTTTGCTTCATCAGCTGCTCTTCAACCGTAAAATCGGCGTTCGTCATTTCAAGTGTTGTGACCATATCCCTTTTGTGTTACCGCGCCTCGTAGCCCTACGAAAACCGCCCGCTCACCAAGGTTCTCGATCCGCGACAGCGTCTCCTCCTGTAGATCCACATGAAATAGCTCCACGCGCGTCTCCAGTGAGCTCATCCTACGGGCATCCACACGCACAACCTGGTCTCGGCTGCACACCGCCATGAGCCTGCCGTCGTCGTCGACCATGCCCACGGTGCGGCACCGCCGCTCCAGGTTGGCGGCGACCACCAACTGCGTTTGTGGTCAACCAAGTACTACTTCGCGGTGCTTCTGCCGAGTACCAAGTACTACTTCTCGGTGGACCCAGAACAATTAAGGCCTCGTTCGGCTTTGCCGGAACGATATGGAACACGGCGGGTTTCACCCGAAATTATTTGATCTGGATTTAAATCAGAACCAAATTAAAATGGTTGTTCGGATAGACCTATTCCGTAATGAAACCAAGCCATTCCAGAATGAAACCGGGTCATTTTACCCACTCAACGATTTGGATTAGAGCCACACCTATAATCACCTGGAAAAACCAAACCCAGCATTTATAGGTTTTAGTGAATCACCCGGATCCACTCTATCCGGCTCAGATCAAAAAAATATACCTGTCTTCAAGTTGGAACAAACGAACGCGGCCTAAGGCCCTGTTCGGTTTTTAGGGATTGGAGCCTCGGATTGATTTCTAGCCGGATTACTTCTCTAATTTATATAGATTTTGATGAACTGGAACAAAATCTGGTTTATTCCTGTACAACCGAACAGGCCCTAAGTTTTGGTTTACAGAAATGCACATGCACTTAAGTACTTAAGATCTAGTTAAATATGCGTCGATGGTCATCGCTAGCTTACATAAGTTACCAATGGTATTATATGTTTCCGTTGCAACGCACGGGCACACATCTAGTAAGTATATAAGTTACAATCGTGTGCACTCACGAGGCATGGTAGTTTAGATGGTGTTTGACTGTATGTTTCCAAAGTGTAAATAAAAAGTCGAGTAACCACACGTGTTCCACAAGAACGTGAATCCGTTGTCCAGTGGCCACCCGTTGAACGAGGTTGAAGCCCCGATAAACAGCTCTATTTTTGGCCGGCGCGTACGGCCCAAACGGCCACCACATCCCTAAAATGGCGTGCTTTAATAGGAGACGTCAATCTTGGAGCAGGAGCTGCGAAGAAGACCGACGACGTGCCCTCCCGGCGTGCCCCCGTCGTCCTCCCGTCCGTTGATCGATCTGGCCATGGCACAACACTGAGATCCTCGTCGTCGTGAGCCGAACGTTAATCCGGCGGACGCGGGGCCATTGCGGCGGCAGCTAGGAGGACAGTCACGTACGCCGCCGTTGACAACGACGGATGGGGCGGCCATACCTTGAAGGCGGGCGGGACGCGGGGGCGGACCTTGGGTACCCGCTGGTGGCCGTGTGCATCGACAAGGACAAGAACAGCCAGAACGCGCTCAAGTGGGCCATCGACTCGCTGGTCCAGAAGGGGCAGACCATCGTCCTCGTCCACGTCAACACCAAGGGCACCTCCGGCGGCGTGGAGGACGCGGCGGGGTTCAAGCAGCCGACGGACCCGCACATGAAGGACCTCTTCCTCCCGTTCCGATGCTTCTGCACCCGCAAAGACGTACACGACGATCGGAGGATACATGTCGTCGGTCGTGCACCGATGGATTTGATCAGGCTGTGACATATGTCTGTTGCATCGCAGATCAATTGCAAGGACGTGGTGCTGGACGAGCACGACGTGGCCAAGTCCATCATCGAGTTCTCGGCGCAGGCGGCCGTGGAGAAGCTCGTCCTCGGCGCCACGACGAGGGGCGGCTTCGTCCGGTTCAAGGCGGACATCCCGACCACCATCTCCAAGGGCGCCCCAGACTTCTGCTCGGTGTACATCGTCAACAAGGGGAAGGTCTCGTCGCAGCGCAACTCCACCCGCGCCGCGCCGCGGGTGTCGCCGCTCCGGTCGCAGATCCAGTCATCGCAGAGCGCCGCGACGCCCAAGCCCGAGCCGCCGCAGTCGCACCGGTGGTCCTCGTCGTCGAGAGGCCACGAGCACGGCGAGACTCCGCGGGTGGACAACTTCCGCTCGCCGTTCGCGCGCGGGGGCACCGCGAACACGCGCAAGTCGTACGCCGACCTCAGCCACATGTCCATGCCGGACTCGGCCGACATCTCGTTTGTCAGCAGCACCGGCCGCCGGAGCGTCGACCACCACCCGGCGATCCCGCCGCGGATGTCCAACGGCTCCGTGGACAGCTACGACCACAGCTTCGAGATGTCACGCACGCCCAGCAAGTGGGGCGGCGACTCCTTCGGCGGCATGGACCACACCACCTTCTCGCAGAGCAGCAGCTCTTCCTTCTGCTCCCTCGGCATGGTGAATACTCCCTCGGTCGACTCAGATCTCCATTCCTAGCAAGCATCTTGAATTCTTGACGAGGGAAACTCTCTATCCTAATGATAACAGCAGGACGACGTGGAGGCGGAGATGAAGAGGCTGCGCCTGGAGCTCAAGCAGACAATGGACATGTACAGCACGGCCTGCAAGGAGGCTCTGACGGCGAAACAGAAGGCCATGGAGCTGCAGCGGTGGAAGATGGAGGAGGAGCAGAAGACGCAAGACTCGCGGATAACGGAGGACTCGGCGATGGCGATGATCGAGCGGGAGAAGGCTCGGGCGAAGGCGGCCATGGAGGCGGCGGAGGCGTCGCAGCGGATCGCGGAGATGGAGGTCCAGAAGCGGATCAGCGCGGAGAAGAAGCTGCTCAAGGAGGCCGAGGAGCGCAAGAACCGCGGCGGCAGCGGCATGTCCCACGAGGCCCGGTACCGGCGCTACAGCATCGAGGAGATCGAGCAGGCGACGGACAACTTCAACGACGCGCGCAAGGTGGGCGAGGGCGGGTACGGCCCCGTGTACAAGGGCTTCCTCGACCACACGCAGGTGGCCATCAAGGTGCTCCGGCCCGACGCGGCGCAGGGCCGGTCGCAGTTCCAGCAGGAGGTGGAGGTGCTGAGCTGCATCCGGCACCCCAACATGGTGCTCCTCCTCGGCGCGTGCCCGGAGTACGGCTGCCTCGTGTACGAGTACATGGGCAGCGGCAGCCTGGACGACTGCCTGTTCCGGCGCTCCGGCGGCGCCGGCGGGCCCGTCATCCCCTGGCAGCACCGGTTCCGCATCTGCGCGGAGATCGCGACGGGGCTGCTGTTCCTGCACCAGACCAAGCCCGAGCCGCTGGTGCACCGGGACCTCAAGCCGGGGAACATCCTGCTGGACCGCAACTACGTGAGCAAGATCAGCGACGTCGGGCTGGCGCGGCTCGTGCCGCCGTCCGTCGCCGACACCGTGACGCAGTACCGGATGACGTCCACCGCGGGGACCTTCTGCTACATCGACCCGGAGTACCAGCAGACGGGCATGCTCGGCGTCAAGTCCGACGTCTACTCCTTCGGCGTCATGCTGCTGCAGATCATCACGGCGAAGCCGCCCATGGGGCTGTCGCACCACGTCGGCCGCGCCCTGGAGCGCGGCGAGCTGCAGGACATGCTGGACCCCGCCGTGCCCGACTGGCCCCTGGAGGAGGCGCAGTGCCTCGCCGAGATGGCGCTCCGGTGCTGCGAGCTGCGCCGCAAGGACCGGCCGGACCTCGGCGCCGTCGTGCTCCCGGAGCTCAACCGGCTGCGCGCGCTCGGCGAGGACAACATGCAGTACTGCGGCGCCATCATCAGGGGTGGCGGCGGCGGCGGCGGCGGCATGCACAGCTCGTCGCCGTTCCACAGCAACATCTCACGGTCACACGCCGTAAGCTTCCTCAATCCAAAGCAACTAACATTTTTTTCCAACACGACTAACGAACTTGTAGGCATGACTGTGACGAGCGTTCGATGGGAAATTCGCAGGAGATGATGATCGATTCCCAGTACCCAAGATCATTGTTCAGCTCAAGGGCGGGCGATTCGCCCATGCCGCCGAGAAGGTCGAACGCTTGAATTTTATTTCCAGCATCGGTGACGGGGTGGTGGTGATGTCTTGTGCAGGTGCATAAGCTGCCTAGCATGAGGGGGAGCTAGAGCAGGTGTTGTTTCTAGCATGAGTTTGGTGCATAATTTTATTACACGAGGTACGAGCTATGTATTAGTAAATACAGAACCGTATGGCTCTGCCATTGCCGTGTACCTGTTCTTGTAACCTGTGGAGCTTCCTCTTTTGTGTAATGGGTTTATTTCTTTTTTTAGTTTTGTGAAACGGAACTGTTGGATTAGGGGCACATAGGGATGGCAATTGGGAATTCCCCGTTGGGGAATAGCTTACCATCCCCGTTCCCGCGACAAAAAAAAACTTCCCCACGGGGATCCCCATGAACGCTTGTGGGAAACATTTCTTCCCCATCCCCGTTCTCCGCGGGGATAAATCTCTAACAGGGATCCTCATCCTGGTTTAAATTACAATTAAGACATATGTACTTTGCTGTTAATGTTAAACATTATCACTTATACACATTGTCAGCTATAAGAAATTATTATGCATACATCAAAATAAACACATTTGTATAATTAGTGGTCTCTTGATAAGGTAATTATTTATTTTTGTCGTTAACTAGTACACACAAAAACATAGTCACGTGCAAGTTTAACGGGTCCCCACGGGAAACGGGGATAGGGAATGCTTCCTCGTCCCCATTCCCGTTTATCCGTCGGGGGATAAATTTTTCCCGTTTATATCCCCGCGAGGGAAGTTTCTTTCCCATCCCTTGTTCGGTTCTACCTCAATCCATATGGATTGAGTGGGATTGAGAAGGTTTTAATCCCTAGTAAGTCAAAATCCCCTCTAATCCATATCAATCCTCCCAATCCATATGGATTGAAAATAACCGAACAAGCCCTAATAGAGGAAATCCCCGCGGGGAATCGGGGATCGGGTCCTCATTGCCATCTCTAAGGGCACACGTTCCTCTGTTTCTTAACCTCTCTATATATACATATCTACATCTAAAAAGAGCAAAAAAAAAACACACACAGCTCGTCCTAAATTATCCTATCGACATTATATTTTAACATATCTAATCAAATCTCCTCCACCGGATGTGTTTTCTATTTTCCATCTAACAAATTTCAATTGATTTACAAAACTTGGACCTAGCCACGAAGGACTACATAAGTTGGGGACCAGCTATGTTGAACGACTTATGCTTTTTCCACCATGTTTTTTCCCCTACTGGGTAATCCTTTGTATGCCCACGTACCCATGGTAGTTGTCTTGTCTCCATCCTACAACCTTGACTCCCCATCAAGGACGGAGGGTCTAATATGGCTCAGTATTGCCTGAGCAATACTTTGGGCCGGCCCACTAAGAGAGTAGGTCATCCGTCTCAGCCGCCACCGTAAGCGCCGTCCCCGCGTCCCGCACTCCCGCAGGCCGCAGTCCCGCTCCTGTCGGCGTGCTGCAGCAGCTCGGCTGCTCGCGGTCGCAGGCTGCAGCTTGTCCCGTCCGGCGCGGCGGCGCCCAGGCTGAGGCTACCCGCGCGACCGCGCCAGTGCGCCGTGCGCCCATGCCGGCGTGCCGCGTGCTCGTGCTCGTGCTCGAGCGTCCAGCCTCCACAGTGCGGTAGCGCGCCGCCCCACCAGTTCGCCGTGCCTATGCTAGGATCCGAGCTAGGATCGAGGTGGTCGTGCTCAACTTCCTCGCCGCGCTAGCCTCCCCTTCCTAACCGGCCATCTCCGTCCTCCCCCTAGTACACCAGTTGCCAAACCTACCCCTTCCCCCTCTCTCACACACATTCCTCTCTTACCGCGGTGATGGTTCTGCGCGCTTCACCCATGAGCCATGTGGATAACGCAGGAATTTGGTCCCTAGCCAATTGTCACGATTCGTCATCAGTTATTGCAAAGCTGTATGTTTTTTAGTTTAGATAACATTGGTGAAATGTATTGCGAGCAGTATGGTTAGCACTGAACAACCCAGCGTGTTACCGTGTAAGTGCAAAATTAGCAGTAACCGATGTATTGCGACTAGTATTCTGAACGAATTCTTTTTTCCATGGCAGATTAGTCGGAGCTTTGCCAACTGCAGCCTGCGCAGTGGGTTGCTGAACGATGTCTCATCGATTTATCTCTCGTACACCTTCTGCAAGAGGTCGCTGATGCACAATTTTTATGTCTCAATTAAAGGTATATTCTTATTTAACTTGTTCAACAATTTTTACTTTAATTTGTCATTGGTAACTCATTTTTCCTTTTTCATATTTTATTCGCTATATGACATTTGGTTGTAAATGAATTGTAATCAAAATGACTATTAAATAAGGTATTTTTAACGTCTATTACTTATTTTGTATCTACAAGTTGTTTTAAATTGTGTCATAAATTTTTATTCTTCATTATGTTAGCAACACCTATTTTTTTGCGTCCTCCGCCACTGCTCCCCACCTCACCCCCAAGGTTAGCTCATGAAACGGTCTCATCTCGCCAATCCCAAGCTGCCTCCGCCTCCTATCTCCGCTAGGCAGGCCTGATGATGAGTTCATGACACAGTTTGTTCTGCGCTTGTGCCATGACATGTGTCGATGACACATATAGGCTTATTTGTTTAAGAGTGGATTGATTAAAGGGATTGAAAAGGATTAATTAAAATTGTATAGAAAGTGATTTAATCCCCTTTGGTCCTTGTGCAACTGAACAAAAACGCTACACGGAACAAGCTCTTATAGACGACAATTTCGACTTTTGCGTGGATGTGGAGTCTCATCATTGCCGCCAAGGCGAGCAAGCCTTATGTTGTTGATGTAACCAAGCTTGACGTACACCTTTAGGTGTCCTCTCACAGTGGATTGCCCACTATTCTTGTAGCTAGAATTTTGAGTCCTCTAGGCACTATCATCATCCTCTATTTCATCTTCGGTGCCAGACTATTTGTCTTTGAAGTTGACGTTCTCTTCTTCTAGGTCTCCTTTTTTTCTCCTATATGATCCATGGTGGGCTATTGGCAACTTCCTCTCCGTGCTCTTCATCTTCGATGGTACTACTCATGTTGTCTTATTGAAGGGTGTTGAGTTTGTGATTCAAAATCTGAAGAAGGCGGCCAAGTTGGCGAGCGAAGCGGAGGCCCATCGCCGGGAGGCTTGGGCCGGAGCGTTTCCTACTCACCTTAGGGTTTCGCCTCCATAAATACACTTGTAATCCACAGGAGATCGTCACCTCATTGTAAATCTCCTGCGATCTGTAACCACTCGAAAAATAGTGATATTGTTGTTGGCCGACGCCCGTGGTTTTTTTCCTTCGCTTTGGAGGGGTTTTCTACGTTAAACCTGTATCTTCTCTGTGTTTGATCTACTTTGTGTCGTATTGATGCATAACAAAGGGCTTTACAAGAGGTGGGGTTGGGACTCGAGCCATCCCAAAAAAAGGTCTAGATCGGGGTTGAGAAACAAAGCACTTGAGTTTGAAGTAAACAAAAAAAACTTAAGAGGCAGAACTAAAGGTAACAACTTGGAGGTGCAAAGAGAAATGTTGTGGGCAACTCAACACTCTTTTCTTCCTTATATAACCGGGATAACCCACCAATTGAGAGTCAAGTGTAAAAGTGTCTTCTACCATTTTGGCATAAAATGCAAGTACACCTTCTTTGCTAAATTACATACTTCAATTTTGTGTATTCGTTTTCAATAATGAACTCAACAGAAAGTGTTTGGCCGGGGGCTTTGGCTTGAATACCTTAAGAACTAAAATCATGGTTTGAGCTTGTAAAAGAAAATGAACCAATCCCATGAGGGGTTACTGTTGGGGAGAAGGTCTTCGACCGAAGGCCCCCAGATAATCAAACAATTTCTAGTTGTTATTTTAGAACAAAGGAATTGGCACGGATCAAAGGCTATGACCTTCATCCATCGACCCTTGGCATACCGTTATGTCGGATTACTTTGGCTAATCGGTGGAGAGCCAAGGATAGATGTTGCCGAAGGAGCTAACAAGTGGAACTTCGACGATGATCAAAATGTGGAGACTAGGGATGATGATCGAAATAAACCTCAACCAATATAAAAATGTGACTGGCATGTTGGTGTAGTGATGAGAGCACCTAGAGGGGGGGGGGTGAATAGGTGATCCTGCGAAAACTTCAAACTTAAGCCACAAAAACTTGTTAAGTGTTAGCACGATTATTGCCAAGTGGCTAAGGTGAAGTCTCAACAAAACACAAAACCACAAGAGATCAAGCACAGAGATGACACAGTGGTTTATCCCGTGGTTCGGCCAAGACCAACGCTTGCCTACTCCACGTTGTGGCGTCCCAACGGACGAGGGTTGCAATCAACCCCTCTCAAGCGGTCCAAAGACCCACTTGAATACCACGGTGTTTTGTTTTTCCTTTCACTATCCCGTTTGCAAGGAATCTCCACAAATTGGAGTCTCTTGCCCTTACAAGTATATGATCACAAAGAAGCACAGAGTAAGGGAGGGAAGCAACACACACAAATCCACAGCAAAACGCGCACACACACGGCCAAGACTCGAGCTCACAAGAGTATCACAAAGTTCTCACTAGAACGGAGCTCGAATCACTTAGAATGACAAACAAATGCGCAAAGACTGAGTGTGGATGATCAAGGATGCTCAAAGGTTGCTTGTGTGTCTCCTCCATGCGCCTAGGGGCCCCTTTTATAGCCCCAAGGCAGCTAGGAGCCGTTGAGAGCAAATCCGGAAGGCCATCCTTGCCTTCTGTCGTCGGGGGCACCGGACAGTCCGGTGCACACCGGACACTGTCCGGTGCCCGATTTGTTTCCATAACTGGCGCTTCCGACCGTTGCCGACCGTTGGAGATCTGGGAGCCGTTGGCACACCGGACATGTCCGGTGCACACCGGACAGTCCGGTGCCGGCTTCCGTCCGTTGGCTCCGCCACGTGTCCCGCGCAGATTGCGCGGCCGACCGTTGGCCCGGCCGACCGTTGGCTCACCGGACAGTCCGGTGCACACCGGACAGTCCGGTGAATTTTAGCCGTACGCCGTCGGCGAATTCCCGAGAGCGGCCAGTTCGCTCCGAGCCAGCCTGGCGCACCGGACACTGTCCGGTGCACACCGGACAGTCCGGTGCTCCAGACCGAGCTGAGTCTTGGCTGCACACAGCCAAGTCATTTTCTCCTCTTCTCTCTTCTTCTTCTTTCTGTTTCTAACACTTAGACAAATATATTAGTACACAAAACCAATGTACTAAGGCTTAGAAACATACCTTTACTTCATGATTTGCACCTTGTTCATCCGTGTACATAAATTCACAATTAAGCACATGTGTTGGCACTCAATCACCAAAATACTTAGAAATGGCCCAAGGGCACATTTCCCTTTCAATCTCCCCCTTTTTGGTGATTTATGCCAACACAACATAAAGTAACTAGAACAAGTGCAAACTCACTTCAAATAAAACTTAAATTTATTTTGAATCAATTTTGGCATATATGGATCATCCTTTGCCACCACTTGGTTTGTTTTTGCAAATCAAACTCAAATCTCTATCTCTAAGTTGAACACACATGATGAAGCATAAAGAGAGTCATTCCAAAAGAGATTGATCGAAGATTTCAAAAACTCCCCCTTTTTCCCATAATCAATACTTCTCCCCACAAGAAGCCAACTTTTGACAAGAGAGACAACATAAGAATTTTGACAAACCAAAAACTCTATTCTATTATTTTCAAAATCTCTCAAGTGGTAGCTGATCCATTTATTGCTTTGGCCTTTATTTTCTCCCCCTTTGGCATCAAGCACCAAAACGGGATCAATTTTGGCCCTTTAACCCCATTGCCTCACAAAAATCTTCAATTAAGAACAAATGGCAATAAGAGTTCATGAGATGAACTTGGAAATAAGTTACCCTCTCATCGGAGTGCAGTGGAAGTCTTGCATGATCCAAGTCCACCTTTTCCCTTTCAATTCTCCTTTGAGACTAAATCAAGCAAACTCAAACATATGGTTAGTCTCAAAGGGTCAAGTTGTAACACATCTCCCCCTAAACATGTGCATCACTTTGCAGCGGACTTGTGAGGTCCAGGGAGTGTTTGTACAACTTGAGCACCATAATAAGCAACAAAATGCAAAAAGGAACATGATCAAAAGCATGAATACATGTATGCTATAATTCAATCCAAGTTCCGCGAATCTAAGACATTTAGCTCACTACGCAGCCTGCAAAAGGTCTTCTCATCTAAAGGCTTGGTAAAGATATCGGCTAGCTGGTTCTCGGTGCTAACATAAAACACTTCGATATCTCCCTTTTGCTGGTGGTCTCTCAAAAAGTGATGCCGGATGTCAATGTGCTTTGTGCGGCTGTGCTCAACAGGATTTTCCGCTATTCGGATAGCACTCTCATTATCACATAGGAGTGGGACTTTGCTCAGATTGTAGCCAAAGTCCCTGAGGGTTTGCCTCATCCAAAGTAGTTGCGCGCAACACTGACCTGCAGCAACGTACTCGGCCTCAGCGGTGGATAGGGCAACGGATGTTTGTTTCTTAGAGTTCCATGACACCAGGGACCTTCCTAAGAATTGGCACGTCCCCGATGTACTCTTCCTATCGACCTTACATCCAGCATAGTCGGAATCTGAGTACCCAATCAAGTCAAAGTTAGACCCCTTTGGATACCAGATCCCGAAGCAAGGCGTAGCGACTAAATATCTAAGAATTCGCTTCACCGCCACCAAGTGACATTCCTTGGGATCGGATTGAAATCTAGCACACATGCATACGCTAAGCATAATATCCGGTCTACTAGCACATAAATAAAGTAAAGACCCTATCATTGACCGGTATGCTTTTTGATCAACGGACTTACCTCCTTTGTTGAGGTCGGTGTGTCCGTCGGTTCCCATCGGAGTCTTTGCGGGCTTGGCGTCCTTCATCCCAAACCGCTTTAGCAGATCTTGCGTGTACTTCGTTTGGGAGATGAAGGTGCCGTCCTTGAGTTGCTTCACTTGGAACCCAAGGAAGTAGTTCAACTCGCCCATCATCGACATCTCGAATTTCTGCGTCATCACCCTGCTAAACTCTTCACAAGACTTTTGATTAGTAGAACCAAATATTATGTCATCGACATAAATTTGGCATACAAACAAATCACCATCACATGTCTTTGTAAAAAGAGTTGGATCGGCTTTCCCAACCTTGAAAGAATTAGCAAGTAAGAAATCTCTAAGGCATTCATACCATGCTCTTGGGGCTTGTTTAAGTCCATAGAGCGCCTTAGAGAGCTTACACACGTGGTCGGGATACCGCTCATCCTCGAAGCCAGGGGGTTGCTCCACGTACACCTCCTCCTTTATTGGCCTGTTGAGGAAAGCGCTCTTGACATCCATTTGGTACAACCTGAAAGAATGGTGAGCGGCATATGCTAGCAAGATACGAATGGACTCTAGCCTAGCCACAGGAGCAAAAGTCTCCTCAAAGTCCAAACCTGCGACTTGGGCATAACCTTTTGCCACAAGTCGAGCCTTGTTCCTTGTCACCACTCCGTGCTCGTCTTGTTTGTTGCGGAACACCCACTTGGTTCCCACAACATTTTGCTTGGGACGAGGCACCAGCGTCCAAACTTCATTGCGCTTGAAGTTGTTAAGTTCCTCCTGCATGGCCAACACCCAGTCCGGATCTAGCAAGGCCTCCTCTACCCTGAAAGGCTCAATAGAGGAGACAAAAGAGTAATGTTCACAAAAATTAACTAATCGAGACCGAGTAGTTACTCCCTTGCTAATGTCACCCAGAATTTGGTCGACGGGATGATCCCTTTGAATCATCGCTCGAACTTGGGTTGGAGGTGCCGGTTGCGCTTCTTCCTCCATCACATGATCATCTTGTGCTCCCCCTTGATCGCACGCCTCCTTTCGATGAACCTGTTCATCGTCTTGAGTTGGGGGATGCACCGTCGTTGAGGAAGAAGGTTGATCTCGTTCATCTTGTTCCTGTGGCCGAACGTCTCCAATCGCCATGGTTCGTATAGCGGCCGTTGGAACATCTTCTTCATCTACATCATCACAATCAACAACTTGCTCTCTTGGAGAGCCATTAGTCTCATCAAATACAACGTCGCTAGAGACTTCAACCAAACCCGATGATTTGTTGAAGACTCTATACGCCTTTGTATTTGAATCATAACCTAATAAAAACCCTTCTACAGCTTTGGGAGCAAACTTAGAATTTCTACCCTTCTTCACTAGAATGTAGCACTTGCTCCCAAATACACGAAAGTATGATACATTGGGTTTGTTACCGGTTAGTAGCTCATACGACGTATTCTTGAGGAGGCGGTGAAGATAGACCCTGTTGATGGCGTGGCAAGCCGTGTTCACGGCTTCCGACCAAAAGCACTCGGGGGTCTTGAACTCTCCAAGCATCGTCCTCGCCATATCGATTAGCGTCCTGTTCTTCCTCTCTACCACACCATTTTGCTGTGGTGTGTAGGGAGCGGAGAACTCGTGCTTGATCCCTTCCTCCTCTAGAAACTCCTCCACTTGAAGGTTCTTGAACTCGGACCCGTTGTCGCTCCTTATCTTCTTCACCTTGAGCTCAAACTCATTTTGAGCTCTCCTGAGGAAGCGCTTGAGGGTCCCTTGGGTTTCAGACTTATCCTGCAAAAAGAACACCCAAGTGAAGCGGGAAAAGTCATCAACAATAACTAAACCATACTTACTTCCTCCTATGCTTAGATAGGCGACGGGTCCGAAGAGGTCCATATGCAGCAGCTCCAGAGGTCTTGACGTGGTCATCACATTCTTGCTGTGATGCGCTCCTCCCACCTGTTTACCTGCCTGACAAGCTGCACAAGGTCTATCTTTTTCGAAATGCACATTTGTTAGACCTATCACGTGTTCTCCCTTTAGAAGCTTGTGGAGGTTCTTCATCCCCACATGTGCTAAGCGGCGATGCCACAGCCAGCCCATGCAAGTCTTAGCCATTAAGCATGCATCTAGACCGACCTCTTCTTTTGCAAAATCAACTAAATAAAGCTTGTCGTCTAGTACACCC
This sequence comes from Zea luxurians, assembly GCA_029449295.1. Taxonomy (NCBI): domain Eukaryota; kingdom Viridiplantae; phylum Streptophyta; class Magnoliopsida; order Poales; family Poaceae; genus Zea; species Zea luxurians. The sequence continues at coordinate 3,316,336 of JAOPSE010000077.1, read as the reverse complement.
TTAAAAGCTAGTGAACCATCACATCTTCTAAAGACAGTCACATCTACATTTGTAAATAAACAATTATATCCCATTTGACATAATTGACTAACAGATAGCAAATTATATCCAAGACTCTCCACTAAGAATACATTTGAGATAGAATGCTCATTAGAAATTGCAATTTTACCTAACCCTTTTACCTTGCCTTGATTCCCATCACCGAATATAATTGAATCTTGGGAATCCTTATTTTTGACGTAGGAGGTGAACATCTTCTTCTCCCCCGTCATATGGTTTGTGCATCCGCTGTCGATAATCCAGCTTGAACCCCCGGATGCATAAACCTGCAAGGCAAATTTAGGCTTGGGTCTTAGGTACCCAACTCATGTTGGGTCCTGCAAGGTTAGCACAAATGTCCTTAGGGACCCAAATGCAAGTTTTATCTCCCTTGCATCTTGCCCCTAATTTCCTAGCAATTACCTTCTTACCCTTTCTACAAATAGCAAAGGGAGCATTGCAAGCATAATAAATGGTAGAAGGTTCATTCACTACTTTCCTAGGAGCATGAATAACATTCTTTCTAGGCACATGTACAACATTTCTCCTACACCTATCTCTATCATGCTTATAGGAAGAACTAGAAGCAAACATGGCATGAGAATCATCAACATGTAAATCAAAATCATTATAAGCATTTCTAGCATGTCTCCTATCATGGTATAAGAAAGCATGATTCTTCTTAGCGCTACTAGCCATAGGGGCCTTCCCTTTCTCCTTGACGAAGATGGGAGTCTTATGGCTTGTTAAGTTCTTGGCCTCTCTCTTGAAGCCAAGACCATCCTTAATTGAGGGGTGTCTACCAACCGTGTAGGCATCCCTTGCAAATTTTATTTTCTCAACTTCATTCTTGCTAGTCTTAAGTTGGGCATTAAGACTAGCCAATTCCTCATTTAATTTGGAAATTAAAACTAGGTGTTCACTACAAGCATCAACATCGAAATCCTTACACCTAGTGCAAATCATAACATGTTCTACACAAGAATTAGATTTATTTGCTACTTCTAACTTAGCATTTAAATCATTGTTAACACCTTGTAAAGTAGAAATGGTTTCATGACAAGCAGATAGTTCATAAGAAAGCATTTCATTTCTTTTCACTTCTAAAGCATATGATTTTTGTGCTTCTACAAATTTATCATGTTCATCATACAATAAATCCTCCTGCTTTTCTAAAAGCCTATCCTTTTCATTCAAAGCATCAATCAACTCATTTATTTTATCTATCTTAGATCTATCTAAGCCTTTGAACAAGCATGAATAATCTATGTCATCATCATCACTAGACTCATTATCACTAGACGAAGCATAAGTGGAGTCTTGAGTACTCACCTTCTTCTCCCTTGCCATAAGACAGGTGAGACGCTCGTTGGGGAAGAGGGAAGACTTGTTGAAGGCAGTAGCAGCGAGTCCTTCATTGTCGGAGTCGGAGGAGGAGCAATCCGAGTCCCACTCCTTTCCTAGATGCGCCTCGCCCTTTGCCTTCTTGTATTGCTTCTTCTTTTCTCTTTTGTTCCCCTTTTCCTGGTCACTTTCATTATCGGGACAGTTAGCAATGAAATGACCAAGCTTACCGCATTTGAAGCATGAGCGCTTCCCCTTGGCTTTGGTCTTGCTTGGTTGTCCCTTGTGACCTTTAAGCACCGTCTTGAATCTTTTGATGATGAGAGCCATCTCTTCATCATTAAGGCCAGCCGCTTCAATCTGTGCCACCTTGCTAGGTAGCGCCTCCTTGCTTCGTGTTGCCTTGAGAGCAAGGGGTTGTGGCTCGTTGATCGGACCATTCAAGGCGTCGTCCACATACCTCGCCTCCTTGATCATCATTCGCCCGCTAACGAATTTCCCAAGAAATTCTTCGGGCGACATCTTGGTGTACCTGGGATTTTCACGTATATTGTTCACCAAGTGAGGATCAAGAACGGTAAATGACCTGAGCATTAGGCGGACGACGTCGTGGTCCGTCCATCGCGTGCTCCCGTAGCTTCTTATCTTGTTGATAAGGGTCTTGAGCCGGTTGTATGTTTGCGTCGGCTCCTCGCCCCTTATCATCGCGAACCGTCCAAGCTCTCCCTCCACCAACTCCATCTTGGTGAGCAAGGTGACGTCGTTCCCCTCATGAGAAATCTTGAGGGTGTCCCAGATTTGCTTGGCGTTATCCAAGCCGCTCACTTTATGGTATTCATCCCTGCACAAGGAAGCTAGAAGAACAGTAGTAGCTTGTGCATTCTTATGAATTTGTTCATTAATGAACATGGGACTATCCGAACTATCAAAATGCATTCCACTTTCTACAATCTCCCAAATACTAGGATGGAGAGAGAATAGGTGACTACGCATTTTGTGGCTCCAAAATCCGTAGTCCTCTCCATCAAAGTGTGGGGGCTTGCCGAGTGGAATGGAGAGCAAATGTGAATGTGAACTTTGCGGAATACGAGAGTAGTCAAAAGAAAAGTTCGAATTAACCGATTTCTTCCTCTCGTAGTCGCTGTGGTCGTCCTTTTGGGAGGAAGTAGACTCATCGCTGTCGTAGTAGACGATCTCCTTGATGCGCCTTGTCTTCTTCTTCCTCCCTTCCTTCCGTCTATGGCCCGAGCCGGAGTCGGTAGGCTTGTCGTCCTTCGGCTCGTTGACGAAGGTCTCCTTCTCTTTGTCGTTGATCACTATACCCTTCCCCTTAGGATCCATCTATTCGGGCGGTTAGTCCCTTTGTGAATAGAACGGCTCCGATACCAATTGAGAGCACCTAGAGGGGGGGGGGGTGAATAGGTGATCCTGCGAAAACTTCAAACTTAAGCCACAAAAACTTGTTAAGTGTTAGCACGATTATTGCCAAGTGGCTAAGGTGAAGTCTCAACAAAACACAAAACCACAAGAGATCAAGCACAGAGATGACACAGTGGTTTATCCCGTGGTTCGGCCAAGACCAACGCTTGCCTACTCCACGTTGTGGCGTCCCAACGGACGAGGGTTGCAATCAACCCCTCTCAAGCGGTCCAAAGACCCACTTGAATACCACGGTGTTTTGTTTTTCCTTTCACTATCCCGTTTGCAAGGAATCTCCACAAATTGGAGTCTCTTGCCCTTACAAGTATATGATCACAAAGAAGCACAGAGTAAGGGAGGGAAGCAACACACACAAATCCACAGCAAAACGCGCACACACACGGCCAAGACTCGAGCTCACAAGAGTATCACAAAGTTCTCACTAGAACGGAGCTCGAATCACTTAGAATGACAAACAAATGCGCAAAGACTGAGTGTGGATGATCAAGGATGCTCAAAGGTTGCTTGTGTGTCTCCTCCATGCGCCTAGGGGCCCCTTTTATAGCCCCAAGGCAGCTAGGAGCCGTTGAGAGCAAATCCGGAAGGCCATCCTTGCCTTCTGTCGTCGGGGGCACCGGACAGTCCGGTGCACACCGGACACTGTCCGGTGCCCGATTTGTTTCCATAACTGGCGCTTCCGACCGTTGCCGACCGTTGGAGATCTGGGAGCCGTTGGCGCACCGGACATGTCCGGTGCACACCGGACAGTCCGGTGCCGGCTTCCGACCGTTGGCTCCGCCACGTGTCCCGCGCAGATTGCGCGGCCGACCGTTGGCCCGGCCGACCGTTGGCTCACCGGACAGTCCGGTGCACACCGGACAGTCCGGTGAATTTTAGCCGTACGCCGTCGGCGAATTCCCGAGAGCGGCCAGTTCGCTCCGAGCCAGCCTGGCGCACCGGACACTGTCCGGTGCACACCGGACAGTCCGGTGCTCCAGACCGAGCTGAGTCTTGGCTGCACACAGCCAAGTCATTTTCTCCTCTTCTCTCTTCTTCTTCTTTCTGTTTCTAACACTTAGACAAATATATTAGTACACAAAACCAATGTACTAAGGCTTAGAAACATACCTTTACTTCATGATTTGCACCTTGTTCATCCGTGTACATAAATTCACAATTAAGCACATGTGTTGGCACTCAATCACCAAAATACTTAGAAATGGCCCAAGGGCACATTTCCCTTTCAATTGAAAAGACATAAATGTACACCCTTGCATGCAAAGCTTTTTGTAACACTTGAAAACCTATTTTTAGATTTATAAAAGTTTCTCCAAAAGAATTCTGAGTTAAAATGACATTTAATAGATTCCTTTCTTTATAAAGTATATTTCCTTAAAAGTAAATAAATAGTAATATTAAAATTCTGGTAGTTCAAAAATTAGAGTTAATCTTTAAAAACCAGAATTTGAGTTAAAAGATAAACATAACATAAAATAGAGAGATCCCCAATTGTTTAACTAGTGAAACTATTATGGAATATGTGTTTGGAAACTTCCTCCAAAAAAGCGATTAAGTAAAAGTATCACATAATAGAGATTATATATTAGAAAGTATTTGTATATTTAAAACAGAAAAGACATAAAGAATACCTTTATGTGACTTTTTTGTTTTATTGTATGCATATAAAAAATTATGGGGCCTGATGAAGACAATTAATAATTAAAAAAATAAATAAAATAGATGTGCATCATATTGATATTCTTTGTTGATGCATTTGATCTATCAAATTCATGAATGGAATCGAAGTTTAAACTAAATTTCAAATTGAAATATAAAATAGAAAAGAAAACTGGGAAAAGAATAAAAATAAAAAGTCCTTCTCGACCATTTAGGTTGGATTGCCCCAGCCCATCTCCCCTCTGTTTCTTCCACCGAGCCCACCTCACTAACGGGTGGGACCCGCTCATCAGCTGCTACCTTACGCACGCGCGGTCTCGCACTGGCTGCCCCGTGGGGCCGCTTTGCCATTTGTGTCTTCTCCCCAAGTCTATTATGAATAGTTTGCGGTTGTAGCAACAAAATCTAATAGGGATTCGACCTCGTAGCGGCCTCGTCACATATCACGCTACAAGCCGAACACCCTTGAGCGTAGACTCTCCTTTCCCCGGTGATAAATAATCTAGTGCCGCACCCCGCCTTGGCCAACCCCCGTCGAACCGCAACTCAGAGAGCGTCGCTGCGACGAATAGCAAACGGAGACGATCCCCCATCAATGAATACGCGAGTGCATCAACGTCCGGACCAAGGCAGAGAGCTAACTAGAATCGCCTACACGTATGAAAGTTGTCCATGGCGTCGTTAGGTGGGGAAGACCCTTGACATCTCGAGAATCCCTCACCGGGGATCAACAGGAACCGCATTGCCGCCCCTCATCGTGGCCAAGGTCCTTCTGCGCTGCAATCCATAGTGAGAAGCTTTCCATGATGTTCGATCGTACTTCCTCGTTGCATGGCGCTAGTTATATCTTAGGTCTATGGTTCATATCCGGCGAAGAAACCCAGCCCCGGCAAAGAGGTGCCACCGCCTGGACCACCATAGGAGAGGAGAGGGCGTCATGGCCACTAATCCAATCACTCATGACTAAGATTAGATCTGTGTGTAATGCTTCGACGTCCGATAGTGAGCCGTTGATCGGCGATCGGACGTATCCGAGTTCATCTCAAGTATTTAAAATCTGAACCGTTGAGGAAAGATATGAGGGTCAGGGTTCCGCATCGATTCGTGTTAGGCATGATCTAATCTGAGCGTTTGGCCGATGATCCGATGGCTTAGAATCACGCGTACACCTTCGTCGCGGGTACTTTGCTAAAGAGACTACCAAAATCAGGAAAATTAACCTATTGTCCCTTAGTAGTAGAGAATAATTGCACCGAGGCCCTCGGTATTTGTAGATTAGCCCTTATCAGTTATTTTGGGTATAAAATCAAATGTCCATAAAACTTAGATAATCCGTAACTTATACGCTTCATAATAAAATTATCAACACGGTAGCAACAATATTTGTAACATATCACATACTTTTGTAATTAGATATTTATTTAACCTATGTTTCGTAGATTTATCTTGCTAATCAAAGTTAAGTTGTCTATAATTATGATCTGACTAAAATATGAACTCTAATCAAGTTATAACATAGATTAAAGTTGAATTAGTTATTTATTTTTATTATTATTCTCACATGATTTATATTAATCAGCATAGAATATAGTTCTATTGTTTAATCACCTAAAAGTTCAGAAAACCATATCTTTTTAATCATAACTTCTTATTTTAATGCTCAAACCTACGATCTCATAGCGACGCGTAGTAGTTTATTTCCATGTTTTGGTGTAATGTTATTATATCTATTATTTGTTTATTTGTATGTATTGTTACGACTAGAAGCGAGGTTACGAGGAACTAAAAGCTCTCTTGTGGGTTTTGGTGTTTGGATGACAACCCAATTAAAGGACTAACAAGTGTGCTAAGTGTTGAACAGGTGCTTAATGCAAAGCTAACAGGGTTCAACACAAGTGAACAAGTGTGATGGTCCAAAGACTGGATTATCTATAGATAATGGACATCACAAGTAAGATGGACATTGCTTAAGTGAGACTTGGTGTGCGTAACTCGGAGACAACCGATCAAGCCAAGGATGGAGGCAAGAAGAGCTTCAAGGTGTCGAGTGCACAGCAGAAGGTCAAGGAGACTAGGAGCCCAAAGCCAGGGGTGAAGAAGAAGACTTGCAAAGTCAAGGTTGATCGAGTTAAAAAGAGTTATGGTGCATCAAGGATCACTACATAAGGACATGACTTACAACCAATGAGGTAACATCTACAGTTATGTGGTGTAAGTCATAAGGCTCAAGATTAAGCTCGAGAAGTGAACAAGGGAGTTGGAGCTTAGATATGTCAATCTAGATCAAGTCAAGTTGACTTGATGGTTTAGAGTCCAACATCGACCTCAAACATGCCAAATTGGGTAAAACAATGAAAAGGTTAAGTATGTAAAGTTTGAGTGTTCAACCATGTTGCATACACCTCTTACTACAAGTTTGGTGCTTTGGTTTGCTCTCTAACTCTTTCTGTAGAGAAAGTGTCATTCTGAGCTCTACTTGAGGAGAAACAGAAAAGCTAGGAGAAGAACAAGAAAGAGGTAAGTTTCTAGGACTAAGTCAATTGTATTATACTCTAAATGTGTTTGTTTAAGTCTCAGGAAAATCCTCCCAAAAGTTAAAGTCAAACGGAGAAAAAATGGAGGAAAAAGCATTTAGTGTGATGTTGGCTGGTGCACAGGACAGTGAATAGTAACTATTCGGTGCACAGGACAGTGAATAGTAACATGTCCGGTGCACTGGATAGTGAATAGTAACATGTCCGGTGCACTGGACAGTGAATAGTAATATGTCCGGTGCACAGGACAGTGAATAGTTACTTTGGCCGGTGTACAGGACAGTGAAGAGTTACTTTGTCTGGTGGACAGGACAATGAATAGTAACTGTCCGGTGCACAGGACAGTGAATAGTAACATGTCCGGTGCACCAACGGCTAGCTCTTCCAGAGAAGGAAACTGTCATTCAGATCCGTTACTGTACACTGTCCGGTGGTGCACCGGACAGTTCGGTGCACCCGCAACCAGGGAAGGCTAGGAACTTCCAAATGAAGCTCCAACGGCTCCTAGGCCCTTTTGGGCTATAAAATGGACCCAAGCGCCTCCAACAAGTGTACAAGAGCAGCCAACAAGTCCATACATCATTTGGATCAATTCTTTCTCTCCCTGTCTTGTGTATCTCTCTAGTTTATGTAGAGGCGAAGTTATAAGCCTTTAGAGAGAGGGGAAGTGCTGCTGAGAGCTAGAGAAAAATCTTGGGCGCATTGTCACTCTGCCGGAGTGTTGTCGAGAAAATTGTAAGCAGCCACGACATCGTTGTAACTAATATCAATATAGTGGAAGGTTCTATCTATCACACTGATAGATCTGAGCAAATGGAGGAAGGAGTTGAAATAGACTCCAAGCCAAGGTGTGGCTAACTCCAACGAGGACTAGGCAAGCATTTCAGGCTTGGCCGAACCTCGGGATAAATCCATGTGTCTGTGTGCTCTGCTCTGTGTTGTGTGTTGTTTCTCTGTCTTATTTGCTTTTTATACTTGCACTTCAATACTTATATGTGGTACAAGCTATCTTCGAAGTGTAGGGTATTTTAAGATAGGAACTTCAATTTCGCTACAACCTACTCGATGGGTCTTTCATTCCACTGCGATCTGGCCTTCGAGTAGAGTAAGAATTTCCAATTTTTACAGTGAAATTTATTATTCGTCTATTCACCCCCCTTTAGGCGACATCCAAATACTGTTCCTGGGCATAGGAAACTTTCAATTGGTATCAGAGCTAGGCCTCTCCAGTGTGGGCTTAGCTGTCCAGAGATGATGATGTCATCACAAGAGGTAACTGTAGAACTTCTTAATTTTGATGGCTCTAACTATGCATCCTGGTCTTTTCATTTATATAATACTTTTAGGAGTTTAGGTCCTAAAGTAGAGAAAATATTTGATGCTAGTGTTTTGCCCATTAATATTGATATGAAAAATCCATCTGAGCATGATCTAAGATGTTTGCGTCAAAATTATCAAGCCTATGACATCCTAGTCAATTCCCTTAGCAAAGATGTTTATTTTGATGTCATAGGTAGTAATAGTGATGTTCTTGTCGATGCTCATGATCTATGGACTAGAATTAAAATAAAATATAGTCCAAATGTACTACTTCTACTCCCTATGTTGCTTGTGGTACTAATCTTTCGAAGGGAGAAGATAAATGATGGCAACCAAACGATGAATCCATCTCACTGATAGGTTTGTCTTCCACTAGTTGTAAATGTCTTATTGCTAACAATGATAGTGGAGACAAAAGCGATGAGGAGGAGGAATATGAGGATGATAGTGAGGATGAGTCTTCATCACCACAAGGTACATTTTCCTGTATTTCTTCCACTAATAATAATGACAGGGAAAATGAGACCGACAATGTGGAAGAAGAGGAGATTCACCGGTTCTACACCCATCTCAACAAAGAAGACAAAGTGCTCTTGGTTAAGTTGTCGAGGAGGAACAAGGAACGAGGTGAGACGCTTCTCAGGCTGGAGGAGACTCTCATCAAAATGAACGACAGCCTAGAGAAGATGACCAAAGAACATGAGGAGCTAAGGTGCTCTCATGATGATTTGGTCCAACGGTATGATTCAGTTTTAATTGAGGAAAGAAATAATGATGATGATTTATCTTGTGTTGCTCAACTTAAAATCGAAAATGCCATGCTTGAGAGGCAAGTAGATTTGCTAAGTCATGATAAACTTGCTTTTACTGAAAAATATGATATATTGTCTTGTTATCATGATAATCTTTTGGATAGACATATCATGCTTGATGTTGCTCATGAGGCTGTTATTGCGAACTTAAATTCCTGTGAACCTCATTCTTGCACATGTGCGCATTTAGATAATATATCACCATGTGCTAACCCCTATTGCTCAAAAGAAAGCCAATTTTTGAATGAGCATCAAGCTATAGGATCAAAAGAAAGGAACAAGAAAGCAAAGCAACTAAGGAGAAGACGCATTGCTCAACCTCCTCAAAATATCCACGGACGCGTGGTGAAGAAGCTTAAGATGGGAGAAACCACAGCAAGTGTTAAACTCCATAAGAAGGATGCTCCTAAAGCAATAAATGAAGAAATCAACATGAACAAGGAAAAAGGTAAAAATTCAATTAGTCATGTTGTTTACACTGATCATCTCTCTATGTCATCCAAGAGCAAAAAGGGAAGAGGAAAAAGGAGGTGCTTCAAGTGCAAGGAATTAGGCCACTTCATTGCGTCTTGTCCACATAAAGACAAGGATGAAGGGATGAGGAGATGTTTTGAATGCAACGATAAGGATCATATGATCACTTCATGTCCGCTCATGAAGAATCAAAGACGTGCACCCTCCAAGATGACCCTCACTAAGAAAAAGGACAAATAGCAAGCGTCATGTCAGGTTGAGTGACGCTTCTGCTACATGTGTGGTGAGCATGGTCATCTACCTAAGGTATGTAAGAAGGGTAAGGTTCCTAAGCAAGTAAATTTATCTCAATGTTATTCGCTTAGGAGACCCAAATCATACACTTATGCTAGATCAGTAATGAGATCACCTAGAACTAGCACAAATGCTATTTGGGTACCAAAGGCTCTTTTAGATGAACATTATGGACCCATCCCGAGATGGGTACCAAACTGTGCCAACTAGACCATGCAGCTGCCTCGAGATGGACTGGAGACCTTGGGAGAGCTTAAGATGGTTAATTCAAACTCTATGTTTAAGCTATCAATTTTATTGTCTATTTATTGACCCAAGGCTGAATTATTGTGCAATACTAATCCCATGTTCATCTTGAGTTAAATAAGTTGTAGAGGTCCTTAATCATTATTGGTGAATCAAGCAAAGGACTTTGATGAGAATCTGCAACTTGCTCTCCAAAGGACGGTACCCGTGTATCTTAAGTGCATTATTTCCAATCAGTATTGCTCTTAAGTTGGATTGTCATGCTATACCTATCCTTGGAGTAGTTATGCTTTTGAGATTGCTTGTGTTGAATACCTTTCAATTAATGATTCATGATTTCCAAGATCATAATGATGCTTGCTCAATCATGACTGTGTGCTTTATAGGTTATATCTCTTTAATCATTCAATGGGTAGCTTTTCATTTGATATATCTACCATGATTAACTTTCTTGGTGTATGTGGCTAAACCTGTATCTGTTTGTAAATCATGTTGTGTGGTTTTTAATGATTATGTATTAACTTATGTGCAAGCATGATAGTTTTGTTTAGTCCATGTTCACATGATTACTTTGTCTTGGTACTCTATGTATACCAAAACAAGAAATCCATGTTGTGTCTCTAATGCACCCTCTCGAGCTATGAGGTGCATGAGCAAAAGGAGCCCTCAATTGGTGACAATAGGTGCTCTCACTCCACACTACATAAAAGAATGGATCTCATGGTATTCAAGTAAAAGGAAAAGGTATGGAGAATGGAACTATGCAATTTCTTTGAATATCTTGATGTTCCGTTGATTGTGATCATAGCTATGTTCTTGCCTTTCAATTGGTAGTATCTTGGCTTAGGTGCTTTATGCTTTAAAATGTTGTTTCCTTTGGTGTACCTAAGAAAACACTTCTTAATCACAGTGTGCTTAGACATTGTGCTTTATATGCATGATCTTGTCATTTTTCAATTGGTATATGTGTTGCAATAATCATCATGTGTGAAGCGTGCCTAGGTTGCTTTTAAAATGTTATATATCTTGAGGCATGCATTGTTTCCACTAGTCATAAGTTGTATTATGTCATCTATTCAATTGGTATCTTTTTATGATGCAATTGATATATTATGCCTAGACCAAGGTATGTTGTGATCTCCTCTAGTTCTGAGGATGCTAGAATGTGCAAGGTGCAAGTCATTCAAATACTTGATGCACAACTTTAGGGGGGAGCACACATAACTTGTGTCTTTTGAGACTAACTGTTTCTTAAGTGTTCATGTATAGTCTCAAGGTGGAAAAGGGAAGATGAGCAAGAAATGGAGCAATCAGGACTTGGGTACCTCCACAAGTCGAGTAATTGGTATCTAAAGTTGTGAGAAATTGCGTATTTAAAGATTGCTCATGCTCTATAATAGTTGGTGACCCTAGATGCTTGTCTTTAAATATCATGGAGCTATGACAGTGATGATCTTTCAATTGGTAGACTTGGTAGTGTGCTTCAATTGGTATCTTTTGGTAATCACTAGAATAGAAGCTTCATCTCGTGACACAATACTATAACTTGTTCTAAGTTTGGTGTCTTAGCATCAAGAAAAGGTCAAGATAAAGGATCAGGCACAAGTGTGAAGGAGCTCCCTAGAGATAAAACTTTCAAGATGGAAATCTTAAATTGATGGCAAAAGGAACTCCGCCTACTTAGATGGAAAGTACACCATAACATGGTAAAGGTACAAAAGGAGGTATTGACCTTTTTGTGTATTTGTACCTTAATTTTCCTCCAATGCTTGTGTTGCATATGTTTAATGCGTAAGGGAGAGTAATGTTAGTGTGTTACATTTTCCCTTCTTAATACCCTGTTGCCCCTTGACATCATCCTATGTTCTTGCTTGAATATGGTTTTGGTGTTTGATGTCAAAGGGGGAGAATTTGTGCATTAAAGCTTACCTCGACCTGAGAGGAAAGCTTATCTTAAGGGTGAAGATTAATTTTTTGTGTGCTAAAGGACTCAAAGGGGTTTCCTTGAGTTCCTTTGATCTTAAGGAAGAATGTGTTAGTTTTGTTGATAATACTTATCATATGCTTCTTGTTGTATTATATGGTGATAATGCATAATTAGTGCTTCCGTTGATATGAATCAATTGGTATCTATTGTGTTTGTCCTGTGATAGATATTCATGTGGTTTTGGTGCCTTAAATTGGTATCTTAATAGGTGAATAGTGGTAGGTTGATATTTCTGTGGTATATCCATTTAATTGGTGTTTAACTCTAATTCTGTGCATTTCTGTGTTATACACATCACGTTTTAATTATTGATACAATGTATTCCACGTGTGCATAGTTATGCTTCGAATTAGCCTAAGTATGTGCAATTTGGCATATAAGGCCAAAGTTGAGATTTTAATGTAAGCACATATTTAGGGGGAGCATTCTATAAACTTAGAATTCAAAATTTGTGCTTTAAATCTTATTCTTGTGTAAGCTTTAATTGTGTTGCCATCAATCACCAAAAAGGGGGAGATTGAAAGCTCTCTTGTGGGTTTTGGTGTTTGGATGACAACCCAATTAAAGGACTAACAAGTGTGCTAAGTGTTGAACAGGTGCTTAATGCAAAGCTAACAGGGTTCAACACAAGTGAACAAGTGTGATGGTCCAAAGACTAGATTATCTATGGATAATGGACATCACAAGTAAGATGAACATTGCTTAAGTGAGACTCGGTGTGCGTAACTCAGAGACAACCGATCAAGCCAAGGATGGAGGCAAGAAGAGCTTCGAGGTACCGAGTGCACGGGAGAAGGTCAAGGAGACTAGGAACCCAAAGCCAGGGGTGAAGAAGAAGACTTTCAAAGTCAAGGTTGATCGAGTTAAGAAGAGTTATGGTGCATCAAGGATCACTACATAAGGACATGACTTACAACCAGTGAGGTAACATCTATAGTTATGTGGTGTAAGTCATAAGGCTCAAGATTAAGCTGGAGAAGTGAACAAGGGAGTTGGAGCTTAGATATGTCAATCTAGATCAAGTCAAGTAGACTTGATGGTTTAGAGTCCAACATCGACCTCAAACATGCCAAATTGGGTAAAACGATGAAAAAGGTTAAGTATGTAAAGTTTGAGTGTTCAACCATGTTGCATACACCTCTTACTACAAGTTTGGTGCTTTTGTTTGCTCTCTAACTCTTTCTGTAGAGAAAGTGTCATTCTGAGCTCTGCTTGAGGAGAAACAGAAAAGCTAGGAGAACAACAAGAAAGAGGTAAGTTTCTAGGACTAAGTCAATTGGATTATACTCTAAATGTGTTTTTTAAGTCTCAGAAAAATCCTCCCAAAATTTGAAGTCAAACGGAGAAAGAATGGAGGAAAAAGCACTTAGCGTGCTGTTGGCTGGTGCACAGGACAGTGAATAGTAACTGTCCGGTGCACAAGACAGTGAACAGTAACATGTCTAGTGCATAGGCCGGTGAATAGTAACATGTCCGGTGCATAGGCCAGTGAATAGTTACTTTGTCCGGTGCACAGGATAGTGAATAGTTACTTTGCCTGGTGCACAGGTCAGTGAATAGTAACCTGTCTAGTGCACAGGCCAGTGAATAGTCTGTCCGGTGTACCAACGGCTAGCTCTTCCAGAGAAGGAAACTGTCAATCAGATCTGTTACTGTACACTGTCCGGTGGCGCACCGGACAGTCCGGCGCACCCGCAACCAGGGAAGGCTGGGAGCTTTGAGAGCACCTAGAGGGGGATGATTAGGTGATCCTGTAAAATTCAACACTAAATAGCCACAAGCTAGGTTATAAAGATGTTAGTGCAATAAAACCAAGTGGCTATAGAGCGAGCTCTTGCGAATCACAAATAATCAAAGAGAAGGACAACACAAGGGACACAGTGGTTTATCCCATGGTTCGGTCAAGTATAACACTTGCCTACCTCCACGTTGTGGCGTCCCAATGGACGAGGGTTGCACTCAACCCCTTTCATGTGATCCAATGATCAACTTGAATACCACGACTTTTCTTTGCTTATCTCTTTTTCCCATTTGCGAGGAATCTCCACAAGTTGGAGTCTCTCGCCCTTACAACAAAGATCATAGTGAAAGCACAAGAGTAAGGGTGGGAAGCAACACACACAAATCCGCAGCAACACACACGCACACAAGCCAAGACTTGAGCTCAAAATGAAGCACAACGAGTTCACAACTGTCACACCCGGATTTTAGGGGTCCAAAACCCGGGCGCGAACATAATCACCAGGTGTGCTGGGACCAAGTCTCACACATATGATGAATCATGGCACAGGATCGAATGTCACATCTTTATATATAACAGGAGTTCTATACAAAATAAATAATTACATTATAAGGAGACAACGGTCCAGCAACCCAAAGTTGACTGGGAGACGACGGCCTAGACCTCTCACGAAAACATCACAGCATCCTCCATGCGCCTCATCCTGCAGTACCTGCTCTTGACCTGTGGGGGGGGGTGTGAGACAGCAAGAGTGAGCTCACATACGTTCATCGCTCAACAAGTTATGGGGGAATAATGTGCATGAACTCGCCAAAGGTGGGAGCTCACGTGAAGTGTAAGGCTTACCAAAGAAGATGGTTAGAGCTGAGCATTGCTTTTAAAGTTGGTCAAAATTTTATTAGCAGTTACTAAGTATAAGTAAATACCAACCCAGTTAAATAGTAGAACAAAAGTAACAACTTCACCTGCGATGCAATGCATATGACAAATTGAGTTTAAGTTCCATAATTTTAATCATGTGAGTGTCCGAGCTGCTCTTGACCGTGAGCACGGCTAGTATACCAGTTTTACACTCTGCAGAGGTTGCGCATCTTTACCCACAAGTCATGTTACCCATCTGCCAAGGGATCGCGACTTCCCATACACCTCTACCGAGGAGGCGAGGCAGGGTAGCACTACGAGGCCTTTACAAAGTTCCACTAGCTTCAGAAAACCCGCTACAGTTTATAGGAAGTTCCAATGCAGGAATCCCTTGCAGGACCGCCATCGCAGCAAAATCCTCCCGAGAGCCTCCCTACACTGACCACTCCCCTACTGCCCTTGCCCCTTTCGGGTAAGGTAGTCTTCCACTAGCTTTCCTAATTAATCAGCCAAGGGGTCCCATTCCTCCCTTGTGGTAGCATTGTTTTCCCGGGTGGTTCTCCATGTTCCAATTAACATAATGATCTTATCATGAACAGTAATAATAAACATATAATAAAAGTGTGATCATGAATAATGTACCTTCATACCCAAAACCACATAAAGCACTAGCAAGTACTACCCAAAAAAGTTCAGTGGTAAACAAGGTATAAGGATAGACAAACTAGGGTAACCTATTGGGTCCCATCAAAATTAACCTATGCAGATCATTATGATTAATTAGAACATGAGTGGGTAAAAAGAAGTGATCAAGGGCACAACTTGCCTGGGACTTGAGACTCCAGGTACCAGGATGATCTTCAGGTGACTCGTGCCCTCACGGGATTAGAGGCGGCGAGCACCCAGTCCACGGCGCTAGGTAGACCCGCGGCGGAGCAGGTGCTCCGTTGAGAAATTCCGGTGCCCCGGCAGCACCACGGCGCCCAATCCAGGCACACACGCACGCGGTGTACCCAGGAGATTATCCCTGGCCGAACCAGGAGGGCTTGACGATGGGAATTGCGTAGTTCAACGGCGGCGGTGGCGGTCTTCTTTCGCTTGAGCTCACGGGGCCGAGCTCGGGTCCCACCCGCCCACTCTATCTCACAGCGATGTGCCTTCCTTCTCTCTCTCCTTGGTGCCCGGCTTGCGACGACTATGGATCAAGGCCACGGGCGCCACATTTTATAGTCCAGGTGGGGAGTCCGCGTGGACAGAGCATCCCGACGGCGACGGGGTTGGTGCGATTCTTGAGCGCGCGCGATTCTGTTACGTGGATTGGGAGATCAATTTGTGCTTTGTTACGATTCGCCACGGAGAGGAAATTCGGGTTTTATGGCCGCTATTGTCGGAAGCCCGAGCAGGAGCGAAAACGGCCACCGGGATTTCCGCCGCCTTCTGTTGCGACGCTCAGCCAGAGCCGCACCGCGCGCGGAAGAGGGAGATGACAAGGCGGGCCCATTGGCAGCGACTCCAGGCGAGCCAAGAAAGGAGCGCAGAGCTGACGTGCGGGGTCGGGCGCAATCCATGTGGGTGTGCGTGGGCCCACATGTCGGCGCGCGCCAGCGGATGCACGATGGGCCGCACAGTGGAAAAGGAAAGGTGGGCCGAAAATGAAGTTGGGGCCCAGTTAGGGTAGTTCTGTTTTATTCTTTTCTTTTCTATCTCTTTTTCTCCATTTTTCAAATCCAATTTGAATTTAAGTTTAAATTCAAACCTTGTGAATAACTTGTCCTCAATTTATATTGTGAAATAAAAAGTATAAATTTTGGAAATATATAAATTTCCTTTATATTATATATATATCTTCTCTTTTTCTCTTCTACATAATATTTCCAAAACCCTAAAGTGCAACTTTGGGTTAACTTCAAATTCTCAATTCCATTATTATATTTTATTATTATTTTAAATGCACATACAATTAAAACTCCAACATGAGTGACAAATATGGTTCTATTTATTATTTTATTCACTTAAGCAAATGCTTTTTAAATAGGGAGATGAGTCTTCAAATGTTATGAGAGTTCTAAAGAGAGAGAAAAAGAAAAATTCTAATGTGAGATCTTTGAGAAATTGTGCTATATTCTCAAAATGAGATTTAGGGTGTTACAAATCCTACCCCCCTTAAAAATAATCTCGTCCCCGAGATTAGTAATAAAAGGGATGTATGCTCATATTGTTCTCGGAACATATGCACAAACAAAGAAATCTCGGCATGATGCATAATTCTTTAACAAAACATAGGTTTTAATAGACCTGACTATTATCACTAAAATAGTAATAATACTAACTAATAGCTAAACTAATATTTAGGTCTTACAAATAGTAATATATATATATATATATGTATCTATATCTATGTTTATCTCTATTCTTGTTGCTCGTTGACTTCTTCACCGACTACTTCATCTTCAACTGGCTCTTCTTCCTGAATTTCAAGTTCACCGGGTTCAGCTTCTACTTCTGCATGATGGGCATGTCCCCGGTTGATGGATAGGGGCTGACTCTTCCCTGCCGAGGCTTGTCCTTGCTTCATCGGAGCCGGTGTAGTGTAGGCAGCTCTGTTGGGACAGTAGTTGGCGTAGTGTCCTGGTTGTCCACACTTGAAGCATGCCATGTTGGCGGTTGTGTTAGGAGCAACGGGTCCTGCTGGGGTGCTTGCTTTTGGAGGAGCAGTTGGTGCCTATTGAGTTTGTTGTCCAGAACTGCCACTAGCTGGTGTACTTGGAGTGGTAGTATAGCGAGGACGGGAACTACTTCCAGCCTGCCCTTGGTTGACAGCCTTTCTTTTCTCTCCAAATATACTCCTCTTATTTTCTACAGCAATAGCTTTGTCAAGTAGCCTTTGGAAGGATGGGAATGTGTGCGATACTAGTTGATATTGCAAGGGTCCAATCAAACCGTCCAGAAAAAGCTCCTGCTTTTGCTCATCATCCTCAACATCTCTAGGAGCATATCGAGATAACTGGATGAATTTGTCTCTATATTCACTCACGGACATACTTCCTTGCTTGAGGGATAGAAACTCCTTTCTCTTAATCTTCATGAGTCCAGCAGGAATATGGTAATTTCTGAATTGTGTGGAGAATTCTGCCCAGGTAATTGTATCGACAGCAGCATGAGCAGCGCAGTACGCATCCCACCAATCCGCAGCAGGACCAGCAAGACGACCTGATGCGAAGAGTACTTTCTCTCGGTCCGAGCACTGAGCTATGTTGAGCATCTTCTCTATAGACTTTAGCCAGTCGTCAGCTTGCAGTGGATCCGTGGAGTTGGAGAAGGTTGGTGGTTTGTGGCTCATGAATTCCCGATGCTTATCTCGGGGTGGAACTGGTGGTGGAGGTGGAGGCAATGGCACCTGTTGCTGTTGCTGCTGTTGTTGAAGTTGTTGTTGCAGCTGCTGTTGTTGTACCCTTCTCTCCTGGCGTATCTCTTCCCGCTCTTGGCGCATTTCCCGACGTGCATCCTCTCTTTCCTGGTGCATTTCTTGGCGTTCTTGCTGCATTTGGGTGCGCATATCTGCCATAGTGTCAGCCATTTGCTGCATCATCCTCATTTGAGCTGCAATTAGTGGATCGACACCGCCTGGTGGGGGATTAGGAGGATTCATCTCTGCTGACTGTGGTTGGGGTTGTCGATATATCCACCGAGTGTGTCGATTAGGAGGTAAATCAATTCCACCACCCCGCCTGGTATTGACCATCTAAGTTAGAAGCATATGGTAAGATAGCTTTACAAGGGAATCATTTGGTAGGCAGAATGAATAAGCTAATAGTTGGTTATGTACTAAAACTTTCTTTGGCAGGGCTGGGCCAGATATTCTATGTCAACACTAAGGTAATTAGTTGTACGAGGTGAATGTCCAAAGGTAAGATAGAATATGTCAAGATGAGATAGATATGGAATACTATATATATATATATATATTTTCTAAGGGGATAATCCAGATTGTCTAGTTATCTTACAAATGCTATCCTTTATGCCTAGATGTATATGCAGATGTAATTGTGGACATTGATCCACAACCCATCACACTCAAACAAAGATCCAAATCAGACATATATCATAAGAGCAAACATTCAAGCATATAGATAAAAAAATAGTTTTGTTTTTGTTCCTAAGAATAGATCTCCTATTCCTAAAGGTCACTTTAGGCACAGAATTTCAAAGTGTGAAATCCACATTTGTCTTTAGAAATAAAAGGTAAGAATAATCAGAGTAAAGCGGAAATAGATAAGAAAAGATTAAGAAAAGTTTAGAAAGAGTCAGAGTAGCAAAGGTAAGTAAGTATTGGTTGACCAGTTCTATCTAGGTTTCGTCCTACAGTCAACATTCCTCTGATACCACTTCTGTCACACCCGGATTTTAGGGGTCCAAAACCCGGGCGCGAACATAATCACCAGGTGTGCTGGGACCAAGTCTCACACATATGATGAATCATGGCACAGGATCGAATGTCACATCTTTATATATAACAGGAGTTCTATACAAAATAAATAATTACATTATAAGGAGACAACGGTCCAGCAACCCAAAGTTGACTGGGAGACGACGGCCTAGACCTCTCACGAAAACATCACAGCATCCTCCATGCGCCTCATCCTGCAGTACCTGCTCTTGACCTGTGGGGGGGTGTGAGACAGCAAGAGTGAGCTCACATACGTTCATCGCTCAACAAGTTGTGGGGGAATAATGTGCATGAACTCGCCAAAGGTGGGAGCTCACGTGAAGTGTAAGGCTTACCAAAGAAGATGGTTAGAGCTGAGCATTGCTTTTAAAGTTGGTCAAAATTTTATTAGCAGTTACTAAGTATAAGTAAATACCAACCCAGTTAAATAGTAGAACAAAAGTAACAACTTCACCTGCGATGCAATGCATATGACAAATTGAGTTTAAGTTCCATAATTTTAATCATGTGAGTGTCCGAGCTGCTCTTGACCGTGAGCACGGCTAGTATACCAGTTTTACACTCTGCAGAGGTTGCGCATCTTTACCCACAAGTCATGTTACCCATCTGCCAAGGGATCGCGACTTCCCATACACCTCTACCGAGGAGGCGAGGCAGGGTAGCACTACGAGGCCTTTACAAAGTTCCACTAGCTTCAGAAAACCCGCTACAGTTTATAGGAAGTTCCAATGCAGGAATCCCTTGCAGGACCGCCATCGCAGCAAAATCCTCCCGAGGGCCTCCCTACACTGACCACTCCCCTACTGCCCTTGCCCCTTTCGGGTAAGGTAGTCTTCCACTAGCTTTCCTAATTAATCAGCCAAGGGGTCCCATTCCTCCCTTGTGGTAGCATTGTTTTCCCGGGTGGTTCTCCATGTTCCAATTAACATAATGATCTTATCATGAACAGTAATAATAAACATATAATAAAAGTGTGATCATGAATAATGTACCTTCATACCCAAAACCACATAAAGCACTAGCAAGTACTACCCAAAAAAGTTCAGTGGTAAACAAGGTATAAGGATAGACAAACTAGGGTAACCTATTGGGTCCCATCAAAATTAACCTATGCAGATCATTATGATTAATTAGAACATGAGTGGGTAAAAAGAAGTGATCAAGGGCACAACTTGCCTGGGACTTGAGACTCCAGGTACCAGGATGATCTTCAGGTGACTCGTGCCCTCACGGGATTAGAGGCGGCGAGCACCCAGTCCACGGCGCTAGGTAGACCCGCGGCGGAGCAGGTGCTCCGTTGAGAAATTCCGGTGCCCCGGCAGCACCACGGCGCCCAATCCAGGCACACACGCACGCGGTGTACCCAGGAGATTATCCCTGGCCGAACCAGGAGGGCTTGACGATGGGAATTGCGTAGTTCAACGGCGGCGATGGCGGTCTTCTTTCGCTTGAGCTCACGGGGCCGAGCTCGGGTCCCACCCGCCCACTCTATCTCACAGCGATGTGCCTTCCTTCTCTCTCTCCTTGGTGCCCGGCTTGCGACGACTATGGATCAAGGCCACGGGCGCCACATTTTATAGTCCAGGTGGGGAGTCCGCGTGGACAGAGCATCCCGACGGCGACGGGGTTGGTGCGATTCTTGAGCGCGCGCGATTCTGTTACGTGGATTGGGAGATCAATCTGTGCTTTGTTACGATTCGCCACGGAGAGGAAATTCGGGTTTTATGGCCGCTATTGTCGGAAGCCCGAGTAGGAGCGAAAACGGCCACCGGGATTTCCGCCGCCTTCTGTTGCGACGCTCAGCCAGAGCCGCACCGCGCGCGGAAGAGGGAGATGACAAGGCGGGCCCATTGGCAGCGACTCCAGGCGAGCCAAGAAAGGAGCGCAGAGCTGACGTGCGGGGTCGGGCGCGATCCATGTGGGTGTGCGTGGGCCCACATGTCGGCGCGCGCCAGCGGATGCACGATGGGCCGCACAGTGGAAAAGGAAAGGTGGGCCGAAAATGAAGTTGGGGCCCAGTTAGGGTAGTTCTGTTTTATTCTTTTCTTTTCTATCTCTTTTTCTCCATTTTTCAAATCCAATTTGAATTTAAGTTTAAATTCAAACCTTGTGAATAACTTGTCCTCAATTTATATTGTGAAATAAAAAGTATAAATTTTGGAAATATATAAATTTCCTTTATATTATATATATATATCTTCTCTTTTTCTCTTCTACATAATATTTCCAAAACCCTAAAGTGCAACTTTGGGTTAACTTCAAATTCTCAATTCCATTATTATATTTTATTATTATTTTAAATGCACATACAATTAAAACTCCAACATGAGTGACAAATATGGTTCTATTTATTATTTTATTCACTTAAGCAAATGCTTTTTAAATAGGGAGATGAGTCTTCAAATGTTATGAGAGTTCTAAAGAGAGAGAAAAAGAAAAATTCTAATGTGAGATCTTTGAGAAATTGTGCTATATTCTCAAAATGAGATTTAGGGTGTTACAACAACTAGAACGGAGCTCAAATCACTAACACAGCCGATCAAGTGCGCGGAGACGGAGTGTGGAAGACTTAGAATGCTTAGAGTATGCTTGGGTGACTCCTCCATGCGCCTAGGGGTCCCTTTTATAGCCCCAAGGCAGCTAGGAGCCGTTGGAGACCAACAAGGAAGGCTAAGATTACCTTCTATCGGGTGGCACACCGGACAGTCCTGTGCGCCACCGGACAGCCACTGTAGACAGTCCGGTGCGGATCTCCTTCCTATTTTGGCGCAGTCGACCGTTGCAGATTTGTGGCAGTTGGCGCACCTGACACTGTCCAGTGCACACCGGACAGTCTGGTGCCTCCTCCCGACCGTTGGAGCGGGCCACGCGTCGCCCGCAGATTGCGCGACCGACCGTTGCCCAGTCCACCGTTGGCTCACCGGACAGTCCGGTACCCCCACCGGACAGTCCGGTGCCCCCACCGGATAGTCCGGTGAATTTTAGTCGTACGCCGTTGAACTTTTCCCAAGAGCGATGACTTCGCCACGGACGACTCACCGGACAGTCCGGTGCACCACCGGACAGCCCGGTGAATTTTAGTCGTACGCCGCCGTCGAGTCCCGAGAGCGGCCAGTTCACCTTGGACTTGTCTGGCGCACCGGACACTGTCCGGTGCACCACCGGACAGTCCGGTGCACCCAGACCGAGCAGCAGTTGGCTGTACACAGACAACTCTTTTCCAATCTATTTTCTCCTGTTTCTAGCACTTAGACACAATACATTAGTACCCAAATCAATGTAATAAGTCTAGAAATGTACTTTGTTACATGATTTGCACTTCTTCAATCTTTGGCATAAATTAACACTTAGAGAATATGTGTTGGGCACTTAATCACCAAAATACTTTAGAAATGGCCCAAGGGCACATTTCCCTTTCAATCTCCCCCTTTTTGGTGATTTATGCCAACACATCCAAAAGCAACCAAAAGAAGTGCAATATCAATGCAAAAGAGAACCAAATTGTTTTTACTCTAATTTGGCATATTTGGATCTTACTTTGCCACCACTTGGTTTGTTTTTGCGAATCAAATTCATTTTCCTATCTCTACAACAAACTCACTTGTTTGGGCACAAAGAGAGATAATCCAAGAGTAAAATTGATTAAGAGCCAAAAACTCCCCCTTTTTCCCATAGTCATAAATTCTCCCCACAAGAGACCAAATTTTGCAATAAGAGTGTTTTAGACAAATCAAAAAGTTCTAACTCTACTCTTTTCGAAATTTCACAAGTGGTAGCTGATCCATTTGCTTTGGCCTTAATTTCTCCCCCTTTGGCATTAAACACCAAAACGGGATCATTCTTGGCCCCTTAACCCCATTGCCTCACCAAAATTGTCAACTAAGAGCAAAAAGGCAATAAGAGCATAGATATCAACTTGGAGTTAATACCGGAGTGCAGTGGAAGTCTTTGCATGGTCCAAGTTCACCTTTCCCTTTCAATTCACTTTTGAGACTAAATCAAGTAAACTCAAACACAAAGGTTAGTCTCAAAGGGTCAAGTTGTAGCATGCCTCCCCCTAAATAAGTGCATCACTTGCAAATGGACTTGTGAGGTCCGGGGATCATGTGTACAACTTGAGCACCACAAATGAACAAAAATAGATTGAAATGCATAAATTACATGATCAAAGACATAAAACACATGTATGCTATAGATCAATCCAAGTTACGCGAATCTAAGACATTTAGCTCACTACGCAACCTGCAAAACCTTTTCTCATCTAAAGGCTTAGTGAAGATATTGGCTAGCTGGTTCTCGGTGTTAATATGGTACACCTTGATATCCCCCTTTTGCTGGTGGTCCCTCAGAAAGTGATGTCGGATGTCTATGTGCTTAGTGCGGCTATGTTCAACAGGATTATCCGCCACGCGGATTGCACTCTCATTGTCACATAGGAGTGGGATTTTGCTCAGATTGTAGCCAAAGTCCCGGAGGGTTTGTCTCATCCAAAGTTGTTGCGTGCAACACTGTCCTGCGGCAACATACTCGGCCTCAGCAGTGGATAGGGCAACGGAAGTTTGTTTCTTTGAGCTCCACGACACCATAGACCTTCCTAGGAATTGGCACGTCCCTGATGTACTCTTCCTATCAACCTTGCATCCAGCATAATCGGAGTCTGAATATCCAATTAAGTCAAAGGTAGACCCCTTTGGATACCAGATCCCGAAGCAAGGCATAGCAACTAAATATCTAAGAATCCGCTTAACGGCCACAATGACATTCCCTTGGGTCGGATTGATATCTAGCACACATGCATACACTAAGCATAATATTCGGTCTACTAGCACATAAATAAAGCAAGGAACCTATCATAGACCGGTATGCCTTTTGATCAACGGTCTTACCTCCTCTATTGAGGTCGACATGTCCGTTGGTTCCCATTGGTGTCTTTGCGGGCTTGGCATCCTTCATCCCGAACCGCTTGAGCAGGTCTTGCGTGTACTTCGTTTGGGAGATGAAGGTGCCATCCTTGAGTTGCTTCACTTGGAACCCAAGGAAGTAGTTCAACTCGCCCATCATCGACATCTCAAACTTCTGTGTCATCACCCTGCTAAACTCCCCACAAGACTTTTGGTTAGTAGAACCAAATATTATGTCATCGACATAAATTTGGCACACAAAAAGGTCACCACCATAAGTCTTAGTGAAAAGAGTTGGATCGGCTTTCCAAACCTTGAAAGCATTAGCAATTATGAAATCTCTAAGGCATTCATACCATGCTCTTAGGGCTTGCTTAAGTCCATAGAGCGCCTTAGAGAGCTTACACACATGGTCGGGGTACCGTTCACCCTCAAAGCCAGGGGGTTGCTCCACGTACACCTCCTCCTTGATTGGCCCGTTGAGGAAAGCGCTCTTCACATCCATTTGGAACAACCTAAAAGAGTGCTGAGCGACATAGGCTAATAGAATGCGAATAGACTCTAGCCTAGCCACAGGAGCAAAAGTCTCCTCAAAATCCAAACCTGCGACTTGGGCATAACCTTTTTCCACAAGTCGAGCCTTGTTTCGTGTCACCACCCCGTGCTCGTCTTGCTTGTTGCGGAACACCCACTTGGTTCCCACAATGTTTTCCTTGGGACGTGGCACCAGGCTCCAAACTTCATTCCTCTTGAACTTGTTGAGCTCTTCCTGCATGGCCAACACCCAGTCCGGATCTTGCAAGGCCTCTTCTACCCTGAAAGGCTCAATAGAAGAGACAAACGAGTAATGCTCACAAAAGTTAGCTAGTCTTGAGCGAGTAGTTACTCCCTTGCTTATATCACCCAGAATCTGGTCGACGGGATGATTCCTTTGAATCGTCGCTCGGACTTGAGTTGGAGGGGCCCGTGGTGCTTCTTCCTCCATAGCTGGGTCTTCTTGTGCTCCCCCTTGATCACACGCCTCCTCTTGAGGAACCTGTTCATCATCTTGAGTTGGGGGATGCACCATCGTTGAGGAAGAGGGTTGATCTTGCTCTTGTTGTTCCTGTGGTTGCACATCTCCAATCGCCATGGTGCGAATTGCGGTCGTTGGAACGTCATCTTCATCTACATCATCAAGATCAACTTGCTCTCTTGGAGAGCCATTAGTTTTATCAAATACAACATTGCTAGAGACTTCAACCAAACCCGATGATTTGTTGAAGACTCTATACGCCTTTGTATTTGAGTCATAACCTAGCAAAAACCCTTCTACAGCTTTGGGAGCAAATTTGGAATGTCTACCTTTCTTTACTAGAATATAACATTTACTCCCAAATACACGAAAGTATGAAACGTTGGGTTTGTTACCGGTTAGAAGTTCATACGAGGTCTTCTTGAGGAGGCGATGAAGGTAGACCCGGTTTATGGCGTGGCAAGCTGTGTTCACAGCTTCCGACCAAAACCGCTCGGGCGTCTTGAATTCTCCAAGCATCATCCTCGCCATGTCGATAAGCGTCCTATTCTTCCTCTCTACCACACCATTTTGTTGTGGTGTGTAGGGAGCGGAGAACTCATGCTTGATTCCTTCCTCCTCAAGGTACTCCTCCACTTGTAAGTTCTTGAACTCGGACCCGTTGTCGCTTCTTATCTTTTTCACCTTGAGCTCAAATTCATTTTGAGCTCTCCTTAGAAAGCGCTTTAGGGTCTCTTGGGTTTCTGATTTATCCTGCAAAAAGAATACCTAAGTGAAGCGGGAAAAATCATCAACAATAACAAGACCATACTTACTTCCCCCGATGTTGAGGTAGGCGACGGGTCCGAAGAGGTCCATATGAAGTAGCTCCAGAGGTCTTGATGTGGTCATCACATTCTTGCTGTGATGAGTACTTCCCACCTGTTTACCTGCTTGACAAGCTACACAAGGTCTATCTTTTTCAAAAAATACATTGGTTAGACCTAACACATGTTCTCCCTTCAGAAGTTTATGAAGGTTCTTCATCCCAACATGTGCTAGACGGCGATGCCATAGCCAGCCCATGCTAGTCTTAGCAATTAAGCATGCATCTAGATCAGCATCCTCTTTCGAAAAATCAACTAAGTAGAGTTTGCCGTCTAGTACACCCTTAAAAGCTAATGAACCATCACTCCTTCTAAAGACAGACACATCTACATTTGTAAATAGACAATTATAGCCCATATTACATAGTTGACTGACAGATAATAAGTTATACCCGAGCGATTCAACTAAGAACACATTGGATATGGAATGCTCGGATGAAATGGCTATTTTTCCCAATCCTTTAACCTTGCCTTGGTTCCCATCTCCAAAGATGATCGAATCTTGGGAATCTTTGTTCTTGACGTAGGAGGTGAACATCTTTTTCTCTCCCGTCATGTGAATTGTGCATCCGCTGTCGATAATCCAGCTTGAGCCCCCGGATGCATAAACCTGCAAGGCAAATTAGGCTTGGGTTTTCAGTACCCAACTCTTGTTGGGTCCTACAAGGTTAGTTACAATAGCCTTTAGGACCCAAATACAAGTCTTGTCTCCCTTGCATTTGGACCCCAACTTTCTAGCAACCACTTTTTCATTTTTACATGAAAGTACATATGAAGTGTTGCAAGAATGAAAGACAGTGGTAGGTTTATTACACATTTTCCTAGGAGCACGAGACACAAAATTTCTTCTAGGCCTACCATTAAAATTAGAACTTGAAGCAATCATAGCATGTGAATCAAAAGCATTATAACTCCTATTATAATGAGAATTTCTAGAAAATTTTCTATCATTATACATGAAAGCATGATTCTTTTGATTACTACTAGCCATAGGGGCCTTCCCTTTCTCCTTGTTGGGAATGGGAGCCCTTTGGCTTGTTAAGTTCTTGGCTTCCTTTCGAAAGCCAAGTCCATCCTTAATTGAGGGATGTCTACCAACGGTGTAGGCATCTCTAGCAAATTTTAACTTATCAAAATCTATCTTGCAAGTCTTAAGTTGAGTATTAAGACTTGCCACCTCATTATTTAATTTAGTAATTGATGTAAGGTGTTCAACACAAGCATCAACATCAAAATCCTTACACCTATTACAAATGGCAACATGTTCTACACAAGATCTAGTTTTATTAGCTACTTCTAGCTTAGCATTTAAATCATCATTAACACTCTTTAAGCTAGACACAGTTTCATGACAAGCAGATAATTCAGAAGATAGCATTTCATTCCTTTTAACATCTAAAGCAAGAGATTTTTGCACACTAACAAACTTGTCATGCTCTTCATACAAAATATCTTCTTGCTTCTCTAACAATCTATCTTTTTCATTCAAAGCATCAATTAACTCATTAATTTTATCTACTTTTGCTCTATCTAAACCCTTAAATAACTCAGTATAATCTACTTCATCATCACTAGAATCATCATCACTTGAAGTAGTATACTTAGGGGTTTCTCGAGCGCTTACCTTTTTCTCCTTTGCCATGAGGCAAGTGTGGCGCTCGTTGGGGAAGAGTGACGATTTGTTGAAGGCTGAGGCAGCGAGTCCTTCATCGTCGGAGTCGGAAGAAGAGCAGTCCGAATCCCATTCTTTGTCAAGGTGTGCCTCGCCCTTCGCCTTATTGTAGGTCTTCTTCTTCTCCCTCTTCCCGCTCTTTTCTTATTCCTGGTCATTAGCATTATCGGGACAATTTGCTATAAAATGACCAGTCTTACCGCATTTAAAACAGGAGCACTTTCCCTTTGCTTTGCTCTTGTTGGGATGCTCCTTGCGTCCTTTTAGCACGATCTTGAAGCGCTTGATGATGAGGGCCATCTCATCTTCGTTTAGCCTGGCAGCCTCAACTTGTGCCACCTTGCTAGGTAGCGCCTCCCTGTTGCTGCTTGTTGCCTTCAGTGCAACGGGCTGGGGCTCATAGATGGGCATTGGGCCGTTCAATGCATCATCAACATATCTTGCTTCCTTGACCATCATACACCCGCTCACAAACTTTTCGAGTATCTCCTCGGGCATCATCTTTGTGTACCTGGGATTTTCACGGATGAGGTTCACAAGATGAGAGTCAATAACAGTGAAAGACCTGAGCATAAGTCGGACGATGTCGTGGTCCGTCCATCTCGTGCTTCCATAGCTCCTAATCTTGTTGACCAGGGTCTTGAGCCTGTTGTACGTTTGTGTTGGCTCCTCTCCCCTAATCATCGCGAACCTTCTCAGCTCGCCTTCCACCAACTCCATTTTGGTGATCATGGTGGCGTCGTTTCCCTCATGTGATATTTTGAGGGTGTCCCAGATTTGCTTGGCGTTGTCCAAGTCGCTCACCTTATTGTACTCGTCCCTGCACAAGGATGCTAGCAAAACAGTGGTAGCTTGTGCATTCTTATGGATTTGCTCGTTGATAAACATAGGGTTATCGGTACTGTCGAAATGCATTCCATTTTCTACTATCTCCCATGTCACACCCGGGTTTCGGGGCACCAAGACCCGGGCGCGAACAATCACCAGGTGTGCTGGGACCAAGTCTCACACATATGATGAATCATGGCACAGGATCGAATGCCACATCTTTACTACATAACAGGAATTCTATACAAAATAAATAATTACATTATAAGGAGACAACGGTCCAGCAACCCAAAGTTGACTGGGAGACGCCGGCCTAGACCTCTCGCGAACACATGCAGCATCCTCCATGCGCCTCATCCTGTGGTACCTATTCTTGACCTGTGGGGGGGTGTGAGACAGCAAGAGTGAGCTCACATACGTTCATAGCTCAACAAGTTGTGGGGAATAATGTGCATGAACTCGCCAAAGGTGGGAGCTCACGTGAAGTGTAAGGCTTACCAAAGGAGATGGTTGAAGCTGAGCATTGCTTTTAAAGTTGGTCAAAATTTTATTAGCAGTTACTAAGTACAAGTAAATAACAACCCAATTAAATAGTAGGACAAAAGTAACAACCTCACCTGTGATGCAATGCATATGACAAATTGAATTTAGTTCCATAATTTAATCATGTGAGTGTCCGAGCTGCTCATGACCGTGAGCACGGCTAGTATACCAGTTTTACACTCTGCAGAGGTTGCGCATCTTTACCCACAAGTCATGTTACCCATCTGCCAAGAGACGGCCAATCCCATACACCTCTTCCGAGGAGGCGAGGCAGGGTAACACTACGAGGCCTTTACAAAGTTCCACTAGCTTCAGAAAACCCGCTACAGTTTATAGGAAGCTCCAATGTAGGAATCTCTCGCATGACCACCATCGCAGCAAAATCATCCCAAGGGCCTCCCTACACTGACCACTCCCCTACTGCCCTTGCCCCTTTCGGGTAAGGTAGTCATCCACTAGCTTTCCTAATTAGTCAGCCAAGGGCGTCCCATTAAACCCTTGTGGTAGCACTGTTTTTCCGGGTGGTTCTCCATGTTCCAATTAACATAATGATCTTATCATGAATAGTAAATAACAACTGATAACAAAAGTATAATCATGAATAATGTATCTTCATACCCAAAACCACATAAAGCAATAGCAGGTACTACCCAAAAATTCAGTGGTGAACAAGGTATAAAGATAGTCAAACTAGGGTATCCTATTGGGTCCCATCAAAATTAACCTATGCAGATCATTATGATTAATTAGAGCATGACTGGTTAAAAAGAAGTGATCAAGGGCACAACTTGCCTGGGACTTGAGATTCCAGGTACCAGGATGATTCTTCAGATCCTCGTGACCTCACTGCTAATCGTAGCAATGCAAACAAACATGGTATAGGCAAAATAAACATCACACCAAACATAAGAACAAACTACGTAATAATACTCTACGCGTCGCTACGGGATCATAGGATCGAGAACCCCTAAATTCCGGTTTACGGTTACGAAGTTATGGTTTTCCGAAGATCCACGTGGTTAAATATAGAATAGACTAAGTGCAACATTTTAACCTATATTTCATGACAAAACAAAATTACCGGATGATAATAAATATTATTGTGAGACTAATGCAACTAGAATGGATCAAAACGGAGTTACGGTTATTGGGTTATGAATTTCTGAGTTATTTAGCACCTAGAATAGATTAATTCAAGTTTTATGGTTAAACAAAGGTACTAGGTGATAGACAATATTAAAACAAAATCATTGCAACTGAAATAGATTAAAAAGGAGTTAAAATGGAATTTCTAGGAATTAAACAAATTTCTGGAATTAATTTTGCATTAAAAACCTTTTTCTAAATGAATTTCTCTGTTTTCCTAGAGGTCTGGACTGCGCACATGATTAAACAAAAACCCAGGGTCTATTGCATAAAACATCTAAGACTTAGGCATATGGTCGATGGACTGCGGGTTTAATATGAAAGAATTCAGGGTCTCATTTAAAAGACAGCTAGGGCCGAAGGGGTATGGTTCAATCCCGACCGTCCGATCTAGCATGCACGCCCTAGATTAGATCGTGATTCCCGCGAACCGGTATTCAATTTCAGTCGTCGGATTATAAATCAACACTCAATATTCCATGAACCCACGCCCAATACAGACCACCGGATCAAGGATCACCGGACCACAATTAATCCTGAGGTGATACGCCTAGGAGCTGATCTTAGCCGCACGCTCTTCATCTTACGGCCCACACTCATCTTCCCCCTGGTGGAACTTGCGTTCAGGAACAACGCGCCGCCGCCCAGATTCCGGTGAGCAGGTACGGTGGCGAGTGGGCCAGGGGCATGGCTAGCCACCGGGGCGCCATGGCTGGGCGCCGAGGCGCCATTGCCACACTGCTTTGCCTCGGCTCCTAGGCACAACGGCAGGACCACGGTTGCAGGCGCGATGAAGCCCACCCGCGGCGGAGCACACCGGCGAAACCCCACACGACGATTTAGGGCACTAAAACCCCCTCTATTCAGTGCTACGCGTACCAGAGTGTAAGGAGAGCCAGACGAGTGTATTCTCACCGTGGCTCTAGGCGCAGACAGGGCCGTCCGCGGCACACAGCAACTTGGTGAGGAAGACGGACGATCGGCGAGAAATTGGTCACCAACCGGTTGACAATCTTGCCCAGAGAGGCTCTCTTCACCTATGGCGCGACCAGATAAGCCTGCCCGACAGGATCGCGAAAGCCTGACGACGGCACACGCCGGGTTCATCATCGGCGGCGGTCGGCGGATCTCCCTGCCCTCCAGCTCTGGCGAGAGGCACGCAACGGCACTAGTGGAGAACCAAGGGGGGGGTGGCGGCTGGATTTTATAGCCAAGTTGTAGACTCCGCACGGGCATTTACGCAGCGAGGATCGGTTGGTTGTTACAGCCGAGGTTCGCGGAGTCCGTCCTAATCCATAGTAGAGAAAGCGGTCGGCTGTTTGAAGAGGACGAAGCTGACCACTAGGGTCCCACACGGCAGTGACTGAGGGAAGCGCGAGTGTGAGGTGGCTGAGGGGCTGGACAGTGGGGCCCAGGCGTCGGTCAATGCGTGGAGCTGAGCGGTGGGTAGTTGGGCCGCGTAAACAGAAATGTAGGGTGGGCCGAGAAGGGGAAATTCTAGCCCATATCTCTATTCCCTTTTTGTCTTTATTCTTTTCTATTTTAGATTTCTACTTCAAGTTTGAATTCAAATCAGAGTTTCAAACTCAAGTCTAGATGCGATATTCAAAATATTGGCATGAATACAAGGCATATATATATATATATTATATACTTATATATTTATTTTAATTATTTTGTTCCTTTATTTAGTTAAAGGCTCAAGGCATGTCATGTACATATATCATGTTACTTATGAGTGTGGGATCAAATTTCGAGCTAATCCTAAAATGAATACCACCATTTCACTTATTTAGGGTGAAATAATGTATTCTCTTTTACCAAGAATTACTTAATATTGAATATATTTTTATTTATGAGCATTCTTTAAATTTCATGAGAAGAATATCTTATCTCACTAGATGGACGGTATTTCTATTTTATCTTATGTTTACTCCATTTTCCTAGTGTTACTTTCTATAAAAAAGACGTAGAAGGAATACATGAATTCCTAATTCATTTTTTTAGGGTTTACATCCCATATACTAGGATGGAGAGAAAATAAGTGACTACGCATTTTGTGACTCCAAAAAGCGTAGTCCTCTCCATCAAAGTGTGGAGGTTTACTAAGAGGAATTGAAAGCAAATGAGTATTGGAATTAAAAGGAATACGAGAATAATCAAATGAATAATTTGAATTAACCGGTTTCTTTTTCTCGTCGCCGTCGTCTCTTGGGGAAGAAGAAGATTTGTCGCTGTCGTAGTAGACGATCTTCTTGATGCGTCTCTTCTTCTTCCCGTCTTTCTTCTTATGACTCGAGCCAGAGTCAGTGGGCTTGTCGTCCCTTGGCTCGTTGAAGATGAAATCCTTCTCCTTATCGTTGACCACCATCCCCTTTCCCTTAGGATCCATCTCTTCCGGCGATTAGTCCCTTACATGAAGAGAACAGCTCTGATACCAATTGAGAGCACCTAGAGGGGGGTGAATAGGTGATCCTGTAAAATTCAATACTAAATAGCCACAAGCTAGGTTATAAAGATGTTAGTGCAATAGAACCAAGTGGCCATAGAGCGAGCTCTTGCGAATCACAAATAATCAAAGAGAAGGACAACACAAGGGACACAGTGGTTTATCTGAAAGGGAAATGTGCCCTTGGGCCATTTCTATGTATTTTGGTGATCAAGTGCCAACACAAATGGTTTAAGTGTGAAACTATGGCAAATGGTGGAAGAAGTGCAAAGTCAACACAAAGGTATGATTCTAGACTTAGTACATTGGTCTTTGTGTACTAACATATTTGTCTAAGTGCTAGAATCAGAGAAAATACAATTGGAAAAGACTTGGCTCGAGCAGCCAATACTCTGCTCAGTCTGGGTGCACCGGACTGTCTGGTGGTGCACCAGACAGTGTCCGGTGCGCCAGGCTGGCGTCTGGTCAACTGGCTGCTCTCGGGTCTCGACAGTGGCGTACGGCTATAAATCACCGGACTGTCTGGTGGTGCACCGGACAGTGTCCGGTGAGTCGGCTGCGGCGAAGTCGCCGCTCTCGGGAACCAAGTCAACAGCGTACGGCTATAATTCACCGGACTGTCCGGTGAGGCACCGGACTGTTCGGTGAACCAACGGTCGGCTGGGCCAACGGTCGGCCGCGCAATCCGCGCGTGACGCGTGGCCGAGCCAACGGTCAGATGGGGGCACCAAACTGTCCGGTGTGCATCGGACAGTGTCCGGTGCGCCAACGGCTCCAAGTCTTCAACGGTCGGCTGCGCCAGAATAGGAAAGAAATCTGCACCGAACAGTGTCCGGTGGTGCACCGGACTGTCCGGTGCGCCAGTCGACAGAAGGCAAGAATTGTCTTCCTGGATTGCTCTCAACGGCTTCTAGCTGCCTTGGGGCTATAAAAGGGACCCCTAGGTGCATGGAGGAGTACACCAAGCATACTTTGAGCATTCTTGATCATTCACACTCCGTCTTTGCGCACTCGTTTGACATTCTTAGTGATTTGAGCTCCGTTCTAGTGAGAACCTTGTGATATTCATTTGAGCTCGAGTCTTGGCCATGTGTGTGCGTATTGTTGTGGATTTGTGTGTGTTGCTTCCCTCCCTTACTCTATTGCTTTCACTTTGATCCTCATTGTAAGGGCGAGAGACTCCAAGTTGTGGAGATTCCTCGCAAACGGGAAAGAGTAAAGAAAAGAAGAACACCGTGGTATTCAAGTTGATCATTGGATCACTTGAGAGGAGTTGAGTGCAACTCTCGTCCGTTGGGACGCCACAACGTGGAGTAGGCAAGTATTGTACTTGGCCGAACCACGGGATAAATCCTCGTGTCTCTTATGCTTGTTCTCACTGTGTCTATTGTGCTTCACAAGAGCTCTCCTTAGCCACTTGATTTTATTGTGCTAACTCCTAACCAAGTTTTGTGGCTTTAAGTTTCAAGTTTTTACAGGATCACCTATTCACCCCCCCCCCCCTCTAGGTGTTCTCAATTGGTATCAGAGCCGTTCTCTTCAAGAAAGGGACTAATCGCCCGAAGGGATGGATCCTAAAGGAAAGGGGATGGTGATCAACGACAAGGAGAAGGAGTCCTTCATCAATGAGCGAAAAGACAACAAGCCCACTGACTCGGGCTCAAGTCATAAGAAGAAGGACGGGAAGAAGAAGAGGCGTATCAAGAAGATCGTCTACTACGACGACAGCGACGAGTCTTCTTCTTCCCAAAAGGATGACGACGACAACGACTACGAGAAAAAGAAGACGGTTAACTCGAACTTTTCTTTTGATTACTCTCGTATTCCGCAAAGTTCCAATGCTCATTTGCTTTCCATTCCCCTTGGTAAACCTCCTCACTTTGATGGAGAGGACTACAGATTTTGGAGTCACAAAATGCGTAGCCACTTGTTCTCTCTCCATCCAAGTATATGGGAGATAGTAGAAAATAGAATGCAATTTGATAGTACGGATAGTCCCATGTTCATCAATGAACAAATTCACAAAAATGCACAAGCTACTACTGTTCTTTTAGCATCATTGTGCAGGGATGAATACCATAAGGTGAGCGGCTTGGATAATGCCAAGCAGATTTGGGACACCCTCAGGATCTCTCATGAGGGAAATGATGTCACCATGCTCACCAAGATGGAGTTGGTGGAGGGCGAACTTAGGAGGTTCGCAATGATCAGGGGGGAGGAGCCAACCCAAACATATAACAGGCTCAAGACCCTCGTCAACAAAATAAGGAGCTATGGAAGCATGAGATGGACGGACCACGACGTCGTCCGCCTAATGCTAAGGTCTTTCACTATCCTTGATCCACATCTTGTAAATTCTATTCATGAAAATCCTAGGTACACCAAGATGTCGCCCGAGGAAATACTTGGGAAGTTTGTAAGCGGGTGAATGATGATCAAGGAGGCGAGATACGTTGATGAGGCGTTGAATGGCCCAATCCACGAGCCTCAAACCATTGCTCTCAAAGCAACAAGTAGTAGGGAGGCGCTACCTAGCAAGGTGGCGCAAGTTGAAGCGGCGGGGCTCAATGAGGAAGAAATGGCCCTCATCATCAAGCGCTTCAAGACGACGCTAAAGGGTCGCAAGGAGCATCCCAAAAAGAATAAGACAAAGGGAAAGCGCTCCTGCTTCAAGTGCGGTAAGGTTGGTCACTTTATTGCTAATTGTCCCGATAATGATAGTGACCAGGATCAAGAAAAGAAGAGGGAAAAGAAGAAGACTTACAAGAAGGCTAAAGGCGAGGCACACCTTGGCAAAGAGTGGGACTCGGACTGTTCTTCGTTTGACTCCGACGACGAAGGACTCACCGCCACCGCCTTCAACAAATCATCCCTCTTCCCCAACGAGCATCACACCTGCCTCATGGCAAGGGAAAAGAAGGTAAGCACTCATAATACTGTTACTTACGCTTCTTCAAGTGATGATGAAGTAGACTATGCTAGTCTATTCAAAGGTTTAGATAGAACCAAAATTGATAAAATCAATGAATTAATTGATGCTTTGAATGAGAAGAATAGATTGTTAGAAAAGCAAGAGGACCTTTTATATGAAGAGCATGATAAATTTGTTAGTGCGCAAAATTCTCTTGCTCTAGAGGTTAAAAGAAATGAAGTGCTTTCATGTGAATTGTCTACATGCCATGAATCTATCTCTAGCTTAAAAAGTATCAATGATGACTTGAGTGCTAAGTTAGAAATAGCTAATAAATCAACCTCTTGTGTAGAACATGTTGTGATTTGCAATAGGTGTAAAGATTTTAATGTTGATGCTTGTAGTGAATACCTAGTTTTCATTTCTAAATTAAATGATGAAGTGGCTAGTCTTAATGCTCAACTTAAGACTAGCAAAAATGAATTTGATAAATTAAAATTTGCAAGGGATGCCTATACTATTGGTAGACATCCCTCAATTAAGGATGGGCTTGGCTTTAAGAGGGAAGCCAAGAACTTAACAAGTCATAAGCCTCCCATTCCCGCTAAGGAGAAATAGAAGGCTCCTATGACTAGTAGCAATCAAAAGAATCATGCCTTCATTTATAGCAATAGGAAATTCCCTAGAAATGTTTGTAGGAATTATTCTTATGATTCACATGCTATGACTGCTTCTAGTTCTATTATGCATGGTAGAAATTTAGCTAGGAAAAATGTTATTCATCATATGCCTAGAAGAAATGTTGTTCATGTACCTAGGAATGTAAGTAATGAACACTCTACAATTTACCATGCTTGCAATGCTTCCTTTGCAATTTGTAGAAAGGATAAGAAAGTGATTGCTAGGAAATTAGGGGCAAAATGCAAGGGAGATAAGACTTGCATTTGGGTCCCTAAGGCTATTGTAACTAACCTTGTAGGACCCAACAAGAGTTGGGTACCTAAGACCCAAGCCTAATTTGCCTTGCAGGTTTATGCATCCGAGGGATCAAGCTGGATTATCGACAGCGGATGCACAAACCACATGACGGGGGAGAAGAAGATGTTCACCTCCTACGTCAAGAATAAAGATTCCCAAGATTCAATCATATTCGGTGACGGGAATCAAGGCAAGGTTAAAGGCTTAGGCAAGATAGCCATCTCAAATGAGCACTCTATCTCCAATGTATTTTTAGTAGAGTCGCTAGGTTATAATCTTCTGTCGGTTAGAAAATTATGTAATATGGGATACAATTGCTTATTCACAAATGTAGATGTGTTTGTCTTTAGAAGGAGTGATGGTTCATTAGCTTTTAAGGGTGTACTAGACGGCAAACTCTATTTAGTTGATTTTGCAAAGGAGGAGGTCGGTCTAGATGCATGCTTAATTGCTAAGACTAGCATGGGCTGGCTGTGGCATCGCCGTCTAGCACATGTGGGGATGAAGAACCTTCACAAACTTCTAAAGGGAGAACATGTGTTAGGTCTAACAAATGTGTATTTCGAAAAAGATAGACCTTGTGCAGCTTGTTAAGCAGGTAAACAAGTGGGAAGTGCGCATCACAGCAAGAATGTGATGACCACATCAAGACCCCTGGAGCTGCTGCATATGGACCTCTTCGGACCCGTCGCCTACCTTAGCATCGGGGGAAGTAAGTATGGTTTAGTAATTGTTGATAATTTTTCCCGCTTCACTTGGGTATTCTTTCTGCAGGATAAATCTGAAACCCAAGGGACCCTCAAGCGCTTTCTAAGGAGAGCTCAAAATGAGTTTGAGCTCAAGGTGAAGAAGATAAGGAGCGACAACGGGTCCGAGTTCAAGAACCTTCAAGTGGAGGAGTACCTTGAGGAGGAAGGAATCAAGCACGAGTTCTCCGCTCCCTACACACCACAGCAAAATGGTGTGGTAGAGAGGAAGAATAGGACACTCATAGACATGGCAAGGACAATGCTTGGTGAATTCAAGACGCCCGAGCAGTTTTGGTTGGAAGCTGTGAACACGGCTTGCCACGCCATAAACCGAGTCTACCTTCATCGCCTCCTCAAGAAGACGTCATACGAGCTACTAACCGGTAACAAACCCAACGTTTCTTATTTTCGAGTTTTTGGGAGTAAATGCTACATTCTGGTGAAGAAAGGTAGAAATTCAAAAAATTCGCTCCCAAAGCTGTAGAAGGGTTTTTATTAGGTTATGACTCAAATACAAAGGCGTATAGAGTCTTCAACAAATCATCGGGTTTGGTTGAAGTCTCTAGCGACGTTGTATTTGATGAGACTAATGGCTCTCCAAGAGAGCAAGTTGAGCTTGATGATGTAGATGAGGATGATGTTCCAACGGACGCGATTCGTACCATGGCGATTGGAGACATGCGACTGCAGGAACACAAGGAACAAGATCAGCCTTCTTCCTCAACAATGGTGCAACCCCCAACTCAAGATGATGAACAGGTTCCTCAAGAAAAGGCGTGTGATCAAGGGGGAGCACAAGATGTCCAAGTTAAAGAGGAAGAAGCATCACAGGCTCCTCCAACTCAAGTTCGAGCGATGATTCAAAGGAATCATCCCGTCGACCAGATTTTGGGTGATATTAGCAAGGGAGTAACTACTAGCTCTAGATTAGCTAATTTTTGTGAGCATTACTCTTTTGTCTCTTCTATTGAGCCTTTCAGGGTAGAAGAGGCCTTGCTAGATCCGGACTGGGTGTTGGCCATGCAGGAAGAGCTCAACAACTTCAAGCGAAATGAAGTTTGGACACTGGTGCCGCATCCTAAGCAAAATGTTGTGGGAACCAAGTGGGTGTTCCGCAACAAACAGGACAAGCACGGGGTGGTGACAAGGAACAAGGCTCGACTTGTGGCAAAAGGTTATGCCCAAGTCGCAGGTTTGGACTTTGAGGAGACTTTCGCTCCTGTGGCTAGGCTAGAGTCGATTCGTATTTTGTTAGCCTATGCCGCTCACCATTCTTTCAGGTTGTACCAAATGGATGTGAAGAGCGCTTTCCTCAACGGGCCAATCAAGGAGGAGGTGTATGTGGAGCAACCCCCTAGCTTTGAGGATGAATGGTACCCCGACCACGTGTGTAAGCTCTCTAAGGCGCTCTATGGACTTAAGCAAGCCCCAAGAGCATGGTATGAATGCCTTAGAGACTTTTTAATTGCTAATGCTTTCAAGGTTGGGAAAGTCGATCCAACTCTTTTCACTAAGACATGTAATGGTGACTTATTTGTGTGCCAAATTTATGTCGATGACATAATATTTGGTTCTACTAACTAAAAGTCTTGTGAAGAGTTTAGCAGGGTGATGACTCAAAAATTTGAGATGTCGATGATGGGCGAGTTGAACTACTTCCTTGGGTTCCAAGTGAAGCAACTCAAGGATGGCACTTTCATCTCCCAAACGAAGTATACGCAAGACTTGCTCAAGCGGTTTGGGATGAAGGACGCCAAGCCCGCGAAGACTCCAATGGGAACTGACGGACACGTCGACCTCAACAAAGGAGGTAAGTCCGTTGATCAAAAAGCATATCGGTCCATGATAGGTTCCTTGCTCTACTTGTGTGCTAGTAGACCGGATATTATGCTTGGTGTATGCATGTGTGCCAGATTTCAATCCGATCCAAGGGAGTGTCACTTAGTGGCCGTGAAGCGAATTCTTAGATATTTAGTCGCTACGCCTTGCTTCGGGATCTGGTATCCAAAGGGGTCTACCTTTGACTTAATTGGGTATTCAGACTCCGATTATGCTGGATGTAAGGTCGATAGGAAGAGTACATCAGGGACGTGCCAATTCCTAGGAAGGTCCCTAGTTTCGTGGAGTTCTAAGAAACAAACCTTCGTTGCCCTATCCATCGCTGAGGCCGAGTACGTTGCCGCAGGACAGTGTTGCGCGCAACTACTTTGGATGAGGCAAACCCTCTGGGACTTTAGCTACAATCTGAGCAAAGTCCCACTCCTATGTGACAATGAGAGTGCTATCCGCATGGCGAACAATCCTGTTGAGCACAGCCGCACAAAGCACATTGACATCCGGCATCACTTTTTGAGAGACCACCAGCAAAAGGGAGATATCGAAGTGTTTTATGTTAGCACCGAGAACCAGCTAGCCGATATCTTTACCAAGCCTTTAGATGAGAAGACCTTTTGCAGGCTGCGTAGTGAGCTAAATGTCTTAGATTCACGGAACTTGGATTGATGTGTAGCATACATGTGTCTTATGCTTTGATCATGTTCCTTTATGCATTTTATTGCTTACTTATGGTGCTCAAGTTGTATAAAGGATCCCCGGACCTCACAAGTCCATGTGCGAATGATGCACATACTTAGGGGAGAAATGCTAGAACTTGACTTTTTGAGACTAACCATGTGTTTGAGCTTGCTTGATTTAGTCTCAAAGGTGGATTGAAAGGGAAAGATGGACTTGGACCATGAAAGACTTCCACTGCACTCCGATGAGAGGGTAACTCACTCCAAGTTCATCTCATATTCTTATTGCCTTTTTACTCTTATTTGAAGATTTTGGTGAGGCAATGGGGTTTAAGGGCCAAGATTGATCCCGTTTTGGTGCTTGATGCCAAAGGGGGAGAAAATAAGGCCAAAGCAAGAAATGGATCAGCTACCACTTGAGAATTTTGAAAATAATAGAATTAAAGCTTTTGGTTTGTCAAAATACTCTTATTGTCTCTTATTGTCAAAAATTGGTCTCTTGTGGGGAGAATGCTTGATTATGGGAAAAAGGGGGAGTTTTTGAATCTTTGATCAATTTCTCTTGGAATACCTCTCTCTATGCCTCAACAAGTGTGTTTGACTTAGAGATAGGAAATTGAGTTTGATTTGCAAAAACAAACCAAGTGGTGGCAAAGAATGATCCAAATATGCCAAATTTGAATCAAAACAAATTTGTGTACTCATTTGCATTGATGTTGCACTTCCTTTAGTTGCTTTTTGTTGTGTTGGCATAAATCACCAAAAAGGGGGAGATTGAAAGGGAAATGTGCCCTTGGGCCATTTCTAAGTATTTTGGTGATCAAGTGCCAACACAAATGGTTTAAGTGTGAAACTATGGCAAATGGTGGAAGAAGTGCAAAGTCAACACAAAGGTATGATTCTAGACTTAGTACATTGGTCTTTGTGTACTAACATATTTGTCTAAGTGCTAGAATCAGAGAAAATACAATTGGAAAAGACTTGGCTCGAGCAGCCAATACTCTGCTCAGTCTGGGTGCACCGGACTGTCCGGTGGTGCACTGGACAGTGTCCGGTGCGCCAGGATGGCGTCTGGTCAACTGGCTGCTCTCGAGTCTCGACGGCGGCGTACGGCTATAAATCACCGGACTGTCCGGTGGTGCACCGGACAGTGTCCGGTGAGTCAGCTGCGGCGAAGTCGCCGCTCTCGGGAACCAAGTCAACAGCGTATGGCTATAATTCACCGGACTGTCCGGTGAGGCACCGGACTGTCCGGTGAACCAACGACCGCGCAATCCGCGCGTGACGCGTGGCCGAGCCAACGGTCAGATGGGGGCACCAGACTGTCCGGTGTGCACCGGACAGTGTCCGGTGCGCCAACGGCTCCAAGTCTTCAATGGTCGGCTGCGCCAGAATAGGAAAGAAATCCGCACCGGACAGTGTCCGGTGGTGCACCGGACTGTCTGGTGCGCCAGTCGACAGAAGGCAAGAATTGCCTTCCTGGATTGCTCTCAACGGCTCCTAGCTGCCTTAGGGCTATAAAAGGGACCCCTAGGCGCATGGAGGAGTACACCAAGCATACTTTGAGCATTCTTGATCATTCACACTTCGTCTTTGCGCACTCGTTTGACATTCTTAGTGATTTGAGCTACGTTCTAGTGAGAACCTTGTGATATTCATTTGAGCTCGAGTCTTGGCCGTGTGTGTGCGTATTGCTGTGGATTTGTGTGTGTTGCTTCCCTCCCTTACTCTATTGCTTTCACTTTGATCCTCATTGTAAGGGCGAGAGACTCCAAGTTGTGGAGATTCCTCGCAAACGGGAAAGAGTAAAGAAAAGAACAACACCATGGTATTCAAGTTGATCATTGGATCACTTGAGAGAAGTTGAGTGCAACTCTCGTCCGTTGGGACGCCACAACGTGGAGTAGGCAAGTGTTGTACTTGGCCAAACCACGGGATAAATCCTCGTGTCTCTTGTGCTTGTTCTCACTGTGTCTATTGTGCTTCACAAGAGCTCTCCTTAGCCACTTGATTTTATTGTGCTAACTCCTAACCAAGTTTTGTGGCTTTAAGTTTCAAGTTTTTACAGGATCACCTATTCATCCCCCCTCTAGGTGTTCTCATTATCCCGTGGTTCGGTCAAGTATAACACTTGCCTACCTCCATGTTGTGGCGTCCCAATGGACGAGGGTTGCACTCAACCCCTTTCAAGTGATCCAATGATCAACTTGAATACCACGGCTTTTCTTTGCTTATCTCTTTTTCCCGTTTGCGAGGAATCACCACAAGTTGGAGTCTCTCGCCCTTACAACAAAGATCAAAGTGAAAGCACAAGAGTAAGGGTGGGAAGCAACACACACAAATACGCAGCAACACACACGCACACAAGCCAAGACTTGAGCTCAAAATGAAGCACAACGAGTTCACAACTAGAACG
Source organism: Zea luxurians (assembly GCA_029449295.1). Lineage (NCBI taxonomy): Eukaryota > Viridiplantae > Streptophyta > Magnoliopsida > Poales > Poaceae > Zea > Zea luxurians. The sequence goes on along the minus strand of JAOPSE010000077.1, from coordinate 3,274,154 downwards.
GAGCTCAAATCACTAACACAGTCGATCAAGTGCGCGGAGACGAAGTGTGGAAGACTTAGAATGCTTAGACTATGCTTGGGTGACTCCTCCATGCGCCTAGGGGTCCCTTTTATAACCCCAAGACAGCTAGGAGCCGTTGGAGACTAACAAGGAAGGCTAAGATTGCCTTCTGTCGGGTGGCGCATCGGACAGTCCGGTGCGCCACCGGACAACCACTGTAGACAGTCCAGTGCGGATCTCCTTCCTATTTTGGCGCAGTCGACCGTTGCAGATTTGTGGCAGTTGGCGCACCGGACACTGTCCGGTGCACACCGGACAGTCCGGTGCCTCCTGCCGACCGTTGGAGCGGGCCACGCGTCGCCCGCGGATTGCGTGGCCGACCGTTGCCCAGTCGACCGTTGGCTCACCGGACAGTCCGGTGCCCCACCGGACAGTCCGGTGAATTTTAGCCGTACGCTGTTGAACTTTTCCCGAGAGCGACGACTTCGCCGCGGACGACTCACCGGACAGTCCGGTGCACCACCGGACAGTCCGGTGAATTGTAGCCGTACACCGCCATCGAGTCCCGAGAGCGGCTAGTTCACCTTGGACTTGTCTGGCGCACCGGACACTGTCCGGTGCACCACCGGACAGTCCGGTGCACCCAGACCGAGCAGTAGTTGGCTGTACACAGCCAACTCTTTTCCAATCTATTTTCTCCTGTTTCTACACTTAGACACAATATATTAGTACCCAAATCAATGTACTAAGTGTAGAAACGTACCTTGTTACATGATTTGCACTTCTTCAATCTTTGGCACAAATTAACACTTAGAGAATATGTGTTGGGCACTTAATCACCAAAATACTTTAGAAATGGCCCAAGGGCACATTTCCCTTTCAAGCTTCCAAATGAAGCTCCAACGGCTCCTAGGCCCTTTGGGACTATAAAAGGGACCCCAGGCGCCTCCAACAAGTGTACAAGAGCATCCAACAAGTCCATACATCATTTGGATTAATTCTTTCTCTCCCTCTCTTGTGTATCTCTCTAGTTTGTGTAGAGGCGAAGTTATAAGCCTTTAGAGAGAGGGGAAGTGCTGCTAAGAGCTAGAGAAAAATCTTGGGCACATTGTCACTCTGTCGGAGTGCTGTCGAGAAGATTGTAAGCAGCCACAACATCATTGTAACTAATATCAACATAGTGGAACGCTCTATCTGTCGCACTGACAGATCTGAGCAAATAGAGGAAGGAGTTGAAATAGACTCCAAGCCAAGGTGTGGCTAACTCCAACGAGGACTAGGCAAGCATTTCAAGCTTTGCCAAACCTCGGGATAAATCCCTGTGTCTGTGTGCTATGCTCTATGTTGTGTGTTGTTTCTCTGTCTTATTGGCTTTTTATACTTGCACTTTAATACTTATATGTGGTACAAGCTATCTTCGAAGTGTAGGGTATTTTAAGATAGGAACTTCAATTCCGCTGCAACCTACTCGAAGGGTCTTTCGTTCCACTGCGATCCAGCCTTCGAGTAGAGTAAGAATTTCCAGTTTTTACAGTGAAAATTATTATTCGCCTATTCACCCCCCTCTAGGCGACATCCAGATCCTGTTCCTGGGCATAGGGAACTTTTAGGAACTTAAGCTCCAATGGGAGAAGTACCTAGAGTTGCACCAAAAAGGGAAGTTGTGCTCTTGATTACTTTCTTTACCTAAAAGTGTTCTTGATAATCACCATGACATGCTCAGGTTAACTTGATGGGACCTAATAGGTTACCCTACTTTTGTTCACCCTACACCTTACAAACAAATGAACTATTGGGTAATCTTGCTATTGCTCTACCTAGTTTTGGGATTAATATTATATATGAATTATGGTCATTTTCATTATTATTGTTGGTTTAATTATTGTTCATGATAATATTATTGTGTTAATTGGACACACTTAGCTGATTAATTAGGAAAGCTAGTGTGAGTTAATCCTTTCTCGAAAGGGGCAAGCGGGGTGTGGGCAGCTGCCAGTATAGGGAGGTTCTCAGGTCGATCTGTCTGTGATAGCTTTTCGGGCGAGGGTTTCCTATATCGTCCCCTACTCCCTGATTCCGTAGCGGGTTCTCTCATGCTAGTGGAACTTTGGAAAGGCCTCGTAGTGCTACCCTGCGTCGCCTCCTCGGTAGAGGTGTATGGGGTCTGTTGGTCCTTGTTCTCGGATGTTATACACCAAGAACAAAGCAACACAATTGATAACGATTAGAGACCTTCGTAGTTCGAAACATTATCTCCTTCTGGATATAATGATCTTCAGACGAAGGTCATGAAGGACATACCTTCATCACTTTTACGAGCAAAGGTGTAAATAGAGACATATGAAGCATAAAAAGAATATAAACAATCATACCAAATTATTGAATTGTTTATATTCACATTTTATAAGCATGAATAAACATCAATAATGTTTATATGACATTTGTACCTTTGGCTCGACAGAAGATGGAAGTACAAGGGTGATGCCAGAATAGTTACAAATCAGCGTGAACAGTACGTTGTTACTGTTCATCTATTTATAAGCACAGGACGTAGCCTGGATAAAATTACATTCATGTCCCTGACATTTGCTGTTAACATAAGGCAAGCTATCTAGGACTGAGCAGTCCTTTCCCCTTTAGGTCGATTTCTTATTTCACCATTGTCAACATGCTGAGTCGAAGCTCCTACAGCCATAGCTTCGGAGCTAGTTTTGTTCTTCATCCGAACCAGACCTTCATACCGTGCGCACCTTCATCTCAAAGTCGAAGCCTCCTGTAGCATTTTGATGTACTAAAAAGCATGTTAGTTAAGTTTTTGAGGACCTTCGGAAGAGGAAGGCCCCCAACAGGGTCCATACAACCTCATGGCAGATGGGTATCACGGCTTGTGGGTAAAGATATGTAACCTCTGCAAAGTGTAAACTGGTATATCAGTCATGCTCACTATCATGAGCGGCTCGGGCTCTCATATGAGTAATTTATGGAACTAAACTTAATATGTCATTTGCATTGCATTATGGGATTTATTATTAATTGTGATCAATTATTTAATTGGGCTGGTATATATTTATACTTAGTAATTGCCAATAAAATTTTGACCAACTTATTAAAAGCAATGATCAGCCTTAATCAATTTATCCTTGTTAAGCCTTACACTTCACATGAGCCCCCACCGTAAATGAGTTCATGCACATTATTCCCCACAACTTGTTGAGCGATGAATGTATGTGAGCTCACTCTTGCTAAACTCACACCAGGTCAAAAACATGTACCGCAAGATGAGGAGCATGAAGGATGCTACGGTGAGTTTAGAGAGGTCTAGGCCATCGTCTCCCAGTCAACTATGGTTGGAGAAGAACGTTGTTGTCATATGATCTATTTATTTAGCTATTTTGTACAGAATCTCTATTATATAATAAATATGTGACATTGATTTATATATTGAGTCATCATATGTGTGAAACTTGATCTTAGCACACATTTGAGATGCGTCCAGGTTTGCCCTTAAATCCAGGTGTGACACTTCTCTATGTAAAAAAGAAGGGTAAAATGTAATTGCATGTAAGTTTATATAGGAGTTTGACCTCTATAAATAGATAAACTGTGCGACTGTCAAAATGGTCGACCATTCATAGAATTTATATAGGAGTTTGGCATCATCTTGGGTTAGTAGAGAGTTTGCAAAGAATTTCGATAGGTACTTAACATTTGATGCTCACCTCATGTGTACTCATCAACAATTACGATCATGCCTCCACGACGGGAAAGAATAGTCAACATAACAAATTGTGTAAACAACAACGAAGGCCAAGAGTACCATGATGAAGGTAATCAACTTGAAAACACATGAAGACGACAAGCGAAAAGAAATGCTCCAAAGCCATTAGCTGAGTAAGATGATGTCGATGTGGAAATTGAAGGGTTAGAAGCCATTTAAAGTCACATGGAAGTACACAAGCCAAAGTTGATTTGGGTTGTCCAACTTTAGAAATAGATAGACGAAGCATTGAAAGAACTCTATCACATGAGAAAGGATGAAAATCAAGAACAAAGGCAAGAATACAATGGAAGATATTAGAATACAAACACCTTAGAACAAGAGGAGCAGAGTTACGCTAGCCTCATCTATGATAGTGCATCTCCACTTTTCTTGGAGTTGCAAATTGTTACTTGTAGTGTTGCGTACAAGCCAACTCTACTATTTACATACGATGACCAATCTAATCCAAAGCAATTTCTCATGAACTATAAAGCAATCATTTCCTAGAACATGCCTTATTCTCATGAACTAAAAGCAATCATGATGAAGCTTTTAAGGATTTCAAACAAAGGTAGTCACAACACATGCCTTATTCTAGGTGAATACCTTCAAATCTATATGTGAAGGTTCATTCGAGTCAAAGTGCATGCCTCTGGAGTGCTAGATGAAATCATTATTGAGACAACAAAAGGGACTTAAAAATTGCCCATGCTCTCATTACTTTGCCTAAAAGCCACCACGAATACTAGAAAAATGGTGTTTCGAAAGATAGAAGATTAAATTAGAGGAGACAATGATTACAGACAGTGCTAGCAAGAGCAACAAAAATAGAGATAGGGATACAATGTTCGAATAATTCAAAATATATCGCCGTTTGACGAAGAGAAGCAAGCCCCTCAAAATCCAAACTCGAGTCAATCTTCGTATATGCAAAATCGACGAGAAACAATACGAAGAGGTGGAAAGGGAAATTGCATCTTCGGGGCAGGTGCAGTTAAGTTGCATTGTTGCAATATCACTGTTTAGAAACAAAAAGGAGTTGATGGTCGCAAAGCAAGAAAGCTAGCCAAAAAAATGTGTCACATATTATCATATTACTTAGCTAATTACATGATATCGCACATTAGGACCCAAGCTACGCTCAACATCAATGGTCTTCGAACCAATTGTGTAGAAATAGCCGCAACAATAAGGTTTCAAGCTATATTCAGCACCTAACCTACCATATATATATAGTTGCCAATGATTCGGTGTTGCCATATGTCTATATTCTACATTCTTCCTATATAAATATCTAATTCTAGATTATGTATGTTTATTCATACAAATAATATTGTCATGCTTGCAGAGTATTTTATACTTTATATAAATCATGTCTACTGTAACTTATGCATGCTATATTTTAACACACATGTTACGATAGAAAAGGCGGAGATAACAACGACATTAAGAAAATGACCCTAGCCATACGCATGCCCCAAACTTTTTCAATAAGAACTTTATATATACGGCGAAGAGGATGTCTGAACGGTAGATAATTCCTAGAGCATTCTAGTCTTTGCTCATAAACTGATCATTCATTGTTACATTCGTTTTCAAATATTTATTGTCCGTTAGTTTATTTTAAATTAAATTGCGATAAATAAAAAAAATGGGAGTGAATATATGCTAAAAAACATACAGTACTTATATGATTATCTGTGAAAAAAGAAAACGTATACGCTTCCAGCCTTCTAGAATCCAGAGTTGGTCGCCAGAGTCATCTGTGATCTCACTGAAAGGCCGGCTGCCGGCTGCCGTCGTGCGAGATCGCTTGAAGTCTGCGCCTGTCCATTCGCAAGGCCGTCGCACGTCAGCTTTTGCCTTGTACTTAGCGCCCGGTCGCTGCGACATCGCCGGACGCCCGGGCCCACGACAAAAGCTCCAAGCGCGTAGCTGTCAACGTCGACACGTATTTTTTTTACGATGGCGAATCACACCACGCAATATAAACATATATAAACAAAGTGACACTAGCACACGCATTTCGACGACGACGACATCACACAGGCACAGCGCAGTTGTGGTTGCAGTTTGCTTCTTCGCTCGACATGGGCACGGGAGGCGTAGCGCTGGTCGCCGCCGCCCTCGCCGTGGTGTTGGTGACGAAGCTGTGGACGGTGCTGGCCCAGCTGGTGTGGCGCCCGTACGCCATCGCGAGGGCGTTCGCGCAGCAGGGCATCCGCGGGCCGCCGTACAGGGTCTTGGTGGGCAACGGCAAGGAGGTCCAGGCGATGCGGGCGGCGACGAGCGGCGACACGCTGGACCTCGCCTCCCACGACTACATCGCGCGCGTGATGCCGCAGTACCGCGCGTGGGTGTCGCTCTACGGCAAGGTGTTCCTGACGTGGTCCGGCTCGACTCCGGCGCTGTTCGTGGGCAGCTACGACATGGTGAAGCGGGTCCTGTTCGACAAGGCGGGGCTGTACGGCAAGACGGACCCGGGGCCCACCATACTGTCCCTCATGGGCAGGGGCCTCGTGTTCACAGACGGCGACGACTGGTCGCGCCACCGCCGCGTCGTGCACCCGGCGTTCGCCATGGACAAGCTCAAGTCGATGACGGGGGCCATGGCGGCGTGCGCGGCGGAGGTGATCCGGGGGTGGGAGGCGCGCGCCGCGGCGAGCGGGGAGGAAGGGGAGCCGGAGGTGACGGTGGAGGTGGGGCAGCAGTTCACGGAGCTCACCGCCGACGTGATCTCGCACACCGCGTTCGGCAGCAGCTACCGTCAGGGGAAGGAGGTGTTCCTGGCGCAGCGGGAGCTCCAGTTCATCGCCTTCGCCTCCATCAGCAGCGGCATGCGCGTGCCGGGCACGCAGTACGCGCCCACCAAGGCCAACGTGCGCCGGTGGCAGCTCGAGCGCACGGTGCGGGGCACGCTCATGGCCATCATCGACGAGCGCCACGCCGCCGCGAAGGAGGCGAAGGGGTACGGCAGCGACCTGCTCGGCCTCATGCTGGAGGCCAACGCCGGCGACGGCGACGGCGGTGGCGGCAAGAGGCAGCAGCAGGCCATGAGCATGGACGAGATCATCGACGAGTGCAAGACCTTCTTCTTCGCCGGCCACGACACGACCTCGCACCTCCTCACCTGGGCCATGTTCCTCCTCGGCACGCACCCCGAGTGGCAGCAGCGGCTCAGGGAGGAGGTGGTCCGGGAGTGCGGCGGCGCCGAGGTGCCCCTCAGCGGCGACGCCCTCAACAAGCTCAAGCTCGTGAGTCCCCTCCACCTTAAGCTTGAGCTAGCTAGCAGGGGTGAGTGCGGCGGCGGCCTTATGTTGTTGTTTCGCAGGTGACCATGGTGCTGTACGAGACGCTCCGGCTGTACGGCGCGGTGCCGCTGATCGCGAGGCGGGCGACGGCGGGCGCGGACCTCTGCGGCGTGAAGGTGCCCAAGGGCACCCTCATGCTGATCCCGATCGCGATGCTCCACCGCGACGAGGAGGTGTGGGGCGCGGACGCCGGCGCGTTCAACCCGCTCCGGTTCCGGGACGGCATGGGCAGGGCCGCGACGCACCCGAACGCGCTGCTGTCCTTCTCCCTGGGCCCGCGGTCGTGCATCGGGCAGGACTTCGCGATGCTGGAGGCCAAGGCCACGCTGGCGCTCATCCTGCGGCGCTTCGCGTTCCGGGTGGCGCCGGAGTACGTGCACGCGCCGGCCGACTTCCTCACGCTGCAGCCGTCGAAAGGGCTCCCCGTCGTGCTCAAGCCTTTGGAACCAGCTGTCCTTGTCACAAGTTCCGGTTGAGCTGTTCATGTCTGACATGCCAAGTCGTTGATCAGGCTTCTGTCATCTGCGATGTGTTTCTTTCGTTATCATCATATTTCAGAATGGAAACTATATAATATTGTGATTTTCGTGAATGGATGGGCCAGATCCAGTCCACTCATGTTTTTTTTTTAGAAAGAAGAGGAGGTCATTTGGCTTCTTTGCTGGTCCGAAGTCTCGTGAGTTGTTAAGCCCGTGTCTTTGGAGTTTGGACTAGTCTGATCTGACCTTTTCTGCATCATACAGCCCCTTACTTTCATAGACAGGTCTGTAGTGATGCCCGGATATTCCCAAGAATACCCGACTTCTTTTTATACAAATTTTAGTTTACATATACATTTGGTATATATAATTTGTATTTACACTATTCTCTGTTTCTGGCTATAAATGTATGTATTTAAATTATTCTCTGTTTCTCACTGGAAATCAGCCCACAGGCCAATAGATCCGGCCTTTCCGCCTCGCTCCCAATAATTTGTATTTACATCATATGAAATCGTGTTTATAGTCTCTAAATTTATTAAATGATGCACCAAGGTAGTCGATATAGTCTTGAAATGAAACCACAGTACACCTACACCATTTAATAAGTTTAGAGACGTCTGATGCACTACTTAACAAGTTTTAAATTTTATAAATATATTTTTAAAGTTTATGAGCCTAAGTGACATTGATCGGTAAGTGTTCAAAGGCTACTTTTCCGTTTAATGTTTTTAATATAGGATAATTGTGTCAGTGCCCTTGTTTCAGAGTATAAATACAGATTTGTCTCTATTTTTTTAGACTTTGCATGTTTAACCTTGTTTTTCTAAAACGAAATTGTTGTATGACCCCACTCCGTTAATTGTACTTAACGGTGTTAAGCCTTGATAAAAGAAAGATGGTGTTAAGTCTTGATAAAAGAAAGAGTACAATTGTTTTGAAAAATAGGGACAAAAACGCAAAGTTAAAAAAAAAAGAGACGCAAAGCTACCGTTACACCCTAAAACAGGGATATTCGCACGATTGTCCCTAATTTATTTGTTTAGATACGGTGCACTTTTTATATCGATTTGATTAAAGTTTGAGAAATTTGATATAGAACAATGCCAAAACTAAGCTATGTATATACAATGTATTAGAATGGAGCGAGATCACGAGAGGATGAGCATTAAACATCTCTACGGTCCTATTGCGACAGCTTGATCGATTATATGTTCACGTTGTTTTTGAACGTTTTTTTATCAAAACAATTGTCATAAAAGTGGATTGAAAAGCTGGATGTTTGATAGTCTCCGGCAGCGAATTAGCAAAAAAAAAAACCGAAACACTGTCTCGTGTGTTCGATTTTTCTTTTACTCAGATAATATGTGCTTTTATTGTTATTTGGGTATAAAAAGTTGTCTATTATAGTTGTAATTTTTTTTAAAAGGAACTCTAAACTGAGTGGAAGTAGCACTCCTGTACATGAGCTAGGTGCCGGTTTCTAATGTTACTTTTTTTTTCCCATCCGCTGTTGATCGTGTTTTGCTTTCTGTACTCCATCAAACTCTCTGTTGGGTTGTATGGTGTTTCGGAGTTTTTCATTTTGTTCACTGAAGCCTCGTCTCGGTGACAGCAAAGGACCCTCTACCTCCTCGTCTTCTTTTTTATACCCATTAATTTTGTACTTGTCCTATATATTAGATGTCTGAATTTTTTTTAGTATTATTATAGCGCAAGTAACCATGCACAGGTCACAAGTGAGGCGAACAGAAAACGTCGAAGCAACCAGCGGCAGCTGCGCTATACCTATACACGTTGGTGACGGCTGTAGAGCATCACCCTGAGGCATGTCTACTTTTTAGGCGCCTTTAAATTAGCAATCTCCCTTAAATTGTACAAGTTGTCCCTTGCGAGTTGTTGCCAAATATTCAGAAAACTAAGGTGTAGCAACTCCCTTATTTTATGGGCGTGCTGTGTCACGAGTTCTGGTATCGCTTGTGCAAGGATTCACATGATTGCCATCTTCTATTCTACTACTGCAATTTGCCAGACTTTTTCCCTCTCGCTCTCTGTTTCTACGCAGTGTAAAAGAACACGCGAAAAAGTCTCCAAGATGACCATGGACATCACAAGCCTGACAGGCTGACACTCCTACCCGGTGCAAGTGCAACGCACGTTTCATGACTCGTATCCTCTCCTCCGCGTCTCCCATGCGCCTACCGACTAGCGCTAGGAATTGGGCCGGGCCGGGCCAGCTCGGCTCAAGCCCATCGTGCTTTGTGCCAAACGGGTTCGGGTCAATAAAGGCCAAAAGATTTTTAGGCTGTACCGTGGTAGCCCGAGGTATAAAAACAGTAGCCTAGTCCGGCTCTAAACCATGTCGTGTCTTCTTTGGGCTATGTCGGCCTAAGCCCGGCTCGTATATTTGACCACATAAAATCAAAATATTACAACTATATAAAGTTCATAACTTACTAAATTAAAGATATTAAACAATTTTAGCATCATTTGACCACAAAAACTACAAATATAACAACAATATAAAGTCAATATCTTCCTAAATTAAAGAAATTAATCAGATTGGGCTTAATTAGGCCGTGCCAGCCCAAACCCGGCCCATCTATGCGGGTCGTGCTGGGAGCCCGACGAGCCAGAAATTGAGGCCCGACCCAAGCCCGCCTTCAGGCCGTGCTAGCCCGACCCAAATTATTTTATGCCGGACCGTGCTTTGGGCTCCTATTTTTAGACCATGCTCGTGCTAGCCCGAAAAGTCCGGCCCATATTCCCAGCACTACTACCGACTACCATGATATATTCCCACGTGCCGATACGGTGATATGCATGTGCTTGTAGTGCCAAGCGAGGAGATATACTAGAAGAAACGAGTCGATCTCTCAAGTATCAGGAAACAAAAGAGAACATCGGCATGCCAATCGCCAGCACCACCACCTTTGCCGCCGGGGCTAAGAAAAGGCAGGTCGGATTTAGCGAGAGAGAAAGGCATGGTTCAGATTTCAGGAGCAACATCAAGAGAGAGACACGGAACTAATTAAAGTTGGTTCTATTCGCATTTCCAGATTCGCTCTATGCAAATCATATATCCGGATAAAGGAATCCAAGAACCTATCAAGCAGCAGCTGGACAGCTGCGGCAGCAGTATTATCGTCGTCGTCGTCGTCATCTGTTCAATCATCATCGCTCAATTATGCGGCAAGAATATCACAGAGAGTAGCGCAATTGCCAGTTCATGTGACAGCTCTGCTCTGCTACATGGAGATTGGAGATAAAAAAAAGGAGAAGTTTAAGTTTCTAAGCAAACCTTTTTCGGATAATGAAAATCGGTAGCAAGTGGACCTCTCTCTGTACTTGACATATGATATGCTCTTTTACAAAATCATTTGTACACACCCTTTTTTTTCTCTCTTTCTCGTTATGCTATCATCGCTGGAAGTAAAAGAAAATAGCATCAAACAACAGGAAGGAGAAAGAAACCTTAAATCGCAGCAGCGAGGAGCGGGTTGAGGACGATCGTGGTGATGAATTGGTGATGGAGATGGGACACAGCACTCAAAATTGGTAGGAGACCTTAACTGCAGCAGAAGCAACCATGGATGGATGCGGACGTCGATGATGGAGGATAGAACCCGAAATTGGCCAGCCAATTCCCTTGACACATCAGGGATCAGATCCGTGTATTGTATCCAAGGGAACGCCGGATTGATTGGAGTCCCACACTGCCTGCTGAAATGGTTGTGTGGTCATGACGGGGGAGGAGCAGCGAGGGGCTGCGGGTGCGGGCCGGCGACGAAGGGGTGCTGCAGCAGCTGCGCGGCCGTGAGGCGCTTGGCCGGGTTCTTCTGCAGGCAGCAGGCGATGAACCCCCTGAACTCGCGCGAGGCGGTGGGCGGTGGCTCGGGCGGGTCGTTGTAGCAGATGGCGCACATGAGCGCGGCCCAGTCGCCCTGCCTGCCGAGGTTCTCCCCGAAGGGGAACCTGCCCAAGTAGAACTCGAGGATGCTGAGGCCGAAGCTCCAGATGTCGCCTGCGTAGCCGTCGTAGCTGCCGTCGTTGAGGTCGGTGTTGATCCGCTCGGGGCTCATGTAGGCGATGGTGCCGACGGAGGAGTTGCAGGGGTCCATGGTCTGGTTGAGGATGCGGCCGACGCCGAAGTCGGCGATCTTGACGCGGCGCGCCGAGTCGATGAGGAGGTTGGAGGGCTTGATGTCGCGGTGCACGATGTGGCGGCGGTGGAGGTACGCGATCCCGGACAGGACCTGGCGCGCGACGTCGGCGAGGAACGGCTCGGCGGCGATGCGGCGGCCGTCGAGCGACCCGCCGTCCATGTACTCCAGCAGGATCTGGAGCTCCCCGCCGCGCTCGTACATGCCGTGGCACCGCACCACGGCCGGGTGCTCGGCGGTGCGGAGGATGGCGATCTCGCGCGCGATCTGCCGCCGCACCGCGTCGTCGTGGTTCCCGTACAGCACCTTGAGCGCGTAGGGGCGCCCCGTGCCGCGGTGCCGCACCATCCACACCGTCCCGCCCGCGCCGCTGCCGACGCGGCGCACGCGCTCCAGCTCCGCGAGCGGGGGGGGCTGCTGCTGCTGCTGCTGCTGCTGATGCGCCGCGGGGGCGGACGCGGGGACGCCCGGTGGGGTGGGCCCCCCGGCGGAGGCGGCTGGCGGGAGAGGGAGCGGGACGGCGAGGGAGGTGGCGACCTCGCGCTGGGGCATGGGGAGGGTGAGATCCGGGCGGCGGCGCGCGCGGCCCGGCGTGCCGGGCTGCTGGGTCGGGAGGCCGCCCGGGCGCATGGCGTGGTGCGTGGCGTGGGTCGCTCTGGGCGGGGTTGGGACCTGGGGTGGGGAGGAGTTCGTTAGGCCGGGGGTGGTAGTAGTGATGGCGTCTGCGTGACTCCGTCTGGATCCTTCTCCTCCCCGCTGCCGCTCGGGGGTTTGTCGTGCGGTGCCCGTTTATTGGAGAACAGTGCCTGATCGCTCATCAGGTTGGAGAACGGGACGGGACACCGGACCGCGGAGGCCACCGGGAAGTACAAGCAATATCGAGTTCCTGTTCCTCACGAGGCGACGACCTCGCCTGACGGCAACCCCAGCAGCTGGAGTACGAGTGGAGATGCGACGCGATGCCTCGTTGGAGACGCACCGTGGCGTGCTGACCTTCACCGCCTGCTGCCGCGCGCGCCGTACCGTGATTAATGAAGCATGCTACTAATGATTTTGGGAGCACTGTCCGTCCTACTGTTCCCCGTGATACAGTTTTGGTAAATAAGACCCGTACATGTAGTACCTCTTTCACGTTCGTACACGGTCCTCCTACGTGCCTGCCTGACTTCCCAAGGATTTGGTATCCCCAGAAATTATACCACGCTAGCGACACACGATTTTTTTTGTTATTAATAAAGGCGTGCTCGATATCAAGGCTAATTATTATCTAGCTAATTTTTTTTAACTCCAATCAGCTCTAATGCATCCACAGAAGAAGAGCTAATAGACGAACTGATTTTACAGCTAAAGAGTCTTCAACAAATTATTATTCAACCAGTTTGTCAACTACATAGTAATTAGCAACGGGTAACAATTAAGTAGAGAAACGTGGATAATCATGTCATCACCAAGCAACAAGCCCCCAATACACGGCGCAAGTGTTGATTAAAACGGTAAAAATCTCAGGTTCAAATCATCCTAGTTCAGGGAGAATCTTGCAACGCGCACCTGCAACCCAGCCCGCTATCACCGCACGTGCTCGAAATTCGAACGATCAGCTAAGCAGAAAGGTTGGACGACGCGACGTGTCAACACATGAAGTCTTTGGTGACCTTCCTGTGATCATTGACTATAAGGCACAAAACTCTACCGAAAGAAGCTGTAAAGGTCATCGCTGCGCACCTTCCAGACCACGTGCGTTAAAAGAGTTACACGCGATCACGCACCTGTGTCCAGAAAGATGGCAAAGATCAATGAACTGAAGAACCTGTCGACCTCACCTTCCAGTTTCTTTACACGGGGATAATGGGGGATGTCTTGAGACCAGGGGTGGCAGGGTGAGTGCTAGCAAGATAAACATGAACCTGACCATGCGGTACCAGCCAGTGGCGACCCTGCGACATTCGTCGCTCTTCGGCTGCAAACTACAGAACTTCAACGAGGATGATACAAATACATTGTACTTGGTTATTCCAATGATGACGCAAAGCCCTAATGGCATGTTTGGGTTAAGGGGAATGACGAGCAGATGCAACAGCTTTGGCTCCGGATTTTCTGGGACAGATCTAAGGGCTTTTTTAAACACAGGAATTTTACAGAAATAGCATAGAAACTTTACAGAAATTAGTTCAAAAACACAAAAAAAAGAAAGATTCAGGAAATAATCCTTCAATACAAAAGAGCCCTAAGGTTAATCTTAGTAAGAGTTTTATATGAGTTTCATTTACATTAAATAGGTTGCTATGTAGGTGTTTCTTTACATGTAAGTGAATTTAAGAAGAGAATCTAAGGATGATAATGGATCACGATTCAAATGTTTCTTCACAATAAATTAAGGCTCTTATTAAAATTTAGTTCAAAAATAAATATGATTGTAAAATTTAGAGCACGGTTAACAACTCTCTGAACCGTGAATATCCGTGTATTGTAGAATGAATTTTTACATAATGAATAGATATTTCATCCTAGTTTCATTTCATTATGTATGATATGACAGCTTCGAGAAGACCATAAAACTATCTACTAAGACTGGTCTAACAAGCAGGCAAATTCTTTTAAAAAGAGCATTGCAGATACTTGTAATAAACCTTACATTAATTGACGTAATAAATTTCCTCACCCCACGGCAACATGAGTCGACGACGTTGGAACAGATAAAGACCAATTCGCCGGTGTGCCCTAGGTGCGAGTTGTTACCTGTCACCGAGACGGCGAGACACGAAACACGAGTTCAGAGGTTGCAATGCTGCAAACGTTAACAGCCATGGACTACGATTGTTTCATTTTACCAATCCGTGGATTGCTCCAAGCAACGTCCACAAAAGAGGGTCGCTTAAATAGTACTACCAGTTTAACAGGTATCAGATTTTTCCAGACCTATGAAACCTGATATGACATGAGTAGTAATAGAGCAAGAACTGTTGCAGATAACACAACTTATATCGACAATGCAGCAGATGCCTGCTCAGAAGTGTCGTCCTGTAAGAACCACATGAAACGATTATTAGAACCACATGATAAGGGTGACTCTTCAAATGTTATTGCAGTGGAAGCAAATGCAGGAAACTGAACATTCAAATGACGATCAGGTAAAGCTATATGCTGAACCAACCAGCATTAGGACATGTTTGAATGCACTAGAGCTAATAGTTAGCTGCTAAAATTAGAATAAACATCCAAACAGTCTAACTAATAGTTCAACTATTAGCTATTTTTAGCAAATTAGCTAATAGTTAGCTAGATATTTGTTACCTAGCTAATTTCACTACCAATTTTTAGCCAACTAACTATTAGCTCTAGTGCATTCAAGCACCTCCTTAGTTAACTAAAAGGGGTTGCAGCTTTGTACATTGATATATACATTTCAAGTGAAGACTTATTTCCAAGAATATTGTATGCGTGTTAAGTAGCTTATATTTCATTTCAGATGTGCAAACATGCAGTTTAATCAAGAAATCAGTTTGTGTAGGTGCAAGTATGGGGACATGATAGAACTAAATAGCCTAGAAAACAAAAGGAAGCTTACTAAAAGCTCCAAGCAAAATAACAAGTGCTAGTCATAGTGTGTCCCATACTAATGCAAAAATAAAGTATCAGATGAAGGGCCACTATCACTATGTAGATGGATACTTTTGCCTTGGGTGCATACACCAGAATAAAATCTAGCATAATGTCTCATTTGGGCATGCAAGCACCCAAGATTAATTGGAAGTAACAAAGCAATATTGAGAAATAAGGTGTGCAGAACACTAGTGGCTGTTGTAAATCCAACAGGTCAGTATAAATGATATGCGCTTCAACACAACAAAATAAAAGGTGAATACTGAATAGTACATATGAAAAAGTTAAAAGGTGATTATAAACCTGACATAGTTCTCTGGATTACTTACACTATTGTGGCCTTCACTGTTATCTCAATCATAGCTTGGGCCATATGTGGCTACAGGTGGCCCATATGAGTATCTCCATTGATCACATGCTGAGCATTTGTCAAGTTTAGTGCTGTTCTCCAGAGTACAAAATTTACAAGACCAAGTTGTGTACTTCGCCTTTGCAAATTTAGGTTTTGTTGTACCACAAACTTCACAGATTGGTGCCAGAGGCTGCATAGGTTCAAATTTCGCAGTGTGTTAGAGAAAAGCATGCTAATAACCTTAAGTAAAATGTGTAGTAGGAAAAAAACTATGGAAGAAGTCAAGACTATATGTAAGACTAAACCACAAGTATACAACAACAGCAACAACAACAACAAAGCCCTTTATCCCAAGCAAGTTGGGGCAGGCTAGAGTTAAAAACCCAATAGAGTCCACAAGTATATTCCAAAAAAATGAGAAAAGTATAGTTAAGCAAGCAAATGTGACTACAATGTAATGTTTTTCTGGGACAAAAGAAACTTCCAACAGCTTGCAAGGATGGAACTCTGTTGGTGATTTTGGTAGCTTATATTGAAATTTGGCTTGTGTACAGTCAAATTAAATAGAGGTGATGACCACTGACCAGTACACTAGTCTCCTAGTTAGAGCATCTCCAAGAGCTCCCCAGAAAATGACTCCTAAAAATCAGTTATAAGGGGCATATAAAAAATTATTGGGGTAGAATTTAACCATCTCTGCAACTCCAACAGTTCCCTTAAAAGTGGATATAAATATTTTAAACTAGGTCTGGTCAGTCTTGGACCCACGTTGATATGTTCTATGGCGTATTTTTTCTTCTGCGGCTTTGAAGTTTGCTCAACGACCAAAATTGCGCCGCCATCAAAGTTCGCTGATGGTAGGCGGGCAGGCATGGTCGGTGAGGGAGGACCAACGGTGAGGCCAAGTGACAACAGAGGACTGGCCGACGATGTAGGTCTAGTAGAGGGTCGTGCGATGGTAGATGCCAGATAGTGGGGGGGCACTGCCAGCAGCGGACGGCGAGGTTGTGTGGGTGGCAGCATATTGTGTTTCTGGGAAGCCCAAAAAATTCCTCTTTTGTAGCTACAAATCAGGGAGTTTTAAGGGCTATGAAAAAGTTGGGAGCACTATAGGGAACCTGTTGGAGACACGTTTTTGTATTTTTCCAAAAAAACCTTGATTTAGGGGAGATTTTGGGGTAGTTCTTGGAGATGCTCTAAGTCATGAAACCTGCAGATAGAAACTCTCTCCATATATCACAAAAAGCAGGTTTCCCAAAACTAAAGAGGCATACAGTTATCATGCAGTTCAATACTAGGCCAAGTATGTTGCTATTATGAATGGAGTTATACATTACAGGAAACGCCAAACATTTTGATAGTTCAATCTACCCCTTGACTTCGATTATCCATGATGTGACTTGCAAATTACTATAAGCTCAAGAAAAAAATGAGAAAATATAGGAGGAATTTGCAGTAATTACAAGAAAGGTACTAAAAACTACATGTTAGGTGCTTGTTTGGCAGGGGCAGTAATGTTAATTCCCCCTTTCTGGCTTCATTCAAGATCTGGAGCTAACCTGCCAGACAAACACCCACACAGACAGAGTAAATCTACAGATAGAGTTGTGGAGCTGTGGAACAGTAAAACAGAGCTGAAACTGAACTCTTGAGCTCTGCTAAACAGGCCCTAGAGCTGTACATCCATACCCTCACCAACAGAGCTTGCTCAGAATTTATCAACAAGGACCACAATAAATACACATCTAAAGCTCAAACATGCATACTCTATATAAACAGAACATTTAACTAAGATGCTACAGTGTTATCGTGTTCAACATATGCATACGTGTAAATGAAATGGATCAATTCCAAAGGTCATTTAAATGGATCAGAATGAAAAATATCCATTTGTCCTACTATAACATATAAGAGGTTTCTCCTATAAATTTTATATAGAGTAAAAAATGAACCCTAATACATGAATAAACTCACAGTTTTGTAGTGAAACGGATTTTATTTCGGCACTATAAAACTTGCCTGGTTCAGAAGTGTGCAAGCACCACATTCCCACTTTGAACTATCAAGTGCATCACTTGTTGTCCTATCATCTCGTGCTGCTATGTGAATTCTAGAAGAAGTGCTGGGCTGTGCAGAAGTGTTGGAGCAGCTACCCTTGTCTTTTCCATCCCTTGTTGTCAAATTTGGCGACTCTTGAAGAATAATAACATCATCCGAATCATCAATAGCAGATTGATCATGTGATCCACACCACAAATCATCATACATTCTCCTTTCAGCCGCCATTGCAGCAGCTTGTACTGGACTAAGTGCGCTCATAATTTCACTGTTTCCACCCAACTTTCTTGGTCCAGAAGGCAATAGAGCTCCATTCCTTGCCCGCTTCTGTGCAGCAGCTAACGTAGCTTGCCGCAGAGATGGTGGTGGTGGATGTACAGCAAATCCACCAACTCGCCTTCCTGTGCCATCAAACCCTTGTCCTGTTCCAGTGATACCCTTTGAAACAAGTTCTTCGCATTCCTGGCAGATTTATCATAAACAACAGAAGGATCATTATTAAAAATATGGCACCACATGAGCAAAACCGAAATTGCATTCAAGAGCACAAAACTGAAACAAAGAAAACTACAAATGATAGAACTAGATGTACTTGGTCGCATACAAGGTACAAAGACACAACAAAGCTTACTCAAGTACAGTCAAAGTAAATTAAAGATTCACTACCTAATCTTACATGTTACCAAATACAAACTTAGTTAAGATCGATTTAGTGATTGAAACTGTGATCCTGAAACATATCAGTTGTGTTTGTTTTTGTAAGGATTTCAGCACAAGTAAAACTCCATTCCAAATACCTTGTCAATTGCCACAACTTTCTTACAGATATAGTCCAGTGTCCTCACTACATCTTCATTCTGATTTGGATTCCCTCATTTTGCGTTATTTTTTGGCAAACACAGTAAAGGTCTTCTCCCCACTCCACTCCCAACATCTCCAGAATGTACAAACCATTATTAATACTTTAATAGAGTTGTCAGTTCACGATACATGTGGAGTAATAGTCATATATATTGATAGAGACAAAGTTGTTCCCATTTAATTAAGTTTGGATGTTGCACAGAGAAAAAAACAAGTTCTGCATATTTTAGTTTTTTGGTAACCATAGTAGGACATCCAATCAAATAATAATCTAGGTTACATGTAGTAGAACTAAAAATCACTCTAAATTTCTAAGTGCAGCATCGTCACAAATAATCCCTTTAAGAGGAGGAAATTTTTGACATGTGAATGAATCATTCAGTCAGGGCCTCAGGGGTAAAGATTGTCTTGGAGACTTGGAGTAGCACAAAACAGAGAAATACATTCACTTGTGCCCATGAGCACAACCATTCCACGCCAATATATACAACCACCGGTATCCCACATTGTGTAAGCAGCAGCAAATAGAGCCAGAGCAGCCCACGCACCTTGCGGAGCTCGTCCCAGAGCTTGTAGAACTGCGCATCGTGGGGCCGGCGCTCGTTGTGGCAGAGCTCGTGTAGCATGGTATCGAGCACCTCCTCGTACGGGATGAAGTCATGGTCGCGGCCGGCGCGCCGTAGCCGCAGCTTGACTTCGACGCCCGCGCCGACATTGAGCCCCAGCAGCCTCGGGTTCCGCGGCCTGATCAATCACACCCCCGCACGCACGGGGTCCATCAATCGATCGATCGGGAGGCGTGGAGGGGGAGAAGGGAGGTTAGGGTTAGGGTTCGTGGGGACGCTTACGAAAACTCGGAGAGGACCTTGACGCGCCACTTGTGGCGGCGCATGATGGGCTGGACCTGCCTGGCAACGCGGTCGAGAGTTGCCCGCGCGGCGGTCGCGTCGGGCTTGGTCTTGAGCGCACGGACCTCCCACACCTTGTGCAGGTCACCCACCTCCATCGCCACCGCCCGGCGCCCGGCGCCCGCCGAATCGCCGATTACACGCCAACACGGCGTGATTTTCAAAGAGAGATTCTGATATTTGCCATCAGCAAGAAACATGTTTGTAAAATTGCCATCAGGCTCACATTCCATAGACCCAGCTGGACCCACAATTTATAGACACAGTGGTAATTATAACAAGAAGACAACATTGTGAGTGGCAAAAATTCAATTATCTCATTTTCAAATGGGTTGCGGGCGACTATTATCTACAGCGACTCTCTATTTCACTAATCAAACTTTCTATTTCAAACTTTTCTGTGTAAACAATATATCTACTAGCTGAATGGCCGTACGTTGCAACGGGAATATATAATACCAGTATACTACGATAACTTATATACAAAATGTGTGTTATATTGTTATGAGAAAATGTTTCATAATCAATTTGTGATCCTAGCCATACATAAATTTTGTTATTTTAATCTAATTATTTCACCATTACATTACAACCATCAGTATCATGCAGACTTCGATATATGCCATGATTTGTATGGTCTCATCATTGGAGAGCACGTTCCACACATGCCGGAAAAATTCCCTCGTATATCATTAGTCATCAGACACGCACCACCATATGCTCTTGCTTAAACAAAAAGGTAAGTGTGTATGTGTTTGCGAAGAGAATTAAAGGCAGGCCGACACAAAAGCTACCCTGACGGTGACGAGGATGACGAACTGGTCACTGTTGTCGATCCTCCTCTGTGTCACCTTCGGCGCCAAGATGATGCCACAATCCTCGATATAGTAGTCATCGAACGCACGCGACATGACGAGTACCGATGACTCTTGGTTGGGCTGCCAAACGAAGTGCACCCCGGGCTCATCAGCGAGGTAGTACCCTTGGCCGTTGCACCACCGGATGCGCTATTCCACTACATACATCATGTTCGAGGACACTCACACAACGTCAGCAACGTCCATCATCCCAGCGCACAAGAATTCATGTCCGGTCAGTAGCGACTTATGTGGCAGGTTGGGCTTCAGGTGGACGATGAGCTGGACGGCGTGATGGCGTCGTCGTCGGATGCGGTGTCCAGAACAACCCGAGAGTCGTCGACGTTGGCGACAACCATGAGGCCCCCTGCTTAACGATGGACAATGCGATGCAGCTGCTCTGGACCGCGTCCAAGCGGCGGCTTCGCGGGAGCTTGTCGTACACAGCAGCGCATGCGACCATGTAAGACTGCTTTTAGAGGTCGAACTGACAGTCGCCAAGCTTCTTCTCATCATCGATAAGCGACGACAACGTGAGTGCCTCCTGCTCATGGAGTTTGTTCGGGGTTTGAAGTAGGAAACATGGATTCATGCTTGGCGTTGGTTTATGAAAATGACTCATAAGTCTGATCCATGGAAAAAAAATATTACGAAGAAAAAATGTCACACATGCAAAAAAGGAAATTTAAGTATAATGCATTATTCAAACAAAAGAAATAGCATGCAAAGCTCTTCTTTAAATAATATTACCTCCATCCAAAAATATAATTCAAAAATCTCGGTGATACTTATCTACTACTACGCATTGTGCAATGGTAGCAAGTAAGCTTGGAGAGAGATGTAGTAGATGTGTTTCCTGTGATAGATGTAGACATAAACACATATATGTGGGTGCCCGTGCATTGCAACAGAAACATTTAATATCATGATAACTTATGAACAAATGTGTGTTATACTGTTATATGAAAATGTTTCGTAATTAATTTGTGATCCTAGCCATACATAAATTTTGTTATTTCAATCTAACTATTTTATCACTACATTGCAACCAACAGTACCGTGCAGACTTCTATACATGATAGCTGAATGCCCGTGCGTTGCAACGGGAATATATAATACCAGTATACTACGATAACTTATATACAAAATATGTGTTATACCGTTATGAGAAAATGTTTCATAATCAATTTGTGATTCTGGCCATACATAAATTTTGTTATTTATAATCTATTTGTTTCACCACTACATTGCAACCATCAGTATCATACAGACTTCGATATATGTCACGATTTGCATGGTCTCATTATTAGAGAGCACGTTTCACACATACCGGAAGAAATTCCCTCGTACATCGTTAGTCATCGGACACATACCACCATACGCTTTTGCTTAAACAAAAAGGTAAGTGTGTGTTTGCAAGACTAATGGTCAAACATCGTATAACCATAAAGTTAGAATACTATATTAATATATTAAATAAATTAATCCAATAGACATAGATTAACCCAATTAACATAGGATAAATAAATATCTAATTATAAAAGTATGAAACATGATATAATCAATGTTGTTACTGCGTAGTAAATATTCATACGAGACTAACACAACTGGAACGGTTCAATTTGGAATTAAAATGGGAAGTTACGAATTTCCAAAGTTTCTATGTATTTGATATATGATTAATTAGGAAATCAATTTTATTGTTGTTTTCATGACAAAACAGAGGTATTATGTGATAAAAATAATATTATAGAATTATAGAAATTGGAATGAACTCATTTGGATTTAATATGAAATTTCCATGAATTAAATGGGTTTCTGCAATTATTTTTAAACTATAAATCAATTTCTAAACTCCTTTTCCCTATTTTCTTTATTTCCTGGACTGCGTCCCAAACTCCAGAAAGATCAGGGGCTAAGCTATAAATGTTTTTCTAGACTCAGTGAGCATACAGAGTGGATGGCGGGTTAAACACAAAAGACGTTTTAGTTGAAGTTGTACACAATTCAACATGAGTCATGTTGGCTAGAGGGTGGAAGGCTAGGTATTCTGCTCAATATATCCAAGGTTCGATTCCTGATCAGCCACGGTTTAATTTTTTTTCTGTGCGCGGAACGGGGGAGGGCAGAACGGCAGAACGGCAGACTACTATTGCTTACTTAATAAGTAGTAGAGATATACTAACTATTAAGACTCTAAGGGTAGGCTGCCCCATTCCTGGTTCTGTCATTCCCATTCCCATATCCCGTGGCGTCATTCCAATGTCCCACCTGTAGCGTTGCCATTCCGATTTCCATGTCCCGTGGCGCCATTCCCATGTCCCACCCGTAGCGTTCTGCCATTGTCGATTCTCATGTCCCCACCCTCGTTGTTTCCTATTCCCCCACATTCCCATCCACACCCTCGTCGTTTCCCACACGTGCGCCGCGCACCTGAGCAAGTTGTACTAAAAAATCTAGCTGTGTAGGAATAAAAGCTCGCGCACAGCCAAGCCTACACAGGTTGCCACCCAACCAAGACCACAATGTTGTATCCGCACTGGCACTTATAAACAGATGCGTGCACAGTTTAGTACCTGATGTGGTACTAAGTTTGGCTTGCAAATACGGAATACACGCTTTCTGGGAGGCCCATTTGCTTGTTGTGGCCCAAACCAAAGCTCACTGTCGAAGCACGGTTAGCGCCTCAGCTGCCCCCCGCGCGTCGTCGCTCCCGTCGCCACAGCACGACCTCCGCGTTCTCCGCCCCTCCCCCACCCTCGCGCGCCGTCTCCTCGCTACCGCGTTCTCCACCCCTCCTCCACTCTCCCGCATGAATCCGCCTCTCACCTCCCGCATGAAACCGCAAGCCGCAAGAAGAGGGATCATGCCCCCGCACTCACTCTCTCGACCGTCGGCGCAAAGAGGCCGCACGGGGACCCGCCCTCCTCCATCAAGTGCCTGGGGCGCGGCGGTGTGGTTGCCGCAGCCACCTGAGGAGGTGCCCACCACCGGCGAGCATGGCGCCACCGCTCGTGTCAGCCTTAAGGTACACGCCCCTCCATCGTGATCTCCGCGGCCACTCGCCTCTCGCTCCAACCGCTCCATGCTCCGCATGCCACGACATCAAACGTATACTACTTCCCCCTGTTATGCCTCTCCATTCTCTCCCAACCGTCGTCTCCCCCCCTCCGCCCCTCCCCCAGTACCCAAATCCCCCCCCCACACTCGCCGACGAGGACGAGCGTCGCACCCCTCGGCGGCCAGATCCACGTCCCACAAGTACACCGCCGGTGGAGAAGCTGTTGGCGCCCCTCGCCCGGTGCCTAGATCCCATGCCCCACCCCACACCACCATCGACGACGACGAGTGCGTCGCACTCCCCCGGTGCCTAGATCCATGTTCCACGAGTCCGCCGTCGGCCCGATGCACAGATCAGTCGCCGATGGAGAAGCTCGCCCCTGACGCGGAGAGATAGATGCCCGGCACCACGGGGAATGGGCAGAAGTGGAGTCGACTGTGGTGGAGCTCATCCTCGCAGCGGGGGAGCAACACGGCGGCGTTAGAGGCACCGTCCACTACTGACATGCTCAGCACCTCTGTCACTGTGGCTGTCGTGCACGCGCAGCCTAGGGACTTCCGCATCATCAGGCAGGAGTGGACTGTCGTTCGCATCCAGTTCGCCTTCCTTGCATTCCTGGTAGGCTTACCGTCGCGGCCTTTGTTTTTTTCCTCTCACTGGTTCTTGTTAGTGGATGTGTTAATGCTTGGAGGGCGTTGAGGGCACTGCGAGGCATTGTACGACTGCAGACGCTGGTGTGCGACCGCCGCGTGCGCAAGAAGCTCGCAGTCACGCAAAAGTGCATGAACGCGCTCCTTAGGGTCCAGGAGCGCGGACGAGACTGTTGCTTCCGGATCTCCGTGGACGTCTGCCACTTGCAGGACATCCTTGACGACCGAAGCGGCCATGAAGGAAGCAGAGGTATAAACAACAAGCCCTTCAAAACTTGCTTTAGGACACTAGGACAGCGAAAATGCATCTCTACAATGTTTTTATGTCAAGCCTGACACCCAAACAAAATTTAAGTTAGTTGTAGAGTGTTCTGTAGGGCAATTGATCTTCATAGTTGTTTAGTTTTAAACATCTAAATTTTAGCTGCATCTTGTTCCTTACTGGTTAGCTATTTTCTTCTCACGAAGCTCATATTAGTTGTTAAGGGTTCTATAAAATCCTTTGTTGTTTATGGTATGAAGTTTAACCGTGAACTTGGTTGTTCTCTTCCCTCCAGTAGAATCAGTTTGTCTTTTGCTGATGTTATTGGTGCTTTATCTTCTGATGGACAACATATACCTTACCGGAACCATAAGTTAACAATGCTTATGAGTGATTATCTAATGTGGATTGTCTGCAAAAAAGGTATTATACTTTAATCAGTCGTTTGTCTTTTCATTATGATTATCTAATGTGGATTGTGTGCAAAAAAAGGTACTATACTTTAATCAGCCGTTTGTCTTTTCATTATTCCAATCTTTATTTTAATAGGTTGCATTTCCAGTTTTTATTCAGTTCTAATTACAAGATGATCATGATGCATATGTTCCTCTGTTTTTTACAGACTACAACGATGTAGAGCATGTGGCTAAATAATATAACTTAAATCACACCTAACTAAATCACCAAGGATACTTGTTTGTGTTAGAAGATAGATGGAAACCCATATAGTCTCTGTAACCTAACTGAATGGGTTTGCATACGCTTGTTTTTTTCCTTTTTTGGGTTGCCAGGCTCACTAAAACTGTTAAGTAGGTGCCTGATTGTTGTGGTGACCAATAAGTGAAACTAAGCTTAAAAAATAACACGAGCTGTATATTATAGATAGAACAGTGCAACAGTTTGTGAGAAAGCGAGTTAGATGTATGCTATTAAAATATTCAGAACATGTACTCTTTTGTGCTCCTTCCAATCTTAATTTTAATTGGTTGCATTTCCATTTTTTATTCAGTTCTAATTACTTGTTGCGTTACCAGCCAACCTTCGCTTGCATCAATAGCAACACAGCTGACCCATGAGCTTTCAAATTTCATGCTCTTTACTAAATGTATAACCTGAATGCAACGCACGGTCATACACCTGTACAATATGAAGTGATTAACATAATATTGTTCTTCCCTATTGTTTTCAGTTTGACGCAATCCATGGATTCAATACCAACAAAACCATTGGAGGCACACTGGTTCATGGGCGGCTTTGGCGTAAAGCGCCTCCGCTTGTAGAGCCACATCGAGGGTTGTTAAGGCGTCGTCATCGTCGGCTCAAAGGTAATGCCGACACTGCGGAGCTTGCTTTTCGATTCTGTTTCATGTCATGGGTTGTTAAGGCAGTAGTAGTTACAGAGATTTTGCTCGTGTTGGCAGTCGGCACCCAGAGTGAGTGTTTCGTTGCATGTGTGTCAAGGTACCTATCCTTTTCAACCTGCATTGGCTTAATGAATGTGAGCTGCTAGGAGGATTGGTATTGCTGATTTGATCATCTTAGTTTGTTTAGATATGGTTGTTGGATGTACCCTGGGAAGGAGTGATTTTGACATCTGCTGAGTATGAGTACATTAGCTAGCTGATTGCTTACATTTTCTTGGTCACTATACCTACTCACCTTGCGGGTCATTACAACGATGAAGACGAAGACAGTTTCCAGGTTCGTACCAGCTCTTAGCTGCGTTCTCTCCCTATTCTCCTATCGGATCAGTGTTTTGAAGAAAAAAACTAATTTGATTATTTGACCATGCTGTGACACCACAATTTTTCACGGGTGCTGGATTGCTTTCTCGGGGAACCAGGAGAGGGAGGCGAACAAGGAGATGGTTGTCTACCTTGTCGACGCCTCGCCCAAAATGTTCACCCCTGCCGCCACCCAGGTGAGGCACAAGTACTGTAGCCACTTAATTCGACAATCTGTGTACCATTTTTATGTCTCTTTTCATCTGGGTATCAATTTTTATGACTCTATTGGGAAATTAAGACCTGTGAAGTTGCATCATTAAGTTTGTTCTAGATTTTTGCTACTAAATAACAACGTAAAATTTCTTTTCATGGCAATGAAAAGCAGGAGACACATTTCCATACCATTGTTAACTGCATCACAGAGTCTCTGAAGACACAAATTATTGGTAGATCTTATGATGAAGTCGCAATATGTTTCTTTAACACTGTATGCTCTTTCTCACATCAGTAAGCATACACCTGTCACATTTCCAGTTCTATGTTAGAACTCTTCTTTGTACAAAATGTTATCCAACTCTTCTTTGTATTATGTTAGAACTCTATGTTGCACATTTCCAGTTTTACTCAATATATCATTACTACCACCTGTCACAAACAATTTGATATTGAACACCAAAATGTTAGCCAAAAAGGGCCATAAGCTCATAACACAAGTTTGACCGCTGGTTTCTATTGTAACATTATAAAAAAATTGTCCAGCGGGGGTAAGCTGCCCCCACAACATTATATTAAGAAGAAGACCTTCTCATGCAGTCATGTAGGTCTAGAAACCCTCCGAACCCATGCCCCATCCCATACACAACGGCGTCATAGCCCATGTGAAAACGACTGTGATCGGGGCCAGGTCTTAGACCTGTGCTTTCGCGTAGGACAGACCAGGAGATTTTTTAACCACAACCTGAAAATTTGCTCCCACGGGGAGTCGAACCTAGGACGAGTGCTACTTAGACCACCTAACCAACTCAGCTAGATGCCTTTTCGCTATAACTTTATTTATAAACCTAGAAAATATGATATTAATACAGTGTGTTGTGAGGTGAATCTAAACACAATTTTAGATCGCAATTAAATATCAACAGTAAACATCAATAAGCAAAACTTGAAAGCTTCACTGCATGCATCTCAGTGGGCTCAACATTACTTATCGTTTGCTGCTACAGTGCACTAAGGCACTAAGCTTGATGAATAAGGAACGAACTTGAAGGCTAAATTATACAGTTTAAGTGTTTCTGCATCCAGTAAAAATGAGGATCAGAGTCAGGAACAGAATTCTCTGTAATATAGAATTATAGACGTAGATGAGTTGCAGTATTTTGCTTATTTTATTAAAGGTGCCTAGATTTGTTTATTAGATAATGATATTTTAATAACAGTTTGATGAGAAACTACTATTCTAGATGATGTTCCAGTTCTGCAACTTCTTTCCGACCAAATGTCCACTCATATATATATAATATGGCGACTTGTAGTTTCATGAAGAACACAAGTTCTTTTGCGGTTGTGCTGAGCCCAATGGTAAACTTTCTGAAGAAACACTGGATGCTGCTTTCTTAAAGACATTATTCAGCCAAACATTTCTTCTCGTGAGCTGTCCTTTTTTCTCTCAAATTATATGTACTCCATCTCCATGCATTCAAGTTCTCAAATTTGGTCTCTTTTATGGAGCTCATCTCGATTGGCTATATACGAGAAAGGAAGGAGGGAAATGATTCGGGAGTCCAATTGTTTTGACAACACCTATTTCAAGAAGCTGCTTAAGAAGTCTCAAACATCTTCGAGTAAGTGTGCCTTCCTCACCAATTGCTTTGATGTCTATGCTTACCGGAGCTTACTGTCTGGGCTTGTCGTGTTCCTCTCTATGAAGAAGCTAGCATGCCATGTTCCTCTATGAAGAACAGCTTAACTAGAACTGTCTGTTTCTCTACAATGTTAACAAATCTACCCCTATCCCAGTGTCGAACATAGGAGTTGCACTGAAATTTTAAAAAAACAAAGAATTTTATTTGGGGAAGGTTGAGTGGAAAAATGCTTGCATTTTAGATTCATTCGATCTGTATTTACCCTAGCAATGAGTCCACGGGTTCTTGCACAAAACCTGTAACCACCGAGTGAAATGAAGATTATTAGTGAACTAAATTCCTAATAAAGCAATCCTTGGGACTAAAATCACCTTGAGTCAAACTATTTTAAGTATGACCGCTTGTATCTCTACTACTCTTAAGCGTGGAGCGTGGGCGTCCACCACGGCTTCACCACGCCTCCGCCCGACATCGCAGCACGTCCGCTGCCAAGGCTGAGGAGATCTACCAAAACCCGGAGGAGGAAGAGGTCCCAGCGGCGTCCTTTGTTCAAATGGCTATTTCAGTGTCATGCTTTTTACTTTACATGAGAACCTCATTCTCCTCCAAACCAACAGAGGTACCTGCTAGATTTGTTTATCCCTAGATTCTTTTGTGCCAACTATTTATTTGATTTGCTGCAATTTTTAGGGTTTAGGGTTTAGCTCTGATCATATTTTAATGTAGTGCCATGGGTTCTGTAACACTATTAACTTGCCAACCAAAGGTGGGTGTTTTTTTTGAAGCAAGATATGAATCCATAGGTTTTTATGAGGAAGCTACCACAAATTCTTTTGGTATATTTTGTCTTAGAGGATTTGTGCCTGGATCAACTTACTCTATAAGAGTGGCTGCAAAAGATAATCTTCGGTTTGCACCAGTTGAGCGTGCTTCACCTGAATATTTGTCAGTTAATGTAAGACTAACCTGAGCATTGAAGTCCATTGCACATTCTGCTTGCGGCATATCATATTTTCACCAAGATATATACAACCTCCCACCTACTATGAATTGGGGGGAAAGGTAGTGTCACCTTGCTTGGTGATTTTGTCCATGCTATGCAACCAAATCTAGGTCAAGGTGGCTGTATGGCTATTGAGGTATGCAATTTCTCAGCCTATCAATGATATGTTCTGGTGTTGATATCTACTTTGTAACACAATATTGTAAGTTGGTTGTGTTCTTTAATTGATTTTAAACTCTACTTCATACTATATATTAAGTTGGCTGAGAAGAAAAATATTCGTTTGCATATTGTGCCTGCAGATATGAGAAAGAGAGAAGGCTGCGTGTTGTTGTTATACATGGACTGTCAAGAATGGCAGTAATCATGGCTACAAGCTATATGCCATATTTGGGTGTTGGTCTAAGACCTTTATCGATATGCAATAAACACACTCAATGCACAGATCTCATTCCCTTTTCAGCAAGATTTAAAATTAGTTGTGAAGTATGTCACCATCAATTTTATTGGATTTCTATAATGAGCTTTGGAATCAGAACTATATTACCTCATTACCATCCTCCAAAGAGCATTACTGAAGAACTCCATACTGAAACTACTTGAACTGCATACTAAAATTATTTACTGTAGTTTTTGACCAAGTTGCGGATACCATACCCTAGAAGAGGTGTTGTTTTATCAGGAAACCAAAATACTTCAGAAGCTTCAACTGATGCAAATGAAGGTATCTAATACTGTACATCCAACACACAATCTTCCATGCCTCTAACTTATGTTTTATGTAATGTAAGTCTGACACCCCTTGATTTCCAATATTTTGTCCTCTTAATTGTTCGTCATGACCATGATTAGATGTTGAACCTGAGAAGCCAAGCAGCCCTTCTATAAAGAGGGCAGAAGAGAAAGAGGTGGTTGTTGTTCATGAAACCAAATGCAAGGTGTATGTCAAGGTATCCATCTGATCTATTTAACATATTGCTTTTCTTCCTAGAACTGTAATATCATGCTTTTTGGTTATGATACTCTAATATTGTGCAAATTATGTTTAGTATGTCAACCGTATACTTTAATATATATATATATATCTACATTCGCAAAAATGTTTCCAGAATTTAATAGTTTAGTTCACTTTCTGATTACCGCAGATCAGTAGAGATTGCCAGGAACTCAGAACCTTTCATCGGTGAGCAGTTGGCTTCTCTGCTCTACCTGGAGCCAGACAGTGAACTTACGGTAGGCTATGCATTTATTGCCTATTTATCTTGTTTCCAACATTCCCATTACCCTTCTGATCTCATTTGCTTGAAGTGTCTATTTCCTGTCTCTGATATTTTTGGATATGGGTTCAGGCTATGCTAATCGCAGCAGAGGCCAAACGACAGGAGGAAAAAGCAAAAGGAGTCAGTGCCGACGAGGCAGCTGATAATCAAGATACTGTGCTGTTCGACGATAATGAAGAAGACGAGGAAGAGGAAAGCGAAGAGGAGGAAGAAGGCGCCGACCGAGAGCCTCAAGGGAGGGGAGGAAGAGGAGGGAGGGGGATGATAATGTGTTTCCATTTTGCAGCATGATGAAGCCACTAAGGGTTGGAAAGACATTGGTGTTGGTCAGCTCTCTATCAGAAGTAAAGAAGGCACAAAGAAAACTTCCAAAGAATCTACTCCTACCATTGTTATAAGAAACCATGTATGTTTTATCTCTTGTTTGTTTATAGTATTGAAGTTCACTGCAGTCATGTGTACTTGTGTTAATATTTATCCTTCTACTACATGCCAAACTTGAAATTACTACCTCTACTCTTTTTTCATTTGATGTTTTGGAAATTGACATGGTCTTCAAACCATATCTTCAGTTTCTACTTTCTCTAAGCATTCATTGTTAAAACCTAATGAGAATGTAGTCATCTAGAAAAGTTTGTCGTTACAAATATACTAATGTTATTTCTATGTCGAAAATAATGATTTGTTGTCTGTATCATCTCTATCTCTACTCCTTTTAAAGGAGACTTTCGTGATCTTCACAACATTCGACTATCGTTTGTTCGGCGTGCAGCAACCAATCGAGCAAATCGCATGTCCGCCGCCCCCACAACCGCAACTGCCAAGGATTAACAAAAAACATAGTAGATAATTGATTTGCTAAGCTGTAATATTTGTCAGAGAGCAAGAAGATAAGCCTAAGCAGCTCACATTCTTCTATGGCAGGAAGGTGCTGGTATTTGTCGACAAGGCAAACGATCTGATGCAGCTAGACAGCAAGGACAGTCCAGTTGTATAAAACGTGGTTTTTTGCTTCAACCCTCTGCAGCTGCTGCTGTCACTACTAACAAGGCCGTGCTGGACTCGGTCATCAGCTTGGCTGCTGCTAAGAAGCCTGCTCGCACAAATACTTATGGTATGCCTCTTACTTAGTTGAAGTTCTAAAATATGATTGTTGGTCTTTATTATGCCGATTACTGATCGAAACATGTCTTTTCTTTAGTAGATATGCCTGTTATGAGGAAGGTTTCTCTTCACCGCTTCCTCGAGAAGAGAAAGGATCGATAATTTGCGGTTGCTGTGATTGTTATTTTCAGTATGGCGATTTCTTTTTTTGTCAGTGTTGTATTTGGAACTAATTTGTGCACTTCTGTTTTTCTTCGGCCTCAATGCAAATACATAGTATCAAACTGTTCCTTCAGATGTGGCACTAATCAAGGAGCCCGAGAGCTGGCCATGGCTCAGATTAGGACCAAACGCTATGAAGTCCAACCTGAAAATGAGTTCTGATTCTGAAAAAAAATTCAAACAATTTTCATTGTTTTTCCTCACTTTTAGATAGTCATAGTGTGAAACAATAACATTTCAACCAATTGTTAGAAGTGCTGACATGGGTGTATGGCTAGCTATAAAAAAGGGTAGGTTACTTTTCAATACATACCTTTTTCGGTCTTTTGGCTAAGATCAAGTGTAGTATCTACTTTTATCAGTTTATTATCTGATATATGGACCATGTGTCTACTTTGATATTAAATTTATTTTTTATGGTGAGGGTCCACAGTAGTTTGCCACTGGACCCTTGTGTGATGCCTAACCATTGCACTGCTGGTAGGATATGGCATACCCTAACCAATACCATCAAATATGATTGGGTGCCATTGCCAATTTGCACATACTCGTCAACAACATCCACAAGGACACCGTACACTCGACAGTGTTCCCCAAACATAAGTAAAAGGAAATGGGTTTACTCGCATGAGGATGGTCTATCAGGTCTTGTATATTAGTGTTGTCGCATGTTTATGTTAGCAGGCCATATATCTTCCTCCTATTGTAACTCCCGTCACCAGTGTTGAGGAATGTGTACAATATATTGTTTTCTTTTGTCTAAAGTTTTGGATCTGGACGAGTTTGGTGGTTTGATTATGTTTATTGCAGAAGAAATATGTTTTGTAATGATCTTTTCTATATTATAATGTTTGTTCGACATCATTCATTTTATTTGAGTCGACGTATTTATAATAATATTACATATTTATATCGTCAATAAAATATTAATGTTACGTTGATAGTTTGCCACACAGATTTTTATATATTAAAATAGTGTTTGTCGTTCTGTATTTATATTTTATAGTAATTTTTAACTTCCGTGGCAACGCACGGGCATCTAACTAGTCTATAGTCTAAACACACGGTGACGGTGTTGCTGGAGTTGGCTTAGAGATGGATACACGAGCGGGCGGGAAGATGGGCGACGTTTGGAGGACAGCGGCAACCGTCACCGGGGAGACTGCCAGACTGGTTGCACGGTTGCGGAAGTGCAGAGCAGCATATTTTTTTTTCTAGTTTAGTATTCTTTTTGACACACTTCTCTTATTATACTCTTAATAGTAATATTATTTATAAATGTTTTTATTCTCTAAAATAGTATTTTAACCTCTTTTACCATTTTAATACTATTTTGGATAAAAAGAGGTTAAAATACTATTTTTGAAAATAATGACACTTATAAATACTATTACGGAGAAGTTTATATTAAGAGTACCGTAACAGAGAAGCATGTTAAAAAGAGCACTGAAATAGCAAAAAACTCAGTAGCAGAGGCTCGATTGAGTTGAGGTTAGAGAACGGAAAAAGTTTTCGGAGCGCTCGGTTCTCTTGACTTTTGGCCCTGTTTAAAAGTTAGATGTCTTTTGCTTTGATTAAAATCAGTTATTTAAATTGTTGTAATTGTAATCTATAGAGATAAAAATACTATAAAATCAGTATAAATTGGTACAGATTAAAACCAAACGAATAATATATATTTTATACGGTTAGAGTTATAAATATAATCTAATTATAAAACTAGTTGCAAAGATGAAGACTAAACGATAACGTGGATTTATTAAACCTAATTAGTTTATAATTCGATCACGTGATTCTACGGTACACATTTACTAATCATACACTAATTAGACTTAATAAATTTATCTTGTCATCTAGTCTTTAGCTATGTAATTAGTTTATAATTAAACTATATTTAATGCTCGTAGTAGTCATCCAAACATCTGATGTACCACATACTAAACTTTAGTTCCTGCATATATACGTCGCATCAAACATTCATTTATACAGTGTTCATGTGTTCAGACAGCACACCAATCATATTTTGGGCTATTCGTTTGGCTTCATTCTTTACCTACTTCTACAGTGTTTTGTCTCTATGAATTACGATCGCAACAGTCCAACAGTTGGTTTTAGTCCGAAGCGAACAACCTTGAAAAGTTAAAGTATACCTTCCAAAAAATAAAGTCAAACTTACATATATCATCTGAAAGGTAATGGTCTAATTATAATATAAATAAGTATAATGGTTTGTTTTCGTTTTCGGATTCATATTCATAGGTATAAACAAGCCAAAATTGAAAGGACGAAGTGGTAGAAACTCAATGGGAAGACATCTAAAGTTTTTAAGGAAAGAATTTTTGTGGAGGGAGCTTGGTCTGAAGAGGAAGATGCCAACAACACGTGGGTGAAGATGATAACTTGTATTAGGAAGGTGGCGTTAGAGGTGTTTGGAGTGACTAAAGAGAGCAGAGGTGAACTTGAACTAAAGATGTTCAAAAGGCAATAAAGGAGAAGAAAGAATGTTACAGGAGCTTGTTACATGATAAGATAACGGTTAACATAGAGAGGTACAAGATGACAAAGAAGACTGCAAAGCGAGCTGTGAGTGAGACAAAGGTCGAGCCTATGATGTTTTTTTATCGAAGGCTAAGTACAAAGAAATGGGAGAAGGGTGTGAAAGTTGCCTAGAGGGGGGTGAATAGGCAAGTTAAAACTTTTTCAACAAAAACTAGAAGCAAACTGGGTAAAACTGAATTGATCTCGAAATTCACCCAGTTAACTTTGGAAATGAGATGTTCTAAATGATCCACAGGGTTCAAAGTAGTAGATCTGAGAAGGGCACTTCTCAAAATCCACACACCAAAAAGATATAAACAAATCTTTCACGGAATGGTGTGAGAACGAAGAACACAAATAAGCACAATAAACATGAACACAAGAAACACAAGGTTTATCCCGAGGTTCGGTCACACCACCAAGGTGCCCTACTTCCTCGTTGAGACGCCCACAAAGAGCCGGGTCTCTTTCAACCCTAATCCTCCCTTTGCCGACCACAAAGGTCAAGCTCACACACTAATCTTTGCTCAAACGAGCGGGTAATACAAACTTTCTTGTAGTCTTCCACAAGATTTGGAGACTCACAAGAGACACCTAGTCGTCTAGGAGCTAGAAGCTCCAAGAGTAATGAATCCACAAAGAACTCGATGTAGTACCAAATCTCGAATGAAGAAGAGCAAGAGAGATTTGGAGATGAAGCACAAAAACCGCAGCTCTCAAACTCACTCAAAGATTTCTCTCCAAAGATTTGAAATGGGAGAGGCAAGAGATGTGTGAGAGAGAGTGGGAGGTGTTCTTCAAGATAGAAATGGAGTTTGGGTCGTGCTCTTCGTTGTAGGGAGAGAGGTAGGATGGAGTATATATAGGTGGAGCTCAAAACTAGCCGTTGGGCAGATTTTTCTGCCTGATACCGGTTGAACCGCCCCCTAGGGCGGTTGAACCGCCCCTGGCAGACTGACGCGTAGACTGACCTGTAGACTGGTCAAGTTGACCAAGTGAAAGTTCCCTTTGCCCGGGAACAGGATCTGGATGTCGCCTAGAGGGGGGGGGGTGAATAGGCGAATAAAAATTATCACTTTATAACTGGAAATTCTTACTCTACTCGAAGGCTGGATCGCAGTGGAATGAAGGACCCTTCGAGTAGGTTGCAGCGGAATTGAAGTCCCTGTCTTAAAATACCCTGCACTTCGAAGACAGCTTATAGCACATATAAATATTGAAGTGCAAGTATAAACAACAAATAAGACAGAGAAACAGCACACAGCATAGAGCAGAGCACACAGACACAGGGATTTATCCCGAGGTTCGGCCAAGCCTGAAATGCTTGCCTAGTCCTCGTTGGAGTTAGCCACACCTTGGCTTGGAGTCTATTTCAACTCCTTCCTCCGTTTGCTCAGATCTGTCGGGTGACAGATAGAGCCTTCCACTATGTTGATATCAGTTACAACGATGTCGTGGCTGCTTACAATCTTCTCAACAGCACTCCGACAGAGTAACAATGTGCTCAAGATTTTGCTCTAGCTCTCAGCAGCACTTCCCCTCTCTCTAAAGGCTTATAACTTCGCCTCTACACAAACTAGAGAGATACACAAGAGAGGGAGAGAAAGAATTGATCCAAATGGTGTATGGACTTGTTGGCTGCACTTGTGTACTTGGTTGAGGCGCCTAGGGGTCCCTTTTATAGCCCCAAATGGCCTAGGAGCCGTTGGAGCTTCATTTGGAAGCTCCCAGCCTTCCCTGGTTGCGGGTGCACCGGACTGTCCGGTGGCGCACCGGACAGTGAACAGTATCGGATCTGATTGACAGTTTCTTTCTCTGGAACAGATAGCCGTTGGTGCACCGGACAGGTTACTATTCACTGTCCTATGCACCGGACAGGTCACTATTCACTGTCCTGTGCACCGGACACAGCTACTATTCACTGTCCTGTGCACCGGACGCTGCGACTATTCACTGTCCTGTGCACCGGACGCTGCGACTATTCACTGTCCTGTGCACCGGACACAGTACTATTCACTGTCCTGTGCACCGGACAGAGTTACTATTCACTGTCCTGTGCACCGGACAGCTACTATTCACTGTCCTGTGCACCAGCCAACAGCACACTAAGTGCTTTTTCCTCCGTTCTTTCTCCGTTTGACTTCAACTTTTGGGAGGATTTTCCTGAGACTTAAACAAACACATTTAGAGTATAATCCAATTGATTTAGTCCTAGAAACTTACATCTTTCTTGTTCTTCTCCTAGCTTTTCTGTTTCTCCTCCAACAGAGCTCAGAATGGTACTTTCTCTACAGAAAGAGTTAGAGAGCAAACCAAAGCACCAAATTTGTAGTAAGAGGTGTATGCAACATGGTTGAACACTCAAACCTTACATACTTAACCTTTTTCACCATTTTACCCAATTTGGCATGTTTGAGGTCGATGTTGGACTCTAAACCATTAAGTCAACTTGACTTGATCTAGATTGACATATCTGAGCTCCAACTCCCTTGTTCATTTCTCGAGCTTGATCTTGAGCCTTATGACTTACACCACATAACTGTTGCTGTTGCCTCATTGGTTGTAAGTCATGTCCTTATGTAGTGATCCTTGATGTGTCGTAGCTGTTCTCAACTCGATCACCCTTGACTTTGCAAGCCTTCTTCTTCACCCTTGGCTTTGGGTTCCTCAGCCTTCTTGACCTTCTCCCATGCACTTGGTACCTCGAAGCTCTTCTTGCCTCCGTCCTTGGCTTGATCAGTTGTCTCCGAGCTACGCACCCGAGTATCACTTTTGCAATGTCCATCTTACTTGTGATGCCCATTATCTATCATCATCTAGTCCTTGGACCATCACACTTGTTCACTTGTTGAACCTTGTTAGCTTTACCTTAAGCACCTGTTCAACACTTAGTACACTTGTTAGTCCTTTAATTGAGTTGTCATCCAAACACCAAAACTCACAAGAGAGCTTTCACCAAGACCGGTTGAACCACCCCTAAGACCAGTTCAACCGCCTGGGGCAGGCTGACAGTCAGTCTGCCAGTCAGACTGGCAGACTGCAGGTCAGACTGCAAAAACAGGTCCTAACACCGGTTGAACCGCCCCTAGGGCCGGTTCAACCGCTTGGGGGTCAGACTGGCAATCAGTCTGCCAGTCAGGACATCAGACCGGTCAGGTGACCCTGACACCGGTTGAACCTCCCTTAGGACCGGTTCAACCGGTTTTGACCAACGAGGTCCGGGGAAAAACCCCCGACTGAACTTTCCCTGGACCCCGGTTGAACCTGCCCTGGACACCGGTTGAACCTGCCCTGAACCCCGGTTGAACCTGCCTGGACCCTAGTTGAAGTTGAAGTTCAGCTGGAGTTGAGAAAGTTCAACACAGCTGAAGTTCAGCTCAGCTGCAGCTGAAGAAGCTCAACTCAGCTGAAGTTCAGCTCAGCTGAAAAGCTCAGCTGCAGCTGAAGAAGCTCAATTCAGCTGAAGAAGCTCAACTCAGCTGAAGTTCAGCTCAGCTGCAGCTGAAGAAGTTCAGCTGCTTTTCAACAAGAACACTCTAGGTTTCTCAAACCTAACCATGGTCTACCATAGAATGTTAAAGAGATTTTTGTTTTTCAAAAATAGCTTTTGAATATAGAGGTTTGAGCTTTGGCAAACACCAACCTTCTTTTTGGATCCCCCTTTATAGTATGACGATTCCTATACTCAAGTTAAACAAAATATAATTAAGTAAACTCCTTGAGTAATTGGCGTCTCATGTGTGATTTCTCCATGGCGTTGCTTCATAAAGATCACAAACATCTTTGTATCACCTTTTGAAGCAAACACAGATCAAACCCTGTGACTTGTACCATATCACCATATATGAGTTCAAATCATGGCTTCAAGTCACCTTACTGATGCATCAACATGTTATAACTCTTCATAGCTGATTAGTTCGTCGACTTAGTGCAAGTACTCTCTTCTTCACCTTAGCCATGGTACCTCGATCCACAAGCCGTCGCTTGGCCTTCACCTTCGCTTAGTTCCTCGAAGCCCTTTCCTTGCTATCTTCACCCTATCAAGCCATTCTTGAGTCACATCATATTGAACATCCATTGAGAGAATCATTTCTTCAATATTGTGAACCTTGCTTGAATGTCTTCTAGATATAACCGTTAAGATTAATCAAGCTCTAGTTTGATTCTCATAGAAGCATATATGGACTGATAGTAATATGGTCAAGCCAATTCACGATTCCTCATATCTTATTCACTTTGGCTTGACCAGTCCTCTTAATCACTTCATCCTCTATTCTGATCATATGTATGTAGTGATTTCTCAGGTCTTGTCCATATATTCAAACCAATATAGAGATCATATTATATCCATTTGCATTGTCTCATTTTTATTTAACCTTGTGTTGAACCTTTGTTCACTGATCATTATACACTATTCAAGTATGTTCATCATACTGAATTTCCTGTTCAACACTTAGCAAACTCGTTAGACCTTTAAATGTGTTGTTATCCAAATCACCAAAACTCACAAAAGGGATGAATGCACTTTCAATCTCCCCCTTTTTGGTGATTGATGACAACACATTTAAAGCTTACATAAGATTTGATAAATAAGATTTTGAATCCTATAATATAATTTCCTCCCCCTAAATATGTGCATTTCAGAAAATACCAATTTTGTACTCAAATACCAAAAGCACATATTTGGGTCAAAGTATGGAGACAACTTATATCATACTATTCATGGGGTGCAGTGTGTCATAAAATAAACGTGATGCTCATGACATAATATGCATTCATCAACTTTCTACATCTTATGTTTTTCTTATGATTCCCCCTTTTTGTTAATTATTTCTCCCCTTTTCAAAATATAGATAAGCTTTAATGCAAAATTTCTCCCCCTTTGTCATAAATCTCCAAAAAGGATACAAAGAATATAAAGGGTAGAAATTATGATTAAGCTAGATGGGAACACACTATCATAAAAAGGGTCCTTAGATGGCACAAAGGTAATGGAGAAGTGACATGAAGTGATGTACCTTTGCGTTTTACCTTTTCAAGGGGGTGTTCCAAACTTGTGTTGGATTTAGAATTCATTTGCACGCTCTTGTTGGTATAGTTGTGACATAAGTCCAAGATATCAAATGAAGATTGTCATACTAAATCGAAGGTGAAACTTGATACTTAGAGTCTAGATGTCACCTAGCATTTTCTTATCACAACAAGAGGTAACATGAAAATTGCACAAGTATGGATTATGCAACTAGTGATCATGTATGAAAAATATCAATTGAAAAACACCAATTGATACAATTTGATAGATAAGCAGATCACTAATAGCATATTACACTAAGTTCTCCTCAAGTTTTAGTGCACACATATATATGAATTCAATTGATATCCGTTGAAAGTACTTATTTGCAATTTAAAGTACCATTGGCATAAAAGGAGTATCAATTGAACATAATCATGCAACATAAGAAACATGTGCACTATTTAATCAATTAAGTTCTAGACAGGAGAATTTATAAGCTATGCTACTTTAGACATTTGCAATCCAAAAGGATGTGATACATGTTTACCAATTATAGATGATGTTGGAGTAGCATATAAAAGATAAACTCATTCCCTTATGAAATGTATAAAAGATACATTTATTGGAGCAAAGAATCTTTGATACCCATCAAAATTTGCAGTGGAAGCGATTGTCTTTGCCCAAAGATTCCTTTCTAATTCGAGACTACACACATAATAGACTTGGAAATGAAGTTAGTCTCAAAGATTCAAATTATAGACTATTCTCCCCCTAAATGTGTGCGTACAAGTGATGAATACTTGTTTAGCTTATGCACTTGGACTTGTGAGGCCAGGGGATTAAGTTCTACAATTTGAACCTTGGTACAAATAAAGTATGAAAATGTGAAATTGTACCAATTTAAGGAATTACTCATAATCAAAAGGTATACTAATAGACATGATATGCAATATTTTAAGCCAAGATTCTTGAGAAGTTAGCATGTTTGACTCATACCTCACTAAGATGACTTAAGACTAACTTATGATATCACCACAAGAGGTATTAATCAAATATCTAGAGATTCTTTAATCGTCACCACAAGTGCAACCTTATGATGTGACTTAAGATATTGCATATACATGCACATACTAGCATGTAAGAGCCTAGATACACAAATGTAATACAATAGTTCATGGAGTGACACACCTTTGTTCTACGCCACATGGTCTCCATTATAATCATGAATTTCCATCTTAGCTTTTGATAGGCTTGACATTTCAAAGAGAAACTCATCCTCTTCAAACGATCAAGAGAAACTCATTTTCTTGATAGGTTCAAGAGAAACTCATTTTCATTTCTATGGAACCATTCATCCTCATTTGATGTTCTCCAAGGTGTGAGACTACACAACATGAACTTGAAAGAAATCATTAGTCTCACAAGATATAGGCTAAACTCTCCCTCAATTTGTGCATGCAAGAGTACACAAAGTACACTTATGCACATTAACAATGTGAGGTTAAAGGAGATGTTTGTACTATATCTTGGCTTAACATAACATGCTTTATATAGATGATGAAAATTAAACCAATTGAAGATTTAAGAACTGAAAGTATATCAATTGAAATCCTAAAGGGTAAAGCATGCTAATATGAACCTCAAACCTCATAATGAAGGATATCATATAAATATGTCACTACATCTTCATTATTTGGTTGACACAAAAAAATAACTCCCTTCTTGAGTCGCTGTGATCTCTTTTCTCTTTACGATTTTATCCAACCAAGTGATCTTGAACTTCTTTCATCTTTTCTTGATTCGATCATACTTGATATGAGACCTATTGAAACTCAATGATTGAAAGAACCAGGACTCTTATATTTGTAGATTTTGAATTCATCTTCAAAGAACTTGGGAGGACCTTGTCGAAACACTTAGAAAAGAGAGCATTAGAAACAGAAGAGAGGGTTTCACAAATGATGATCCTTATATGTGGATGACAAATGAATCATCATTATTGAAACCCAAAAGGATAGACTAAATTCTTTTAAATTAGTGCACACATATAGTTGATGTCAAAGTTATATGCACTATTGAACATTTTATATTGCAAGGAATTTAACCTATACTATGGTACATCCCACTAAGGATAGAATACTAAAACAACCGAAGGAGAAGAAGTTTTCATACCTTGGCCTCTGATCAACTTCTTCTTACTTTAGTTGAATAGTATCCTTTAAGCTTGTGATTTATCCAATTTAAAATAAGCACCATCTCTTAACATATATTTTCTATGGATAAACTCAACACAAGAGATGACATTAGTAGCACAAGTACTAGTTTCTTATTTAGCAACCCTTTATATGTGGAAGGCAAGCGAGTTGCTAAAATAGAGAAACCTCATAATATGGACTAAATTTCCCCTGAGCCCTCATGCATAATATATTTTGAATGACATGGATAATATGCATGGTTGTTCAATGAAGTCTAAAGGGCTGACTTAATCCATATTATGGTGAGTGTCTAATAAAGAAGAATCAAATCCAAATTAACTAGATAGAGAATACGTCACATAATTTTGGATTGTTGACCATATGATAATATTCATTCATCTTCCAATTGGACCTTTATTTCATAGTCAACAACTGATGTATATCCTCAAGTGCTTCTTTTCCCTTAGTGGCTACACAAG
Organism: Zea luxurians; assembly: GCA_029449295.1. Classification (NCBI taxonomy): domain Eukaryota; kingdom Viridiplantae; phylum Streptophyta; class Magnoliopsida; order Poales; family Poaceae; genus Zea; species Zea luxurians. The sequence goes on along the minus strand of JAOPSE010000077.1, from coordinate 3,232,411 downwards.
TCACAAAAGAGATAAGATTTGAAAATAATATGCACTTGTGTCACACCCGGTTTTAGAAGGCAAACCGAATGCGAACCATGTACGTGCCAGGATCAGCAATTCACGTACACAGCAGTTACATAGCATGGACATCATCACACAATGCTCAAATAGTATTAAAAAGGGAAATAATAGTCGATTACATCATGTGTCCGAGACATCCACATAGTCTTTACAATAATCAAAGTGCGGAAAAGAAACGTAGATAACACGGCCTTCACAGGCAGCCGACTGGGGGTTGCCGCTAACCCACACCTAGAACTCGTCGTAGTCTTGGAACTCCTGGAAGTCTCCTTCCACAGCTTCATCTTATCCTGAGCAGTGGTTGCAATGCTGACAACCTGGGGATGGGGGGGTTTGGTGTGTAGAGCAAGAGTGAGTACACATCAACATACTCAGCAAGTATCCTGTTTGGCTGTAGTGGACTAGCTTTATGTGGGGGTAAGTCAAGCAGTTGCTTTTAGTTGGTCAGATTATTATTTACTAGTAGAAAGCCAGGTTTTAACATTAACCCAAGTTATTAGCCCGGTGTACCCTTTCCAAACGGAAAGAATACCACTTACCAGCACCATAGACATAACCAAAACCATCAGTCTCATTGCCACCTGTAAACCAAAATGTCTCTGATCAAGTACCACTAATCATTGGAGCTCCCTTGGCCGCTCATAACCGCGAGCACGGCTGATATATCAGTTTTCGAACACTCTGCAGAGGTTGTGCACTTTACCCACAAGTCGTGATTCCCATTCTGCCCGGAGATCATGACTCTCCATTGATCACTACCAAGGTGACCCAGCAGGGCATCACTACGTAGCCTTTACAAAGATTTCCCGGGGCTGTAGCCACCCGTTAGGTTTCCTAAATGTACCGCACTCCTCCCCAAGGGACAAATCAACCTTGGCAGAGCGAGCCGCATACACCGAGCCCCATTGACGGCACAACAGCTAAGCGAACTACACCCCAGATCCTCTAATTACTCAGCTAAGGGCGTCCCACTCCACCCTCATGGTTGCACTGTTTTCCCGGGCGGTCATCCATAGAACAGGTCCTTACGGAGAGGCACTCGAGAAACCGCTCGAGCCCCCTTAAAGGCCACAAGTACAACATCATAATAAGAAGGGGGAAAACAGCGTATCATATATAATCTCATCATGTTCATTGATTAGAGTTGAGCAATAGCATAAAGCTAAACAATAATAATCTGACCCAAATAGGTAAACAAGGACATGGATAACAAAAGCTAGTCAATCCTTAAGTATAAATGTGTAATGCGGGAGGTGAATTAGAGAATAAATAGGACAGAGATAGGTCAAGGGACACTTGCCTCCACCAACCGACTGCTGCTCAGGGGCTTCTCCTGCGAGTTCCTCGGGCTCTTCAACCGGATCGTTCTCTATGCGGGCGCAAACATACATACATCCACATATTTAATACAAACGAACAGTACACCACACAATAGAATGTAGTAAGTAAACAGACGTTCCACGCGGGCTCGCAATTAAGGTTAAGAGAGAAAGAGAAAAAGACAGTCGAGGAACGATCACGTTACATATTTATGAATTAAACCACTCGCTTAATTGAAAGGCATTAATACAGACACTAGGTTTAGCATAAAGTAAAGTCATGTTTCATGTCTAATCATTATAAGCAGATGAAGGTTGTCGGGGACCATAATTAGGGGTACCCTCAAGGCTCCTAATTCTCAGCTGGTAACCCCCATCAGCATAAAGCTGCAAAGGCCTGATGGGTGCGATCAAGTCAGGGATCAGTCCATTCGAGGGGCTCGATCACGCCTCGCCCGAGCCTAGCCTCGGACAAGGGCAGCCGACCCCGGAGGATCTCCGCCTCGCCCGAGGCCCCCCTCCAGTGGCGAACACGTTCCTGACTCGCCCGAGGCCCTGTCTTCGCCAAGAAGCAACCCCGACCAAATCGCAGGAGCATTTAATGCAAAGGTGGCCTGATGCCTTTATCCTGACGCGCGCCCCTCAGCTGACAGAGCCGAAGTGACCGCCGTCACTTCGCCGCTCCACTGACCGGTCTGACAGAAAGACAGCGCCGCCTGCGCCGCTCCGACTGCGGTGCCACTTGACAGAGTGAGGCTGACAGGCAGTCAGGCCCGGCCGCACACCATAGGAAACTCCGCTCCGCCCGACCCAGGGCTCGGACTCGGGCTAAGCCCCGGAAGACGGCGAACTCCGCTCCGCCCGACCCAGGGCTCGGACTCGGGCTAAGCCCCGGAAGACGGCGAACTCCGCTCCGCCCGACCCAGGGCTCAGACTCGGGCTAAGCCCCGGAAGACGGCGAACTCTGCTCTGCCAGACCTAGGGCTCGCACTCGGGCTAAGCCTCGGAAGACGGCGAACTCCACTCCGCCCGACCCAGGGCTCGGACTCGGGCTAAGCCCCGGAAGACGGCGAACTCCGCTCCGCCCGATCCAGGGCTCGGACTTGGGCTTAGCTCCAGAAGACGACGAACTCCGCTTCGCCCGACCCCAGGACTCCAATTCCGCCCTGGCCTCAGCCAACGGCCTCCGCCTCACCCGACCTAAGGGCTCGGACTCGGCCTCGGCCACGGAAGACGAACTCGACCTCGACCTCGGAGGAGCCTCCACATCGCCCAACCTAGGGCGCGGACCAGCCACGTCAACAGGAGGCGCCATCATTACCCTACTCCAGGCTGACTCAGGCTACGGAGAACAAGACCGGTGTCCCATCTGGCTCGCTCCGCCAGATAGGCGATGATGGCGCCCCGCACGCTCCCTGACGATGGCGGCTCTCGGCCCCCTTACGAAAGCAAGAGGACGTCAGCAAGGACTCGATGGCCCCGACAGCTGTCCCTCCGCCAGGCTCCAGCACTCCTCCGACGGCCACGACATCACGCAAACCGGGCGCCAAAATCTCTCCGGCCGCCACGATGGCGTGTACTTAGGGCACTAGCTCTCCTCCGCTAGACACGTAGCACTCTGCTACACCCCCCATTGTACACCTGGATCCTCTCCTTACGCCTATAAAAGGAAGGACCAGGGCCCTCTTAGAAGAGGTTGGCCGCGCGGGGACGAGGACGAGACGGGTGCTCGCGTGAGGCCGCTCGCTCCTTCCCCCGTGTGGACGCTTGTAACCCCCTACTACAAGCGCACCGGACCTGGGCGCGGGACGAACACGAAGGCCGCGGGATTTCCACCTCTCTCACGCCCATCTCCGGCCACCTCGCTTCCCCCCTTCGCGTTCGGCCTCGCGTCGACCCATCTGGGCTGGGGCACGCAGCGACACTTCACTCGTCGGCTCAGGGACCCCCCGGTCTCGAAACGCCGACAGTTGGCGCGCCAGGTAGGGGCCTGCTGCGTGTTGACGAACAGCTTCCCGTCAAGCTCCAGATGGGTAGTCTCTAGCAACCTCTCCGGCCCGGGACGGTGCTCCGTTTCGGGAGCCTTGAGTTTATGTCCCTCGACGGCAGCTACGACATGATACTCTTTCCACCGCCGGGCGACAGCGACAGTGGCGGCCGACAGTCCGCCCGCCGGCGGCGGGATCGACGACGTCTTCCCCGCGTGGAGGGAGAACAACCTTCGAGCTTGCTCCGTCTTCTTCCCCGTCGACGGAGGAGGAGGAGGCGGGGCAACCAAGGCCAAGCAGGAGGCGGCGCCTCGTCGGCCGTCGAGCGAGTCGACAACGCCAGCGCTCCAACGGGAGGCGCGCCGGGCATCGGCCTCGCGCTTGAGACGAAGACGAGCGCTGTCCCCCCGCGACACGTCAATCCCGAGCAAACGGACGACGCCAGCACACTCACGAAAGGCTTGCTGGGTGTCACCCTCGTACCTGAGACGACGGTGCAGTCAGTCCCCGATGTGACCTCATCACCGCCCGTCGACCAACAGGTACCAACCGATTCCCATCCCACGCCTCTCGGATTTAGCCTCGACCCGCCTAGCGGCTCTGTTTTGGCGGACGCTTTCGTAAAGGCGAATCCGAACCCTCTGGGATCTCGTATGCGGTCGCCTTGGGACCGGCTGATGGACGCCTCGACCTACGGGCCCTCCGGGTCTGAGGAAGACGACGAGCCCAGCTTCAGTTGGGATTTCTCCGGACTTGGCAACCCCAGTGCCATGCGGGACCTCATGACCGCATGCGACTACTGCCTTTCCGACTGTTCCGACGGTAGCCGTAGCCTCGGCGACGAGGACTACGGCCCGAGCCACGAATGTTTCCACGTCGATCCAGGGGGTCCCTCCGAAGGCAACCATCTCGGCATGCCGGAGGACGGTGATCTCCCTAGGCTGGTGCCTCGCGTTGACATCCCGCGGGAGCTAGCTGTGGTCCCCGTTCCGGCGGGGGGTCACGACCCACAACTCGAGCAAATCCGCGGGGTGCAGGCCAGGCTCGACGAGGGAGCAGGAGCGCTCGAGCCAATCCACCGGGACGTCGGGCAAGCATGGGCGGGCCAACCTCCGGCCGGAGAAATGCGTCATCTACCCCAGGGTTTCCAGCACCGCATCGCCGACGATGTCAGGGTCAGGCCACCACCCGCATCCAGTGGGGTCAGCCAGAACCTGGCTGCAGCAGCAATGCTCCTCCGCGCGATGCCGGAGCCGTCAACCACCGAGGGGCGGCGAATCCAGGGAGAGCTCAAGGATCTCCTGGAAGGCGCCGCGGTCCGGCGGGCCGAGAGCTCCGCCTCCCGAAGACAAAGGTACCCCTCGGAACATCATGCCGCGACTTCCCGATTTATGCGGGAAGCCTCGGTCTACACCGGGCGCACGCGCAACACAGCGCCTGCGGCCCCGGGTCGCCTTGGCAACGAGCACCACCACCGCGTTCGTCGGGCCCACCTCGACAAGAGGGTGCGCCGAGGCTACCACCCTAGGCGTGGGGGACGCTACGACAGCGGGGAGGATCCGAGTCCCTCGCCCGAACCACCCGGTCCGCAGGCCTTCAGCCGGGCCATACGACGGGCGCCGTTCCCGACTCGGTTCCGACCCCCGACTACTATCACAAAGTACTCGGGGGAGACGAGACCGGAACTGTGGCTCACGGACTACCGTCTGGCCTGCCAACTGGGTGGAACGGACGATGACAACCTCATCATCCGCAACCTCCCCCTGTTCCTCTCCGACACCGCTCACGCCTGGTTGGAGCACCTGCCTCTGGGGCAGATCTCCAACTGGGACGACCTAGTCCAAGCTTTCGCCAGCAATTTCCAGGGCACGTACGTGCGCCCCGGGAATTCCTGGGACCTCCGAAGCTGCCGACAGCAGCCGGGAGAGTCTCTCCGGGACTACATCCGGCGATTCTCGAAGCAGCGCACCGAGCTGCCCAACATCACCGACTCGGATGTCATCGGCGCGTTCCTTGCTGGCACCACCTGCCGCGACCTGGTGAGCAAGCTGGGTCGCAAGACCCCACCAGGGCGAGCGAGCTGATGGACATCGTCACCAAGTTCGCCTCCGGCCAGGAGGCGGTCGAGGCTATCTTCCGGAAGGACAAGCAGCCCCAGGGCCACCCATCGGAAGATGCCCCCGAGGCGTCAGCTCAGCGCGGCGCCAAGAAGAAGGGCAAGAAGAAGTCACAAGCGAAACGCGCCGCCGCCAACGCGGACCTTGTCGCCGCCGCCGAGCACAAGAACCCTCGGAAGCCCCCCGGAGGTCCCAACCTCTTCGACAAGATGCTCAAGGAGCCGTGCCCCTATCACCAGGGGCCCATCAAGCACACCCTTGAGGAGTGCGTCATGATTCGGCGCCACTTCCACAGGGCCGGGCCACCCGCGGAGGGTGGCAGGGCCCGCGACGACGACAAAAAGGAAGATCACCAGGCAGGAGAGTTCCCCGAGGTCTGCGACTGCTTCATGATATACGGCGGGCAAGCGGCGAACGCCTCGGCTCGGCACCGCAAGCAAGAGCGTCGGGAGGTCTGTTCGGTGAAGGTGGCGGCGCCAGTCTACCTAGACTGGTCCGACAAGCCCATCACCTTCGACCAGGCCGACCACCCTGACCATGTGCTGAGCCCAGGGAAATACCCGCTCGTCGTCGACCCCGTCATCGGTGACGTCAGGCTCACCAAGGTCCTCATGGACGGAGGCAGCAGCCTCAACATCATCTACGCCGAGACCCTCGGGCTTCTGCGTATCGATCTGTCCTCGGTCCGGGCGGGCGCTGCGCCTTTCCATGGGATCATCCCCGGGAAGCGCGTCCAGCCCCTCGGCAACTCGATCTTCCCGTCTGCTTCGAAACACCCTCCAACTTCCGAAGGGAGACCCTGACGTTCGAGGTGGTCGGGTTCCGAGGAACCTACCACGCGGTATTGGGGAGGCCCTGCTACGCGAAGTTCATGGCCGTCTCCAACTACACCTACCTCAAGCTCAAGATGTCGGGCCCCAACGGGGTCATCACCGTCGGCCCCACATACAAACACGCGTTCGAATGCGACGTGGAGTGCATGGAGTACGCCGAGGCCCTTGCCGAGTCCGAGGCCCTCATCGCCGACCTGGAGAGCCTCTCCAAGGAGGTGCCAGATGTGAAGCGTCATGTCTGCAACTTCGAGCCAGCGGAGACGGTTAAGTCCGTCCCCCTCGACCCCAGCAGCGATGCCTCCAAGCAAGTCCGGATCGGCACCGGGCTCGATCCCAAATAGGAAGCAGTGCTCGTCGACTTTCTCCGCGCGAACGCCGACGTCTTCGCGTGGAGTCCCTCGGACATGCCCGGCATACCGAGGGATGTCGCCGAGCACTCGCTGGACATCCGAACCGGAGCCCGAACCGTCAAGCGGCCTCTGCGCCGATTCGACGGGGAGAAGCACAGAGCCATAGGCGAGGAGGACCACGAGCTAACGGCGGCAGAGTTCATCAAAGAGGCTAAAGGCGTTAAGCCCAATCCTGAAAAGTATGTCTTTGGGGTGCCTCGAGGCATGCTCTTGGGGTTCATCGTCCCCAAGCGGGGCATCGAAGCCAACCCGGTGAAGATCACAGCCATCACCAGCATAGGGCCCATCAAGGACTTGAGAGGCGTACAGAGAGTCATGGGATGTCTTGCGACCCTCAGCCTTTTCATCCCGCACCTCGGCAAAAGGAGCCTGCCTCTGTACCGCCTCGGGACGAATGATGCTTCCCCCGGAGGCCTGCTCCCGAGATTTGCATCAACCCTCCGTCAAGATCGACGACGCGCCCGAGCCTGAGGCACCCTCGGCCCCACCCGAGGTACCCTCGGCACAGTCCGAGGCACCCTCGGCTCGGCCCGAGGCACCCTCGGCTCGGCCCGAGGTACCCTCAGCCCCCGAGGGCAAGACGCTGCGCGTCGAGGGGGAGCGAAGCGGGGTCACGCCTGATCAAAACTGGCGGACCCTGTACCTGCAATATCTCCACCAAGGAGAGCTACCCCTTGGCCGAGCCGAAGCGCGGCGGTTGGCGCGGCGCGCCAAGTCGTTCGCCTTGCTGGGAGAAGGGAAGGAGCTCCACCACCACACCCCGAGCCCTCGTTGGAGACACCCGGGGGCTACACGCACCCCAGGGAAGGGCCGCTTGTCATCGCCAAAGTTCTGAAGCCCGGAACAAACGGACTGGCCGACAGTCAAGGCGAGATCTGCACCAACACTTCGGACGTCTAGCAGCTACGTCGCCTCTACCCTTAAGATGCTTTCAAGTCGTTCGCTTACCTTGCACCCACGCAAGTTTTTAGTCATTAAGGAAGGGTCAGCCTTGCCTCGGCAGAGCCCGACCCTCCCTCGGGGGCTAGAAAGGGGGAAACCCCTTTGCGTCATTTTTTTCAATCGAAAAGGCTTTGATGTTCCCCCGGCTATGTCGGAAGCAGGACCCCAAGGAGCGAATGCGGGTGCATGTAAGTGGCAAGGTTGATTGAGCCGAGGGACTCCTACGCCTCTGGGTTACGGACACCTCACTCGTCACCCGCCATGAAAAGTGACCCCTACTAGGGGAAGCCACCCTGCTACTGATAGGCGGGGCCGGACACGCAAAGTGAAAGGGAAAGGAGCGCGACTTCATGCAACGGTGATAAAGTGTTCAGGCCTCAGCGGCCGCAGAAAGACACACGTGCATCCAACAGAAACTGTTCCAACAGAGTTAGGCGTCGCCACGGGAAGGAGCCGCTCCGTTGGCTTCGTCCCCACCCTCGGCAAAGTCCATCCCGGCTTCGGACGACGGCGCAGGCGGGAGGATCTCTGCTTCGAAGGTGGTTGCCAGCACCGCGCTCGGACCCGCGGTGGCCGCATCGAGCCTCCGGACTTCTGCCAGGGCGGCTTCATCTTCATCAGGAAGGCAATACCCCTCGCTGACCCGCTCCAGGTCCATGACGTAGTGGGAAGCGAGCACGGCGAAGGCCCGCCTGACGCCGTGGTGTAGCGCCTCGCGGAGTCTGCCGCACACATGATCGCCCAAGGCCTGCAGGCGACTTTGAGGGGAGCTTCCCGAGGGAACGTCGCTGGAGCCAAGGACCCGGCAGAAGTCCGAGACGGCCTCAGACATGGCCACGTGGTCGGCCTCCCTCTACTTGGCCGCCCCGGCAAGCGCCTCGGCAAGTGCCTTGGCGGACTCATCAAGGGCGGACTCGAGTTCTGCGAACAGCCAGAACGAAAGATCTCAAACACAAGTGGAGGAAACAAGCTGAAAACGAAAACCAAAAGTGGCCAAGGCGTACCTCTGGCTCGGGCACGCTGCTCCGAGGCTGCGACCTGGGCTACGGCTAGGTCGGCTGCAAGGGCTCTAGCCCGGCTTTCGGCCTCGGCAGCCCGACCCCGAGATTGGTCCCGCTCATCAACGATCCGGTCGAACTCCGACTGCTGTCGTTGCACTTCAACGCGCGCCGCTGCCGCCTCCGCGCGTGCCGCTGCCGCCTCGGCTCTCAGATCGGTGCAGAGCAACCGAAGGTCCGCCGCCTCGGCGCCCTGCCGAGAGAGGCGTGCAGTAGCCCCGGCGAGTGAGGTCCTCAGGGATCGTAGCGAGCCCCAGACGTCGACCTCGTGGCGGATGAACGACGACTTGGCGGCGCTTAGATCCGTCAGATCCTGAGGAAAGGAAGCGGGGCGTTACGAAAGATGACTTGGCCACAAAAAAGAAAAGGTATGCCTGAAACCGTTACCTGGAGGATTTTGGGGACGTCCCTGCAGAAAACCTCCAGCGACGACCGAAGCGACCCCACCGTTGCTTCGGCACACTCGCGGAGCTCGTCCCAGGACTGCTCCTCCCGCTCATCGTCGAGAACGAAGAAAGGATCTGAGGCCTCGCGGGTCCGGAACCGGATCAACTGGCGTCGACCCTCGGAGCCCCACCACACAGCGACAAGGCTGTCGCCCGGCGGGACGGATCGCATCTCCACGCCCCCCTCCTCCGAGGCACCGAGCGCCGACGCCTCGACCGTCTCAACGTCGGCAGCGACAGGTTGCTCCCCGACTGCGACGGCAGCAGCTTCAGTAGCAGCAGGTGCCGGCACCGTCGGCACGTCCGGTGGGGTCTGGGCCATGTCCGCGTCAGCCACCTCCCCTAGCACGATGGCCGCCTTGGCAGAAGAGCCGGCCTCGGGAACTCGTTCCACGGCGATTGGCGCCGCCTGAGCCCCTGCTGTGGAGCACCTTGCGAGAAGGTCAGCTGAACGGCGAGGCCCGGAGCGGCGCTGGTTGCGGAAGCCGACACCGTCTTAAGGGCCTTTCGGGGAGCCAGATCGCTCAGGTCATGGCTCCGCTTGCTGAGGAGAAAAGAAAAATCACGGTCGGGACATGTGAATGGAAAACTGGGACGAAGACGCTCCAAGATACTTACCCGCTCCGGGCCATGATCAACCGTGCCTGAGGGGAGGTCTCTCGGATCTCGACCCCGAAGCCGCCGCTGAGGTCCGCTTCGCCGACTGCATCGGCACCATCCTTGCTTTGGGCGCTTCGGATGCCCGGGAGGCGGGCTGCCCAGGCACCACCACAGCGGCCTGAGGGTCGCTCTCCTGCGCTATCAGCACGGGCGACAGCTCTCGGGGAACAGACGCCTCGACCTAGCTCCCCGGGGTTGCCTCGACTCCCCCAGCCGAGGAGTCAGGCACCCTCTCGGTCTGCCCCCGCTCTTCGGGCTGGGACTTCGGCGTCCCGACTCCGGGGACTGACTGCATCAGCCCACTCGGGGGCTGGCTTGACGGCTCCTGGCCTAACCTCAAGCCAGGGCTGAAGCCGAGGCGGGCAGCCATGTCGTCTTCCTCGTCATCATCTTCATCATCATCGTCGTCATCAGGCGTTTCCGGCGACGGCTCCCTCGGGAGCCCCTCCCTCTCCTGCCGACGACGGAGTTTTTCCAAGGCATCCCGAGCCCGCATCCGCTCGCGGGCCCGGGTCTTCTCCGCGTCCTTCTTTTTCTTCTTCTCCTCCGCGGCAGCCCGCCGCGCTGCTCGGTCCACCGCATCCTGCGGTACCCATGGCAGGGAAGGCTTCTGCCGCCCCACCTCCTGAGGACGGATGGAAATCCCGACCGTAAGAACCAGGGACAACCCGATGCAAGAGGGAGGAAGGAGCGGACACTCACCAGAGTCACACACCCTTGGTCAGGGCGCATCAAAGGCTGGGAGAAGGCGCTGAGGTCCGGTTTCCCCAACGCCACGGCCACCCGCCCGTGGAGAACATCGAAGGGAAGAGGGTCCGAGGACATCCGCGAGCCCTCCAAGTCAGCCTCCGGTGTCATCTCCCAAAGCGGCAACCGTCGCTCCGCCAAGGGAAGCACCCTCCGGCGGTGGATGGCGGCAATCACTCCCGCGACGGTGAGTCCCCCTTTCCGCAACGCCTCCAAAGCCTTGAGAAGGGGTTCGAGGTTCTTCTGTCTTTCGTGCGAGGTCCCGTGGCGCCAAGCATCGGCGGCGACGGTGACTACCCACTGGGAAAACGGCGGGAGCAACTCGCCGTCATTCCGGAGGTAGAACCATCGGCGCTGCCACCCTTTGTTCGAGGACGCAAGGGTGGCAGGAATGTACAGCGAGGCCCGCGACTGCCTCAGCTGAAGGATGCAGCCGCCAGCCCGCACTGCCGCGCGGACCTTTCTCTCCCCCGTCGGCGAAGCGAAAAGCTCCGCGAAAAAGAGATGAGTCCACAAGTCCCAGTGGGGGGCGATCCCCAAGTACCCCTCGCACACCGCTACGAAGATGGCAGCCTACGAGATGGAGTTGGGGCTGAGGTTGTGCAGCTCCACCCCGTAGTGGTGCAGGATCGCCCGCATAAAGCGGCTTGCCGGCACACCAAATCCCCGCTCGTGGAAGGAGACGAAGCTCACGATGTACCCCGGCGGTGGGGACGAAGCGGCTCCGCTCACGGGGGGAATCCATTCCGGCCGCCTCTCATCAGAGAGAGGGCGAAGCAAACCCTCAGCAACAAGATCCTCCAGATCGCCCGCCGTCACTGTGGAGAAAGGCCATGGGTCGCGCGGCGAGATGATGGTCACCCGGTCGGCCATCACCGAGCAGAAGGGGTGACGGCGCGAAGGACAGGGTGGGCGGTTTCCTTTTCTCTGGCTAAGTCTCTCGGGTTGCGAAAACCTAAGAGGGAAGCAGGAAGCGGAGCAAAGAACCATCGCCAGACCCTCCCCCGAGTATATAAAGGCCAAGGCGAGACCAGTTCAACGTTCCGCCCGGACCGGCCGCGGGATTCAAAAACACGAAGCGAAACGGCCGTTCCTCGAACGGCCCGCGCATGCGCAACGGCTGCCCCGCGAACCACTCGCCCCGTCGCATTAACTCCACGGCGAGACAGGCGGCGCCTCTGGCAAGAGAAGCGAGCGACGCTTCACCTTCGCCATAACGACCGCGTCAAAAAAGGTACGCCGCGTCATTCGATTTCGTATCCTTTTCCTTTTTCCCTCTTTCTCTCTCTTGCAACAGGGACCGGGAAAGGGGGATACCCCGGAAGGGATCCTTCCCTGTGAAGGAACTAGGCTCCGAGCCTCCCTACTGATCAGAGGTTCGAAGGCTGGCCCCTCGGAAGGGTTCAACAGCCGCCTCAGAGCACGTGGGCTCCACACCCACTACTGGTCAGAGGTTCGAAGGTCGGCCCCTCGGAAGGGTTCAACGGCCGCCTCAGGCTACTCGGGCTCCGCGCCCACTACTGATCAGGGGTTCGAAGGCTGGCCCCCAAAGGGTTCACAGCCGCCTCAGACACAGAGCGATGGATGACCATGGGTACGTTCGATACATAACCAAGGCTCGGGCTGCGCTCCCGAGGTACCCTAGGACATTTCCGAGACCAGCGGGAACGATCCTGTAACAGAATCCCATCGGAGGGAGGCATCAAGCCCTCGGACCCCGTCACCAGGGGACCGGGTCCGGCAGATCACCCGCAGGTACTTTCGAGCGCGCCTCTGGGCCCATAGCCGACCCCTAACGAATGGGGCACGGGCGTCCGCTCGGATCACCCGCCTGCAGCTCACCGGAGACACCATGTTCGGCGCCCAGCGAGGTCAACATGGTGCTCTCCCCCCTCCTCCTTGCGGAAAGGCGACGCAGGGGCGTATGTAAAAAAGTCGAGTCTGACCCTGATCGCCCTCTCGCCCTGTGCAGAGGCTCGGGGGCTGCTCTCGCAAACCCGGCTCCGGCCAAACCGTTGACGGCGTCAACATACCAGCCCGAGAACTTGGGACCCGACCGTACACCCGGGCTACGGCCAGCTTGCATGAGGGAACGACCAGACCAGCCGAAGCATTGCGCGAGGCGTTAAGACCCCAGAGGAGTCAAACCACTCCTCCGAGGCCTCGGGGGCTACACCCAGCGGGTGCGCTCGCGCGCACCCACCGGAACAAAACGCAACCGAGAAAGGCTGGTCCCCTTGCAAAAAAGTGCGACGAAAGCCTCCAAGCGAGTGCTAACACTCCCTTCGAGGCTCGGGCGCTACTGTCGGGGACCATAATTAGGGGTACCCTCAAGGCTCCTAATTCTCAACTGGTAACCCCCATCAGCATAAAGCTGCAAAGGCCTGATGGGTGCGATCAAGTCAGGGATCAGTCCATTCGAGGGGCTCGATCACGCCTCGCCCGAGCCTAGCCTCGGACAAGGGCAGCCGACCCCGGAGGATCTCCGCCTCGCCCGAGGCCACCCTCCAGTGGCGAACACATTCCCGGCTCGCCCGAGGCCCTGTCTTCGCCAAGAAGCAACCCCGACCAAATCGCAGGAGCATTTAATGCAAAGGTGGCCTGACGCCTTTATCCTGACGCGCGCCCCTCAGCTGACAGAGCCAAAGTGACCGCCGTCACTTCGCCGCTCCACTGACCGGTCTGACAGAAAGACAGCGCCGCCTGCACCGCTCCGACTGCGGTGCCACTTGACAGAGTGAGGCTGACAGGCAGTCAGGCCCGGTCGCACACCATAGGAAACTCCGCTCCGCCCGACCCAGGGCTCGGACTCGGGCTAAGCCCCGGAAGACGGCGAACTCCGCTCCGCCCGACCCAGGGCTCGGACTCGGGCTAAGCGCCGGAAGACGGCGAACTCCGCTCCGCCCGACCTAGGGTTCGGACTCGGGCTAAGCCCCGGAAGACGGCGAACTCCGCTCCGCCCGACCCAGGGCTCGAACTCGGGCTAAGCCCCGGAAGACGGCGAACTCCGCTCCACCCGATCCAGGGCTCGGACTTGGGCTCATCTCCAGAAGACGACGAACTCCGCTTCGCCCTACCCCAGGACTCCAATTCCGCCCTGGCCTCAACCAACGGCCTCCGCCTCACCCGACCTAGGGGCTCGGACTCGGCCTCGGCCACGGAAGACGAACTCGACCTCTGTAAGGAAAATGGACCCCGGGCCATTTGGCTATTTGAGTTTTGGTGTTTGATGAACAACACAATCCGTGAACTAATAAGTTTTCTAGTGTTTGTGTTTGTAGTTCACAGGATGCGAAGAGAATTGGACCAAGGCAATGAGGATGCAACACCTCAAAAGAAGACATAAAAAGATGCATAGGAGTCCAATACTCAAGAACAAAGAAGCCCGAAGAAATCAGCGAAGAAATCCAAGAAAAAGGGCTGTCAGCCAGCGCCTGGTGGCGCACCGGACATTGGTGTCCGGTGTGCACCGGACTGTCCGGTGAGGTACCGGACAGTCTGCGCAGAGAGGCCGCAGACAGGCGCTCTCTGGCTGTAGCACCGGACTGTCCGGTGTGCACCGGACTGTCCGGTGTGCCAACGGGCAGACGGCAACGGTCGAATCCAACGGTCGGATCCAACGGTCGACTGCTACAGGCGCCAACGGTCGGCTGACGTGGCGGCACCGGACATGCTACAGTGCAGTGTCCGGTGTGCACCGGACTGTCCGGTGCACCCGACGACAGAAAGCTGCTGCTTTCTGTCCAACGGCTAGTTGGGGGTGTGGAGGCTATAAATACCACCCCAACCGGCCATTCTCAAGTGTGAGAGCCCAAGCAACATACCAAGGCATATAGTGCACATTTCTAAGAGCTCAAACACCCAAGTGCTTAATAAAATCACTCGGTGATTAGCGTAGGTGCTTTGCGAAGTGCTTAGGTTAGTTAGACCGCTTTAGCGCTTGCTCTAGGTGAATCCTAGTTAGTTGAGTGAGTTTTGTAAAACCACACAACCCCTCGGCTCTTGCGTGAGTCGTTGTAATTGTACCGAGTGGGGCGAGAGTCTTGCGAGACCGTGACAACCGCGTTTGTGTCACGGCCGCCACCGTGTACCGGAGGGAACGAGGCCCGCGGCGTTTCGGCCGGAAGCTCGATAGTGGAGACGGCGGGGAGCGTCCGAGAGGAGCCGGAAGCGGAGCACCACTTGCGCGTGGAGAAGGCCCGCGGCTCTCTACGGAGTTACTCGACCGTGGTGCTTGGCCCTCGCGTGGGCTTCCCTTTGCGTAGGGGCACCAACGAGGATTAGTCGGGACCTTGCGTGGTTCCGGATACCTCGGTAAAAATACCGGCGTCATCCACGAGAGTTTGCTTCTCTACTTAGCTCTTTACATTCCGCATTTATATTAAGCATTTAAGTTTCAATCTTGTAGTCATACTTATTTAGTATAGATTGAAACTTAGCCTTTTGCGGTAGAGATAGCAACACTTAGACAAAACCTAGTTTGCACATTCTAGTTTTGATTATTTGCATAGGTTTTGCTCTAGGGATTTAATTGTGGCCTAGTTTAGTAAAAGTTTTAGAAGTCCTAATTCACCCCCCCCCTCTTAGGCGTCACCCGTTTCCTACAAGTGGTATCAGAGCCCGGTTTGGCTCATTTGAAACGCTTTAGCTTCACCGCTAAAAGAGCCGACGCTTTTTAGAGGAAGGGATGGATACCCATAGGCCACCACACTTCGACGGCACTAACTTCCCATATTATAGTGCTAGAATGGCTTGTTACCTAGAGGCCGTTGATCTAGGTGTTTGGAGAGTCACTCGTGACGGGATGAAACCCCTCAAGAATCCCGAAAAACCCACCACGAGTGAGGAAAAAGAAATTCACTTAAATGCTAGAGCCAAAAATTGCTTGTATGAATCTCTTAGCATGGATATTTTTAATCAAGTATTTACCTTGAAAACTGCTAATGAGATTTGGCTAAAATTGCATGAGCTCCATGACGGCACATCCAATGTCCGTGAGCAAAAACATTGCCTAGTCTTAAATGAGTATAATTCTTTTGCCATGAAAGATGATGAGCTTGTTAGAGACATGTATTCTCGTTTGAATCTAATAATCAATGAGCTCAATTCTATTGGCAGTAATAAGCTAGGTGATGCGGACATTGTGAGGAAGATTATCTCCCTGCTACCACAACAAAGATATGGGAGCATCATCACCATCCTTCACAACATGGAGGACTTGAGCAACATGACCCCGACCATCGTGATTGGGAAAATCGCGGCCTTTGAGATGTCGCGAAAAATGAGTCGGGGAGAGGAGCCAACTTCCTCAAGACCATATGCTTTTGCATGTGATGAAAGGAAGGGCAAAAAGAAGGCTCCCACTCCAAGTTCCTCAAGTGAAGAAGAGGAAGAAGAAGAAAGTGATGATGATGAAGATAATCGACCATGCACATCATCCTCCGAGGACGAAGAGACAATCCGACGCGTCGGAAAGGTAATGGGGATGATCCGCAAGATTAATCTAATGGGTGTGCCCCTGCAGGTCGAGGATCTTCTCTTTAACATTGACAGAAAAAAGCAAAGAAAGAGAGGATGCTTCGCATGTGGGGAGAAGGGCCACTTCAGGGACAACTGTCCAAATATGGCCAAACCCAAAAAGGAGAGGAGCAAAGGCAAGGCGCTCACAAGTGTTAGAACTTGGGATGATTCTTCAAGTGAAGATGAACCTCCAAGGACGCGCAGCCACCGGTCCTCGTCACGATCATCACGGTCATCACACAAGTGCCTTATGGCAAGAGGTAACAAAAGCATTCCATCCTCTAGTGATGAAAGTAGTAGTGATGATGAAGGCGAGGGAAAGGCCTCTCTAGAAGAGCTTGCGGAAGCCGTTAATTTTTTCCAGGATGTTTGCACTAAGCAAAAGGCTCAACTTAAAACTTTGAAAAATAAGTTGGTTAGCTCTCAAAATGATTACAAAGGTTTGCTAGAAAAATTTGAAACTTTTGCAAACTTAAATAGTGAGCTATCAACTAAAATTGAGCTATTAGAATCTAGTGCTCCATCCACTGCTACCGATGATAACCTTATTAAAAAGAATGAAAAACTTAAGGCTAAGTTAGCTAGCTCCCAAGAAGCTATTGAAAATTTGCTAGAGAAAATGGAAATTCTTAGCATACACAATAATGAGCTAACTACTAAGCTAGAAAACATTGGTAGCACCCCAGCAGCATCTTTAGTTGAAATACCTAAAATAATTAAGAAAGATGCTTCTACTTCCTGCTTTGATTTAATTGATGATTCTAACCCCTGCAACCAAGTCGTTGTTGAGAATATTGTTGTAGAGACATGTTCGGATGAGGTTGCAAAGGAAAATGAACAATTAAAGCAAGAAGTGGCTCGCCTTGGCAAGGCTTTGTATGACAAGAAAGGCAAAGCCAAACAAGTCCGACCTCCACAGGATAACACCACTGCGGGAGTGAACAAGCCTGTAGAGGGAGAAACTGTGATTTGTAGGCTATGCCACAAGGAAGGCCACAAGTCTTTCCAATGCAAGGCGATGACCGAGGATAAACAAAGGCAAAAGCTCAAGCAAAAGCCATCAAGCAAAATCTCCAACACCTACATCAAAAAGGTGAACAAAAAGGATGCTACACCATATTTGATCAAGAAGAAAAAGAACGGAAAGGTGATAGCAATCAAGGCCAACAAACAAGCCAACAAAGGAAAGGGGGCCAAACGCATCTGGGTGCCAAAGGAGATAATTTCAACCATGAAAAGCACCAAGAAGGTTTGGATCCCGAAAGGGAAGTGAGTGGACCAAAGGTCATCGGGAAATTTTGGAGACTTGGCAAAGTTGGGATGTATATCATGGGGTACATCATATTGGATCAAGTTTATTGCCAAGTAGGGTTAGTAAAAATTTCGGACCCAAATTTCCCATCCATGACTAAGGTAACTAGTTTTATTGTATTTCTCGTTTTTAGATATGCGTATCTATTTATCTTTTATCTAGTTTACCTTTCTTGCCTAGTATTACATTTGTTATGTACTTTTGTTCAAAATCATGCATACTAGGTAAATCATATGGTAGGATTGCTTGCTTTCAATTCATATACTTAAGCAAACCTACATGGTTTAAAAATGTTTATTTAAGCATGGCACATAGCTTCTATATCACTCCATAGTAAATGATGCATAAAATGAAAATTTTGATTTCTACAAAGTGTATCATTTAACTTATATGTGCCAAAGTTTGGATTATGGATAATTTGCCCCTCTTGATATCAAATCAAAGTGCATGTCTCCTACAAGTATTCAAAACTTGTATGCACACCTTTAGGGGGAGGTTACTCTATAATCTAATACTTTGAGACTAACACCTTTTCAAGTCTATTTCATGTGATAGTCTCATTGTAAGGAAAATGAAGTCCCCGGAGAAAGACAACAATCTTCCACTGCAAAATCTCCAAGAACTCTCATGTCTCTCAAGCTCGCCATTGATCTTCAATTGGTATCTTTTGAGACTACATTCAGTATCATTTACATGTCTTCTCCAATATTTGATTAGACTATATTTCATATCATATGCTTCCATGTTGCTAAAAATGCATAAGTAGTTAACTCATATTCTGTTACCTATGCATAAGGGAAGTTAGTCTTTTCAAATCATGTCTTGCACCTCTAATTTTTCACATGCTTTTTCCTAAGTAGAGGATCTCTGTCAGGGGGAGTATTTCTTCATCTCTAAAAAGGGGGAGAAAACTTCTTTCTAAAGAGACAACTCATTTAGGGGGAGTAATCTTTTGAGGACTCCTTCAAGTGGTATCATTCACATAGTTTAATTTAATATCCTTCTAGTGATATCATTTGATACAATTCTTGATGAGGGCAAGCTTTTATTTACTTCCTACATGCTTTTAATGTCTTCCTTTTCGGTGGTTGATGCCAAAGGGGGAGAAGTTTAGGGGCCAAAGCAATGAAAACTATATCAAACACCAAACACCACCAATTTAAAATTTTATATCTTCAAATAAGTTCTACAAGTGGTTTTGGTTATTTGGTCCAAAAATAGGAAGTAAGTGAATTATGGAGTTAGGGGGAGGCTTAAGTCCATAATATCACGTTGTGGGGACAAACATGCATCTTAGCAAGTTGATTGCATATTTTCACTCAAATACTTGTATTATTTGCTTGCTTTGGTTGTGTTGTCATCAATCACCAAAAAGGGGGAGATTGTAAGGAAAATGGACCCCGGGCCATTTGGCTATTTGAGTTTTGGTGTTTGATGAACAACACAATCCGTGAACTAATAAGTTTTCTAGTGTTTGTGTTTGTAGTTCATAGAATGCGAAGAGAATTGGACCAAGGCAATGAGGATGCAACACCTCAAAAGAAGACATAAAAAGATGCATAGGAGTCCAATACTCAAGAACAAAGAAGCCCGAAGAAATCAGCGAAGAAATCCAAGAAAAAGGGCTGTCAGCCAGCGCCTGGTGGCGCACCGGACATTGGTGTCCGGTGTGCACCGGACTGTCCGGTGAGGTACCGGACAGTCTGCGCAGAGAGGCCGCAGACAGGCGCTCTCTGGCTGTAGCACCGGACTGTCCGGTGTGCACCGGACTGTCCGGTGTGCCAACGGGCAGACGGCAACGGTCGAATCCAACGGTCGGATCCAACGGTCGACTGCTACAGGCGCCAACGGTCGGCTGACGTGGCGGCACCGGACATGCTACAGTGCAGTGTCCGGTGTGCACCGGACTGTCCGGTGCACCCGACGACAGAAAGCTGCTGCTTTCTGTCCAACGGCTAGTTGGGGGTGTGGAGGCTATAAATACCACCCCAACCGGCCATTCTCAAGTGTGAGAGCCCAAGCAACATACCAAGGCATATAGTGCACATTTCTAAGAGCTCAAACACCCAAGTGCTTAATAAAATCACTCGGTGATTAGCGTAGGTGCTTTGCGAAGTGCTTAGGTTAGTTAGACCGCTTTAGCGCTTGCTCTAGGTGAATCCTAGTTAGTTGAGTGAGTTTTGTAAAACCACACAACCCCTCGGCTCTTGCGTGAGTCGTTGTAATTGTACCGAGTGGGGCGAGAGTCTTGCGAGACCGTGACAACCGCGTTTGTGTCACGGCCGCCACCGTGTACCGGAGGGAACGAGGCCCGCGGCGTTTCGGCCGGAAGCTCGATAGTGGAGACGGCGGGGAGCGTCCGAGAGGAGCCGGAAGCAGAGCACCACTTGCGCGTGGAGAAGGCCCGCGGCTCTCTACGGAGTTACTCGACCGTGGTGCTTGGCCCTCGCGTGGGCTTCCCTTTGCGTAGGGGCACCAACGAGGATTAGTCGGGACCTTGCGTGGTTCCGGATACCTCGGTAAAAATACCGGCGTCATCCACGAGAGTTTGCTTCTCTACTTAGCTCTTTACATTCCGCATTTATATTAAGCATTTAAGTTTCAATCTTGTAGTCATACTTATTTAGTATAGATTGAAACTTAGCCTTTTGCGGTAGAGATAGCAACACTTAGACAAAACCTAGTTTGCACATTCTAGTTTTGATTATTTGCATAGGTTTTGCTCTAGGGATTTAATTGTGGCCTAGTTTAGTAAAAGTTTTAGAAGTCCTAATTCACCCCCCCCTCTTAGGCGTCACCCGTTTCCTACAACCTCGACCTCGCAGGAGCCTCCACATCGCCCAACCTAGGGCGCGGACCAGCCACGTCAACAGGAGGCGCCATCATTACCCTACTCCAGGCTGACTCAGGCTACGGAGAACAAGACCGGCGTCCCATCTGGCTCGCTCTGCCAGATAGGCGATGATGGCGCCCCGCACGCTCCCTGACGATGGCGGCTCTCGGCCCCCTTACGAAAGCAAGAGGATGTCAGCAAGGACTCGACGGCCCCGACAGCTGTCCCTCCGCTAGGCTCCAGCACTCCTCCGACGGCCACGACATCACGCAAACCAGGCGCCAAAATCTCTCCGACCGCCACGATGGCGTGTACTTAGGGCACTAGCTCTCCTCCGCTAGACACGTAGCACTCTGCTACACCCCCCATTGTACACCTGGATCCTCTCCTTACTCCTATAAAAGGAAGGACCAGGGCCCTCTTAGAAGAGGTTGGCCGCGCGGGGACGAGGACGAGATGGGTGCTCGTGTGAGGCCGCTCGCTCCTTCCCCCGTGTGGACGCTTGTAACCCCCTACTGCAAGCGCACCCGACCTGGGCGCGGGACGAACACGAAGGCCGCGGGATTTCCACCTCTCTCACGCCCATCTCTGGCCACCTCGCTTCCCCCCCTTCGCGTTCGGCCTCGCGTCGACCCATCTGGGCTGGGGCACGCAGCGACACTTCACTCGTCGGCTCAGGGACCCCCCGGTCTCGAAACGCCGACAAGGTGAATAAAAAAAGATTGTCGCGCGGCGAGACGCGTGATATAGCACTCTAAATCGAATTAAGAAATCCACGACTCGTCGCGCGACCGAGCGCACAACGAGACACTTTGCATTAATTGTAAAGAGACGTTAAGCTTCGCGCGACGAAACGCACGACGACATACGTCGACTAAACTGAGTCTAAAGTGGAACGTCGCGTGAATACACGCGCGACGTTACACCTTTAACAACCTGAAATTAAAATGGATCGTCGCGCGACGAAGCGCACGACGCAACACATAAATAGAATCTGAAATTAGACAAATCCGTCGCGCGACGAAGCGCGCGACGCAGCATGCTAACTAACGGAGTTTGACATTGACTACCGACAAAAAATAATCACCGCGAGCGCGGGTTTGTGCACGCGGGAACGCGCTAGCGGTAAACGGGGAAGCGCAAGGCCACACCAAGGCCACGCGAGCCACGCCGAGGGCCGGGACGCCACGCGCATGGGCCGAGGCCGCGCAGGGAGCTGCGCGCCGAGGGCAGGGGCCGCGTCGGGGCTGCGCCGGGGTCGAGCCGGGGCCGAGCCGCCGGGGGCCGTGCCGGGGCCGAGCCGCCGGGGACCGCGCCGGGGGCCGCGCCGGGGCCGAGCCGCCGGGGGCCGCGCCGGGCGAGCAAGGGGCGGGGCCGGGGCGCCGCCGAGCGGGCAGGGGCAGGGGCCGCGCGCCGCCGCGCGGGCAGGGAGGGGGCTGGGCCGCCGCACGCCGCCGCGGGCAAGGGAGGGGGCGGGGTCACGCGCCGCGGGCCGGGGAAGGGCGGGGGGCGCCGCCGCGCGAGCAGGTGACGGGCGGGGCCGCGCGCTGGGGAGGGGCGGGGTCGCGCGTGAGCAGGGGGAAAGAGAGGGCGCGCGCGGGGGGGGGAGAAGAGGAGGGAGAGGAAGAGAGGGAGGAGAAGGGGAGGGGAGGGGAGCTCACCTCGGGGTCCAAATTCCGGTGATCGACGTCTCCAATCCCTAGGGCACCACGAGGAGAGAGAGGTGGAAGAGGGAGAGGGAAGTTGTTGCGCGGGAGATCCAAATGAGAGAGAGAGAAGAGGGGGGCACATGGGGGGGTGGGCGCCAGGGGCGCGCAGGGCCGGGCCGGGGCGGACTGGGCCGGGCTGGGTTGGGCCGGGCCACTTCGCGGATCGAAACCCACGACACGCACAACCCAATCCGACACGCACGACACGGGCTCCAATCGCGAACCGAAAACCGAGACAGAATGAGACGAACACGCGATATCAGACAAAGAAATGCGCCTCGGCATGATGCAACACCCATGACACTTAGGTTTTGGTTTATACATGACACGGACACCTGTCACTATACTGGTTTGAAATTGGGAGGAAGGAGCGAAACAGGAAAGAGGAAAGAGTAACACCTGAATTTGGTGAGAGAAAGGAAGAAAAAATTCTACCCCCAAATTCAGGGCGTTACAAACCTATCCCCCTTAAAAGAATCTCGCCCTCGAGATTCAGGGTTGGCTAGCAAAGAGCTCAGGGTATTTAGCCAGCAGATCATCTTCACGCTCCCAGGTTGCTTCTTCCTCTGAATGATGATTCCATCTGACTTTGCACATTCTGATGGTCTTTCTTCGGGTGACTCTGTCTGCAACCTCAAGGATTTGCACTGGCTTCTCAACGTAGGTCAAGTCCTCCTGGACTTCAAGACCTTCCACTGGCAACTGCTCTTCTGGCACACGCAAGCACTTCTTCAACTGAGACACATGAAAAACATCATACACTGCGGACAGATTCTCTGGTAGGCTGAGCTGATAGGCCACTTCTCCACGCCTTGAGAGAATTTGGTACGAACCAATGTAGCGGGGTGCTAGCTTGCCTTTGACTCCGAACCTTCTGACTCCTCTGATCGGTGACACTTTCAGATAGACAAAGTCTTCGACTTCGAAACTCAGCTCTCTTCTTCTTGTATCTGCATAGCTTCGCTGCCTTGATTGCGCTATCCTCAGGTTCTCTCGAACCATCTTGATGTTCTCTTCAGCTTCAAGTAAAACTTCTGGCCCAAACACTTGCTTTTCCCCAGGCTGATCCCATTGCAACGGAGTTCTACAACTCCTCCCATAAAGCGCCTGAAATGGTGACATCTTCAAACTGGCCTTGTAACTGTTGTTATAGGAAAACTCCGCATAAGGCAATTTCTTGTCCCATCCGGACTGATCTTGCAACGCACAAGCTCTCAACATGTCTTCAAGGATTTGATTGGTTCTTTCGGTCTGACCATCTGTCTGCGGATGATATGCTGAACTGAAATTCAGATGTGTGCCCAAGGCTTCATGCAACTGCTGCCAGAAATGAGAGGTGAACTGCGTTCCTCTGTCTGACACTATCTTCTTTGGCACACCATGAAGACAAACGATCCGAGACATATACAGCTCCGCCAATACTGCACTGCTGTAGTTGGTCTTGATAGGTATGAAGTGGGCTGACTTGGTCAAACGGTCCACTACTACCCAGATAGAATCGTAGCCGGCTCGAGTGCGAGGCAATCCGACTATGAAATCCATACCGATTTCATCCCATTTCCACGGAGGGATTTGCAACGGTTGCAACAATCTAGCTGGTCTCTGGTGCTCTGCCTTGATCCGCCGACAACTATCACACATTGCCACATGCTCCGCGATTTCCCTCTTCATTCCGTACCACCAGAACTTCTTCTTCAGATCCTGATACATCTTCTCACTACCAGGGTGAATCGAATAGGTGGTCTCATGAGCTTCCTTGAGGATCAACTCCCGAATAGACTGGACATTGGGAACACACAAGCGGTCTTTGAACCATATCACACCTTATGCATCTTCCCGAAAATCTTTGCCTCTGCCGTCTAGAATCAGTCGTCGGATCCCACTGATCTTCTCATCATTCTTCTGTGCTTCTTTGATTTCCCGCTCCAGGGTAGGTTCCAACTCGACTGTAACTCCTCGCGAATTGTTCAGAAATCCGAGACTTAACCTGTCAAACTCCTTGGCCAACTCATAAGGCATCGGACGAGCGACCATTAGATTGACTTGACTCTTTCTGCTCAAAGCATCTGCCACTACGTTTGCTTTGCCTGGATGGTAATGGATCTCCAACTCATAGTCTTTGATCAACTCCAGCCATCTTCGTTGCCTCATATTCAACTCTGACTGAGTGAATATGTACTTCAGACTCATGTGGTCTGTGTAAACATCACATTTCTGTCCATACAGATAGTGCCTCCATGTCTTCAACGCGTGAACCACTGTTGCCAACTCTAGGTCATGGATTGGGTAATTCTTCTCATGAATCTTCAGCTGTCGGGACGAGTAAGCCACAACTCTTCCCTCTTGCATTAACACACATCCCAAACCTGTGTAACAAGCGTCACAATACACCGAGAAGGGCTTGTGCACATCAGGCAAGACTAGGACAGGCGCTGTTGTCAACTTCTCTTTCAGCGCTTCGAAAGCCTCTTGACATTTCTGGGTCCACTTGAACTCAACTTTGTTGCCTAGCAACGCTGTCATTGGTTTCGCAATCTTCGAAAACCCTTCAATGAATCGCCGATAATATCCGGCCATTCCAATGAAACTCTTGATTCCTCGAGCATCTGTTGGCGCTTTCCAGTTCAGAATGTCTGCCACTTTCTTCGGATCCATAGCCAATCCTTCTTTGTTGATTATGTGACCCAAGAATAGGACTTCATTGATCCAGAATTCACACTTGCTCAACTTTGCATACAACTGTTGCTCTCGCAATCTCTGCAATACCATCCTCAAATGACTTGCATGCTCTTCTTCGCTATGAGAGTAAATCAGAATGTCATCGATGAATACCACCACAAACTTGTCGAGATAGTCCATGAATACACTATTCATCAAGTTCATGAAGAAGGCTGGCGCATTGGTCAAACCAAAAGACATCACAGTGAACTCATACAAACCATACTTGGTAATGAATGTCGTCTTCGGAATGTCCGAAGGTCGGATTCTGAGCTGGTGATAACCTGACCTCAGATCAATCTTGGAGAACACACAAGCTCCACTCAACTGGTCGAACAGATCTTCTATTCTGGGCAAAGGGTACTTGTTCTTGATTGTGACCTCATTCAAAGCTCAATAATCGATACACATCCTTTTGGTGCCATCTTTCTTCTCCACAAACAGGATAGGGGCGACCCAAGGCGAGGTGCTTGGCCGGATGTAACCTTTCTCTGACAACTCATCAATCTGCTTCTTAAGTTCAACCAACTCTGGTCTAGATATTCTGTAAGCTCTCTTGAAGATGGGGGCGGTTCTAGGAAGTAGCTCTATAGCAAACTCAACTTTCCGCTCTGGTGGCATACCCAGTAAGTCCTTTGGAAACACATCTGGGAACTCGGACACAACCTTGATACTCTCAATTGGGTCTGCTTCACTGCTATCAATGGCCATCTGATAACAACTTCCTTTCTTTGGCTCAGGCGGGACTAACTCGGTTACCACTTCCTCTCCTAGGGGGGACACCAACTTGATTGTCCTCTTATCACAACTGATAACTGCCTAATACTTATCTAGCCAATTCATCCCCAGGATGACATCTATTCCCTGAGTACCCATTACTATGAGGTTGGCGGGAAACACTATCCCCCTTATTTCCACACTTATATTCAAACAAATGCTATCAGCTCGAATTCTACCACCGGCTGAGTCAATTTGAATGGGGGTTGACATGGTAGTAATTGAAAGATTATGTGCTTCTACCCATGATACAGTAATGAAAGAATGTGTTGCTCCAGTATCAAATAACACTTCTGCAATATGGGAGTCGACTGGGAACATACCTACTATCATGCCGGGGGTCTCCTGAACTGCTTCAGCCTCCAAGTGGTTCAGTCTTCCATGATTGTAACGCGGCTGAGAGCGGTTGCCTGCTCCTGGCTGAGGCACGTTCTGCTTTGCTGGGGCATTGGGGCCTGATTGCTGCTGGGCTGCCTTCTTCGGACATTGCATCACCCAATGGCCTTGCTCTCCACAGTGGAAACATGCTCTGTTTCCAACCTGAGCTGGTGCTGCCTAATTGTTCTGCTGGTTCGCCGGGGCAGGAAGACGAGGTGTCTGCTGATTCTGCCTGTGGAACTGACCTCCTCCTGACTGATTATTTTGGCGATTCTGATACTGGTGCTGAGGATACTGCCTTTGGAACTGCTGATGCTGCTGAGGTGGACGCTGGTTCTGCCTGAACTGCTGAGGTTGATTGCCTGAGAAACGAGGACGATTGCTGCTTCCAGGCTGGGGTCCACTGATCTTACGCTTGCGATCCTCCATCTCCTTACGCTTCCTCTCCGTCATGATTGCTCTGTCAATCAGGTGCTGGAATGTCGGGAAGGTGTGATTCATCAGCTAATAGTGCAGAGGGTCAACCAAGCCTCTCAAGAAACGATACTATCGCTTGGCGTCGGTGTTGACATCTTCCGGAGCATAGCGAGACAACTGCAGAAACCTGTCCCGGTACTCACTAACAGACGATGTCCCTTGCTTGAGGGCTAGGAACTCCTCCTTCTTCACTGTCATTAGACCTGCAGGAACATGGTACTGACGAAAGCTTCCTCTGAACTCTTCTCAGGTGATGGCGTCGGGGTGGGCATGGGTGGCGAGATAAGACTCCCACCATGATTGGGCTGCTCCTCTCAACAGACGGGGACCATACAGAACTTTCTCCCTATCATCGCACTGAGTGGTATGCAACTCCTGCTCCACAGTGCGCAGCCAATCTTCAGCATCCATGGGGTCAGAAGAGTGAGCAAACGTCGGTGGATGACCTCTCATGAACTCAGCACGCTTGTCCCTGAGCATCTGAGGCATCTGAGGCTGAGGTGGGGCCTGCTGCTGCTGAATGGCGGCTAGAGTCTGACCGATGGCTTGAACTGCCTGAGTCTGCATCAGAAACATCTACTCGATCGACATCGGGGGCGGGGGCGGCAGGTGCTGCTGCTGAGGCACCTCATCCGGCTGAGCGGCTCGCTCCTGCTGAGCACGCCTTCCTCCTCTGCGCCTGTTCTCTGACATCTGCAGAACGCAACCACACATCAGGACTGATCTTGCAAATCTTGCAGCATAAGAAAAGAGTATAGAATTCTTCAACAGCACTGAACAGATGAGCATCTTCACTGATCTCCAACACAGACCAACACAGCTTCTCAGATAAAGAGGAAAGTGGAATAAAAGGTTTTCCCAACTATATAACTAACTCCATTAACATAGTACGTAAACCAAAAATGCAGGGGATACCCACACTCTAGTGACAGTCATTACAAAGATCCAAACCAAACATAGTTCATCATGACAAACATAAATGCACAGGATATAGCAAACTACCCTGTCTAACTAAGACTAACTAAAAGCGAGACTAACACTAAGACTGTAGCTTCTACGTATATATTTTGTATTAATCACAAGATCCAACTCTAACGGTCTATGGTGCTAAATCTATCTTGGTCTTGCAGTCGGGATTGCCATAAGACCGGTGTCCACGCCGAGGTGAGCGGTACGAGTGCTGAGTCCCGACGGGAGTGGGGGAACAATCATCCAAGTGACGACGTTCCGCGCGCTCAGCCCGCAGCAGGGCGATCTTAGCACGAGCCCTACTCAGCTCATCTAATGCATGGTCTAGCTCCGTGTTTAGCACGGCGGCTAGGTTGACTGCGCTGCTCAACCTAGGATTGTCCTCACCGACAGGTGAAACAATCACGCCTCCTGTGCTGCCAGATGGACGGCGGGGGTAATACTTCAGGTCGAGACCGTCAGCTACCCCACCGAGAACCGAGCAGTAGTGCGAAAGCGCACGCTGTGCAGCATCTTGCATGGCCGCCTCAGCTGAGTCCCGCTCAGAGATAGAATAGTGCTCTGAGCAGACCTCAGCACCCTGGAGACTGTTCTCCGGACGGCGCACCAAGCAGGTTGCCTCCCAGCGGTCCGGGTAGACCCCGCGACTATGCTGGTAGACCACACAGCGATACTCGATGGACCAAGTACGCCGGTCAAGTGCCCGACGTAGCAGGGTGTCGAGCGCATCGTGGAAGTGACACCCGCGAGCAGCGTCGCGAGTGACGGGTCGAGCAACCCATCCTTCCGACTCGTGGTCAGCAGGGAAGTCGGTGTCGTGGCTCGAGCTGTCATCGCCACCTCCGTCGTCTGGGTCTCCTCCAGTAGCTACTCCAGAGGCTGGGGCACCCAGTGGTGGTACAGGGGGCGCCTCCAGGGGAAGCACGGGGGAGCAGCTCCTCACGGACTCTATCTCCTGCTGGAGCGAGAAAGAAGAGCCCTGCTGCTCCTGTCGTCGACGTTCCTGCTCCTCATGCAGGAGGTGGTGCAGCCTCTCCAAGTGGCTGGACTGTCCGGCCACGGGACGGCAAAGCGGACGCTCAGCAAGGCGGGAGGGTAAGAAGGGGATGACGAACTTTCGTGCAGTGTGTCTAAGACGAGCCATCTACAAAAGACACCGCAAGCAAAAGAGTGA
Organism: Zea luxurians; assembly: GCA_029449295.1. Taxonomy (NCBI): domain Eukaryota; kingdom Viridiplantae; phylum Streptophyta; class Magnoliopsida; order Poales; family Poaceae; genus Zea; species Zea luxurians. The sequence goes on along the minus strand of JAOPSE010000077.1, from coordinate 3,203,961 downwards.
GAGCAGAATTAATATGACCAGCAAGTAATGAATCATAAATAAATGAAGGATTAGAATAAAAACACAAATTTCAGCAAGGTTTAATATATAGTAGAACATAGTTTGGTCAATATGACCAACTTTTGAAGGGATATCAAAGTCAAGGTAGGGACAGAGGTCTATAATCCTTAGAACGACCATTCTACTCTAGGTTAGCGGTCCTACAGTCAGCACGACTTTGATACCACTTTATGTCACACCCGGTTTTAGAAGGCAAACCGAATGCGAACCATGTACGTGCCAGGATCAGCAATTCACGTACACAGTAGTTACATAGCATGGACATCATCACACGGTGCTCAAATAGTATTAAAAAGGGAAATAATAGTCGATTACATCATGTGTCCAAGACATCCACATAGTCTTTACAATAATCAAAGTGCGGAAAAGAAACGTAGATAACACGGCCTTCACAGGCAGCCGACTGGGGGTTGTCGCTAACCCACACCTAGAACTCGTCGTAGTCTTGGAACTCCTGGAAGTCTCCTTCCACAGCTTCATCTTCTCCTGAGCAGTGGTTGCAATGCTGACAACCTGGGGATGGGGGGGTTTGGTGTGTAGAGCAAGAGTGAGTACACATCAACATACTCAGCAAGTATCATGTTTGGCTGTAGTGGACTAGCTTTATGTGGGGGTAAGTCAAGCAGTTGCTTTTAGTTGGTCAGATTATTATTTACTAGTAGAAAGCCAGGTTTTAACATTAACCCAAGCTATTAGCCTAGTGTACCCTTTCCAAACGGAAAGAATACCACTTACCAGCACCATGGACATAACCAAAACCATCAGTCTCATTGCCACCTGTAAACCAAAATGTCTCTGATCAAGTACCACTAATCACTGGAGCTCCCTTGGCCGCTCATAACCGCGAGCACGACTGATATATCAGTTTTCGAACATTCTGCAGAGGTTGTGCACTTTACCCACAAGCCGTGATTCCCATTCTGCCCGAAGATCATGACTCTCCATTGATCACTACCAAGGTGACCCTGAAAGTCGCCTAGAGGGGGGGTGAATAGGGCGAAACTAAAATTTACAAATATAAACACAACTATGAGATGGGTTAGCGTTAGAAATAATAATGAGGCCGAGAGAGAGGGCACAAAACAAATCACAAGCGAAGAGTGTGACACGCGGATTTGTTTTACCGAGGTTCGGTTCTCGCAAACCTACTCCCCGTTGAGGAGGCCACAAAGGCCGGGTCTTTTTCAACCCTTTCCCTCTCTCAAACGGTCCCTCGGACCGAGTGAGCTTTCTCTTCTCAAATGTTTAGAACACAAAGTTCCCACAAGGACCACCACAAGATTGGTGTCTCTTGCCTCAATTACAAGTGAGTTTGATCGCAATGAAGAATCAAAGAAGGAAGAAAGCAATCCAAGCGCAAGAGCTCGAAAGAACACAAGCAAATCTCTCTCACTAATCACTAGAGCGTTGTGTGGAGTTTGGAGAGGATTTGATCACTTTGGTGTGTCTAGAATTGAATGCTAGAGCTCTTGTAAGTAGTTGAAGTGGGAAAACTTGGATGACTTGAATGTGGGGTGGTTGGGGGTATTTATAGCCCCAACCACCAAACTAGCCGTTTGGGTGGAGCTGTCTGTCGTATGGTGCACTGGACAGTCCGGTGCACACCGGACAGTCCGGTGCGCCAGCCACGTCACCCGAACGTTGGGATTTCGACCGTTGGTGGCACACCGGACATACACTGTAGAGTGTCTGGTGCGCCTGATCGCGCGTGCCTGACTTCTACGCGCTCTGGCGCGCATTAAATGCGATGGCAGGGGACCGTTGGCGCCTGAAGTAGCCGTTGCCCCGCAGTTACACCGGACAGTCCGGTGTACACCGGACATGTCCGGTGAATTATAGCGGAGCAGCCGAAGCGAATTCCCGAGGCTGGCGAGTTCGGAGCCGCGTCCTCTTGGAGCACTGGACACTGTCCGGTGCACACCGGACAGTCCGGTGAATTATAGCGCGCCGGCTCCGAGAATTCTCGAAGGTGAAGAGTTTGAAGTCGATCTTCCCTGGTGCACCGGACACTGTCCGGTGCGCCCGACCAGGGTGCCTTCGGTTGTCCCTTTGCTCCTTTGTTTGAACCCTTTTTCTTGGTTTTTTTATTGGCTTATGGTGAACCTTTGTACCTGTAGAACTTATAAACTTGGGCAAACTAGTTAGTCCAATTATTTGTGTTGGGCAATTCAACCACCAAAATTAGTATAGGAAATAGGTGTAAGCCTAATTCCCTTTCAATCTCCCCCTTTTTGGTGATTAATGCCAACACAAACTAAAGCAAGTATAGAAGTGCATAATTGAACTAGTTTGCAAAGTGTAAGTGCAAAGGTTACTTAGATTTGAGCCAATAAATATTACTTACTAGATATGCATGGATTGTTTCTTTATTTTTAACATTTTGGACCACGCTTGCACCACAAGTTTTGTTTTTGCAAATTCTCTTTGTAAATCCTTTTCAAAGTCCTTTTGCAAATAGTCAAAGGTAAATGAATAAGATTTTTGCGAAGCATTTTCAAGATTTGAAATTTTGCCCCCTTGTTTCAAATGCTTTTGCTTTGACTAAACAAAACTCCCCCTTAAATAAATTCTCCTCTTAGTGTTCAAGAGGGTTTTAAGATATCAAATTTGAAAGTACTACTTTCTCCCCCTTTAGAACACAAAGAGATACCAATTTGAAATTTACCAATTGAAAATCATTAATTTTAAAATTAGGGTGGTGGTACGGTCCTTTTGCTTTGGGCTCATACTTTCTCCCCCTTTGGCATGAATCGCCAAAAACGGATACTTTGAGTGAGATATAAGCCCTACCATAACTACATTCTCCCCTTTGGCAAATAAAACATATAAGTGAAGATTATACCAAAGATGGAGAGTGATGCGGAGCGACGGCGAAGGATGAGTAGTAGAGTGGAGTGGAAGCCTTTGTCTTCGCTGAAGACTCCTATTTGTAACACCCGGTTTTAAAGGACAAAGCCGGGTGCATCTCATACATGCGCCAAGAAGACAACATATATAATAACAGAGTGTATAGAGATAAATGTCATAATACATCAGAGTATTTATTACATAGCGGAAGACTTATTACAAAATAAAGTAATAAAGATAAAACAAACTAAGGATCGTTGGCGCCAATGTCGACTGGGAAACGCCACCTAGATCAGATCAAACTCCTCGATACTTGACTCCACTTGAAACCACATGTTCTTCTCCTGTGGGGGGGGTGTGAGACAGCAAGGGTGAGCTCACACATGATCATAGCTCAACAAGTTGTGGGGAACCAGTGGACTTAAACTCACAAAGGTGTGGGTTCATGTGATGTGTAAGGCTTAATCAAAGACAGGGGTTAAAGCTGAGCATTGCTTTTAAGTAGTTGGTCAAAATTTTATTAGCAATTACTAAGTGTAAGTAAATACCAAACCATAAGTAAAGTAATAGAACAAAATTAATAACAAACCCATGCAATGCAAATGACAAAATTGAATTTAAGTTCCATAATTTAAACATCAGAGAGTCCTGAGCTGCTCATGACCGTGAGCTCGGCTAGTATACCAGTTTTACACTCTGCAGAGGTTGTACCCTTTACCCGCAAGTCATGTTACCCATTTGCCAAGGGGTCGCGAATCCCATACACCTCTACCTAGGAAGCGCGGCAGGGCAACACTACGAGGCCTTTACAAAGTTCCACTAGCTTCCGAAAACCCGCTACAGTTTATAGGAAGATCCAGTACAGGGTTCCTGGCTGACCGCCATCGCAGCAAAATCAACCAGGGACCTCCCTGCACTAACCTCTCCCCTACTGCCCTTGCCCCTTTCGGGTAAGGTAGTCTTCCACTAGCTTTCCTAATTAGTCAGCCAAGGGGTCCCATTCCTCCCTTGTGGTGGCACGTGGTTCTCAAGTTAAGCTCTATGTTCCAATTAACATTAATGATAACAATATGAACATAAACAGAATAACAACAAGAATTGGAACATAGAGGTAATAAATGATTATCCCAAAACCATATAAAGCAATAGCAAACTACCCAAGTGATTCAGGGGTAAACAAGGTAATGAGATAAACAAATCTAGTGTGACCTATTGGGTCCCATCAAAATTAACCTATGCATGGATAAGTGATATTAAAGAACATTATTGGGTAAAAAGTGGTCAAGGGCACAACTTGCCTGGCACTTGAGATTCCAGGTACCAACTTGCTTTTCAGATGACACGTGTCCTCGCGCTAGTCGTAGAAATACAAACAAACATGGTATAGATAAAATTAACATCACACCAAACATAAGAATATACTGCATTATAATGATCTACACGTTGCTACGAGACTAACGCAACTTGAACGGATCAAATCGGAGTTACAGATTATGAGTTATGAATTTCCGAAGGTTTTAAGTGTTTGGTATGGAAATAATTAAGTGGTCAAGCTTAATATAGTTTCCATCCCAAAACAGAGTCATTAAGTGATCAACAATATTAGTACAAAATTATAGAAATTGGAACGAGTCAAAAATAAGTTAAAATGAGTTTTCTATGATTTAAACAAGATTCTAGAATTAATTTTATATTAAAAATCATTTTCTATCTCAATTTCTCTGATTTTCTCGGTGTTTGGACTGCGCACATAAAATCCAGAAAGTACAGGGGCGACCCTGCAAAATTCCCGAGACACAGCCAACAGTGCACGGGACGGCGGGTTCTATTTTGTAATAACCTAGGGTCTCTTACGCAATTTTACAGGGCCGAAGGGGTATCTCTAGATCTCGGCCGCACGGATTACAATCAACGGTCCAGATTAAAATACGAATCGGTACGCATCTACGGCCACAGGATTTGATATCAACGGCTTGGATTAAAATTACGCAAGATCTCATCTCAGGCGCTGGATTACCGATCGACGGACGAGATGAATCTCAGCCAAAAGGTGGGGTGTGTGGGTCTGATCCGAGCCGTCCATCAATGGTTTGACGGCCCGAGGCTGTTCTTCTTCCTATCCCCACCCAGACACGGCGGCGCCATGGACAGACCCCCCTTCTACATACTCCGGCACCCACTTCTAGCTCGGACAGATGCTACACGTTGCTCAGTGCAAGGCGAATAGAGCGGATAACTACTTACCAGAAACCAGATCATGCGCGATACGGCCCAGGGAGAAGAGCGGCAATGTCTCTGCTGTCCGACGATGATGCGCTGGCCCGCCGCTCGACTAAATCCGCCACGAGAACGATGCGATGCCGCAGCAGACGTGAAGCACCGGCAGTGGCCCTCCGCGCGCGGCATGCACAGCGACCCGACGAATTTCCCCCACGCGTGGATCCTTGATTCCATGGCGGCAGCGCTGGTACCTCCCCACGCCATCACCACCAGCGCAATCTAGAGCCCTACGCGAGCCGCACGGCCATACGCCTGACCCAAGCGAGGGTGCTCCCAGGATTCGCCCATGGCGGTGGCAACACTCCCTTTCTCTCCCTTAATGGCTGCAATCCAGGCGGCGCACACCCAGCCATGGGTTAGGTGGTCGAGGCATGGTGGCGGCCAGGAACTTATGGGAGCACAAAGGCCACAGGTTGGTAGGGTTCCCAGGAGAACCCGGCGTGATCTTCTCCAACGGAAGTCCGTTGGGCATGCGGCGGTCACGGAGGGAGCAGGACGCGGAGCCGAGCTCGTTCTGTTAAACCGAGGGAAGAGATAGCTGACAGGTCGGTCCCATTCACAGCGACCCGGTGACGAGTAGGTGGGCACTGGGGCTTACGCGTGATTGTGAAGCTGCCACGGTGGGCCCACATGTCGGCACCGTTATTCCATGACTGGGCCGAAAATGAAGCGTGGCGGCCCAAGTAGCATTTTACTCTTTTTCTTTTATATTTCTTCTTCTTTTTCTTTTGCCTTTTTGATTTGAACTTTAAATTTTTGAATTCACCAAATGTTGTGGTTTTATTACTCTCAACTAACACAAAATTTGAACATACCCGTATTATTTTTATTTATAATATTTATTTTGTATATTTTTGTACCTTTCTTTCTTCTTCTCCAATTTTCAAGGTTTTGTTTTCAAATTAGGGTTTAAATTCTATGGACCCATTTATATATTGTTATTGACACTTTTATTTTTTTTATTATCCACAAATGCACAATCACATAAACTCCAGTATGATGCACAGTTTATTGGGGTGTCTCTTGTTAATGGTTTATTTGTGTAAGTAATGTGTTCACATGAAATGATAGATAGAGATGACACACATATATATATAGATAAAGGAAAAAAAATTATTTCTCCTTTTATATTTCCTTACATATTGGGTATTACAAATCCTACCCCCCTTAAAAATAATCTCGTCCTCGAGATTTAGGAAGAACGAGGGAAAAGATGAGGAAAATCTATACGAAGCTCTTCTTTTCTTTCCCAAGTTGCTTCATCTTCACCATGGTGACTCCATTGTACTTTACACATCTTTATCACCTTATTTCTCGTAACTCGAGTCAAAGTATCCAAAATCTTGATCGGGTACTCCGTGTAAGTCAAATCTCCTTGAACACTGAGCTCATCTATAGGTAACTGTTCCTCAGGGACACGGAGACATTTCTTCAGTTGAGATACATGGAACACATTATGCACATCTGATAGACTAGCAGGTAACTCAAGTTGGTATGCCATCTCTCCAACTCGCCTAAAGATCAAGAATGGTCCAATGTAGCGAGGAGACAATTTGCCCTTAACCTTGAATCTCCTCATTCCACGAAGTGGTGACACCTTGAGGTACACATAACCTCCATCCTCAAATTCTAGTGGTCTCCCTCTATTATCAACATAGCTCTTTTGCCTGGTCTGAGCTATCCTCAAATTCTCTCGAATTATACAAACTTGTTCTTCTGCCTCTTGAATAAGTTTGGGTCCAAAGAATTGTCTTCCTCTAGTCTGGTCCAAAATAGAGGAGTCCTGCATTTCCTGTCATATAGAGTCTCGAACTGTGACATCTTCAGACTGAACTAGTAACTATTATTATATGAGAACTCAGCATAAGGTAGACTCTTATCCCAACTTCCTCCATGCTGAAGGGCACATGCACTCAACACGTCCTTCAATACTTGATTAGTTCTTTTAGTCTGTCCATTGGTTTGAGAATGTTAGGCCGAACTAAAATTCAACTTCGTATCCACATCCTCTTGAAAACTTCTCCAAAATCTAGGGGTAAACCATGATCCTCTTATCCAAAACGATCTTCTTTGGTACTCCTAGTATGAATAGAATAATCCAAGTCACGGGCTTCCTTTAAAATGGTCTCATGAAGGCTATCAGTCTCCGGAACACATATTCTATCCTTGAACCATACGGTGCCTTGCTCATCCTCTGTGAATTTCAGACCTCGTCCTTTAGTAATCAGACCCTTAATCTCTTGTATTTTAGTATCACCGATTTATCCTTTGCGGATCTCTTGCTCCAAAGTAGTTTCCACATCAATAATAACTCCTTTAGTGTGAGTAACTATCCCCAGGTTAAGTCTCCTGAAATTCTCAACAATCTCATCGAGTAGCTGGGCAACAACAGCTAAATGAACATGCTCCTTTCGACTCAAGGCATCTATAACCAAATTTGCCTTGCCCGGGTGATAGTGAATCTCCAAATCATAATCCTTAATAAGCTCCAACCAACGGCGTTGCCTAAGGTTGAGATCCTTTTGAGTGAATATATATACTTCAAACTCTTATGATCCGTATATACTTGGCACTTAGTTCCCACTTAAATTCTCTTTCCTTCTCTAGAAGTGAGGTCCTGCAAGTCCCAAGAAACTCCGAATCTCAGTAACTGTAGTGGGTACGCTCCACACCACTATCTCCTTGACTTTGGCAGGATCCACTGATATCCCTCCATTAGAAATGATATGTCCAAGAAATGGCACCTCGCCAATCCAAAACTCGCATTTACCATACTTGGCGTAGAGTTGATCATCTCGTAACTTCTGTAGCACCAACCTTAGATGTTCTTCATGGTCACTCTCAGTCTTAGAATAGATAAGATTATCGTCGATGAACACCACGACGAATCTGTCCAAATACTCCAAAAACATCTTATTCCTCAAATCCATAAAATAAGCTGGTGCATTAGTTAATCCAAACGACATAACGATGAACTCATATAATCCATATCGAGTCGAGAAAGCCGTCTTAGGAATATCTGATGGTACCCCGATCGGAGGTCAATCTTCGAGAATACCCTGGCTCCTCTCATCCGATTAAATAAATCTTTAATGCGGGGTAACAGAAACTTGTTCTTCACAGTGACATTATTAAGGAACCTTTAATCCACGCACATCCCTTGCAATCCATCTTCCTTCTTTACAAACAAAACTGGTACTCTCTAAGGTGAGAAACTCGGTCGTAAGCAACTAGCCTCTTGTAATTCCGTTCACTAATTCTTCAGTCCCTTTAGGTGTAATTACTCTCATGGGTTTTCTCATATTGTCCAACACATATGCCCAAACCAAAATCTCAACATGACGCATAATTTTATTAGCAACTCATGGGGTCAAATAGACCTTTTTATTCCTCCTAAAATAGTATCATACCGAATACTAACTAAAGGAACCTATAGATCCTACAAATAGTAGTAATTTATATATATGTTTATGTAGCTTGGTGGAGCTGGTGGTGGTGGAGATGGTGGTTGCTCTTGTCGTTGTCTCTCCAACCGTGATTGCCTTATTTCTTGCTGTATCTCCAGACGGGCCTGACGTATTTCCTCGCGTTCTTGTCTTATCTGGCTTTGCATTTCGGTCATCATGTCTGTCAATTGCTGTATTACCAGCCTTTGGGTTGCGATCACTTGCTCGGTTTCAACAGGTGGGGGATTTGGAGGATTCATTTCTGTTTGCTGTTGCGTGATAATCTTTCCTTTCCTGGTATTGACCATCTGAGTTAGATACATAAGGTAAGAAAGAGCAGTAGACAAGGCAGTAATTACAATCATGTTACTTTGGGGGACTTATTAGCTAAGTAGATTAGTGTGTCACCTACTAAAGCTAATACAGTACCTTATAGTGGTACATGCTAAAATATTCATATATAATATCTCAATCAATCAAAGAAGCAAATCAGGCATTGATCATCAGAACAATCAACCAACATTTTTAATAGAGAAAATAGTTTTAATTTTGTCTTAGGCCTCCTATTTCTTAAAAATGTCATAGGGGTAGAGATTCCAAGGTGTGAAATCCATCTTGTCTTAGAGTAGAAAAGGTAAGAATGATCAGAGTAGAACAGTAGAAGGTGAGACAGGATCAAGATAAGAAAGAACCAGAGTAAGGTAAGTATGGAATGAATCAGAATGAGATAAGTAGGTAAGGGTTTGTCCGTTTCTATCTAGGTCTCGTCCTACAGTCAACATTTCCTCTGATACCACTTCTGTAACACCCGGTTTTAAAGGACAAAGCCGGGTGCATCTCATACATGCGCCAAGAAGACAACATATATAATAACAGAGTGTATAGAGATAAATGTCATAATACATCAGAGTATTTATTACATAGCGGAAGACTTATTACAAAATAAAGTAATAAAGATAAAACAAACTAAGGATCGTTGGCGCCAATGTCGACTGGGAAACGCCACCTAGATCAGATCAAACTCCTCGATACTTGACTCCACTTGAAACCACATGTTCTTCTCCTGTGGGGGGGGTGTGAGACAGCAAGGGTGAGCTCACACATGATCATAGCTCAACAAGTTGTGGGGAACCAGTGGACTTAAACTCACAAAGGTGTGGGTTCATGTGATGTGTAAGGCTTAATCAAAGACAGGGGTTAAAGCTGAGCATTGCTTTTAAGTAGTTGGTCAAAATTTTATTAGCAATTACTAAGTGTAAGTAAATACCAAACCATAAGTAAAGTAATAGAACAAAATTAATAACAAACCCATGCAATGCAAATGACAAAATTGAATTTAAGTTCCATAATTTAAACATCAGAGAGTCCTGAGCTGCTCATGACCGTGAGCTCGGCTAGTATACCAGTTTTACACTCTGCAGAGGTTGTACCCTTTACCCACAAGTCATGTTACCCATTTGCCAAGGGGTCGCGAATCCCATACACCTCTACCTAGGAAGCGCGGCAGGGCAACACTACGAGGCCTTTACAAAGTTCCACTAGCTTCCGAAAACCCGCTACAGTTTATAGGAAGATCCAGTACAGGGTTCCTGGCTGACCGCCATCGCAGCAAAATCAACCAGGGACCTCCCTGCACTAACCTCTCCCCTACTGCCCTTGCCCCTTTCGGGTAAGGTAGTCTTCCACTAGCTTTCCTAATTAGTCAGCCAAGGGGTCCCATTCCTCCCTTGTGGTGGCACGTGGTTCTCAAGTTAAGCTCTATGTTCCAATTAACATTAATGATAACAATATGAACATAAACAGAATAACAACAAGAATTGGAACATAGAGGTAATAAATGATTATCCCAAAACCATATAAAGCAATAGCAAACTACCCAAGTGATTCAGGGGTAAACAAGGTAATGAGATAAACAAATCTAGTGTGACCTATTGGGTCCCATCAAAATTAACCTATGCATGGATAAGTGATATTAAAGAACATTATTGGGTAAAAAGTGGTCAAGGGCACAACTTGCCTGGCACTTGAGATTCCAGGTACCAACTTGCTTTTCAGATGTCACGTGTCCTCGCGCTAGTCGTAGCAATACAAACAAACATGGTATAGATAAAATTAACATCACACCAAACATAAGAATATACTGCATTATAATGATCTACACGTTGCTACGAGACTAACGCAACTTGAACGGATCAAATCGGAGTTACGGATTATGAGTTATGAATTTCCGAAGGTTTTAAGTGTTTGGTATGGAAATAATTAAGTGGTCAAGCTTAATATAGTTTCCATTCCAAAACAGAGTCATTAAGTGATCAACAATATTAGTACAAAATTATAGAAATTGGAACGAGTCAAAAATAAGTTAAAATGAGTTTTCTATGATTTAAACAAGATTCTGGAATTAATTTTATATTAAAAATCATTTTCTATCTCAATTTCTCTGATTTTCTCGGTGTTTGGACTGCGCACATAAAATCCAGAAAGTACAGGGGCGACCCTGCAAAATTCCCGAGACACAGCCAACAGTGCACGGGACGGCGGGTTCTATTTTGTAATAACCTAGGGTCTCTTACGCAATTTTACAGGGCCGAAGGGGTATCTCTAGATCTCGGCCGCACGGATTACAATCAACGGTCCAGATTAAAATACGAATCGGTACGCATCTACGGCCACAGGATTTGATATCAACGGCTTGGATTAAAATTACGCAAGATCTCATCTCAGGCGCTGGATTACCGATCGACGGACGAGATGAATCTCAGCCAAAAGGTGGGGTGTGTGGGTCTGATCCGAGCCGTCCATCAATGGTTTGACGGCCCGAGGCTGTTCTTCTTCCTATCCCCACCCAGACACGGCGGCGCCATGGACAGACCCCCCTTCTACATACTCCGGCACCCACTTCTAGCTCGGACAGATGCTACACGTTGCTCAGTGCAAGGCGAATAGAGCGGATAACTACTTACCAGAAACCAGATCATGCGCGATACGGCCCAGGGAGAAGAGCAGCAATGTCTCTGCTGTCCGACGATGATGCGCTGGCCCGCCGCTCGACTAAATCCGCCACGAGAACGATGCGATGCCGCAGCAGACGTGAAGCACCGGCAGTGGCCCTCCGCGCGCGGCATGCACAGCGACCCGACGAATTTCCCCCACGCGTGGATCCTTGATTCCATGGCGGCAGCGCTGGTACCTCCCCACGCCATCACCACCAGCGCAATCCAGAGCCCTACGCGAGCCGCACGGCCATACGCCTGACCCAAGCGAGGGTGCTCCCAGGATTCGCCCATGGCGGTGGCAACACTCCCTTTCTCTCCCTTAATGGCTGCAATCCAGGCGGCGCACACCCAGCCATGGGTTAGGTGGTCGAGGCATGGTGGCGGCCAGGAACTTATGGGAGCACAAAGGCCACAGGTTGGTAGGGTTCCCAGGAGAACCCGGCGTGATCTTCTCCAACGGAAGTCCGTTGGGCATGCGGCGGTCACGGAGGGAGCAGGACGCGGAGCCGAGCTCGTTCTGTTAAACCGAGGGAAGAGATAGCTGACAGGTCGGTCCCATTCACAGCGACCCGGTGACGAGTAGGTGGGCACTGGGGCTTACGCGTGATTGTGAAGCTGCCACGGTGGGCCCACATGTCGGCACCGTTATTCCATGACTGGGCCGAAAATGAAGCGTGGCGGCCCAAGTAGCATTTTACTCTTTTTCTTTTATATTTCTTCTTCTTTTTCTTTTGCCTTTTTGATTTGAACTTTAAATTTTTGAATTCACCAAATGTTGTGGTTTTATTACTCTCAACTAACACAAAATTTGAACATACCCGTATTATTTTTATTTATAATATTTATTTTGTATATTTTTGTACCTTTCTTTCTTCTTCTCCAATTTTCAAGGTTTTGTTTTCAAATTAGGGTTTAAATTCTATGGACCCATTTATATATTGTTATTGACACTTTTATTTTTTTTATTATCCACAAATGCACAATCACATAAACTCCAGTATGATGCACAGTTTATTGGGGTGTCTCTTGTTAATGGTTTATTTGTGTAAGTAATGTGTTCACATGAAATGATAGATAGAGATGACACACATATATATATAGATAAAGGAAAAAAATTATTTCTCCTTTTATATTTCCTTACATATTGGGTATTACACTATTCCCTTTCAATATACCTATGACTTGGTTTGAAATACACTTGAAAACTCATTAGTCATAGCATATATAAAAGAGACATGATCAAAGGTATATTTATGAGCTATGTGTGCAAATTAGCAAAAGAAATTCCTAGAATCAAGAATATTGAGCTCATGCCTAAGTTTGGTAAAAGTTTGTTCATCAAGAGGCTTGGTAAAGATATCGGCTAATTGATCTTTAGTGTTAATGTATGCAATCTCGATATCCCCCTTTTGTTGGTGATCCCTAAGAAAATGATACCGAATGGCTATGTGTTTAGTGCGGCTATGCTCAACGGGATTATCCGCCATGCGGATTGCACTCTCATTATCACATAGAAGAGGAACTTTGGTTAATTTGTAACCATAGTCCCGCAGGGTTTGCCTCATCCAAAGCAATTGCGCGCAACAATGGCCTGCGGCAATGTACTCAGCTTCGGCGGTAGAAAGAGCGACCGAATTTTGCTTCTTTGAAGCCCAAGACACCAAGGATCTTCCCAAGAATTGGCAAGTTCCCGATGTGCTCTTCCTATTGATTTTGCACCCCGCCCAATCGGCATCCGAATAACCAATCAAATCAAATGTGGATCCCCGAGGGTACCAAAGCCCAAACTTAGGTGTATAAGCCAAATATCTCAAGATTCATTTTACGGCCGTAAGGTGTGATTCCTTAGGGTCGGCTTGGAATCTTGCACACATGCATACGGAAAGCATAATATCCGGTCGAGATGCACATAAATAAAGTAATGAACCAATCATCGACCGGTATACCTTTTGATCGACGGATTTACCTCCCGTGTCGAGGTCGAGATACCCATTGGTTCCCATGGGTGTCTTGATGGGCTTGGCATCCTTCATTCCAAACTTGGTTAGAATGTCTTGAGTATACTTTGTTTGACTAATGAAGGTGCCCTCTTGGAGTTGCTTGACTTGGAATCCTAGAAAATACTTCAACTCCCCCATCATAGACATCTCGAATTTCTGCGTCATGATCCTACTAAATTCTTCACATGTAGATTCGTTAGTAGACCCAAATATAATATCATCAACATAAATTTGGCATACGAACAAATCATTGTCAAGAGTTTTAGTGAATAAAGTAGGATCGGCCTTGCCGACTTTGAAGCCATTAGCAATAAGGAAATCTCTTAGACATTCATACCATGCTCTTGGGGCTTGCTTGAGCCCATAAAGCGCCTTAGAGAGCTTATAGACATGGTTAGGATACTCACTGTCTTCAAAGCCGGGAGGTTGCTCAACATAGACCTCTTCCTTGATTGGTCTGTTGAGGAAGGCACTCTTCACGTCCATTTGATAAAGCTTGAAGCCATGGTAAGTAGCATAGGCCAATAATATGCGAATGGACTCAAGCCTAGCTATGGGTGCATAGGTTTCACCAAAATCCAAACCTTCGACTTGTGAATACCCCTTGGCCACGAGTCGAGCTTTGTTCCTTGTCACCACACCATGCTCGTCTTGCTTGTTGCGGAAGACCCACTTGGTTCCTACAACATTTTGATTAGGACGTGGAACTAAATGCCATACCTCATTCCTAGTGAAGTTGTTGAGCTCCTCTTGCATCGCCATCACCCAATCCGAATCTTGTAGTGCTTCCTCTACCCTGTGTGGCTCAATAGAGGAAACAAAAGAGTAATGCTCACAAAAATGTGCAACACGAGATCTAGTGGTTACCCCCTTATGAATATCGCCGAGGATGGTGTCAACGGGGTGATCTCGTTGGATTGCTTGGTGGACTCTTGGGTGTGGCAGCCTTGGTTCTTCATCCTCCTTGTCTTGATCATTGCATCTCCCCCTTGATCGTTGCCGTCATCTTGAGGTGGCTCAACTCTTTGATCTTCTTCTTCATCAACTTGAGCCTCGTCCTCATTTTGAGTTGGTGGAGATGCTTGCGTGGAGGAGGATGGTTGACCTTGTGCATGTGGAGGCTCTTCGGATTCCTTAGGACACACATCCCCAATGGACATGTTCCTTAGCGCGATGCACGGAGCCTGCTCTTCACCTATCTCATCAAGATCAACTTGCTCTACTTGAGAGCCGTTAGTTTCATCAAACACAACGTCACAAGAAACTTCAACAAGTCCCGAGGACTTGTTAAAGACTCTATATGCCCTTGTGTTTGAATCATATCCTAGTAAAAAGCCTTCTACAGTTTTAGGAGCAAATTTAGATTTTCTACCCCTCTTAACAAGAATAAAGCATTTGCTACCAAAAACTCTAAAATATGAAATATTGGGCTTTTTACCGGTTAGGAGTTCATAGGATGTCTTCTTGAGGATTCGATGTAGATATAACCGGTTGATGGCGTAGCAAGCGGTGTTGACCGCCTCGGCCCAAAACCGATCCGGTGTCTTGTACTCATCAAGCATGGTTCTTGCCATGTCCAAGAGAGTTTGATTCTTCCTCTCCACTACACCATTTTGTTATGGGGTGTAGGGAGAAGAGAACTCATGCTTGATGCCCTCCTCCTCAAGGAAGCCTTCTATTTGAAAGTTCTTGAACTCCGTCCCGTTGTCGCTTCTAATTTTCTTGATCCTTAAGCCGAACTCATTTTGAGCCCGTCTCAAGAATCCCTTTAAGGTCTCTTGGGTATGAGTTTTTTCCTGCAAAAAGAATACCCAAGTGAAGCGAGAATAATCATCCACAATAACTAGACAGTACTTACTCCCGCCGATGCTTATGTAAGCGATCGGACCGAATAGGTCCATGTGTAGGAGCTCCAGTGGCCTGTCACTTGTCATGATGTTCTTGTGTGGATGATGAGTGCCAACTTGCTTCCCGGCTTGGCATGCGCTACAAATCCTGTCTTTCTCAAAATGAACATTTGTTAGTCCTAAAATGTGCTCTCCCTTTAGAAGCTTATGAAGATTCTTCATTCCAACATGAGCTAGTCGGCGGCGCCAGAGCCAACCCATGTTAGTCTTAGCAATTAAGCAAGTGTCGAGTTCAGCTCTATCAAAATCTACCAAGTATAGCTGACCCTCTAACACTCCCTTAAATGCTATTGAATCATCACTTCTTCTAAAGACAGTGACACCTATATCAGTAAATAGACAGTTGTAGCCCATTTGACATAATTGAGATACGGAAAGCAAATTGTAATCTAAAGAATCTACAAGAAAAACATTGGAAATGGAATGGTCAGGAGATATAGCTATTTTACCCAAACCTTTGACCAAACCTTGGTTTCCATCCCCGAATGTGATAGCTCGTTGGGGATCTTGGTTTTTCTCGTAGGAGGAGAACATCTTCTTCTCCCCTGTCATGTGGTTTGTGCACCCGCTGTCGATGATCCAACTTGAGCCCCCGGATGCATAAACCTACAAAACAAGTTTAGTTCTTGACTTTAGGTACCCAAACGGTTTTGGGTCCTTTGGCATTAGAAACAAGAACTTTGGGTACCCAAACACAAGTCTTGGAGCCCTTGTGTTTGCCCCCAACAAACTTGGCAACTACCTTGCCGGATTTGTTAGTAAGCACATAGGATGCATCAAAAGTCTTAAATGAAATGCCATGATCATTTGATGCACTAGGAGTTTTTTTTCTAGGCAACTTAGCATGGTTTGGTTGCCTAGAGCTAGATGTCTCACCCTTATACATACAAGCATGGTTAGGGCCAGAGTGGGACTTCCTAGAATGAATTTTCCTAATTTTGCTCTTGGGATAACCGGCAGGGTACAAAATGTAACCCTCGTTATCCTGAGGCATGGGAGCCTTGCCCTTAACAAAGTTAGACAAATTTTTAGGAGGGGCACCAAGTTTGACATTGTCTCCCCTTTGGAAGCCAATGCCATCCTTGATGCCAGGGCGTCTCCCATTATAGAGCATACTTCTAGCAAATTTAAACTTTTCATTTTCTAAGTTATGCTCGGTAATTTTAGCATCTAATCTTGCTATATGATCATTTTGTTGTTTAATTAAAGCCACATGATCATGAATAGCATCAATATCAACATCTCTACATCTAGTGCAAATAGAAACATGCTCAACATTAGATGTAGAGGGGTTTGCAAGATTTTAATTCTACAATCTTAGCATGTAATATATCATTCTCACTTCCAAGGTTGGAAATAGTAACATTGCAAACATCAAAATCTTTAGCCTTAGCAATCAAATTTTCATTTTCTACTCTAAGGCTAGCAAGAGATACATTCAATTCCTCAATCTTAGCAAGTAAATCATCATTATCATTTCTAAGATTTGGAATTGAAACATTACAAACATTTGAATCAACCTTAGCAATTAATTTAGCATTTTCATTTCTAAGGTTGGCAATAGTGTCATGGCAAGTGCTTAGCTCACTAGATAGTTTTTGACATTTTTCTATTTCTAGAGCATAAGCATTTTTAACCTTAACATGTTTCTTGTTTTCCTTAATTAGGAAGTCCTCTTGGGAATCCAAAAGGTCATCCTTTTCATGTATAGCACTAATTAATTCATTTAATTTTTTCTTTTGTTCCATGTTAAGGTTGGCAAAAAGGGTACGCAAGTTATCCTCCTCATCACTAGCATTTTCATCACTAGAGGACTCATATCTAGTGGAGGATTTAGATTTAACCTTCTTCTTTTTGCCGTCCTTTGCCATGAGGCACTTATGGCCGATGTTGGGGAAGAGGAGTCCCTTGGTGACGGCGATGTTGGTGGCGTCCTCGTCGTCGGAGGAAGAGTCGGTGGAGCTTTCGTCGGAGTCCCACTCGCGGCACACGTGGGCATTGCCGCCCTTCTTTTTGTGGTACCTCTTCTTTTCTCTCCTCTTGCCCTTCTTGTCGTTATCCCTGTCACTGTCACTTGATAATGGACATTTAGCAATGAAGTGACCGGGCTTACCACACTTGTAGCAAACCTTCTTGGAATGGGATTTGTAATCCTTCCCCTTCCGTTGCTTGAGGATTTGGCGAAAGCTTTTGATGATTAAAGCCATCTCCTCATTGTCGAGCTTGGAGGCGTCAATTGGTTGTCTACTCGGTGTAGACTCCTCCTTCTTCTCCTCCGTCGCCTTAAATGCCACCGGTTGTGCTTCGGACGTGGAGGGTTCATCAAGCTCGTTGATCTTCTTTGAGCCTTTAATCATACATTCAAAGCTCACAAAATTCCCGATTACTTCCTCGGGAGTCATTAGTGTGTATCTAGGATTACCACGAATTAATTGAACTTGAGTGGGGTTAAGGAAAATGAGAGATCTTAGAATAACCTTAACCACCTCGTGGTCGTCCCATTTCTTGCTCCCGAGGTTGCGCACATGGTTCACCAAGGTTTTGAGCCGGTTGTACATATCTTGTGGCTCCTCTCCTTGGCAAAGACGGAAGCGACCGAGCTCCCCCTCGATCGTTTCCCGCTTGGTGATCTTGGTGAGTTCATCACCTTCGTGCGCGGTCTTGAGTAAGTCCCAAATCTCCTTCGCATTTTTCAATCCTTGCACCTTGTTATATTCCTCTCTACTTAGAGAGGCGAGGAGAATGGTTGTGGCTTGGGAATTGAAGTGCTCGATTTGGGCCACTTCATCCACATCATAGTCTTCATTCCCTACGGATGGTACCTATACACCAAACTCAACAACATCCCATATACTTTTGTGGAGTGAGGTTAGATGAAATCGCATTAAATCATTCCACCTAGCATAGTCTTCACCATGAAACGTTGGTGGTTTGCCTAATAGGACGGAAAGCAAAGGTGTATGTTTAGGAATGCGAGGGTAGCGTAAGGGGATCTTACTATACTTCTTACGCTCTTGGCGCTTAGAAGTGACGGACGCCGCGTCGGAGCCGGAGGTGGATGTCGACGAAGAATCGGTCTCATAGTAGACCACCTTCCTCATCCTCTTTTTCTTGTCCCCACTCCGATGCGGCTTGTGGGAAGAGGATTTTTCCTTCTTTTCTTTGTGGTGTGAAGAAGAAGATCTTTTCTCCTTCCGTTTGGAGGAGTCCTTCTTCTTCTCCTTCCTCTTGGTGCGGGACTCTTCCGATGAAGTGCTCCCGTGACTCGTAGTGGGCTTGTCGCCGGTCTCCATCTCCCTCTTGGTGTGATCTCCCGACATCACTTCGAGCGGTTAGGCTCTAATGAAGCACCGGGCTCTGATACCAATTGAAAGTCGCCTAGAGGGGGGGTGAATAGGGCGAAACTGAAATTTACAAATATAAACACAACTACGAGACGGGTTAGCGTTAGAAATAATAATGAGTCCGAGAGAGAGGGCGCAAAACAAATCACAAGCGAAGAGTGTGACATGCGGATTTGTTTTACCGAGGTTCGGTTCTCGCAAACCTACTCCCCGTTGAGGAGGCCACAAAGGCCGGGTCTTTTTCAACCCTTTCCCTCTCTCAAACGGTCCCTCGGACCGAGTGAGCTTTCTCTTCTCAAATGTTTAGAACACAAAGTTCCCACAAGGACCACCACAAGATTGGTGTCTCTTGCCTCAATTACAAGTGAGTTTGATCGCAATGAAGAATCAAAGAAGGAAGAAAGCAATCCAAGCGCAAGAGCTCGAAAGAACACAAGCAAATCTCTCTCACTAATCACTAGAGCGTTGTGTGGAGTTTGGAGAGGATTTGATCACTTTGGTGTGTCTAGAATTGAATGCTAGAGCTCTTGTAAGTAGTTGAAGTGGGAAAACTTGGATGACTTGAATGTGGGGTGGTTGGGGGTATTTATAGCCCCAACCACCAAACTAGCCGTTTGGGTGGAGGCTGTCTGTCGTATGGTGCACCGGACAGTCCGGTGCGCCAGCCACGTCACCCGAACGTTGGGGTTTCGACCGTTGGTGGCACACCGGACATACACTGTAGAGTGTCTGGTGCGCCTGTTCGCGCGTGCCTGACTTCTGCGCGCTCTGGCGCGCATTAAATGCGATGGCAGGGGGCCGTTGGCGCCTGAAGTAGTCGTTGCCCCGTAGTTACACCGGACAGTCCGGTGTACACCGGACATGTCCGGTGAATTATAGCGGAGCAGCCGAAGCGAATTCCCGAGGCTGGCGAGTTCGGAGCCACATCCTCTTGGAGCACCGGACACAGTCCGGTGAATTATAGCGCGCCGGCTCCGAGAATTCCCGAAGGTGAAGAGTTTGAAGTCGATCTTCCCTGGTGCACCGGACTGTCCGGTGTGCCACCGGACAGTGTCCGGTGCGCCCGACCAGGGTGCCTTCGGTTGTCCCTTTGCTCCTTTGTTTGAACCCTTTTTCTTGGTATTTTTATTGGCTTATGGTCAACCTTTGTACCTGTAGAACTTATAAACTTGGGCTAACTAGTTAGTCCAATTATTTGTGTTGGGCAATTCAACCACCAAAATTAGTATAGGAAATAGGTGTAAGCCTAATTCCCTTTCAGACCCAGCAGGGCATCACTACGTAGCCTTTACAAAAATTCCCCGGGGCTGTAGCCGCCCGTTAGGTTTCCTAAATGTACCGCACTCCTCCCTAAGGGACAAATCAACCTTGGCAGAGCGAGCCGCATACACCGAGCCCCATTGACGGCACAACGGCTAAGCGAACTGCACCCCATATCCTCTAACTACTCAGCTAAGGGCGTCCCACTCCACCCTCATGGTTGCACTGTTTTCCCGGGCGGTCATCCATAGAACAGGTCCTTACGGAGAGGCACTCGAGAAACCGCTCGAGCCCCCTTAAAGGCCACAAGTACAACATCATAATAAGAAGGGGGAAAACAGCGTATCATATATAATCTCATCATGTTCATTGATTAGAGTTGAGCAATAGCATAAAGCTAAACAATAATAATCCGACCCAAATAGGTAAACAAGGACATGGATAACAAAATCTAGTCAATCCTTAAGTATAAATGTGTAATGCGGGAGGTGAATTAGAGAATGAATAGGACAGAGATAGGTCAAGGGACACTTGCCTCCACCAACCGACTGCTGCTCAGGGGCTTCTCCTGCGAGTTCCTCGGGCTCTTCAATCGAATCGTTCTCTATGCGGGCACAAACATACATACATCCACATATTTAATACAAACGAACAGTACACCACACAATAGAATGTAGTAAGTAAACAGACGTTCCACGCGGGCTCGCAATTAAGGTTAAGAGAGAGAGAAAAAGACAGTCGAGGAATGATCACGTTACATATTTATGAATTAAACCACTCGCTTAATTGAAAGGCATTAATACAGACACTAGGTTTAGCATAAAGTAAAGTCATGTTTCATGTCTAATCATTATAAGCAGATGAAGGTGAATAAAAAAAAGATTGTCGCGCGGCGAGACGCGCGACATAGCACTCTAAATCGAATTAAGAAATCCACGACTCGTCGCGCGACCGAGCGCACAACGAGACACTTTGCATTAATTGTAAAGAGACGTTAAGCTTCACGCGACGAAACGCACGACGGCATACGTCGACTAAACTGAGTCTAAAGTGTAACATCGCGTGAATACACGCGCGACGTTACACCTTAAACAACCTGAAATTAAAATGGATCGTCGCGCGACGAAGCGCACAACGCAACACATAAATAGAATATGAAATTAGACAAATCCGTCGCGCGACGAAGCGCGCGACGCAGCATGCTAACTAATGGAGTTTGACATTGACTACCGACCAAAAATAATCACTGCGAGCGCAGGTTTGCGCACGCGGGAACGCGCTAGCGGTAAACGGGGAAGCGCGAGGCCACACCAAGGCCACGTGAGCCACGCCGAGGGCCGGGACGCCGCGCGCAGGGGCCGAGGCCGCGCGCAGGGAGCTGCGCGCCGGGGGCAGGGGCCGCGCCGGGGCCGGAGGCCGCGCCGGGGGCCGCACCAGGGTCGAGCTGGGGCCGAGCCACCGGGGGCCGCGCCGGGGCCGAGCTGTCGAGGACCGCGCTGGGGCCGAGCCGCCGGGGGCCGTGCCGGGCGAGCAGGGGGCGGGGCCGGGGCGCCGCCGCGCGGGCAGGGGCGGGGGCCGCGCGCCGCCGCGGGCAGGGGAGGGCGTGGCCGCCGCGCGCCGCCCCGGGCAGGGGAGGGGGCGGGGTCGCGCGCCGCGGGCCGAGGAAGGGCGGGGGGCGCCGCCGCGCGAGCAGGTGGCGGGCGGGGCCGCGCGCCGGGGAGGGGCGGGGTCACGCGCGAGCAGGGGGAAAGAGAGGGCGCGCGCGGGGGGGGGGAGAAGAGGAGGGAGAGGGAGAGAGGGAGGAGAAGGGGAGGGGAGGGGAGCTCACCTCGGGGTCCAAATTCCGGTGATCGACGTCTCCAATCCCTAGGGCACCACGGGGAGAGAGAGGTGGAAGAGGGAGAGGGAAGTTGTTGCGCGGGAGATCCAAATGAGAGAGAGAAGAGGGGGGCACATGGGGGGGTGTGGGCGCCAGGGGCGCGCAGGGCCGGGCCGAGGCGGACCGGGCCGGGCTGGGTTGGGCCGGGCCACTTCGCGGATCGAAACCCACGACACGCACAACCCAATCCGACACGCACGACACGGGCTCCAATCGCGAACCAAAAACCGAGACAGAATGAGACGAACACGCGATATCAGACAAAGAAATGCGCCTCGGCATGATGCAACACCCATGACACTTAGGTTTTGGTTTATACATGACACGGACACCTGTCACTATACTGGTTTGAAATTGGGAAGAAGGAGCAAAACAGGAAAGAGGAAAGAGTAACGCCTGAATTTGGTGAGAGAAAGGAAGAAAAAATTCTACCCCCAAATTTAGGGCATTACAACTTGAGATTCAGTTGTTACCACCCTTGCTACCATCTCCAAATATGATTTATACATTCATTATCGAGCACCCAACTTGATCCATTGAAGGAGTGTTCCTGCAAAACAAGTTTAAGCTTCATATCTTGCTACCCAATTTGAATTGGGTCCTTTGAGATTAGTAGTAAGAGCCTTGAGTACCCACACAATCCTTATTGTGTCCTTTCTCTTTGTGTAGGCACCCACATATACTTGACAACCATCTTACATGGTTTCAAGTCAATATTTAATCACATAGATAAAAACTAGAGTTAAGAATAGGAGCCTTTTCTCCTTTTCTTAATACATCGTTGTGTTGCCTTCTTGATGATGAACCTAGCTTGACCTTGGGTGCACCTAGCTTATCAAGGTTTGTCGCAAAAGCATTCATATCATGAAGACAAGTTATCATGGAATTTACAACTTAGTGATCCAATTCAATGTGAAGCATATGGATATCGATTGAAGTAGATTTCTAAGATATCAAAATGTGGGTCTCCAAATTTTAGAGAGTATGGATCACTAATTGTACCTTTTACAATTTAAAAATCATATCCATGTTAGTGCATATGTATGTGATGAATATTAACAAAAGATTCTTATGCACTTTTAGAATTAACGATAAGGGAATTTTAAACTGCATTAAGAGTAGCTATTTAGAAAACAAAGATTACAATCCATATGAATGAGATACAAATTTACCATTTTGAATTGTCTTAGTATATCTTACTCAAGTGAAACTTATTCTCTATGACACAAGATATATAATGTTCTCCCACTAGATATGTGCATCAAGTATTTGAATGACTTACCACATGCACTTTCAATTCAGTTAAGAGTCTCATGAGGAGTACATTACATAGCATGGTCAAGGAATGACAAATTTGCAATGAATTAACTTATGCCTAAGAATACTTACCACCATATAGAATGTACCATTTTTTATACCAATTTGACAGATCTTACTATCTGTGGTGGTGTCACCTTATTATTCTTCTTTTCATCATTTGTGGAGACTTCCTTCTTTGTTATCTCTTTTCCTTTTAAAACTAGTCAATAAAACACTTTGAAAAGAGGTATTAGTAGTACGAGAAAGTATTTAATGAATGATGATATCTATATATGAATGGCAAGCAAATCATCATTTATGGGCATACAGGCATAAATTAAATTCCTTTTAAATTAATGCACATGGATGAGTGAATTAATAATATGCACCAATTTACAAATTTAAGCCAAAAGGAATTTAACCTTCATATTGACATTTCTTTCCATGGAATAGATTATTACCAATTGAAAGAATGTCACTTGAAAGGAACTATTATTGATCACATACCAAATGAAACAATTAGTTCCATACCATTGCCTTGAGCATTCCTAATCTTTCTTTTAGGTGAAGATTAACCTTTAATGCTTGTGATTTTACCAATTGAAAGAGCACAATCTCTACTTATGAATTTCATGAAATAGCTTAAAAGAGATTGCATTAGAAACACAAGCAATAGTTTCCTATTTAGCAACCTCTATTATATGAATGACAAGAAGGTTACTAAATTAAGGAAACCTCATGATATGAACTAAATTACCCTTATAGGCATCATGCATAACATCAATTGAAACAAGATAAAAGTAGCATGATTGTTTAATTAAGTTTATAGGGCAAGTTTAATTCATAACATGGTGAGTGATTAATGTAGAAGACTCAAAACCAATTTAAACAAGAATGAATACATCACATAGTATTGGTTCGATCTTCTTTGAATGTTGAATGACACACTCCATTTGAGAAACACATTCTCATGTTGTGAGACTACATAAACACTTAGATAGAAATATTAGTCTCACAACTCTAGTCATATAGAGAATTCCCCTTTTGGTAAGTGCTTTAAGAATTTGAATTTCTTACTTAGCACTCTATTCATTTAAGAACATGGGATAATCCTCTTTATGTCTAGGTCATGGTAATAATACGATAATTCATTTGAAATATGCCATGAATTAATTATCATCAATTAAAGTATGTAGATTGCCACATATAACAATAACAAATATGCAATCTACCATATGATTAGATCCTTTCCAAAGCAAGGTAAAATCTTTTAAGTTCATTCTTAAGTGCTTCATTTTTCCTATGTGGCTACAAAAGACACAAAGGAATATACCAATTAAAAGCAATGTGCACTTAAGAATTAATTGTTACCATCCTTTGGATATCACTTGGTTGTAGGCCTTTTGCTTGATTCCCACAAAGGTTAATCCTTATTCTCTACGGCACAAGTTCTTGCTAGAGGTGAATATGAAGTTAGTGATATAACAACTCAATTCATCTTTGGGTCAATCTTAAAGGATAGACAATGTAAGATTGATAGCTTGAGATAAGAATTGAGTTAAACCGCTCAAGCACCCCAAAGCTTCATATCATCTCTGGGTACCTGCAAAACTTATTAAGTACATTTTGGTACCCATTTTTGGATGGGTCCACCAAGGTTAGTTAATAAGTACTTAGGCACCCAAATGGCCTTTGTGCTAGTTTTAGGTGAACTAATTACCTTTCTAGCACAAGTGTCATTTTTGGGTCTCCTAAGCGAATATGAATGAATTGACATGGTAGACTTAGGATACTTACTCATGGGACAATCCTTGCAAAGGTGTCCCTTTCTTCGGCAAGTGTAGCAAATATGATTTTTTTATTTTGCAAGACTCCTTGCCTTGCTTCTTGTTTGCTACATGGTTAGTGAGCCTCTTTCTTTCCGAAGTTAAACCACTATCTTTTATGTAAGGACATGACTTAATCTCATGTCCCTTCTCATGACATTGATAACACTTTCTAGTGCATCTTCTCTTATTTGGAAGAGTGGCTTGTTTGTTACCTTGTGTGGAGCATGTGGAGGCATGGTTGAGGCACTTGTCATGAGCTTTGGCTTTCTTCTCTTGATGTTTGCTCATGCCTTTCTTAGGGAACTTAGCATTATTTTGAAGCGGGTTTGTGCATGCTACGGTTGTCCCCTTCTCAAGCTTCTTCACCATGTTATCATGGTTATCGTGAGAAGGTTGAGCATGACACTTTCCCTTCAAAAGAGTTAAGCTCCTTCTTAGCCTTCCAACTTCTTCCTTGAGCTCTTTATTTTCTTGTGTGATAGAAATATCACTAATTCCTGAAATTTCTAGCTCAATGGAAGATTGGCTTGTTTGATAACAACAATTGTTAGCACATGGTAATATAGTTTCAATTTCAACACATGTGCACATGTGAGGTTGGTATGATTTCAAATTAGTTAACACAACCTCATGAGCCATTTCTAACATGATATGTGAATCCATAAATTTATTATGAGAGCATACAAGCATATCATGTTTTTCTTGCAAAGCTAGATTTTCAATGTTTAGCTTTTCTACCGTGTTCTTGAGCATAACATTTTTATTTTCTAATTGAGCAATATATGATGAATGATTAATAGCTTTAATTTGCTCAATTGAAATGTATTCATACCTTTGGACCAAATCATCATGAGAGCACTTTAGCTTCTCATGCTCTTTGGTCAACTTCTCCAAGTCTTTGATTTTTTCGATGAGGATATCTTCTTGCTTATGAAGCATTTCCTTTTGTTCTTCCACTCTTTTCATGAGTTTGAGCAAGCTCATCTGGTTCTTCTTACTTAGTTGAGCGAAGAATTTTTGAAGATCATCCTCATCTTCACTATCACTTTCATGCTCCTCCTCATCCTCACTTTCGCTTTCACTGTCACTCTCATTAGCAACAAAGCACATATGAGAAGTGGATTTGAAAGACAAACCTTGTGAAGAGGTGGATTCGTCGTTTGGTCTCCATCGATCATTTTCTTCTTCTTCAATAATGTTCTTTGCCTCATCTTCCTTCATTTTGAGGAACATTCTTTTGGCGATTCTCATGGCAAGGTCTATTGCCCTAGGATCAACATCTGCACCAAAAGATGAACTCGAGGCAACCTCAACTTTTTCAAGCTTAGAAGCACTTTCGTTTCTTAGTCCCCCCGACATGATCTTTCCTCACGCGGTTAAGCGTTAGAACGAGGATTAAGCTTTGATGCCAATTGAAAGTTGCCTAGAGGGGGTGAATAGGCAAGTTAAAACTTTTTCAACAAAAACTAGAAACAAACTGGGTAAAACTGAATTGATCTCGAAATTCACCCAGTTAACTTTGGAAATGAGATGTTCTAAATGATCCACAGGGTTCAAAGTAGTAGATCTGAGAAGGGCACTTCTCAAAATCCACACACCAAAAAGATATAAACAAATCTTTCATGGAATGGTGAGAGAACGAAGAACACAAATAAGCACAATAAACAAGAACACAAGATACACAAGGTTTATCCCGAGGTTCGGTCACACCACCAAGGTGCCCTACTTCCTCGTTGAGGCGCCCACAAAGAGTCGGGTCTCTTTCAACCCTAATCCTCCCTTTGCCGACCACAGAGGTCAACCTCACACACTAATCTTTGCTCAAACGAGCGGGTAATACAAACTTTCTTGTGGTCTTCCACAAGATTTGGAGAGTCACAAGAGACACCTAGTCGTCTAGGAGCTAGAAGCTCCAAGAGTAATGAATCCACAAAGAACTCGATGTAGTACCAAAGCTCGAATGAAGAAGAGCAAGAGAGATTTGGAGATGAAGCACAAAAACCGCAGCTCTCAAACTCACTCAAAGATTTCTCTCCAAAGATTTGAAATGGGAGAGGCAAGAGATGTGTGAGAGAGAGTGGGAGGTGTTCTTCAAGATAGAAATGGAGTTTGGGTCGTGCTCTTCGCTATAGGGAGAGAGGTAGGAGGGAGTATATATAGGTGGAGCTCAAAACTAGCCGTTGGGCAGATTTTTCTGCCTGAGACCGGTTGAACTGCCCCTGGCAGCCTAACAGCCTGTCTACCAGTCTAACTGGCAGACTGATGCGCAGACTGACCTGCAGACTGGTCAAGTTGACCAAGACCGGTTGAACCGCCCCTAAGACCAGTTCAACCGCCTGGGGCAGGCTGACAGTCAGTCTGCCAGTCAGACTGGCAGACTGCAGGTCAGACTGCAAAAACAGGTCCTAACACCGGTTGAACCGCCCCTAGGACCGGTTCAACCGCTTGGGGGTCAAACTGGCAGTCAGTCTGCCAGTCAGGACATCAGACTGGTCAGGTGACCCTGACACCAATTGAACCTCCCCTAGGACCGGTTCAACCGGTTTTGACCAACGAGGTCCGGGGAAAAAACCCCGGCTGAACTTTCCCTAGACCCCGGTTGAACCTGCCCTGGACACCGGTTGAACCTGCCCTGAACCTCGGTTGAACCTGCCTGGACCCCAGTTGAAGTTGAAGTTCAGCTGGAGTTGAAAAAGTTCAACACAGCTGAAGTTCAGCTCAGCTGTAGCTGAAGAAGCTCAACTCAGCTGAAGTTCAGCTCAGCTGAAAAGCTCAATTCAGCTGAAGAAGCTCAACTCAGCTGAAGTTCAGCTCAGCTGCAGCTGAAGAAGTTCAGCTGCTTTTCAACAAGAACACTCTAGGTTTCTCAAACCTAACCATGGTCTACCATAGAATGTTAAAGAGATTTTTGTTTTTCAAAAATAGCTTTTGAATATAGAGGTTTGAGCTTTGGCAAACACCAACCTTCTTTTTGGATCCCCCTTTATAGGACGACGATTCCTATACTCAAGTTAAACAAAATATAATTAAGTAAACTCCTTGAGTAATTGGCGTCTCATGTGTGATTTCTCCATGGCGTTGCTTCATAAGGATCACAAACATCTTTGTATCACCTTTTGAAGCAAACACAAATCAAACCCTGTGACTTGTACCATATCACCATATATGAGTTCAAATCATGGCTTCAAGTCACCTTACTGATGCATCAACATGTTATAACTCTTCATAACTGATTAGTTCATCGACTTAGTGCAAGTACTCTCTTCTTCACCTTAGCCATGGTACCTCGATCCACAAGCCGTCGCTTGGCCTTCACCTTCGCTTAGTTCCTCGAAGCCCTTTCCTTGCTATCTTCACCCTATCAAGCCATTCTTGAGTCACATCATATTGAACATCTATTGAGAGAATCATTTCTTCAATATTGTGAACCTTGCTTTAATGTCTTCTAGATATAACCGTTAAGATTAATCAAGCTCTAGTTTGATTCTCATAGAAGCATATATGGACTGATAGTAATATGGTCAAGCCAATTCACGATTCCTCATATCTTATTCACTTTGGCTTGACCAATCCTCTTAATCACTTCATCCTCTATTCTGATCATATGTATGTAGTGATTTCTCAGGTCTTGTCCATATATTCAAACCAATATAGAGATCATATTATATCCATTTGCATTATCTCATTGGTTATTTAACCTTGTGTTGAACCTTTGTTCACTGATCATTATACACTATTCAAGTATGTTCATCATACTGAATTTCCTGTTCAACACTTAGTAAACTCGTTAGACCTTTAAATGTGTTGTTATCCAAATCACCAAAACTCACAAAAGGGATGAATGCACTTTCAGGGTGTCTATAAGATGGCTAGGAATCGAGAAAGGAAGACAAGAGACCTTAACCAAGTTAAATGAATTAACGATGTGTAACACCTAATTTATATAAGAATAAAAATATGACATATTATGTACATGTGATGTATGTTCACATTCATTCAAACTCATACAAACCTCATGCTTAAGTGACTAAACTTAATTTACAAATTGCCCATAAATAAATAGGTGCATGCATGATGGATTTTTTTTGCTTAACTACAAAACACATTTGGATTCAAAAATGTAAACTAAACCTTGAACAAGAAAAAATAAAATAAAAGAGTACTATTCCCTCGCTGGGCCGAGACCTTGAATTCTGGCCCAACAGCGTGGGCGCTCAGCCTGGTCTCCCACG
Source organism: Zea luxurians (assembly GCA_029449295.1). Classification (NCBI taxonomy): domain Eukaryota; kingdom Viridiplantae; phylum Streptophyta; class Magnoliopsida; order Poales; family Poaceae; genus Zea; species Zea luxurians. Next base: position 3,174,582 of record JAOPSE010000077.1, on the reverse strand, counting down.
CGGATGTGGGTTAGTTTGGCAATCCTATTTCCACATGATTTATTTTTCTTTAAAAAATAGAAATCACTTTAAAAAATAAATTTTTCTAAACTAGCCCTACATTCTTTTTTCGGTAAGTACCTATGCTATTAGGCGTGAAAAAAACGGAAATAAAAGAGAAGGCCACAAAGGGCCTTGAGTGACCCCCCCTTTTGTCCGGCAACTAGTAGCCCTTGGCACAATAAGCCCGACTCCTCCACACAGGCCTAGCCCAATGAGAGGGTTCCAAGGAAACCCTAATCCTCGCGGTATATAACCTTCCGCGCGGCCGCCACTCTTCCCTGACTTGTGCGCCATCACACACAAGACACAACGCCACTCACCCGGCAGGGAGGCCCTCTTCGTCGCCAGAGGCCATGGTTTCCCTCAAGCCGCAGAAGAGGCTCGCCGCGGGAGTCCTAAAATGTGGCAAAGGGAAGGTGTGGCTCGACCCCAACGAGGTCTACGAGATCTCGATGGCTAACTCGCGTAAGACCACCACCGCTTGCTCTCCGTCTCCTCCCCCGCCCATTTCGTGTTTGCTGGGCGTCGAGTCCGTTCGTCGATGAGCAACGGCGTCCGAGTGGTCGACCACGGACGCCCTATTCACCCCGTGATCGTTCAGTTCGGTTGACGTCGTAGGAGTAGATCTGCGTTTCTGCGCGTATCTATTGGTTTTGTTACCGTCTTGTTTATTTTTGCATTCTGTTGCTGCAGGTGTTCATAATAGCTCACTCACTGCGTGCCACCTCATATAGCTGTTATCTTAGCGCACATGATTTTAAACTGTTAATTGTATCTATGTTGTTTTTGCTATTATAATTTATATCCTACTACTCATGTGCAGTCTATGTTGCTTGTATATCTAGTTTTGTGACAATGTTTGCTATGTGATGCAATTGTGCATAAAGTTTTTTTTGTATATTTTGATTATTTCGTGCACTGCTGATGATTTGCAAATAATTGTTTATTTAGCAATACATATTCTGTTCATGGCGTACTTGCAAACTGTACCTTCTGTCCTACTTGGTTTATTACTTTGATTTTGCTATGACTGCTATTACTTTCATGGTCTGCTGATGATTTAGAAGTATGATTTTATCTTAGCCTGAGGTGTTGTGCTCAGGCTTTTTTTTCACGCATATGTTTTTTATGTTTGGTTTAGCACTGAGATCGTCATGCATGTTTCTGCAGTTTTATGTGATTAGATGGAGGTGAGATAGTTATTATATTACTCAGAGACGCCGCGGGTACTTGTTTTTTCTATTTTTTGCTCGTTCACTTTTGATCAGTGTTATGCTTGAACTTTTGTCGGAACATTGAAATCTTGTTTCACTACTTTGAAATGCAAGGAACATAAGTATGACATTTCTATACAACATACTTTACAGGCCAGAACATTCGTAAGCTGGTGAAGGATGGATTCATAATTAAGAAGCCACAGAAAATCCACTCAAGGTCCCGGGCAAGGAGGGCCCATGAGGCCAAGCAGAAGGGGAGGCACTCGGGTTACGGTATACTGTTGCGGCACTCATTTACTCTGTTCGCTGCCATGCGAATTTATATCCGAGTTATCTGTTTTTTGAGCCCTGCAATATGTATGCTAATCTGATCTGCCTGCAGGTAAGCGCAGGGGTACCAGGGAGGCTAGGCTCCCCACCAAGATCCTTTGGATGCGCAGGATGCGTGTCCTCAGGCGTCTGCTGCGCAAGTACCGTGAAGCAAAGAAAATCGACAAACACATGTACCATGATATGTACATGAAAGTAAAAGGAAACATGTTTAAAAATAAGAGGGTACTCATGGAGAGCATCCACAAGTCAAAGGCCGAGAAGGCCAGAGAGAAGACTCTCTCGGATCAGTTTGAGGCCAAGCGAGCCAAGAGCAAGGCTTCCCGTGAGAGAAAGATTGCAAGGAGGGAGGAGAGATTGGCTCAGGTAAGACAGTGTCTCAATGCCATGAAACTGTATATTTTTATTGTCATTGAACCTGCTGTGTTATGATATGGACTGATGGTAATTAAATTTACTAACTTCCATTAGTTTGTTGATCTGTTCAATATTGAAACTACGCCTGATTTTTTCATCTCGCTACATTGTTGCATATGATTGTCCTTTGGCCATGTGTTTTAGTGTACTATCATTGACTTTCAAAGTTTCATGGTATGGCTTGTAGTTTGTTTTAAACTGTTAGATTTTGTGTATGTTTTTTTGCTGACAGATTGTGGCATTTTGATGTACCTGTTTCTTCCATCGTTTGGATTCTATGTTGAAATGCTTGTTTCATCTTTGTGTAGGGCCCAAGGGAACCTGCGGCAGCACCAGTATCAGCTACTGCTCCGGTTGCAGCGTAAGTGACCCGGAACTAACTACACTTACCTAGTTTTCTTGAATTAGCTCATGTGTATGCTGACATTTTTTTCAATTTTTTGACACTGATGTCACAGTGCACCAAAGAAGGCGAAGAAGTGAAAGGGGTTATCTTAAGCATTGGCTTTCTAGTTCTAGGACCTAATTTTGGATCGCCCCAACTCTTTTGTTACATATCCAAGCTGTCTCAGATATCTGTAACATCTTATCTCGTTTGTCATGTTGGACAATGTAGTAGACTTGTTTGTCCCAAGCGTATTTGGAACGAATTTTCACATAATCTGGTTAATGCTTCCGTGGAACCCAGTTCTGGTGTTACTAGTTTATCATAGATCTGGCCGGTGTGGCTAGCCTCTGGCTGGTGTTCCATAACCTTGTCTTTTGTTAACCCGCGATGGCGCAGGTTTTGTATTGTTCTTTGGTAAATTATGAGCTCTGATGTGATATTTATACGTGTGCCGTCACAATCGATGGGTTGCAGTTGCAGGCGGCGCTGCTTGTACAAACCATGCTTCCGTTACTGGGACGAAGCTGGGCATGGGAGCTCCCATCTTAGCTGGGGTTACGATGCTCACCTTTTAGGATCATATTAGGTTAAATAATTGGTGAGTGCCCATGCGTTGTTAACGGGAACAATTAATAATATGATAAATTATATATATAATATGTCTTATCGCACCACCATACACGCTTGCTTAAACAAAAAAGGCAAGTGTATGTGTCTGCGAAGAGAATTAAAGGCAGACCGGTACAAAAGCTACCCTGACGATGGCAAGTGGTCATTTCTGTCGGTCCTCCTCTGCGTCACCTCTGGCGCCAAAATGACGCCACATACCTTGATATAGTAGTTGTCGAACGTGCACGACATAGCGAGTACCGATGACTCTTGGCTGGGCTGCCAAACGAATTGCACCCCAGGCTCATCAGCAAGGTAGTACATCTAGTCATTGCACCACCGGATATGCTACTCCTCGACATACATCTTGTTCGAGGACACTCACACAACGTCAGCAACGGCTATCGTCCTAGCGCACAAGAATTTATGGCCGGCTAGTAGCGACTTACGTGGCAGGTTGAGCTTCAGATGGATGATGAGCTGGACGGCGTGACAGCGCCATCGTCAGATGTGGTGCCTAGAACAATCTAAGAGTCGCCAGCGTTGGGAACGACCATGAGGTCCCCCTGTTTGAAGATGGACAGCGTGGTGCAGCCGCTCTGGACCACGTCCAAGCGGCGGTGCGCCGGAGCTTGCCGAACACAGCGGCGCATTCGGACACGTAGGACTGCTTCCAGAGGTCGAACTGACAGTCACCAACACTACACCAAAATCATACACTTCCTACGTTTTTTTAACTTTCTACAGCTTTTATAACAAACCGTAGGAAATAAATAACTTCCTCTCCACACAAAGAATATATGATAGGACAGTCCGGTTCGATTTAGAGCACCAAGTTAATTATATTACCGATTTTGGTTTGATTATGTAAGATTTTGATGTTCGTGCTACAGCAGTAGCTCATATTATTAGTTCTACCGCTGTGAAGAAACTATCTAGTGGACTATATCGAGTATCTTGCCTAAGCAAAGTGAGCTATGTAAGTACTTCAAATGGATCTTTTCATTTTTGTTTATGAACTGCGTATTACAATATATTCTGGTGAATTGATTCACTGAAATATATTTAATTTAATTCACTTTTTTTAGAAATTGCTGTTTTCACGTGGGAACGTGGTTGGTAAAGATCATCCTGTGCCTGCAATTTCCAAATCAGAGTTCACTGTTATTTGTGACTTCCCATCAGAAATAACATTGATAGAAAATGAAAATGGTACTTTCTTGTTCTTTTCATTAAAATTCAGTTTAATAATCCTTAAAAGTACAACATGTCCGTGTTGAAAGTTTTTGTACTGTTCGCAGCCTACTAAATGGTTTCCTTTGACTATAGATGTCCAATAAGCACGAGGCCCGCGAGCCCGGCACGAAGCCCGCTTTTTGGGCCCGGTCCGAGCCCGGCACGGCCCGGTTATATGCGGGCCCGGACCGGCCCGGCACGAATAAGCGGGCCGGGCTCGGACAGGAAATTAGGCACGGTGGGCTAGCCCGGCACGGCCCGTTTAGCTCTAAGCCCGTTAAGCCCGTTTTTTTACACTAAAACGTACTTTTCGGCCCGTATAGCCCGCTTTTCGGCCCGCTTTTCGGCCCGCTTTTTTCGTGCTAAACGGGCCGGCCCGGCCCGTTTAGGCCCGTTGCGGGCCGGGCTCGGACAAGAAATTGAGCCCGCGTGCTTAGCCGGCCCGGCCCAGTTTTTTAATCGTGCCTGGCGGGCCGGGCCCAAAACGGGCCGGGCTTCACCGGGCCCGGGCCGGACCGGGCCGGGCGGCCCGTTTGGACATGTCTACCTTTGACTGTACAGAAAACCGACTTGATATATTGGAAGCTGCTAGGAAAGCTGACCGTGGTCCAGATAGATTGCAAGCATCACCCATTGTAATCTCCAACGGAAGAAATATACGTCTAGCTGCTGCGAGTATACATGTAAATGGAAGATTTTTCGCTAATTTATCTTCTCTTCGCTTGAATACTTTTTATCAATTTCGCTAAGTTCTTGTCTCACTCAGCTTATGTTTATACAGATTGTTTCTTCCTTAAGAGTCACCCCTGAATATGTCTTGTTAGTTTTCCATCCTGAAGCACAGGTGAACTTTTGCTCACTTCTTGTATATCCTGTTCATGGTCTGAAGTAATTTAAGCCCCCTTTGCTATTTATGCTCTTATACATTTGAGCCACAGGAAAATCTGATTGTAAGTGGTGGAACATGCTCCCTAGATGCTTCTACCAATGACACACATGTGGTGCAAATAGTTACACATCCAGAAAAAGCCTTATGTTCTCAATTGATTCTTGCGGCTAAAGGTTTAGGCGAAGCTATAATCATAATCTAGGATGTTGGCCTTTCTCCAAGAGCAACTACTCATTCTTTGGTACATCACTTTGGCGCTTATCTTCCTAATTCTTCTGTTACTTTTTATACTTGTTACAATTCAATCAAGTGACTCCTGTTGCATACTATGTTTATACTGTTCAAATGGTTGCCAACATCCCTTGAGTGATATCTTTGTATCTGTGCTTTGTCTAGCATTAATCTTAGGATAATGATAACTTTTGAATTTTGATATATATCTGCTATCCCTAATTTACAAACTTCTATCAGACTATCCCTCATAATAAAGATGTGCTAATCTTCCTTTTGAGTAATAATAAGGGTTTCATTCCATGGCTAAATATACCCTTTTTCTGTTTTTTTGTGTGTGTTCAGATTACTAAATTGGAACGGGAAAAAATCTATAAAGTGTTGAATACTAAGTGGATCGAGCGCGCGCGAGGGTTGTCGTAAAATGTCCACCATTATTAAGAGGGCTAATGAATTCCCAATCGATTGTAGCTACATGCATGAAGGAGTGCACACAGTGTCCGACGTCCATAGGATCGTCAGCTATTTCATGCAAGCATCCGCACAAGTGTCCTACTATATGTTATTGTGTTATCATACTTGAGACTTTTATTTTGACTATATATGAGATATTGTCTCTTATTAGTACTGAATGAGATGTGTCTTATTATAACTATGGATGAGACTTTTGTAATGTAATTGATGAGACTATGGATTTAAATATTGTTATGTGATTGTGTGTGAGATGTTTTATGTGAAAAATATGTTGTGCTATATATTTGTTATGATGTGGAATGTGGTGTAAAATAAAAATAAACAATATTTGTAATGTTGGTCAAATTAACTTCCTAGAGGCTTATTGGGCCGTAGGAAGTTAGCTAGCTAACTTCCTAGGGGCTATAGTCAGTCGTATGAAGCTAACTTCCTAGGGGCTATAGTCAGCCGTAGGAAGTTAATCAGCTGACGGCGCTGACGGCGTGAAGCTACTAACTTCCGAGAACCTACTAACTTCCGAGAGGCTTCTTTGGCTGTAGGAAGTTAGCTAACTTCCTAGAGGGCTCTAGGAAGTTAAGCTAACTTCCGACAAAAAATTTCCGAGAGCCAAACTTCCGACGGGATGGCTTAACTTCTGAGAGTTTAGCTAACTTCCTAAAGTTTAGGGCTAACTTCTTAGGGTTTAGGCTCTAGGAAGTTTACTATTTTGGTGTAGTGCAAGCTTCTTCTCATCGTCGATGAGTAAGGCCAACGCGAGCGCATCCTGCCAGTGGTGTTTGTTCGGGGTTTCCATGTAAGAAATATGGATTCATCTTTGGCGTTGGTTTATGAAAATGACTTACAAATCAGATCCATGGAAAAATATTATGGAGAATAAATGTCACGCATATAAAAATAGAATTTAAGTTGAAAATATTATAAAAAACAAAAGAAATTGCATGCAAGGCTCTTCTTTAAATACTACTGCCTCCGTCCAAAAATATAATTCAGTAATCTCATTGATAATTATCTACTACTACACATTGTGCAAGGGTAGCAGGTGGGATTTGGGAGAGATGTAGTAGATATTTTTACTGTAACAAATATTCACATAAACACACATGTGGTGTAGTGGTAGCTACGAGCACATTTGCTTGAGGGGTCGTGGGTTCAAATCCCATTAGAGCCACATTCGTGTTTTTTTAATTTAATTTTAGGTAGGCGTGGGATGCACGTGGGAATGGGAATGAGCTTTGTGAGAGTGGGAATGAGAAAGACCCTGCGGGGAGGGCGAAATGACAGAACGTAGCGGGGAATGGGAATGGGAATGAGCTTTGCGGGGAGGGAGAATAAGAAAGACAGAACACGGAATGGCAGCCGGGAATAGGAATGGGCTTTGCGGGGAGGGCGGAATGGAAATGGCAGAACACGGAATGACAGCCTACCCTTTACCGTCTTAATATGTAGTAGAGATTATTATAACTATGGATGAAACTTTTGTAATGTAATTGATGAGACTATGGATTTAAATATTGTTATGTGATTGTGTGTGAGATGTTTTATGTGAAAAATATGTTGTGCTATATATTTGTTATGATGTGGAATGTGGTGTAAAATAAAAATAAACAGTATTTATAATGTTGGTCAAATTAACTTCCTAGAGGCTTATTGGGCCGTAGGAAGTTAGCTAGCTAACTTCCTAGGGGCTATAGTCAGCCGTAGGAAGCTAACTTTTTAGGGGCTATAGTCAGCCGTAGGAAGTTAATTAGCTGACGGCGCTGACGGCGTGAAGCTACTAACTTCCGAGAACCTACTAACTTCTGAGAGGCTTGTTTGGCTGTAGGAAGTTAGCTAACTTCCTAGAGGGGTCTAGGAAGTTATGCTAACTTCCGACAAAAAATTTCCGAGAGCCAAACTTCCGACGGGATGGCTTAACTTCCGAGAGTTTAGCTAACTTTCTAGAGTTTAGGGCTAACTTCTTAGGGTTTAGGCTCTAGGAAGTTTACTATTTTGGTGTAGTGCAAGCTTCTTCTCGTCGTCGATGAGCAAGGCCAACGCGAGCGCATCTTGCCAGTGGTGTTTGTTCGGGGTTTCCATGTAAGAAACATGGATTCATCTTTAGCGTTGGTTTATGAAAATGACTTACAAATCAGATCCATGGAAAAATATTATGGAGAATAAATGTCACGCATATAAAAATAGAATTTAAGTTGAAAATATTATAAAAAACAAAAGAAATTGCATGCAAGGCTCTTCTTTAAATACTACTGCCTCCGTCCAAAAATATAATTTAGTAATCTCGTTGATAATTATCTACTACTACACATTGTGCAAGGGTAGCAGGTGGGATTTGGGAGAGATGTAGTAGATATTTTTACTGTAACAAATATTGACATAAACACACATGTGGTGTAGTGGTAGCTACGAGCACATTTGCTTGAGGGGTCGTGGATTCAAATCCCATTGTAGCCACATTTGTGTTTTTTTTAATTTAATTTTAGGTAGGCGTGGGATGCACGTGGGAATGGGAATGAGCTTTGTGAGAGTGGGAATGAGAAAGACCCTGCGGGGAGGGCGAAATGACAGAACGTAGCGGGGAATGGGAATGAGAATGAGCTTTGCGGGGAGGGGGAATGAGAAAGACAGAACACGGAATGACAGCCGGGAATAGAAATGGGCTTTGCGGGGAGGGCGGAACACGGAATGGCAGCCTAACCCTTACCATCTTAATAAGTAGTAGAGATTATTATAACTATGGATGAGACTTTTGTAATGTAATTGATGAGATTATGGATTTAAATATTGTTATATGATTGTGTGTGAGATGTTTTATGTGAAAAATATGTTGTGCTATATATTTGTTATGATGTGGAATGTGGTGTAAAATAAAAATAAACAGTATTTATAATGTTGGTCAAATTAACTTCCTAGAGGCTTATTGGGCCGTAGGAAGTTAGCTAGATAACTTCCTAGGGGCTATAGTCAGCCGTAGGAAGTTAATCAGCTGACGGCGCTGACGGCGTGAAGCTACTAACTTTCGAGAACCTAATAACTTCCGAGAGGCTTCTTTGGCTGTAGGAAGTTAGCTAACTTCCTAGAGGGATCTAGGAAGTTAAGCTAACTTCCGACAAAAAATTTTCGAGAGCCAAACTTCCGACGGGATGACTTAACTTCCAAGAGTTTAGCTAACTTCCTAGAGTTTAGGGCTAACTTTTTAGGGTTTAGGCTCTAGGAAGTTTACTATTTTGGTGTAGTGCAAGCTTCTTCTCGTCGTCGATGAGCAAGGCCAACGCGAGCGCATCCTGCCAGTGGTGTTTGTTCGGGGTTTCCATGTAAGAAACATGGATTCATCTTTGGCGTTGGTTTATGAAAATGACTTACAAATCAGATCCATGGAAAAATATTATGGAGAATAAATGTCACGCATATAAAAATAGAATTTAAGTTTAAAATATTATAAAAAACAAAAGAAATTGCAAGCAAGGCTCTTCTTTAAATACTACTGCCTCCGTCCAAAAATATAATTTAGTAATCTCGTTGATAATTATCTACTACTACACATTGTGCAAGGGTAGCAGGTGGGATTTGAGAGAGATGTAGTAGATATTTTTACTGTAACAAATATTGACATAAACACACATGTGGTGTAGTAGTAGCTACGAGCACATTTGCTTGAGGGGTCGTGGGTTCAAATCGCATTGGAGCCACATTCGTGTTTTTTTAATTTAATTTTAGGTAGGCGTGGGATGCACGTGAGAATGGAAATGAGCTTTGTGAGAGTGGGAATGAGAAAGACCCTGCGGGGAGGGCGAAATGACAGAATGTAGCTGGGAATGGGAATGAGTTTTGCGGGGAGGGGGAATGAGAAAGACAGAACACGGAATACCAGATTAGAATTGAGCTCTATTTCTATTCATTTTTGAACTAAATTAATTAATTTGGAACTGAAACAAATTCATTTGAGCAGTGATCATTATCACCCCTGCTCTTAATCAGACAGGTCTATGAGGCGAGCATATCAAAGCTTAGACATGCATTTTGTAATGCTCATATATACTCCCTTGCAAGCAAGTCGCTCAATATCCGCTCGAAATGGGAACGGGGAACCAGGAAAAAAAAATCGATGTCCGGGTTACAACTAATCAGTTCAGAAATCGAAGTTCAAAATTATCAGTGAAGGGAAGATTTAATATCATAATTTTTTTTTGGAATTTTTGGAACAAAACCTGACGCCTGGAATGTTATGAATCTGAAACCTGCAACAGGGAGAGTTTCAGGACAGCTCCTCCTTATATACTTGTGAAGTAACAAGCAATGGTCACCCTGGCTTTATATATTGGTAATTGAGGTCTCTACAATGGTCACACATGGTGCAAAATGGAGATACCAGATAAGGGCACCTCCAACAGCATACGTAAATTGACTGGGCTCGGTAAACAAATAAAAAACCCCGTTGAAAACTCATCCAAGAGACTGTCCATCTTCCTCTTCTCGCCATCTGTCTAGGTATCTCCTCTTTCTCGCTAGGTATCTTTGCCGAGGCGTACGACTCGCCATCTCCCACCCTCGTGACCTCCTGCCCACCCGCCGCAGTGGACAATTGTCGTTCCCGTGTGTTTCCTCCCAGTCACCATCGTCGACTTGCTCGCGACCCTCACTACTGCGAGTTCCCGCGATGTCCCATCGTCGTTCTCGCATATTCTGTAGTCGATGTCATGATGGCGTGATGGCACCGTCCAAGGTGTCCAACTCTCGGTGGCAGTACACAATGGGCAGCACCTCGGTGATGCGCCAACAACGACGAAGCCTGGGTGGCCAAGTGCTGTGGCAAATATAAGGTGAGAAGTTGCTGACCTGGCTCGGGCGTTAAGAGGGTGCTGCGCGTAATGGTGCCAGATCAAAGAAGCACAATGCGCCCTTCCATTGGATACTACGGATGAAATTTTAAGCGACGAGTAGTTGAGATCTTACAGGCCAACGTACATTTATATTTGGAGAGTTAACTTATCTATCTTTTTTACATCCCTCAATACTCCAAATTTAGCTGGATTATACCTATACCGTTGGAGGTGCTCTAAAGGAAAAGCTTGAACACATTCCTGAAGAATTATCTATATGTACAATCTACACATTCCTATCAGTACTAATTGTAACTCAAACATGTGCTTCGCCGTGACCCATACAGATCCAACAGCAGACGATTCAGACATGTAACTCATCAAACAGCAGATGTACTGCTTAATTTTGTTTAGTTAGTAGACCAGAAAAAAGGTAAGGAATATTAACCGCCGGCTATTGCGGTACATGTTTATATGGCTTCAGAATCCGGTGTAGTGTGCAACATTTCCTAGAATTTGGTACATGTTTATATGGCTTCAGAAAATAGCTAGGCAAAGCTAAAATCTGGAAAGTCCCCATTTTTAGACAGTGTGGTCCACCTAAATGGAATAATAGATTGCAAACTAGTATTCATAAAGATTCAACAGGTGCTCAGCAATATGCAAGATTCAGCTACTGCTTTCATCCATCATTGGCAAAAGAATAAAGAGACCTGGTAAAACACCATGCAATAACTCTCGATTTTAGGCCAGGAAAAAAGGGAATAGACACTCTTTCAAGGCTAAAATCAACAACTTCCTGGCAGGAGATAGAACTTCCTCAACCATTAGTAAATATACATCCCTTGCTAGGAAGGAATAGATAACAAGGGACCTTTATAAAACAAGGTCGATACTTCATTGCTTTGAACGAATATTACATATTGATCAATTCCTGCTCTAAAGATGGGTCGAACTATAAACAAGCAACAATTACAATCCTATCCAATGTGATTTGAAGTCTTTGAACCATGGTTTCTCAAGTGCTTCCGCGGCCGTGAGCCTCTCATCTGGACGGAAGGCCAGCAGGCCCGTTAGCACATCACGCCCGGCCTCAGACAGATGCGCCAAGCACTCCGGATCAAGCTTCCCTGCCGCAGAGGCCATCTGATCTCGAAGCTTGGACATCTCGTCGAGCATCTCCTCCCGTGTCTCCAGATCGAATAGGGTCTCAGCAGTCAGGAGCTCAGCCATTACGCAGCCAAGGCCCCACATGTCGACGGCCGGGCCGTAGCACCAGTTGCCGTCGACCAGCTCCGGCGAGTTGTACTGCAGCGTCCCGACGGGGTGCGCCTCATGCAGCTTACCGGCGGGCTCCTGCCGCGTCGCCGATCCGAAATCGCAAACCTTGAGCGCGCCGAGTGGGCAGACTAGGACATTCTCTGGCTTCATGTCCCTATGCATGAACCCGGCGTCATGGATCTTCCTGGCAGCGCTTATCAGCTGCCGCATCATCTCGCGGACCACGTCCTCCGACAAGGGCCTCCACATGGACTCGCGGAGGGTTAGCCCGCCGCGGACCAGCTCCAGCACAAGGTGGACGTCGCCGGTCTTGGGGTCGGCGGCCACATCGTGTATCCCGATGATCGAGGGGTGGCCGCGGCACGCGTGGAGGCACCCGGCCTCCATGGCGAGCGCGCGACGGTCGGGGTGGCCGTGGCCGCCGGGCCCGTCACCGAAGATCCACTTGAGCGCCACGTTCTTTCCAGTCCGGCGGTCGCGCCCCCTGCGCACGACGCCTTCGGCGCCCTCGCCGAGCACCTCGAACAGCTCGAACTCCGCGATGCTCCGGGGAGAAGCGGGAGCATTGTGCCGCGGTCGCTTGTTTGCGTCAGCGGCGCCTGGTTCTTGGTCCGGTGCCGGACGCTTGGGAGGCGTCGGCACCATTGCCGCCGCCGCCGCTGATTGGAAAAGATTGGAAACAGGATCCACGAGCGTGAGAGAGATCTAATTGCGAAAGCCGTGGCCTATGTATATGGAAGCCGGCCGGTGGCGTGGTTCTTAAGACTTCCAACTCCGAAGTCGAATTCTGTTTTGAATAAGTACGGACAACTGGCCTCGCGTTTTCGGCCTTTCGCGGGCGCGCGCTCTATACACAACGCTCACACGTCAGCACAGTTTTTTATAAACAAAAATATTATTTGTTCTTGTCTGTATAATATAAAGTTTCTATGATTGACAAAAATATATAAAATGAGCAGTAACAGCATAAGTTGTTGTGAGGCAAAGGAAAATGTTTAAATGTCATGTATTGAATTTAAATTAAAACTGCATCTAGAAAAATCTTTACTTTAACGGATAAAAAAATAACGCTAGTAAAATTATAACGAACAAAGAATATACTACCATAAACCAAAGCGATGAACAAAAGAAGGTACCATAAATAAATGTTAGCAACACAAATAAAAACCTATTAACAGAACAATTATCACGGTGAAACAAATATATGCTTTTATGAAAAAAAAAGGTAACGCCATCTCACAAAAAGGAAATCTATTTGACATCAACAAAATCGATTCACAGAGAGACAAATAATATTTTGCAAGCAAAAACTAGCAGATGAGGCCTCCAAGTTAAGGCTCTTGTCTGATGCTCTTTTTCATTTATTTTTATTTATTTTTTCATAAATAATTGATTTAATAAAACAGTTGCAGGAATATACTCCTCTCACAGTTATAATATCAAGATTTAAAATTTATTGATTCAATTGATAGAACTTCCAATTAGCGATTTTTCTTTTCAGTGTAGCTTTAAACAATCATAGCTTATATAAAAATCGTCAAGCTCAACAAAATCGATAAGTTCATAGCAGCATATATGTTTCAAGTCATAATAGTTCCGAAATAATGGCTACAATTTTTAGACATACTATTTGCATCGATCCAATTTCATATCTACGTCTTTATTTAATATGGATATGAACAATGTATCGATCATTTGTAAGCTACAGAGTTGTAGATTTTATAGAGCTCTATAATATCCATGCGGACTTTTTTATTCAAATGGCATCATATAAAAAGTATAATTTCGTAGGGATTCGCTATAAGGAGAGTGAATAAATTGATGTCGATCTATCTACCTTGTAGCATAGAATGTGTTAAAAAGTATAACATTTTTATATGAATATGGACATAGAAAAATTAAATAAAAATGTAGTGATCGATGTACGTATTACTCTATAGATCACATCTTTTTTGTTTGAAGCCATCATAGTGTTGAAATAATCAAATTTGATCAGACATGGTTGCCTCATGTTGATCGTGCAACCCTTTGAGAGTATTAGGTAACTTCTTCTCCAGTTTAAGATTGAGTCGAGTGGGCTCAACTACTTGCAGTTTTTATGAGTCAGCGTAAGCAGAAGAGACTTATTTTCTAACTCACTCAAGATATCCTAAAAAGTAATATTGCCAAGGGCAGAAATTCACAAGATCAATTTTATGCATGACATGCTCTTGGAACTTCAAGAAAGCTCTCATTCTGGGTTGTCTCAACTCTCAAAAATGGTTTCTCTCCCATCATCATGAAGGGCTTCTTCAATTATGGGATCTGCAGAAGTTCGCGTTGATTATAAATCATTCAAGAATAATTCTGGGATATCCATAACGAAAAGTAGTCACCTATGGGATGGTCAGTTTCGCTTGGGGCTTTTCAGCACTTGGAGGAGCACTGGTGGTTTCCTTATGTGGCGCATGGCTAGAAATAGGGAAGCTAGATAATTGGAAGATCTACCTTGTCGATCATTTAAATGAAGGCCAATTTAGAGGAGGAGAGATAAAGTCCCCCCTGTGTAACTTTGGAAGGAGGCTCGATACTAGTGGCTGAGCCATCTTGGACATCGGTTTGGGTGGTGAAGCCAGTTGGGAGATCATCCATCATTGTCATTGTCGTCGTTTTCTCTAGGGTGTCCCCTGCGTGTTGGGTGAGGGTGTAAAGACCAAAATATGTGTAACAAAATAAAAATAAAAATAATAAACAAGATAAATAGATAAGTAGTAAAACAATGAATTTTTGAATGTGCCTTTAATCGGACTATACATTAAAGAAAGTATTATCTTAATATAAATTATTTGTGTGTGTGCACAAACTAAATTGAATCTTAGTGAAAGGAATGTGTTAATTTCCTTCAAACTAAATGGTTGATGGATATTCATTTTTGAAGGGACTTACAAATTTATCACACAGTCAAAATACTATTTCCTATAAAGAGTAATATACAATTCATACTTGAAGCATGGCCTAATAAAGTAATAAAGAAATTAACAAATACATTTAAAATATTAGCATCCCATGCTGGACCTCTGTTTGTGCATTTAAGTTTGAAGTTTGAATTTAAATAACAAGTTGAAAACTAAAATACAAAAGAAAATAGAAAATATTAAGAAAAGAAAAAAATAGAAGACTTACCTACTGTTGGACTGAATCCTAACTCGGCCCAGTTTAAAGCCACAGCCGCACGGGCCCAGCAACAGCTGCGTCGGCCCAGTTACATTTTTCTTTTTTTTTTCCACCGCCCTGGCGTCTTTCCCTTTTACTATATCGCGCAGCCAGAGCCCATCGCGCCGCCAGACGCTTTCCTACACGCGTGCACACTTGTGTCTCTGCCTGGCGGGCCCATATTGTCAGAATCGTCTCCATAACAAACTGAGCCGCATACTCCGCGTCCCCAACAGACCTGCGCGATACCAGGCAGGGCTTGACTCCGCCGCCCTCTCCTATGATCTCCCTCGCGTCCGTATATGTGGGCAACACCGTTCCCTGGTGGTTATAAGCCTGTTCTTCCCTCGGAGGTTTGATCGACCAGCCATGACTTGAAGGTTATATGTGGGCAACACCGTCTCCATAAATTGATGTCGATCTATCTACCTTGTAGCATAGAATGTGTTAAAAAATATAACATTTTTATATGAATTTGGACATAGAAAAATTAAATAAAAATGTAGTGATCAATGTACGTATTACCCTATAGATCACATCTTTTTTGTTTGAAGCCATCATAGTGTTGAAATAATCAAATTTGATCAGACATGGTTGCCTCGTGTTGATCGTGCAACCCTTTGAGAGTATTAGGTAACTTCTTCTCCAGTTAAGATTGAGCCGAGTGGGCTCAACTACTTGCAGTTTTTATGAGTCAGCGTAAGCAGAAGAGACTTATTTTCTAACTCATTCAAGACATCCTAAAAAGTAATATTGCCAAGGGCAGAAATTCACAAGATCAATTTTATGCTTGACATGCTCTTGGAACTTCAAGAAAGCTCTTATTTTGGGTTGCCTCAAAGATGGTTCCTCTCCCATCATCATGAAGGGCTTCTTCAGTTATGGGATATGCAGAAGTTCGCATTGATTATAAATCATTCAAGAATAATTTTGGGATATCCATAACGAAAAGTAGTCACCTATGGGATGGTCAGTTTCACTTGGGTCGGACCTTTTGTGGCATTTTGCCGAAGGTATTTATATCTTGAGGACCTTCGGTGGAGAAGAAGACCCCAACAGTTCCTTTGGCAAAATGCCACAAGAGGTCTGCCCCACTTTCGTCGAAGGTTCCCAAGACGAAGACCTCAGGAGGAAGCAGCTACACAGAAGAACGAAGCTCAGTAGCTTCGGCTCAGATCAAGCAAAGAAGGAAAAGACAAGATAGACCTTGTTAGTTTAAGTTGCTTATAAACAAATATCCAAGGGCATGGATGTAATTTTACCCGGGCTGTGTCCCGTGCCTATAAATAGATGAACAGTAACATCGTACTGTTCACGCTGGATTGTAATCACTCTCCCGCATTCAATCCTTCGAGCAAGCCGAAGGTTCAATGTAATATTAATGTTGTTAAATATTCATTTATGCTTTATGCAATATGAATATAAATAAATTAATAAGATGCAATCATCATCTTTATCCTTTCACATTCCTATTCACGTATTAAATAATGAAGGTATGTCTCTCTTGACCTTCGTCTTATGAGTATTATACCAATGTGGAGATAATGCTTCGGAAGACAAAGGTCTTTAATCTTTAACGATTGTGTTGCCTTGTTCTTAATTCACAGCATTTGAGAACAAGTAACCAACATTGGCGCCCACTTCCGGTGAACTCACTTCCACGATTGCCACAATGGTTTCGCAAGACAACCAAGCTATGGCACCTTCAGTTACGAAGCTGGTGCTCCCAATCACAGGTAGCCCAAGTTCTAAACCAGCCAATAAGAAGTAGAAGAAGGAAGCATGAAGCGCCCCAATCCTCTGGGACTCAAATGTGATACAATTACTAGTCCCAGGAGGCTAGTAAACACATTTATACATCAGATAGTTCCAGATCTGCTTAAACGAGACAAACCTATAAAGGTGGTGATCAACTTTAAGAGTTGGTCCACAACTCGGGACATATCATCAGAGTGGGGCTGAAGCGGCCCGATATACGCAACAAAGCCAATCAACGGTCCAACAGCCACAGGCAAGGTTGGGAACAGTCGTAACTCTTACCCGATCTCCTTTTTCTGAAAAACAACAAATAAGCAAGGGTGAGTACAAACGTACTCAGCAGCCCACCTTCACCCGCGGAATGGGGAAATCAGATATAATGCATGGAATATGTGGAGCTCAAGATATTTTGCAGAAACAGCAATATTTTATGCAGGGTTGTTTTGTAAAACATTTTGTATTTTGCAAAGCACATCCTCTCCCAAAGGAGCAAGAAGTTTTTCAGTATTAGAACAAAAATCCCCTGGACTAAACCATCCAGGTATCTCAGCAGTTTCCCACTGGTTTTCCTTTTCAAAAACAGCTACCGGACTTCCCGTCCACCATAGCTCACGGCTGAACCGCCGAACCTTTTAAAAACCATTTTTCTCAAACGCACCTTTTTTTGAAACAAAACACTAATTGACATACCACACTAGACTCGTCCATTCCTGTGGACACAGACTATTCGAATAGGTTTTCAAACTCTGCGCAGAGGTGTACACTTTACCCACTAGTCCGGCTCTGCGATCCCATAGCTAGTGAGACCCGAATCCGAATCTCTTTCTTTCCTCGCACGTCCTAACCTTAACGGTTACACCGGAAGGAGTCAGGCCACCACCATGCCCAAACCAGACAAAACTTTCCCCCTCCTTATCCTCCCGGTGCTCCCCAGCCTTCATAACCCTGGGGTTTGAACCATACGAGTTCAGATTGAGTGACTGCCCGCACAGTCTCGAGTGGTTGTACTCATGATAAGTACAACCACTCGAGACTGTGCGGGCAGTCACTCAATCTGAACTCGTATGGTTCAAACCCCAGGGTTATGACATGAGTACAGGTAGTGAAGGATGACAAACCGATCCTTATATGAGGGGACAATCCTTCTGCTCACACCTAAACCAGTTGAGCCATCACCTTAGGCCCTCCCCTAAACTAGGGAGTCCCTGATCATCCCTACTCAAAGGTGATAAGGGTGAAAACCCTTCATCAAACATATTTTGAAAAGCATTTTCTTTTGGAAACTCACACCTTTCCTCAAATCATTTGTAACAAATATATCAGGGATTGATTGCGGCAAGCGGCTGGGTGGCCATAATAACTTGTCTCAAAATCATATCATGCATAAAATAACAGGCTGAGGGTTGTGGTTGAAAAATCATAGGTAATTTATGCATCAAAGGGATCCATTGAGCTTGCCGTGCTTATTCGGCGAAGGGGGAAGGAGAGCTCGTGGAACTGGCTTCTGGCTCCACCGCCTGGCGTAGACTTGCAGATCTGGCCTCCACGAGATGGCACGAACACTCCGATAACTATGCAACATGAACAAGCAAACATACAAACCAACAAGTATACCAACAAATATTTAGTATAGTGGTCAGAATAGTGATATATGGATGGGTAGAGTCTTGAGTAGAATCTGTGTCATGTGGTGTTGTGATATTACTGATGGTGGAGCGGAGGTGCTTACCAGGAGGGTGGACTGGAGGTGAAACGACACTATGCGTGTAGCCGGCAGAGCGGAGTAACTGAGTGGGTGGGGTGTTTGCCTTGGCTGAGGGTGTTGAGTGTGTGTGGAGAGGGAGAGGGTAGCTAGGTGTATTTATAGCTGGGTGTATGTGGTGTAGCACAGTGAAGTTCACTGTTGGTGAGAATAGTGACGAATGAATCGACTGACTTAGTCTAAAAAGGGAGATCATAGGCAAAATCTGGGATAAGAGTATTTTAGGAGTTTTCTGGAATATGAACCATGCTTAAGGGATGACATGGTTGGATAGGGAATAGTTTGATAAGAATTTAGAAATAAGAATTATTGGAATCTGAGTTTGGAATCCTGGTTCGAAGGAATCTCAAGTTAAGCGTGCTTAACTTGGAGAAACCTAGGATGGGTGACCAGATGGGAAGTTCCCACTGGAAGGAAAATCACAGTCACCGGAGTTCGTATGACTGGAATATGGGTCTGGCTGGTCTTAGGTGGACTGGACAGCATGATGGATGAGTAGTTGAAATTTGGGATGACTGGATGACCGATGAATAGTAACGATGATTAGTGGCGATGGAAAAGTAATTATAGATATCATCGATGAATAGTAATGATGATGAATAGTAATGTTAAATAGTAACGATGATGAATAGTGTATGTGAATAGTAACGATGAATAGTAATGGTGAATAGTGATAGTAAATAGTTCGTATGAACGAACGATGAACGATGAATAGGAACTATGAACGAACGGACGAACGATCGAATGATCGGACGAACGAACGATCGGAATTTCGGCAGCATAACGGCAGGAAAAAGATTATTTGGACGAATGAACGGACGAACGATCGAATGATCGGACGAACAAACGATCGGAATTTCGGCAGCATAACGGCAGGACAAAGATTATCTAGAAGAACGATGAATAGGGACTATGAACGAACGATGAACGATGAATAGGGACTATGAACGAACGATGAACGATCGAATGATCGAACGAACGAACGATCGGAATTTCGGCAGCATAACGGCAGGACAAAGATTATCTGGAAGAACGATGAATAGGGACTATGAACGAACGATGAACGATGAATAGGAACTATGAACGAACGATGAACGATCGAATGATCGAACGAACGAACGATCGGAATTTCGGCAGCATAACGGTAGGAAAAAGATTATTTGGACGAACGAACGGACGAACGATCGGACGAACGGACGAACGAACCATGAACGATCGGATGAACGAACAAACTAAGAACAGGGGACAAACGATCGAAGAACGATCGAACGATCCTTGTGCTAGTGTGTGCTTGTGTGGAACATGGAGTGGGTGTGTGTGGGGGGGGAAGAGAGTTGCCATGAAATGGCTTGGGGTGGGATGAGAGGAGGCCCTTGCCCCTCTATTTATAGCCATGGTGGGGTGATTAGGGGGAGGGATGAGAGGATTAGTGGGAGGATGAGAGGATTAGTGGGAGATTAGCATGTATTTGTCTTGTATAAGTGAGATTAGCTTGTAGAGCTCACTGTATGACACCGGAGGCATACGTATACGTATGGGCATGAGGAAAGTTATGAAGAAAATATTTGTAGGGACTTGAAAAATGATTCTGAAGGTATTTCTCAAGAGGAAAATACCTAGAGATATATCGGTGGAATATTTGGACAGTATTTCTGGAAAGAACTTGAAGGGGATTACTCGGGAAATATCTAGGCAGTATTTCTGGAAAGAATTTGAAGGGGATCACTGGGAAAATATTTGTAGGATATTTTGAGGAGGATTTTAGAGAGAATATAGACCACTATACTTTATTTGTTGATATCAACTCGCAAACAAACATTTTGAAATGAAATTTAAAATTCATTTTGAATTTAGAGCAAGTTTGAGAAAATTTCAGGATTTGAATTTTTGGGATGCTACAAATCTACCCCACTTAAAAGGAATCTCGTCCTCGAGATTCGGCTTAGAAGGGTTATGGGTATAGCTTTACTTCAGCTACATATCTTCACTTTGCAACTCTTCGAGGAGATGGAACTTCAACAAAATCTGGTCTTTGAGGAGCATCCGGTTGCAAACGCTGATTCTGGCTACTCAAAGATCATCTTCAGCCTTCTAGGTTTCGCTTGGCAGCTAGCTTATTGAAGAAGCATCGATGCCAACACGCAAACCTTCCTCTTGCGAACTTCCACATGGATTCCTTCCTTGATTGGTCTTCTGGTGCTTCATCAACGGAACTTGGGTTACCACTTCTCATCCAGAAATTTATATGCTTTGATGATCTGGTCCTCGACAAGCTTGCTTCAAGCCTTCTTCTTTTTCTCCATGGCAGGAACCTTTACTGGAACACTACCCCACTTAAAAAGAATGAGGGTAGGACTTTTGAATCTTGGGATTTGAACTCCTTGAAGTACCATATAACAAGGGTGTTACGGGTCCTTCTGCTGCTGTTGCTGCTTGACCAGGCTGCGGAGTGATGACTGACACAGGGTTGATTCTGGGAGAACCTTCTTCTCATCTTCTCTTCACTATCTTCTTTTCACTGACCCTTTCTTTCTCTTTGCTCTTCCCACTGGAGGATTCTATCAAAGAGTATTACCATCATACAGAGGAGGAAACCGAAGATTGTGAACCATGTACAATAGTCTTCAACCCAAGAATCACCAAGCATTGTGATCTTAGGGGCGAGGGAGTGGAAAATGGAGTTTCTTGCGATTTGGCAGAGGGTATTTTATCTGGTGTGTGCTTTGCTTGGGATGGGAGTTGAGGGAGCTGGTGGGGGGTTTTATAGGCGAGTGGGGGTGTCCGGTTGCGGAGTAGTGGTGATGGAGTAGGTGCTACGCGGCAGCGGGTGCGATAAGGGGAGGGGGGCCTGGTGTTGCCGGCGATGAGGGTGGCGGTGGGTGCGCTGCAAAGGTGGCATGGGCGGCGGTAGTGCGCTGCAAGGGGGGCGTGGGGCGGTGGTTGGAGATGGGACACGCATGCGGGGGGCACGGGTGAGTGGTGGGGTCAATGACCCTGATGTTTGTGGTCTCTGGTTCCAAGAATCTTTGCCTCTCTGTGTGGTAATAACTCCTTCTGTCCTCTTTTCCTGTTTACTTTGACTTAGGGGCAATGCTTTGATTCTCACGGCCAGTCCTTTTGACTGAGCGACTAGACTGGTTTCTTCTGTAGCTTATTCCATGCTTCAAGGGTAAGCTTCTCGGTATCTTCTTGACTAAGGCGCTTTTCTCTTGAGATGGGTTAAGATGAGAATGGAAGCATAAGGTGAGGATTAGCTCTAATTTGTTATCTTTGTTTTAAGAGAAAACCTTTCTTAAAAAGAAAGAAAACACACAAGCTCAACAATGATAAGCACAAACAAATCAAATGTTTTGAATAAGGGAAGAATAGAGTTTTTCCAAAGCACGAACTACTCAGATTCGGGGGCTAAGCATAACTACTATTGCTCGGCTCCTGAACTGAGAACTATGCTAAATGCAACTTATGAGCACTAACGTTGAAGCATCACATATGCACTCAAAAGGGAGGAAAACATCAAGCGAAATTCATTTTGAAATGCCCTAGGGGGCCACACAAATAGAGTTTTTCAAAGCACGGGACTACACGATTACCTCTCATACATGCAGGGCTCTAGCCAAAGTGAAGAAAAACTTCACTACCAATGCATGCAGAGGACTGGGCATACTAACTTAGATCTGGCAGCTTCTCTTCTGGCAAGGCTTGCACACAACTTCAATCTGAGACATCTCCTGGATGGGTCAAGAGAGAGCTGATGTTGATGACTTCTTTTGGCGGCGACTGAGATGGCAACACGGGGTCGAACTCTTCTTCAAGCGGGACTGGCTCTTGTAGCTCCTCAGAGGGCGGCGATGCTGGCGGGGTGCTTGCAGCTTCTTCCTTGATTTCACGGGGCGGTGCTGGAATCTTCTTCACGGAGAAGGGCTCAAACAACTCTAGCGGGGGATCTTGAGAGGACTCGGGGTGCTCTTGCTTATTCATAGCCTGAGGGAAGACTGGAATTCCTTCCAAGACTATGGCTCCTTCTGGGAGTTCCCAAGCCTTCTTCTCTCCTTTGATAGAGACCGTGTGACCTTCAAGAATCTAGGGATCTTCAGCTCTCATGGGTTGAACTGGGTTGGATGGAGCGGGCTCTTGGATCCACAGGGCTCTACGTTGGTTGTGGGTTACCAAGTAGGCCTCTATCAGCTTCTGGACGTGCTCATCCTTGGCTTGCTTTAGGGCTTCAACAACAATGACTTCATGACTTCCCAGGGTAGCTACACGGGCTTGAGCTGTGGTGAGATCCACATAGAGCTGACGGTTGCGCTTCTCTGCATCTTCTGCTCGGGCAATCATCTGACGGTGGTGCCGAGCCAAGAAATCATACAGTGCATCCAGGGTGAGCAGGTAGGCAGTGAGGTACACGACTGAGGGGTCGTCCTCAAGCAGCTGCTGTCCTTCCAATGCACGCATCCTGGCCATCCAGACTGGACGATCTCTCTGAAAGGGCGGAAAGAATTTGAGCGGGGTGTCGGCCACTTCTTCATAAAGTTGACACAGGGTCCTCAATGCCTTGCGAGCGACGACTTGGCAGGTGTCTTTGAATCTGTGCCCAGCAGCAGTGACACTCCATTCCACATGGTGTGGACTAGATCCAATGTACACAGTCACGACACATTTCTCTGTGCCATGCTCGACGAATTCACGACCATCATACTCTGGCTGGCTCCTGATTCCGAGGCGAACTATGCATGCTCTCAGCAGCTTGGGGAAACCATCTTCATTCTGGCAAAAGCTAGTTTGGCAGCGAACCTCCATCTGACTTCTGAGAGAAGGAAAGGAGGAAACCATTTTTGAAATGAAGGGATAAGAGCAAGAATTTTTTTAAGAAAATAGTTTTGACTCAAAAACTTTTGGATCAGGCTAAGGGTTACGTCCTGCGGCCAACCTAACAGCTCTGATACCACCTGAAGCGCCCCAATCTTCTGGGACTCAAATGTGATACAATTACTAGTCCCAGGAGGCTAGTAAACACATTTATACATCAGATAGTTCCAGATCTGCTTAAACAAGACAAACCTATAAAGGTGGTGATCAACTTTAAGAGTTGGTCCACAACTCGGGACATATCATCAGAGTGGGGCTGAAGCAGCCCGATATACGCAGCAAAGCCAATCAGCGGTCCAACAGCCACAGGCAAGGTTGGGAACAGTCGTAACTCTTACCCGATCTCCTTTTTCTGAAAAACAACAAATAAGCAAGGGTGAGTACAAACGTACTCAGCAGCCCACCTTCACCCGTGGAATGGGAAAATCAGATATAATGCATGGAATATGTGGAGCTCAAGATATTTTGCAGAAACAGCAATATTTTATGCAGGGTCGTTTTGTAAAACATTTTGTATTTTGCAAAGCGCATCCTCTCCCAAAGGAGCAAGAAGTTTTTCAGTATTAGAACAAAAATCCCCTGGACTAAACCATCCAGGTATCTCAGCAGTTTCCCACTGGTTTTCCTTTTCAAAAACAGCTACTGGACTTCCCGTCCACCATAGCTCACGGCTGAACCGCCGAACCTTTTAAAAACCATTTTTCTCAAACGCACCTTTTTTTTTGAAACAAAACACTAATTGACATGCCACACCAGACTCGTCCATTCCTGTGGACACAGACTATTCGAATAGGTTTTCAAACTCTGCGCAGAGGTGTACACTTTACCCACTAGTCCGGCTCTGCGATCCCATAGCTAGTGAGACCCGAATCCAAATCTCTTTCTTTCCTCGCACGTCCTAACCTTAACGGTTATACCGGAAGGAGTCAGGCCACCACCATGCCCAAACCGGACAAAACTTTCCCCCTCCTTATCCTCCCGGTGCTCCCCAGCCTTCATAACCCTGGGGTTTGAACCATACGAGTTCAGATTGAGTGACTGCCCACACAGTCTCGAGTGGTTGTACTTATCATGAGTACAGGTAGTGAAGGATGACAAACTGGTCCTTATATGAGGGGACAATCCTTCTGCTCACACCTAAACCAGTTGAGCCATCACCTTAGGCCCTCCCCTAAACCAGGGAGTCCCTGATCATCCCTACTCAAAGGTGATAAGGGTGAAAAACCTTCATCAAACACATTTTGAAAAGCATTTTCTTTTGGAAACTCACACCTTTCCTCAAATCATTTGTAACAAATATATCAGGGATTGATTGCGACAAGCGGCTGGGTGGCCATAATAACTTGTCTCAAAATCATATCATGCATAAAATAACAGGCTGAGGGTTGTGGTTGAAAAATCATAGGTAATTTATGCATCAAAGGGATCCAGTGAGCTTGCCGTGCTTATTCGGCGAAGGGGGAAAAAGAGCTCGCGGAACTGGCTTCTGGCTCCACCGCCTGGCGTAGACTTGCAGATCTGGCCTCCACGAGACGGCACGAACGCTCCGATAACTATGCAACATGAACAAGCAAACATACAAACCAACAAGTATACCAACAAATATTTAGTATAGTGGTCAGAATAGTGATATATGGATGGGTAGAGCCTTGAGTAGAATCTGTGTCATGTGGTGTTGTGATATTACTGATGGTGGAGCGGAGGTGCTTACCAGGAGGGTGGACTGGAGGTGAAACGACACTATGCGTGTAGCCGGCAGAGCGGAGTAACTGAGTAGGTGGGGTGTTTGCCTTGGATGAGGGTGTTGAGTGTGTGTGGAGAGGGAGAGGGTAGCTAGGTGTATTTATAGCTGGGTGTATGTGGTGTAGCACAGTGAAGTTCACTGTTGGTGAGAATAGTGACGAATGAATCGACTGACTTAGTCTAAACAGGGAGATCATAGGCAAAATCTGGGATAAGAGTATTTTAGGAGTTTTCTGGAATATGAACCATGCTTAAGGGATGACATGGTTGGATAGGGAATAGTTTGATAAGAATTTAGAAATAAGAATTATTGGAATCTGAGTTTGGAATCCTGGTTCGAAGGAATCTCAAGTTAAGCGTGCTTAACTTGGAGAAACCTAGGATGGGTGACCAGATGGGAAGTTTCCACTGGAAGGAAAATCACAGTCACCGGAGTTCGTATGACTGGAATATGGGTCTGGCTGGTCTTAGGTGGACTGGACAGCATGATGGATGAGTAGTTGAAATTTGGGATGACTGGATGACCGATGAATAGTAACAATGATTAGTAACGATGAATAGTGGCGACGGAAAAGTAATTATAGATATCATCGATGAATAGTAACGATGATGAATAGTAATGTTAAATAGTAATGATGATGAATAGTGTATGTGAATAGTAACGATGAATAGTAATGGTGAATAGTGATAGTAAATAGTTCGTATGAACGAACGATGAACGATGAATAGGAACTATGAACGAACGGACGAACGATCGAATGATCGGACGAACGAATGATCGGAATTTCGGCAGCATAACGACAGGAAAAAGATTATTTGGACGAATGAACGGACGAACGATCGAATGATCGGACGAACAAACGATCAGAATTTCGGCAGCATAACGACAGGACAAAGATTATCTAGAAGAACGATGAATAGGGACTATGAACGAACGATGAACGATGAATAGGGACTATGAACGAACGATGAACGATCGAATGATCGAACGAACGAACGATCGGAATTTCGGCAGCATAACGGCAGGACAAAGATTATCTGGAAGAACGATGAATAGGGACTATGAACGAACGATGAACGATGAATAGGAACTATGAACGAACGATGAACGATCGAATGATCGAACGAACGAACGATCGGAATTTCGGCAGCATAATGGTAGGAAAAAGATTATTTGGACGAACGAACGGACGAACGATCGAACGATCGGACGAACGGACGAACGAACCATGAACGATCGGACGAACGAACAAACTAAGAACAGGGGACAAACGATCGAAGAACGATCGAACGATCCTTGTGCTAGTGTGTGCTTGTGTGGAACATGGAGTGGGTGTGTGTGGGGGGAAGAGAGTTGCCATGAAATGGCTTGGGGTGGGATGAGAGGAGGCCCTTGCCCCTCTATTTATAGCCATGGTGGGGTGATTAGGGGGAGGGATGAGAGGATTAGTGGGAGGATGAGAGGATTAGTGGGAGATTAGCATGTATTTGTCTTGTATAAGTGAGATTAGCTTGTAGAGCTCACTGTATGACACCGGAGGCATACGTATACGTATGGGCATGAGGAAAGTTATGAAGAAAATATTTGTAGGGACTTGAAAAATGATTCTGAAGGTATTTCTCAAGAGGAAAATACCTGGAGATATATCGGTGGAATATTTGGACAGTATTTCTGGAAAGAACTTGAAGGGGATTACTCGGGAAATATCTAGGCAGTATTTCTGGAAAGAATTTGAAGGGGATCACTGGGAAAATATTTGTAGGATATTTTGAGGAGGATTTTAGAGAGAATATAGACCACTATACTTTACTTGTTGATATCAACTCGCAAACAAACATTTTGAAATGAAATTTAAAATTCATTTTGAATTTAGAGCAAGTTTGAGAAAATTTCAGGATTTGAATTTTTGGGATGCTACAAAGCACAGAGAAGGTATAAAATCACCTTCTCCCAGGAAGATCTTCAGCTCAAGGATTATCCCCACAATGATGCAATGGTCATATCTTGTGTCATCAAGGGGTTCCTGGTCCACAATGTCCTAGTAGACACAGGCAGTGCAATAGACATTATCTTTACGAAGGCTTTCAGGCAAATGCAAGAGCAGGATGACAAGATACATGATGCAACATACCCCCTCTGTGGCTTCGGAGGAAGGCAGATAGTGGCACTTGGCAAAATAACCATGCCAATTACCTTCAGCTATGTTCACAATACAAGAACAGAGCAAGTTGTCTTTGACATCGTTGATATGGATTATCCTTACAATACAATCATTGGTCGAGGGACGTTGAATGCCTTCGAAGCAATACTTCACCCAGCATATCTGTGCATGAAGATACCTTCTGACCAAGGGCCTATCGTTGTGCATGGGAGCCAAGAGGCTGCCACGAGAGCCGAAGGGAACTGGACAGATTCGAAGGCCATCCATAACATAGATGAAGCCAAAGCTCATCAACAATATAAGCATAAAAGAGACAAGGCTACTTCAGCAGATCTAAAATCCATCCTTGGCACTATAAAGTCGAATGGGAGACGCCACCTAGATCGAATCGAACTCCTCGTTGTGGCTCCTCTTGAACTACCTGTTCTTCTCTTGTGGGGGTGTGAGACAGCAAGGGTGAGCTCACACGTGTTCATCGCTCAACAAGTTGTGGGGAATAATGTGGCATGGACTCACCAAAGGTGGGAGCTCATGTGATGTGTAAAGCTGATCAACAATAGAGGTTAAAGCTGAGCATTGCTTTTAATAAGTTGGTCAAATTTTATTAGCAGTTACTAAGTGTAAGTAAATACCAAACCATAATAAATAATAGAATAAAATTAATAAATAATCCCATGTAATGCAAATGACAAGTTGAATTTAAGTTCCATAAATTAATCATGCGAGAGTCCTGAGCTGCTCATGACCGTGAGCTCGGCTAGTATACTAGTTTTACACTCTGCAGAGGTTGTACCCTTTACCCACAAGTCATGTATCCCATGTCGCCAGGGTTTGCAAGGCCCTTAGACACTACCGAGGTGAATGGCTAGGGATCCACTACGAGGCCTTTACAAAGTTCCACTAGCTTTCTGATAGTCGCCTAGAGGGGGGGGGGGTGAATAGGGCGAAACTGAAATTCTCAAAATAAACACAACTACAAGCCGGGTTAGCGTTAGAAATATAAACGAGTCCGCGAGAGAGGGCGCAAAACAAATCGCAAGCAAATAAAAGTGTGACACGCGGATTTGTTTTACCGAGGTTCGGTTCTCGCAAACCTACTCCCCGTTGAGGAGGCCACAAAGGCCGGGTCTCTTTCAACCCTTCCCTCTCTCAAACGATCCCACGGATCGAGTGAGCTTTCTCTTCTTCTCAATCAACCGGGAACAAAACTTCCCCGCAAGGGCCACCACACAATTGGTGCCTCTTGCCTTGGTTACAATTGAGTGTTGATCTCAAGAACAAGTGAGAAAGAAAAGAATGCGATCCAAGCGCAAGAGCTCGAAAGAACACAAGCAAATCACTCTCTCTAGTCACTATGGAGTTTTGTGGAATTTGGAGAGGACTTGATCTATTTGGTGTGTCTAGAATTGAATGCTAGAGCTCTTGTAGTAGTTGAGAAGTGGAAAACTTGGATGGCAATGAATGTGGGGTGGTTGGGGTATTTATAGCCCCAACCACCAAAAGTGACCGTTGCTGGAACCTGTCTGTTCGATGGCGCACCGGACAGTCCGGTGCACACCGGACAGTCCGGTGCCCCTGCCACGTCATCATTGCCGTTGGATTCTGACCGTTGGAGCTTCTGACTTCTGGGCCCTCCTGGGTGTCCGGTGCACACCGGACACGTACTGTTTGATGTCCGGTGCACCGGTATGGGCGATCCTGACGTCTGCGCGCGCTGCGCGCGCATTAAATGCTCCGCAGGGAGCCGTTGGCGCCGCAGGGAGCCGTTGCTCCGCTGGCACACCGGACAGTCCGGTGCACACCGGACAGTCCGGTGAATTTTAGCGGAGCGGCTGCCGCGCGAACCCGAGGCTGGCGAGTTCCGGAGACCGCGCTTCCTTGGAGCACCGGACATGTCCGGTGCACACCGGACAGTCCGGTGAATTATAGCGCGCCGGCTTCCGAGAATTCCCGAGGGCGAAGAGTTTGAGTTGGAGTCCTCTGGGCGCACCGGACACTGTCCGGTGCACACCGGACAGTCCGGTGCCTCCAGCCAGAGGTGCCCTCGGTTGCCTTGCTGCTCCTTTGTTGAATCCAACACTTGGTCTTTTTATTGGCTAAAAGTGAACCTTTTGCAGCTGTATAACTTATGCACTAGAGTAAACTAGTTAGTCCAATATTTGTGTTGGGCAATTCAACCACCAAAATTATTTAGGAACTAGGTGTAAGCCTAATTCCCTTTCAATCTCCCCCTTTTTGGTGATTGATGCCAACACAAACCAAAGCAAATATAGAAGTGCATAATTGAACTAGTTTACATAATGTAAGTGCAAAGGTTGCTTGGAATTGAGCCAATATAAATACTTATGTGATGCGCATGGATGGTTTCTTTGTTTTTGACATATTGGACCACATTTGCACCATAAGTTTTGTTTTTGCAAACTCTTTTGTAAATTCTTTTGAAAGTCATTTTGCAAGATAGTCAAAGGTAAATGAATAAGATTTTGCAAAGCATTTTCAAGATTTGAAATTTTCTTCCTTTGATCAAATGCTTTTCCTTTGACTAAACAAAACTCCCCCTCAAATAAGGTCTCCTCTTAGTGTTCAAGAGGGTTTTTCATCAATTTTGAAAATATTACTTGCTCCCCCTTTAGAACACAAAGAGATACCAATTTTGAAATTTACCAATTTAAAATCGTCAGATTTATAAAATTAGGTGGTGGTGCGGTCCTTTTGCTTTGGGCTCATATTTTCTCCCCCTTTGGCATGAATCGCCAAAAACGGAATCATTAGAGCCCAAGTGAAGTACTTTCTCCCCCTTTGGTCATGAAATGAATGAGTGAAGGTTATACCAAAGTTGGAGAGATGATGCGGAGCGACGGCGAAGGATGAGTAGTAGAGTGGAGTGGAAGCCTTGTCTTCGCCGAGGACTCCTATTCCCTTTCAATATACCTATGACTTGGTTTGAAATTCACTTGAAAACACATTAGTCATAGCATATATAAAAGAGACATGATCAAAGGTATATTGATGAGCTATGTGTGCAAGACTAGCAAAAGAAATTCCTAGAATCAAGAATATTGAGCTCATGCCTAAGTTTGGTAAAAGATTGTTCATCAAGTGGCTTGGTAAAGATATCGGCTAATTGATCTTTAGTGTTAATGTAAGAAATCTCGATATCCCCCTTTTGTTGGTGATCCCGAAGAAAATGATACCGAATGGCTATGTGTTTAGTGCGGCTATGCTCGACGGGATTGTCGGCCATTTTGATTGCACTCTCATTGTCACATAGCAAAGGGACTTTGGTTAATTTGTAACCGTAGTCCCGCAGGGTTTGCCTCATCCAAAGCAATTGCGCGCAACAATGGCCTGCGGCAATATACTCGGCTTCGGCGGTAGAAAGAGCGACCGAATTTTGCTTCTTTGAAGCCCAAGACACCAAGGATCTTCCCAAGAACTGGCAAGTCCCCGATGTGCTCTTCCTATTAATCCTACACCCCGCCCAATCGGCATCCGAATAACCAATTAAATCAAAAGTGGATCCCCGAGGGTACCAAAGCCCAAACTTAGGAGTAAAAGCCAAATATCTCAAGATTCGTTTTACGGCCGTAAGGTGTGATTCCTTAGGGTCGGCTTGGAATCTTGCACACATGCAAACGGAAAGCATAATGTCCGGTCGAGATGCACATAAATAAAGCAATGAACCAATCATCGACCGGTATACCTTTTGATCCACGGACTTACCTCCCGTGTCGAGGTCGAGATGCCCATTTGTTCCCATGGGTGTCTTGATGGGCTTGGCATCCTTCATTCCAAACTTGCTTAGAATGTCTTGAGTATACTTGGTTTGGCTGATGAAGGTGCCCTCTTGGAGTTGCTTGACTTGGAGTCCTAGAAAATACTTCAACTCCCCCATCATCGACATCTCGAATTTTTGTGTCATAATCCTACTAAATTCTTCACATGTAGATTTGTTAGTAGACCCAAATATGATATCATCAACATAAATTTGGCATACAAACAAATCATTGTCAAGAGTCTTAGTGAATAAAGTAGGATCGGCCTTGCCGACTTTGAAGCCATTTGAAATAAGGAAATCTCTAAGGCATTCATACCATGCTCTTGGGGCTTGCTTGAGCCCATAAAGCGCCTTAGAGAGCCTATAAACATGGTTAGGGTACTCACTATCTTCAAAGCCGGGAGGTTGCTCAACATAGACCTCCTCCTTGATTGGTCCATTGAGGAAGGCACTCTTCACGTCCATTTGATAAAGCTTGAAGCCATGGTAAGTAGCATAGGCTAATAATATGCGAATTGACTCAAGCCTAGCTACGGGTGCATAGGTTTCACCAAAATCCAAACCTTCGACTTGTGAATACCCCTTGGCCACGAGTCGAGCTTTGTTCCTTGTCACCACACCATGCTCGTCTTGCTTGTTGCGGAAGACCCACTTGGTTCCTACAACATTTTGATTAGGACGTGGAACTAAGTGCCATACCTCGTTCCTCGTGAAATTGTTGAGCTCCTCTTGCATTGCCATCACCCAATCCGAATCTTGAAGTGCTTCCTCTACCCTGTGTGGCTCAATAGAGGAAACAAACGAGTAATGTTCACAAAAATGAGCAACACGAGATCGAGTAGTTACCCCCTTATGAATATCGCCGAGGATGGTGTCGACGGGGTGATCTCGTTGTATTGCTTGGTGGACTCTTGGGTGTGGCGGTCTTGGTTGTTCATCCTTCTTGTCTTCATCATTTGCATCTCCCCCTTGATCGTTGCCGTCATTTTGAGGTGGCTCATCTTCTTGATCTTCTTGTTCAACATCTTGAGCCTCATCCTCAACTTGAGTTGGTGGAGATACTTGCGTGGAGGAGGATGGTTGATCTTGTGCATTTGAAGGCTCTTCGGATTCCTTAGGACACACATCCCTAATGGACATGTTCCTTAGCGCTATGCATGGAGCCTGTTCTTCACCTATTTCATCAAGATCAACTTGCTCTACTTGAGAGCCGTTAGTCTCATCAAACACAACGTCACAAGAAACTTCAACAAGTCCTGAGGACTTGTTAAAGACTCTATATGCCCTTGTGTTTGAGTCATATCCTAGTAAAAAGCCTTCTACAGTTTTAGGAGCAAATTTAGATTTTCTACCTCTTTTGACAAGAATAAAACATTTGCTACCAAAAACTCTAAAATATGAAATATTGGGCTTTTTACCGGTTAGGAGTTCATAAGATGTCTTCTTGAGGATTCGATGAAGATATAACCGGTTAATGGCGTAGCAGGCGGTGTTGACCGCCTCGGCCCAAAACCGATCCGGTGTCTTGTACTCATCAAGCATGGTCCTTGCCATGTCCAATAGAGTTCGATTCTTCCTCTCCACTACACCATTTTGTTGTGGAGTGTAGGGAGAAGAGAACTCATGCTTGATGCCCTCCTCCTCAAGGAAACCTTCGATTTGAGAGTTCTTGAACTCCGTTCCATTGTCGCTTCTAATTTTCTTGATCCTTAAGCCGAACTCATTTTGAGCCCGTCTCAAGAATCCCTTTAAGGTCTCTTGGGTATAAGATTTGTCCTGTAAAAAGAACACCCAAGTGAAGCGAGAATAATCATCCACAATTACAAGACAATACTTACTACCGCCGATGCTTATGTAAGCGATCGGGCCGAACAAATCCATGTGTAGGAGTTCCAATGGCCTGTCGGTAGTCATGATGTTTTTGTGTGGATGATGAACACCAACTTGCTTCCCGGCTTGGCATGCGCTACAAATCCTGTCTTTCTCAAATGAACATCGGTTAGTCCTAAAATGTGTTCTCCCTTTAGAAGCTTGTGAAGATTCTTCATTCCAACATGGGCTAGTCGGCGGTGCCAAAGCCAACCCAAGTTAGTCTTAGCAATCAAGCAAGTGTCGAGTTCAGCTCTATCAAAATCTACCAAGTATAGCTGACCCTCTAACACTCCCTTGAATGCTATTGAATCATCACTTCTTCTAAAGACAGTAACACCAGTATCAGTAAAAAGACAGTTGTAGCCCATTTGACATAATTGGGATACAGAAAGCAAATTGTAATCTAAAGAATCTACAAGAAAAACATTAGAAATAGTATGGTCAGGAGATATAGCAATTTTACCCAAACCTTTGACCAAACCTTGATTTCCATCCCCGAATGTGATAGCTCGTTGGGGATCTTGGTTTTTCTCATATGAGGAGAACATCTTTTTCTCCCCTGTCATGTGGTTTGTGCACCCGCTATCGAGTATCCAACTTGAGCCCCCGGATGCATAAACCTACAAAACAAGTTTAGTTCTTTGTTTTAGGTACCCAAACGGTTTTGGGTCCTTTGGCATTAGATATAAGAACTTTGGGTACCCAAACACAAGTCTTGGAGCCCTTGTGTTTGCCCCCAACAATTTTGGCAACTACCTTGCCGGATTTGCTAGTCAAAACATATGATGCATCAAAAGTTTTGAATGAAATGGCATGATCATTTGATGCATTAGGAGTTTTCTTTCTAGGCAACTTGGCATGGGTTGGTTGCCTAGATCTAGATGTCTCACCCTTATACATGAAAGCATGATTAGGGCCAGAGTGAGACTTCCTAGAATGAATCTTCCTAATCTTGCTCTCAGGATAGCCGGCAGGGTACAAAATGTAACCCTCGTTATCCTGAGGCATGGGAGCCTTGCCCTTAACAAAGTTAGATAAGTTCTTTGGAGGGGCATTAATTTTGACATTGTCTCCCCTTTGGAAGCCAATGCCATCCTTAATGCCAGGGCGTCTCCCATTATAGAGCATGCTTCTAGCAAGTTTAAATTTTTCATTTTCTAAGTCATGCTCTCTAATCTTAGCATTAAGTTGTGCTATGTGATCATTTTGTTTTTTAATTAAGGCTAGGTGATCATGGATAGCATCAATATTAATGTCTCTACATCTAGTACAAATGGAAATATGCTCAGTAGATGTAGGTGGTTTGCAAGATTTTAATTCAATGACCTTAGCATGCAATAAATCATTTTTAGTTCTAAGGTCGGAAATAGTAGCATTGCAAACATCAAAATCCTTAGCCTTAGCAATCAATTTCTCATTCTCATTTCTAAGGCTAGCAATAGAACAGTTCAATTTTTCAATCCTAGCAATCAAATCATCATTATCATTTCTAGGAATTGAAACATTGCAAGTATGAGAATCAACCTTAGCTAACAAATTTGCATTTTCATTTCTAAGGTTGTCTAAAGTCTCATGACAAGTGCTTAGCTCACTAGACAATTTTTCACATTTTTCTATTGCTAGAGCATAAGCATTTTTAACCTTAACATGCTTCTTATTTTCTTTAATAAGGAAGTCCTCTTGAGAATCCAAGAGATCATCCTTCTCATGTATAGCACTAATCAATTCATTTAATTTTTCCTTTTGTTGCATGTTGAGGTTAGCAAAAAGAATGCGTAAATTATCCTCCTCATTTTTATCATCATCCTCATCACTAGATGTTTCATATTTAGTGGAGGATCTTGATTTTACCTTCTTTTTGCCGTCCTTGGCCATGAGACACTTGTGGCCGACGTTGGGGAAGAGGAGACCCTTGGTGACGGCGATGTTGGCGGCGTCCTCGTCGTCGGAGGAGTCGCTAGAGCTCTCGTCGGAGTCCCACTCTCGACAAACATGGGCATCGCCGCCCTTCTTCTTGTAGTATCTCTTCTTCTCCTTCCTCTTGCCCTTCTTGTCGTCGCCCCTGTCACTATCACTAGACATAGGACATTTTGCAATAAAATGACCGGGCTTACCACACTTGTAGCAAACCTTCTTGGAACGGGATTTGTAGTCTTTCCCTTTCCGTTGCTTGAGGATTTGCCGGAAGCTTTTGATGATTAGGGCCATCTCCTCATTGTCGAGCTTGGAGGCGTCAATTGGTTGTCTACTTGGTGTAGACTCCTCCTTCTTCTCCTCCGTTGCCTTGAAGGCCACCGGTTGCGCCTCGGATGTGGAAGGCTCGTCAAGCTCATTGATCTTCTTGGAGCCCTTAATCATGCATTCAAAACTCACAAAATTCCCGATAACTTCCTCGGGAGTCATTAGCGGATATCTAGGATTGCCACGAATTAATTGTACTTGAGTAGGGTTAAGGAAAATAAGTGCTCTTAAAATAACCTTAACCACCTCGTGGTCATCCCATTTTGCGCTCCCGAGGTTGCGCACTTGGTTCACCAAGGTCTTGAGCCGGTTGTACATGTCTTGTGGCTCCTCCCCTTGGCGAAGACGGAAGCGACCGAGCTCCCCCTCGATCGTTTCCCGCTTGGTGATCTTGGTGAGTTCATCACCCTCGTGCGCCGTCTTGAGTAGGTCCCAAATCTCCTTGGCACTCTTCAACCCTTGTACTTTGTTGTATTCCTCCTTGCTTAGAGAGCCAAGGAGGATGGTTGCGGCTTGGGAGTTGAAGTGCTCGATTTGGGCCACTTCGTCCGTGTCATAGTCCTCATCCCCTACGGATGGTACCTGTACACCATACTCAACAACATCCCATAATCTTTTGTGGAGAGAGGTTAGATGAAATCGCATCAAATTACTCCACATAGCATAATCTTCACCATTAAAAGTTGGTGGTTTGCCTAATGGGACGGATAGTAAAGGTGTATATTTAGGAATGCGAGGGTAGCGTAGGGGAATCTTACTATACTTCTTACGCTCTTGGCGTTTAGAAGTGACGGACGCCGCGTCGGAGCCGGAGGTAGATGTCGATGAAGTGTCGGTCTCGTAGTAGACCACCTTCCTCATCCTCTTGTGCTTGTCCCCACTCCGATGCGGCTTGTGAGAAGAAGATTTTTCCTTCTTCTCCTTGTGGTGAGAAGAGGAAGATCTTTTCTCCTTCCGCTTGGAGGAGTTCTTCTTCTTCTCTCTTCTCTTGGTGCGGGACTCTTCCGATGAAGTGCTCCCTTGGCTTGTAGTGGGCTTGTCGCCGGTCTCCATCTCCTTCTTGGCGTGATCTCCCGACATCACTTCGAGCGGTTAGGCTCTAATGAAGCACCGGGCTCTGATACCAATTGATAGTCGCCTAGAGGGGGGGGGGGTGAATAGGGCGAAACTGAAATTCTCAAAATAAACACAACTACAAGCCGGGTTAGCGTTAGAAATATAAACGAGTCCGCGAGAGAGGGCGCAAAACAAATCGCAAGCAAATAAAAGTGTGACACGCGGATTTGTTTTACCGAGGTTCGGTTCTCGCAAACCTACTCCCCGTTGAGGAGGCCACAAAGGCCGGGTCTCTTTCAACCCTTCCCTCTCTCAAACGATCCCACGGATCGAGTGAGCTTTCTCTTCTTCTCAATCAACCGGGAACAAAACTTCCCCGCAAGGGCCACCACACAATTGGTGCCTCTTGCCTTGGTTACAATTGAGTGTTGATCTCAAGAACAAGTGAGAAAGAAAAGAATGCGATCCAAGCGCAAGAGCTCGAAAGAACACAAGCAAATCACTCTCTCTAGTCACTATGGAGTTTTGTGGAATTTGGAGAGGACTTGATCTATTTGGTGTGTCTAGAATTGAATGCTAGAGCTCTTGTAGTAGTTGAGAAGTGGAAAACTTGGATGGCAATGAATGTGGGGTGGTTGGGGTATTTATAGCCCCAACCACCAAAAGTGACCGTTGCTGGAACCTGTCTGTTCGATGGCGCACCGGACAGTCCGGTGCACACCGGACAGTCCGGTGCCCCTGCCACGTCATCATTGCCGTTGGATTCTGACCGTTGGAGCTTCTGACTTCTGGGCCCTCCTGGGTGTCCGGTGCACACCGGACACGTACTGTTTGATGTCCGGTGCACCGGTATGGGCGATCCTGACGTCTGCGCGCGCTGCGCGCGCATTAAATGCTCCGCAGGGAGCCGTTGGCGCCGCAGGGAGCCGTTGCTCCGCTGGCACACCGGACAGTCCGGTGCACACCGGACAGTCCAGTGAATTTTAGCGGAGCGGCTGCCGCGCGAACCCGAGGCTGGCGAGTTCCGGAGACCGCGCTTCCTTGGAGCACCGGACATGTCCGGTGCACACCGGACAGTCCGGTGAATTATAGCGCGCCGGCTTCCGAGAATTCCCGAGGGCGAAGAGTTTGAGTTGGAGTCCTCTGGGCGCACCGGACACTGTCCGGTGCACACCGGACAGTCCGGTGCCTCCAGCCAGAGGTGCCCTCGGTTGCCTTGCTGCTCCTTTGTTGAATCCAACACTTGGTCTTTTTATTGGCTAAAAGTGAACCTTTTGCAGCTGTATAACTTATGCACTAGAGTAAACTAGTTAGTCCAATATTTGTGTTGGGCAATTCAACCACCAAAATTATTTAGGAACTAGGTGTAAGCCTAATTCCCTTTCACTTTCGAAAACCCACTACAGTTTATGGGAAGAGCACTTGCAAGAATCCCCCGTGATAGTCGCCTAGAGGGGGGGTGAATAGGGCGAAACTGAAATTTACAAATATAAACACAACTACAAGCCGGGTTAGCGTTAGTAATAAAGAAACGAGTCCGCGAGAGAGGGCGCAAAACAAATCGCAAGCAAATAAGAGTGTGACACGCGGATTTGTTTTACCGAGGTTCGGTTCTCGCAAACCTACTCCCCGTTGAGGAGGCCACAAAGGCCGGGTCTCTTTCAACCCTTCCCTCTCTCAAACGATCCCACGGATCGAGTGAGCTTTCTCTTCTTCTCAATCAAACGGGAACAAAGCTTCCCCGCAAGGGTCACCACACAATTGGTGCCTCTTGCCTTGGTTACAATTGAGTTTGATCACAAGAACAAGTGAGGAAGAAAAGAATGCGATCCAAGCGCAAGAGCTCGAAAGAACACAAGCAAATCACTCTCTCTAGTCACTATGGTGTTGTGTGGAATTTGGAGAGGACTTGATCTATTTGGTGTGTCTAGAATTGAATGCAAGAGCTCTTGTAGTAGTTGAGAAGTGGAAAACTTGGATTGCCATGAATGTGGGGTGGTTGGGGTATTTATAGCCCCAACCACCAAAAGTGACCGTTGCTGGAAGCTGTCTGTTCGATGGCGCACCGGACAGTCCGGTGCACACCGGACAGTCCGGTGCCCCCGCCACGTCACCATTGCCGTTGGATTCTGACCGTTGGAGCTCCTGACTTCTGGGCCCTCCTGGGTGTCCGGTGCACACCGGACATGTACTGTTTGATGTCCGGTGCACCGGTATGGGCGCGCCTGACGTCTGCGCGCGCTGCGCGTGCATTAAATGCACCGCAGGGAGCCGTTGGCGCCGCAAGGAGCCGTTGCCCCGCTGGTACACCGGACAGTCCGGTGCACACCGGACAGTCCGGTGAATTTTAGCGGAGTGGCTGCCGCGCGAACCCGAGGCTGGCGAGTTCCGGAGACCGCGCTTCCTTGGAGCACCGGACATGTCCGGTGAACACCGGACAGTCCGGTGAATTATAGCGCGCCGGCTTCCGAGAATTTCTGAAGGCGAAGAGTTTGAAGTCGGAGTCCTCTGGTGCACTGGTGGCACACCGGACATTGTCCGGTGTACACCGAACAGTCCGCTGCCCCCAGACCAGAGGTGCCTTCAGTTGCCTCTTTGCTCCTTTGTTGAATCCAACACTTGATCTCTTTATTGGCTAAGTGTGAACCTTTTGCACCTGTATAACTTATACACTCGAGCAAACTAGTTAGTCCAATATTTGTGTTGGGCAATTCAACCACCAAAATTATTTAGGAACTAGGTGTAAGCCTAATTCCCTTTCAATCTCCCCCTTTTTGGTGATTGATGCCAACACAAACCAAAGCAAATATAGAAGTGCATAATTGAACTAGTTTGCATAATGTAAGT
Organism: Zea luxurians; assembly: GCA_029449295.1. Taxonomy (NCBI): domain Eukaryota; kingdom Viridiplantae; phylum Streptophyta; class Magnoliopsida; order Poales; family Poaceae; genus Zea; species Zea luxurians. The sequence continues at coordinate 3,135,374 of JAOPSE010000077.1, read as the reverse complement.
GCAAGGGTTGCTTGGAATTTGAGCCAATAAATACTTATATGATGCGCATGGATTGTTTTCTTTATTTTTGACATATTGGACCACATTTGCACCAAAGGTTTTGTTTTTGCAAATTCTTTTGTAAATTCTTTTCAAAGTCCTTTTGCAAGATAGTCAAAGGTAAATGAATAAGATTTGCAAAGTATTTTCAAGATTTGAAATTTTCTTCCTTTGTTCAAATGCTTTTCCTTTGACTAAACAAAACTCCCCCTCAAATAAGGTCTCCTCTTAGTGTTCAAGAGGGTTTTAAGACATCAATTTTGAAAATACTAGTTGCTCCCCCTTTAGAACACAAAGAGATACCAATTTTGAAATTTACCAATTGAAAATCATCAATTTTTAAAATTAGGTGGTGGTGCGGTCCTTTTGCTTTGGGCTAATACTTTCTCCCCCTTTGGCATGAATCGCCAAAAACAGAGTCATTAGAGCCCTATGAAGAACTTTCTCCCCCTTTGGTCATGAAATGAATGAGTGAAGATTATACCAAAGTTGGAGAGATGATGCGGAGCGACGGCGAAGGATGAGTAGCGGAGTGGAAGCCTTTGTCTTCGCCGAAGACTCCTATTCCCTTTCAATATACCTATGACTTGGTTTGAAATTCACTTGAAAACATATTAGTCATAGCATATATAAAAGAGACATGATCAAAGGTATATTTATGAGCTATGTGTGCAAGACTAGCAAAAGAAATTCCTGGAATCAAGAATATTGAGCTCATGCCTAAGTCTGGTAAAAGATTGTTCATCAAGTGGCTTGGTAAAGATATCGGCTAACTGATCTTTAGTGTTAATGTAAGAAATCTCGATATCCCCCTTTTGTTGGTGATCCCTAAGAAAATGATACCGAATGGCTATGTGTTTAGTGCGGCTATGCTCGACGGGATTGTCGGCCATTTTGATTGCACTCTCATTATCACATAGCAAGGGGACTTTGGTTAATTTGTAACCGTAGTCCCGCAGGGTTTGCCTCATCCAAAGCAATTGCGCGCAACAATGGCCTGCGGCAATATACTCGGCTTCGGCAGTAGAAAGAGCGACCGAATTTTGCTTCTTTGAAGCCCAAGACACCAAGGATCTTCCCAAGAACTGGCAAGTCCCCGATGTGCTCTTTCTATTAATCTTACACCCCGCCCAATCGGCATCCGAATAACCAATCAAATCAAAAGTGGATCCCCGAGGGTACCAAAGCCCAAACTTAGGAGTATAAGCCAAATATCTCAAGATTCGTTTTACGGCCGTAACGTGTGATTCCTTAGGGTCGGCTTGGAATCTTGCACACATGCAAACGGAAAGCATAATGTCCGGTCGAGATGCACATAAATAAAGCAATGATCCAATCATCGACCGGTATACCTTTTGATCCACGGACTTACCTCCCGTGTCGAGGTCGAGATGCCCATTGGTTCCCATGGGTGTCTTGATGGGCTTGGCATCCTTCATTCCAAACTTGCTTAGAATGTCTTGAGTATACTTCGTTTGGCTAATGAAGGTGCCCTCATGGAGTTGCTTGACTTGGAATCCTAGAAAATACTTCAACTCCCCCATCATTGACATCTCGAATTTCTGTGTCATGATCCTACTAAATTCTTCACATGTAGATTTGTTAGTAGACCCAAATATAATATCATCAACGTAAATTTGGCATACGAACAAATCATTGTCAAGAGTCTTAGTGAATAGAGTAGGATCGGCCTTGCCGACTTTGAAGCCATTTGCAATAAGGAAATCTCTAAGGCATTCATACCATGCTCTTGGGGCTTGCTTGAGCCCATAAAGCGCCTTAGAGAGCCTATAAACATGGTTAGGGTACTCACTGTCTTCAAAGCCGGGAGGTTGCTCAACATAGACCTCCTCCTTGATTGGTCCATTGAGGAAGGCACTCTTCACGTCCATTTGATAAAGCTTGAAGCCATGGTAAGTAGCATAGGCTAATAATATACGAATTGACTCAAGCCTAGCTACGGGTGCATAGGTTTCACCAAAATCCAAACCTTCGACTTGTGAATATCCCTTGGCCACGAGTCGAGCTTTGTTCCTTGTCACCACACCATGCTCGTCTTGCTTGTTGCGGAAGACTCACTTGGTTCCTACAACATTTTGATTAGGACGTGGAACTAAGTGCCATACCTCATTCCTTGTGAAATTGTTGAGCTCCTCTTGCATTGCCACCACCCAATCCGAATCTTGAAGTGCTTCCTCTACCCTGTGTGGCTCAATAGAGGAAACAAAAGAGTAATGTTCACAAAAATGTGCAACACGAGATCGAGTAGTTACCCCCTTATGAATGTCGCCGAGAATGGTGTCGACGGGGTGATCTCGTTGTATTGCTTGGTGGACTCTTGGGTGTGGCGGCCTTGGTTGTTCATCCTCCTTGTCTTCATCATTTGCATCTCCCCCTTGATCATTGCCGTCATTTTGAGGTGGCTCATCTTCTTGATCTTCTTGTTCAACATCTTGAGCCTCATCCTCAATTTGAGTTGGTGGAGAGGCTTGCATGGAGGAGGATGGTTGATCTTGTGCATGTGGAGGCTCTTCGGATTCCTTAGGACACACATCCCCAATGGACATGTTCCTTAGTGCTACGCATGGAGCCTGTTCTTCACCTATCTCATCAAGATCAACATGCTCTACTTGAGAGCCGTTAGTTTCATCAAACACAACGTCACAAGAAACTTCAACAAGTCCTGAGGACTTGTTAAAGACTCTATATCCCCTTGTGTTTGAGTCATATCCTAGTAAAAAGCCTTCTACAGTTTTAGGAGCAAATTTAGATTTTCTACCTCTTTTAACAAGTATAAAACATTTGCTACCAAAAACTCTAAAATATGAAATATTGGGCTTTTTACCGGTTAGGAGTTCATAGGATGTCTTCTTGAGGATTCGGTGTAGATATAACCGGTTGATGGCTTAGCAAGCGGTGTTGACCGCTTCGGCCCAAAACCGATCCGGTGTCTTGTACTCATCAAGCATGGTTCTTGCCATGTCCAATAGAGTTCGATTTTTCCTCTCCACTACACCATTTTGTTGTGGAGTGTAGGGAGAAGAGAACTCATGCTTGATGCCCTCCTCCTCAAGGAAGCCTTCAATTTGAGAGTTCTTGAACTCCGTTCCATTGTCGCTTCTAATTTTCTTGATCCTTAAGCCGAACTCATTTTGAGCTCGTCTCAAGAATCCCTTTAAGGTCTCTTGGGTATAAGATTTGTCCTGCAAAAAGAACACCCAAGTGAAGCGAGAATAATCATCCACAATTACAAGACAATACTTACTACCGCCGATGCTTATGTAAGCGATCGGGCCGAATAAATCCATGTGAAGGAGCTCCAGTGGCCTGTCGGTAGTCATGATGTTTTTGTGTGGATGATGGACACCAACTTGCTTCCCGGCTTGGCATGCGCTACAAATCCTGTCTTTCTCAAAATGAACATTTGTTAGTCCTAAAATGTGTTCTCCCTTTAGAAGCTTATGAAGATTCTTCATTCCAACATGGGCTAGTCGGCGGTGCCAGAGCCAACCCAAGTTAGTCTTAGCAATCAAGCAAGTGTCGAGTTCAGCTCTATCAAAATCAACCAAGTATAGCTGACCCTCTAACACTCCCTTAAATGCTATTGAATCATCACTTCTTCTAAAGACAGTAACACCTATATCAGTAAAAAGACAGTTGTAGCCCATTTGACATAATTGGGATACGGAAAGCAAATTGTAATCTAAAGAATCTACAAGAAAAACATTGGAAATAGTATGGTCAGGTGATATAGCAATTTTACCCAATCCTTTGACCAAACCTTGATTTCCATCCCCGAATGTGATAGCTCGTTGGGGATCTTGGTTTTTCTCATATGAGGAGAACATCCTTTTCTCCCCTGTCATATGGTTTGTGCACCCGCTGTCGAGTATCCAACTTGAGCCCCCGGATGCATAAACCTACAAAACAAGTTTAGTTCTTTGTTTTAGGTACCCAAACGGTTTTGGGTCCTTTAGCATTAGATACAAGAACTTTGGGTACCCAAACACAAGTCTTGGAGCCCTTGTGTTTGCCCCCAACAATTTTGGCAACTACTTTGCCGGATTTGTTAGTTAAAACATAAGATGCATCAAAAGTTTTAAATGAAATGCTATGATCATTTGATGCATTAGTAGTTTTCTTTCTAGGCAACTTGGCATGGGTTGGTTGCCTAGATCTAGATGTCTCACCCTTATACATAAAAGCATGATTAGGGCCAGAGTAAGACTTCCTAGAATGAATTTTCTTAATCTTGCTCTCAGGATAGCCGGCAGGGTACAAAATGTAACCCTCGTTATCCTGAGGCATGGGAGCCTTGCCCTTAACAAAGTTAGATAAGTTCTTTGGAGGGGCATTAATTTTGACTTTGTCTCCCTTTTGGAAGCCAATGCCGTCCTTAATGCCAGGGCGTCTCCCATTATAGAGCATGCTTCTAGCAAATTTAAATTTTTCATTTTCCAAGTCATACTCAGTAATCTTAGCATTAAGTTGTGCTATGTGATCATTTTGTTTTTTAATTAAGGCTAGGTGATCATGGATAGCATCAACATTAATATCTCTACATCTAGTACAAATGGAAACATGCTCAACATTAGATGTAGAGGGTTTGCAAGATTTAAGTTCAACAACCTTAGCATGCAACATATCATTTTTAGTTCTAAGGTCGGAAATAGTAGCATTGCAAACATCAAAGTCTTTAGCCTTAGCAATTAGTTTCTCATTCTCATTTCTAAGGCTAGCAAGAGAAATATTCAATTTTTCAATCCTAACAAGCAAATCATCATTATCATTTCTAGGATTTGGAATTGAAACATTGCAAATATGAGAATCAACCTTAGCTATCAAATTAGCATTTTCATTTCTAAGGTTGTCTATAGTCTCATGGCAAGTACTTAGCTCACTAGACAATTTTTCACATTTTTCTATTGCTAGAGCATAAGCATTTTTAACCTTAACATGTTTCTTGTTTTCCTTGATTAGGAAGTCCTCTTGGGAGTCCAAGAGATCATCCTTTTCATGGATGGCACTAATTAGCTCATTTAATTTTTCCTTTTGTTCCATGTTAAGGTTGGCAAAAAGAATACGCAAATTATCCTCCTCATTTTTATCATCATCCTCATCACTAGATGTTTCATATTTAGTGGAGGACCTTGATTTTACCTTCTTTTTGCCGTCCTTGGCCATGAGACACTTGTGGCCGACGTTGGGGAAGAGGAGGCCCTTGGTGACGGCGATGTTGGCGGCGTCCTCGTCGTCGGAGGAGTCGCTTGAGCTTTCGTCGGAGTCCCACTCCCGACAAACATGGGCATCGCCGCCCTTCTTCTTGTAGTATTTCTTCTTCTCCTTTCTTCTTCCCTTCTTGTCGTCGCCCCTGTCACTGTCACTAGACATAGGACATTTTGCAATAAAGTGACCGGGCTTACCACACTTGTAGCAAACCTTCTTGGAACGGGATTTGTAATCCTTCCCCTTCCGTTGCTTGAGGATTTGCCAAAAGCTTTTAATGATTAGGGCCATCTCCTCGTTGTCGAGCTTGGAGGCGTCAATTGGTTGTCTACTTGGTGTAGACTCCTCCTTCTTCTCCTCCGTTGCCTTGAAGGCCACCGGTTGCGCCTCGGATGTGGAGGGTTCATCAAGCTCGTTGATCTTCTTGGAGCCCTTAATCATGCATTCAAAACTCACAAAATTCCCGATAACTTCCTCGGGGGTCATTAGTGGATATCTAGGATTGCCACGAATTAATTGAACTTGTGTGGGGTTAAGGAAAATAAGGGCTCTTAGAATAACCTTAACCACTTCGTGGTCATCCCATTTTGCGCTCCCGAGGTTGCGCACTTGGTTCACCAAGGTCTTGAGCCGGTTGTACATGTCTTGTGGCTCCTCCCCTTGGCGAAGACGGAAGCGACCGAGCTCCCCCTCGATCGTTTCCCGCTTGGTGATCTTTGTGAGCTCATCACCCTCGTGCGCCGTCTTGAGTAGGTCCCAAATCTCCTTTGCGTTCTTCAACCCTTGCACTTTGTTGTATTCCTCCTTGCTTAGAGAGGCAAGGAGAATGGTTGCGGCTTGGGAGTTGAAGTGCTCGATTTGGGCTACTTCGTCCGTGTCATAGTCCTCATCCCCTACCGATGGTACCTGTACACCATACTCAACAACATCCCATATACTTTTGTGGAGAGAGGTTAGATGAAATCGCATTAAATTACTCCACATAGCATAATCTTCACCATTAAAAGTTGGTGGTTTGCCTAATGGGACGGAAAGTAAAGGTGTATGTTTAGGAATGCGAGGGTAGCGTAGGGGAATCTTACTATACTTCTTACGCTCTTGGCGTTTAGAAGTGACGGATGCCGCGTCGGAGCCGGAGGTGGATGTCGATGAGGTGTCGGTCTCGTAGTAGACCACCTTCCTCATCCTCTTGTGCTTGTCCCCACTCCGATGCGGCTTGTGAGAAGAAGATTTTTCCTTCTTCTCCTTGTGGTGAGAAGAGGAAGATCTTTTCTCCTTCCGCTTGGAGGAGTTCTTCTTCTTCTCCCTTCTCTTGGTGCGGGACTCTTCCGATGAAGTGCTCCCTTGGCTTGTAGTGGGCTTGTTGTCGCCGGTCTCCATCTCCCTCTTGGTGTGATCTCCCGACATCACTTCGAGCGGTTAGGCTCTAATGAAGCACCGGGCTCCGATACCAATTGATAGTCGCCTAGAGGGGGGGTGAATAGGGCGAAACTGAAATTTACAAATATAAACACAACTACAAGCCGGGTTAGCGTTAGTAATAAAGAAACGAGTCCGCGAGAGAGGGCGCAAAACAAATCGCAAGCAAATAAGAGTGTGACACGCGGATTTGTTTTACCGAGGTTCGGTTCTCGCAAACCTACTCCCTGTTGAGGAGGCCACAAAGGCCGGGTCTCTTTCAACCCTTCCCTCTCTCAAACGATCCCACGGATCGAGTGAGCTTTCTCTTCTTCTCAATCAAACGGGAACAAAGCTTCCCCGCAAGGGTCACCACACAATTGGTGCCTCTTGCCTTGGTTACAATTGAGTTTGATCACAAGAACAAGTGAGGAAGAAAAGAATGCGATCCAAGCGCAAGAGCTCGAAAGAACACAAGCAAATCACTCTCTCTAGTCACTATGGTGTTGAGTGGAATTTGGAGAGGACTTGATCTATTTGGTGTGTCTAGAATTGAATGCAAGAGCTCTTGTAGTAGTTGAGAAGTGGAAAACTTGGATTGCCATGAATGTGGGGTGGTTGGGGTATTTATAGCCCCAACCACCAAAAGTGACCGTGTAACACCCTAAAGTTCAATTTTGTGAAGACAAGGAAAAATTCTCAAAAATTTTAAATCAAAACACCTTTCCTTAAAGATAATCATAATTTAGAAGTTTCCACTCATGAATATGTTAAAAATACATAATTAAAGATACTTAGATAATCTAAATTGCCTTTGGGTTAGGTTATAAAGAAGAATTATGATTAAACTATTTCTTAATATATATAGTCTACAATATAAATTTGATTTCCCTAGAATTAATAAGGTAGGAATTATTCTCTACTATATGATTAAAAGCTTGTCTAAAAGAACTAAAATAAATAAAGAAATATATAAAATATGTTTTTGCACATTATGCTGAAGTTCTAAATGTGTATCCAAATTAAGGGTTTTAAACTTGTGTTGATTTGAAATTCAAATGGAAAGGGAAAAAAAAGGGGAATAACAGAAAAAGAAAAGAACAGGATGCTACATGGGCCGGCTAAACTCAATTCTGGCCCAGTTAAGCCATACCGGACGCGCAGCCCATCTTCTCTCCTTCCCTTTAATCTTTATTCCGGGCGCCGACATGTGGGCCCAGCCTGTCGGTCACATGTGCACGCTCAGCCATTCCACCTCCCACTTCCATGCGGGGCCGCGTTGTCAGGGTCTTCCCCCTTCCTTCGCCGCTCGGCTCGGGCGAGCTCGGTCGCGGCGGGCGATGTGAAATCCGGGGAAGCGCGGTCACGCAACAACCGGGTCCTGTTGGGATTCGCCGTCATCTCCTCGGCCGAACTTCACAAGATCTGCGCGGACCCGAATAAACAACCTCGCGCGCACAGGAACAACCCGCTCATGGCGCGCGGAGTCCGTGGTCGTCCTCCGTCCGAGATCCGCGGGACTGACCCAATAGAACCCACCGCGCATGCCGCAATCACCTGTATATATGGTTGTGGAACTCTTTGCTCCCTTAATCGTCCCTCGGAGCAAGCCCTCGCAACCACCTAGACACAAATCACCGGAACCGGGCCGCCGCGGGCTATCCTCTGCTGGCAGTCGATTCCATCCTCGGTGAGGTGTCCCTGGGATTCATCTGACCTGGTGGAGGGTGGTCGTGGCCGGGCCACTCGGAATCGGTCGCCAAGATCACCGGAATTGCTCACCATACTTCGTACTCCGCCGCGGATCCGCACCACACCGTGGCCAACGCCGACGAGTCAACAATTCGAGGTAATAAGCCCCCGATCGGTTTCGCCTTGACCTCCTGTACGCGTAGCGCTAGGGAATCGGGAAATGATCGGCTAGGCACGTAGTTGGGGAGCTCCGGCGAAGTCCGCCGCCGCGTCCCTGTGCGGCGCCGCCGTCGGGACGACCTGGGTTGGGAGACAAGCGCCCGACCGTTGGATCCCAGCCGACGGTCGAGATTAGATCGTAAGGATACCCCTTCGCGCGTTTGGATCGGACGGATCCCTGCCGTTAGATCATGATCGAACGAACCTGAGTGATCCCCCGCATTTTAAAATCTGAGCCGTTGATCGTGGATCCTGCGGCTGTAGATGCGTACCGGTTCGGGTAAGGCGTGGATCTAATCCGAACCATCCACGTTTGATCGAACGGTCCAGATTAGAAGATACCCCTTCGCGGGTCATTTTTGTTAAAGAGCCCCTGAACTTCATGAGAATCAACCCGCCGTCCCTCGGGCACTGTTGACTGAGTCTCGGGTTTCTTGCGCCGAGCCCCCTGTGCTTCTGTTTAATTGAGGCCCAGTCCAGAGAGTTATAAAATCAGGAAAATGAATTAGAAAATGAGTTTTTAATATAAAAATAATTCCTAGAATTTATATAATTCATAGAAAATGCATATGAACTCCAAATTAATCCATTCCACTTCCTATAATTTTGTAATATTATTGTTTATCAATTAGTGCCACTGGTTTTACATAAAAGTCACATTAAAATTGTTATCTTAATTAATCTTGTACTAAGCACATAGAATCTTTAGAAATCCATAACTTAAAATCTATAACTCCAAAATTAACAATTCTTTTTCCTGTGATCTTATTTTAACATGTAGATTATTAATATGTATTTTGCATATATGTTTGGTGTAATGTTAATTCTGTCTATACACTGTTTGTTTGTAATGCTACGACTAGCAGTGAGGACACGTGTCATCTGAAGATCATCCTGGTACCTGGATTCTCAAGGCCCAGGCAAGTTGTGCCCTTGATCACTTCTTTTTACCCAGCCATGTTCTGATTAATCATAATGATCTGCATAGGTTAATTTTGATGGGGCCCAATAGGTTACCCTAGTTTGTCTATCTTTATACCTTGTTTACCACTGAACTTTCTGGGTAGTACTTGCTAGTGCTATATGTGGTTTTGGGTATGGAGATACATTATTCATGATCACACTTTTATTATCTGTTTATTATTATTGTTCATGTTAAGATCATTATGTTAATTGGAACATGGAGAACCACCCGGGAAAACAGTGCTACCACAAGGGAGGAATGGGACCCCTTGGCTGATTAATTAGAAAAGCTAGTGGAAGACTACCTTACCCGAAAGGGGCAAGGGCAGTAGGGGAGTGGTCAGTGTAGGGAGGCCCTCGGGAGGATTTTGCTGCGATGGCGGTCCTGCAAGGGATTCCTGCATTGGAACTTCCTATAAACTGTAGCGGGTTTTCGGAAGCTAGTGGAACTTTGTAAAGGCCTCGTAGTGGATCCCTAGCCATTCACCTCGGTAGTGTCTAAGGGCCTTGCAAACCCTGGCGACATGGGATACATGACTTGTGGGTAAAGATGCGCAACCTCTGCAGAGTGTAAAACTGGTATACTAGCCGTGCTCACGGTCATGAGCAGCTCGGACCCTCACATGATTAAATTATGGAACTTAAACTCAATTTGTCATATGCATTGCATCGCAGGTGAAGTTGTTACTTTTGTTCTATTATTTAACTGGGTTGGAATTTACTTATACTTAGTAACTGCTAATAAAATTTTGACCAACTTTAAAAGCAATGCTCAGCTCTAACCATCTTCTTTGGTAAGCCTTACACTTCACGTGAGCTCCCACCTTTGGCGAGTTCATGCACATTATTCCCCACAACTTGTTGAGCGATGAACGTATGTGAGCTCACTCTTGCTGTCTCACACACTCCACAGGACAAGAGCAGGTACCACAGGATAAGGCGCTTGGAGGATGCTGTGACGAGTTCGTGAGAGGTCTAGGTCGTCGTCTCCCAGTCAACTTTGGGTTGCTGGACCGCTGTCTCCTTATAATGTAATTATTTATTTTGTATAGAACTCCTGTTATATATAAAGATGTGACATTCGATCCTGTGCCACTATACATCATATGTATGAGACTTGGTCCCAGCATACCTGGTGTTTATGTTTGCGCCCGGGCTTTGGACCCCCTAAAACCCGGGTGTGACAGAAGTGGTATCAGAGGAATGTTGACTGTAGGACGAAGCCTAGATAGAACTGGACAACCATTATCTACTTACCTTTGCTACTCTGATCATTTCTAAACTTATCTTAATCTTTTCTCATCTATTTCCGCTTCACTCTGATTATTCTTACCTATTTATTCTAAAGACAAATGTGGATTTCACACTTTGAAATCCTGTACCTAAAGTGACTTTTAGGAATAGGAGACCTATTCTTAGGAACAAAAACAAAACTATTTTTATAGATATCTATGAACTTGAATGTTTGTTCTTATGATACTTGTTTGATTTGGATCTTTAATTGAGTGTGATGGGTTGTGGAGTAATGTCCACAATTACATCTGCATATACATCTAGGTATAAAGGATAGCATTTGTAAGATAACTAGACAAACTAGATTATCCCCTTAGAAAATATATGTAGTATTCCGTATCTATCTCATCTTAACATATTCTATCTTACCTTTGGACATTCACCTCGTACAACTAATTACCCTAGTCTTGACATAGAATATCTGGCCCAGCCCTGCCAAAGAAAATTCCAGTACATAACCAACTATTAGCTTATTCATTCTGTCTACTAAATGATTCCCTTGCAAAGCTATCTTACCATATGCTTCTAACTTAGATGGTCAATACCAGGCGGGGTGGTGGAATTGATTTACCTGCTAACCGACAACCTCAACCACAGTCAGCAGAGATGAATCCTCCTAATCCTCCACAAGGCGGAGTTGATCCTCTAGTCGCAGCTCAAATGAGAATGATGCAGCAAATGGCGGACACTATGGCAGATATGCGCACCCAAATGCAGCAAGAACGCCAAGAAATGCACCAGGAAAGAGAGGATGCACGTCGGGAAATGCGCCAAGAACGGGAAGAGATACGCCAGGAGAGAAGGGTACAACAACAGCAGCTGCAACAACAACTTCAACAACAGCAGCAACAACAACAAGTGCCATTGCCTCCACCTCCACCACCAGTTCCACCCCGGGACAAGCACCGGGAATTCATGAGCCACAAACCACCAACCTTCTCCAACTCCGCAGATCCGCTGCAAGCAGATGACTGGTTAAAGTCCATAGAGAAGATGCTCAACATAGCTCAGTGCTCAGATAGAGAGAAAGTACTCTATGCATCAGGTCGTCTTGCTGGTCCCGCTGCGGATTGGTGGGATGCGTACTGTGCAGCTCATGCTGCTGCCGATACAATTACCTGGGAAGAATTCTCCGCACAATTCAGGAATTACCATATTCCTGCTGGACTCATGAAGATTAAGAGGAAGGAGTTTCTATCCCTCAAGCAAGGAAGTATGTCCGTAAGTGAATATAGAGACAAATTCATCCAGTTATCTCGATATGCTTCCAGAGATGTTGAAGATGATGAGCAAAAGCAGGAGCTCTTTCTGGACGGATTGATTGGGCCCTTGCAATATCAACTGGTATCGCACACATTCCCATCCTTCCAAAGGCTACTTGACAAAGCTATTGCTGTAGAAAACAAGAGGAGTATATTTGGAGAGAAAAGAAAGGCTATCAACCAAGGACAGGCTGGAAGTAGTGCCCGTCCTCGCTATACTACCACTCCCAATACACCAGCTGGTGGCAGTTCTGGACAACAAACTCAACAGGCACCAACTGCTCCTCCAAAAGCAAGCACTCCAGTAGGAACCGTTGCTCCTAACACAACCGCCATCAGGACATGCTTCAAGTGTGGACAACCGGGACACTACGCCAACTACTGTCCCAACAGAGCTGCCTACACTACACCGGCTCCGATGAAGCAAGGACAAGCCTCGGCAGGAAAGAGTCAGCCCCTATCTATCAACCGGGGATATGCCCATCATGCAGAAGTAGAAGCTGAACCCGGTGAACTTGAAATTCAGGAAGAAGAGCCAGTTGGAGATGAAGTAGTCGGTGAAGAAGTCAACGAGCAACAAGAATAGAGAGATAAACATAGATATAGATATATAAATATATATATTTTGTTACTATTCGTAAGACCTAAATATTAGTTTAGCTATTAGTTAGTATTATTACTATTTTAGTGATAATAGTAAGGTCTATTAAACCTATGTTTGTTAAAAGATTATGCATCATGCCGAGATTCCTTTGTTTGTGCATATGTTCCGAGAACAATATGAGTATACCTCCTTTTCTTACAAATCTCGAGGACGAGATTATTTTTAAGGGGGGTAGGATTTGTAACACCCTAAAGTTCAATTTTGTGAAGACAAGGAAAAATTCTCAAAAATTTTAAATCAAAACACCTTTCCTTAAAGATAATCATAATTTAGAAGTTTCCACTCATGAATATGTTAAAAATACATAATTAAAGATACTTAGATAATCTAAATTGCCTTTGGGTTAGGTTATAAAGAAGAATTATGATTAAACTATTTCTTAATATATATAGTCTACAATATAAATTTGATTTCCCTAGAATTAATAAGGTAGGAATTATTCTCTACTATATGATTAAAAGCTTGTCTAAAAGAACTAAAATAAATAAAGAAATATATAAAATATGTTTTTGCACATTATGCTGAAGTTCTAAATGTGTATCCAAATTAAGGGTTTTAAACTTGTGTTGATTTGAAATTCAAATGGAAAGGGGAAAAAAAAGGGGAATAACAGAAAAAGAAAAGAACAGGATGCTACATGGGCCGGCTAAACTCAATTCTGGCCCAGTTAAGCCATACCGGACGCGCAGCCCATCTTCTCTCCTTCCCTTTAATCTTTATTCCGGGCGCCGACATGTGGGCCCAGCCTGTCGGTCACATGTGCACGCTCAGCCATTCCACCTCCCACTTCCATGCGGGGCCGCGTTGTCAGGGTCTTCCCCCTTCCTTCGCCGCTCGGCTCGGGCGAGCTCGGTCGCGGCGGGCGATGTGAAATCCGGGGAAGCGCGGTCACGCAACAACCGGGTCCTGTTGGGATTCGCCGTCATCTCCTCGGCCGAACTTCACAAGATCTGCGCGGACCCGAATAAACAACCTCGCGCGCACAGGAACAACCCGCTCATGGCGCGCGGAGTCCGTGGTCGTCCTCCGTCCGAGATCCGCGGGACTGACCCAATAGAACCCACCGCGCATGCCGCAATCACCTGTATATATGGTTGTGGAACTCTTTGCTCCCTTAATCGTCCCTCGGAGCAAGCCCTCGCAACCACCTAGACACAAATCACCGGAACCGGGCCGCCGCGGGCTATCCTCTGCTGGCAGTCGATTCCATCCTCGGTGAGGTGTCCCTGGGATTCATCTGACCTGGTGGAGGGTGGTCGTGGCCGGGCCACTCGGAATCGGTCGCCAAGATCACCGGAATTGCTCACCATACTTCGTACTCCGCCGCGGATCCGCACCACACCGTGGCCAACGCCGACGAGTCAACAATTCGAGGTAATAAGCCCCCGATCGGTTTCGCCTTGACCTCCTGTACGCGTAGCGCTAGGGAATCGGGAAATGATCGGCTAGGCACGTAGTTGGGGAGCTCCGGCGAAGTCCGCCGCCGCGTCCCTGTGCGGCGCCGCCGTCGGGACGACCTGGGTTGGGAGACAAGCGCCCGACCGTTGGATCCCAGCCGACGGTCGAGATTAGATCGTAAGGATACCCCTTCGCGCGTTTGGATCGGACGGATCCCTGCCGTTAGATCATGATCGAACGAACCTGAGTGATCCCCCGCATTTTAAAATCTGAGCCGTTGATCGTGGATCCTGCGGCTGTAGATGCGTACCGGTTCGGGTAAGGCGTGGATCTAATCCGAACCATCCACGTTTGATCGAACGGTCCAGATTAGAAGATACCCCTTCGCGGGTCATTTTTGTTAAAGAGCCCCTGAACTTCATGAGAATCAACCCGCCGTCCCTCGGGCACTGTTGACTGAGTCTCGGGTTTCTTGCGCCGAGCCCCCTGTGCTTCTGTTTAATTGAGGCCCAGTCCAGAGAGTTATAAAATCAGGAAAATGAATTAGAAAATGAGTTTTTAATATAAAAATAATTCCTAGAATTTATATAATTCATAGAAAATGCATATGAACTCCAAATTAATCCATTCCACTTCCTATAATTTTGTAATATTATTGTTTATCAATTAGTGCCACTGGTTTTACATAAAAGTCACATTAAAATTGTTATCTTAATTAATCTTGTACTAAGCACATAGAATCTTTAGAAATCCATAACTTAAAATCTATAACTCCAAAATTAACAATTCTTTTTCCTGTGATCTTATTTTAACATGTAGATTATTAATATGTATTTTGCATATATGTTTGGTGTAATGTTAATTCTGTCTATACACTGTTTGTTTGTAATGCTACGACTAGCAGTGAGGACACGTGTCATCTGAAGATCATCCTGGTACCTGGATTCTCAAGGCCCAGGCAAGTTGTGCCCTTGATCACTTCTTTTTACCCAGCCATGTTCTGATTAATCATAATGATCTGCATAGGTTAATTTTGATGGGGCCCAATAGGTTACCCTAGTTTGTCTATCTTTATACCTTGTTTACCACTGAACTTTCTGGGTAGTACTTGCTAGTGCTATATGTGGTTTTGGGTATGGAGATACATTATTCATGATCACACTTTTATTATCTGTTTATTATTATTGTTCATGTTAAGATCATTATGTTAATTGGAACATGGAGAACCACCCGGGAAAACAGTGCTACCACAAGGGAGGAATGGGACCCCTTGGCTGATTAATTAGGAAAGCTAGTGGAAGACTACCTTACCCGAAAGGGGCAAGGGCAGTAGGGGAGTGGTCAGTGTAGGGAGGCCCTCGGGAGGATTTTGCTGCGATGGCGGTCCTGCAAGGGATTCCTGCATTGGAACTTCCTATAAACTGTAGCGGGTTTTCGGAAGCTAGTGGAACTTTGTAAAGGCCTCGTAGTGGATCCCTAGCCATTCACCTCGGTAGTGTCTAAGGGCCTTGCAAACCCTGGCGACATGGGATACACGACTTGTGGGTAAAGATGCGCAACCTCTGCAGAGTGTAAAACTGGTATACTAGCCGTGCTCACGGTCATGAGCAGCTCGGACCCTCACATGATTAAATTATGGAACTTAAACTCAATTTGTCATATGCATTGCATCGCAGGTGAAGTTGTTACTTTTGTTCTATTATTTAACTGGGTTGGAATTTACTTATACTTAGTAACTGCTAATAAAATTTTGACCAACTTTAAAAGCAATGCTCAGCTCTAACCATCTTCTATGGTAAGCCTTACACTTCACGTGAGCTCCCACCTTTGGCGAGTTCATGCACATTATTCCCCACAACTTGTTGAGCGATGAACGTATGTGAGCTCACTCTTGCTGTCTCACACACTCCACAGGACAAGAGCAGGTACCACAGGATAAGGCGCTTGGAGGATGCTGTGACGAGTTCGTGAGAGGTCTAGGTCGTCGTCTCCCAGTCAACTTTGGGTTGCTGGACCGCTGTCTCCTTATAATGTAATTATTTATTTTGTATAGAACTCCTGTTATATATAAAGATGTGACATTCGATCCTATGCCACTATACATCATATGTATGAGACTTGGTCCCAGCATACCTGGTGTTTATGTTTGCGCCCGGGCTTTGGACCCCCTAAAACCCGGGTGTGACAGACCGTTGCTGGAAGCTGTCTGTTCGATGGCGCACCGGACAGTCCGGTGCACACCGGACAATCCGGTGCCCCCGCCACGTCACCATTGCCGTTGGATTCTGACCGTTGGAGCTCCTGACTTCTGGGCCCTCCTGGGTGTCCGGTGCACACCGGACATGTACTGTTTGATGTCCGGTGCACCGGTATGGGCGCGCCTGACGTCTGCGCGCGCTGCGCGTGCATTAAATGCACCGCAGGGAGCCGTTGGCGCCGCAAGGAGCCGTTGCCCCGCTGGTACACCGGACAGTCCGGTGCACACCGGACAGTCCGGTGAATTTTAGCGGAGTGGCTGCCGCGCGAACCCGAGGCTGGCGAGTTCCGGAGACCGCGCTTCCTTGGAGCACCGGACATGTCCGGTGAACACCGGACAGTCCGGTGAATTATAGCGCGCCGGCTTCCGAGAATTCCCGAAGGCGAAGAGTTTGAAGTCGGAGTCCTCTGGTGCACTGGTGGCACACCGGACATTGTCCGGTGTACACCGGACAGTCCGGTGCCCCCAGACCAGAGGTGCCTTCGGTTGCCTCTTTGCTCCTTTGTTGAATCCAACACTTGATCTCTTTATTGGCTAAGTGTGAACCTTTTGCACCTGTATAACTTATACACTCGAGCAAACTAGTTAGTCCAATATTTGTGTTGGGCAATTCAACCACCAAAATTATTTAGGAACTAGGTGTAAGCCTAATTCCCTTTCACCCCGTCTGACCGCCATCGCAGCAAAATCAACCCGAGAACCTCCTTGCATGCAACTCCCCTACTGCTCTTGCCCCTTTCAGGTAAGGTAGTCTTCCACTAGCTTTCCTAATTAGTTAGCCAAGGGGTCCCATTCCTCTCTTGTGGTGGCACATGTTTCTCAAGTTAAGCTCCATGTTCCAATTAAAGATAATAATGATCTTGACATGAACATAAATAAAATGACAGAATAATTGGAATATGGATATAATGAAATATTAACCCATAACCATATAGAGCAATAGCAAAACTATCCAAATGATTCAGGGGTAAAACAAGGTAAAAAGGATAAACAGACTAGGGTGACCTATTGGTTCCCATCAAAATTAAACCTATGCATTGAATAGTGATAATAAAGAGTATTATTGGGTAATAAAAGTGGATCAAGGGCACAACTTGCCTGGCACTTGAGATTCCAGTTACCAGGGTGATTCTTTAGATCCTCAACCTCACCGCTAGTCGTAGCAATACAAATAAACATGGTATAGACAAAATTAACATCACACCAAGCATAAATACAAATTGAATGATAATGATCTACGCGAAGCTACGAGATCGTGGGAACGAGAACCACTAAAATCGGAGTTACGCCAGAACCACTAAATATTAAACTATATTATAAATTGGTTAATATAAATCATATAAGAGCTTATTCTATAATTAATTATCTCAACTTTAATATAAGTTATAAATTAACCATAGATCATATTTTAGTAAATTATAATGATAAGCAAATTAACAAGACTAACCAACAGAAGTTAAATACAAATCTAATTATAAAATAATGAGACATGGTATAATAAATATTGTTATTGCATAGTGAATATTTATACGAGACTAACGCAACTTGAACGGATCCAATCAGAGTCATATATTTTAAGTTATGAATTTCTAATGATTTTATGTGTTAAGTACAAGATTAATTAGGAAATAAATTTTAATGTGGCTTTCATGTCAAAGCAGTGGCACTATCTGATAAACAATATTATTACAAAATTATAGGACCTGGAATGGGTCAATTTGGACCCAATATGAATTTTATATGAATTAAACAAGTTTTAGGAATTGTTTTTATATTAAAAATTTAATTTCTAATTTAATTTCTCTGTTTTTCTTATTCACTGGACTGCGCCCCAAAATCTGAGAAACACAGGGGCTAACGCGCAATTATTCCTAAGACACAGAGTACCCACGTGGTGGACCGCGGGTTGAATCTTGAATAACCCAGGGACTCTTACATGAAATGCAATGGCGAAGGGGTATCGTGGATTCTGGATCGTCCGATCGAAAACCAACGCATCGGATTAGATCGACGTTTTATAAAATAGGTAACTCGCCCCGACCGTCCGATTCGGAGTATACGGCACGGATTAGGCCACACTCAACAACAACAACCGGAATGCGAGGGGCCGTTGGATCAAATGCTACGGTGCAGATTCACTCTTGCTCCCACGATGCACACGCCTGTTTACAGCCCTCGATCTTTGGATCGACGGCCGAGCACTCGTCATCTCGGCGAGACGCCTATGCGTTGATGGTGGCATGCCCGACGGCGGACACGCCATAGCCATGCCCATGGTTTCTCTATCTTATCCGAGCACGCGGCCAAGGAACCATACCCAATCTATGCCGTAGATCAACACACCAATAGTCCGGTCCCCTTCATCTACCGCTATCCGAGCTCGACGGAGCTCCAACCCCCATGGTGGCGCACTGCGCAGATCGGCAGGAGCACAGACACAGGCCCCACTAATCACCCGACGCCAACAACCGCCCTCGTGAGATCCGACCCAAGTAGATGACCAAGGTAAACATGGAGGAAGACCACGAACCTTGAGCTACGAGGATAGGCGGAGACGCCAGGACAGCGACACCAGTTTGGGGAGCTCTGGCCGCATCCCACTGGTTCAATGGCGTGGCACCTGCGAGTCTTGCCGAACTCCTGGAGCGTGAGCCGAGAACGAGACGACGGCAAGTTAGAGTTCTACCGCTGCCATTCCCCAACTCACGACCTCCCGCCCCACAGCTCTCTCCACCTCGGTTGCGCTGGCTCGGTAAAAGGGAAGTCATGGCTGGTCGATCAAACCTCCTAGAGAAGAACGGGCTTATAACCACCAGGGAACGACGTTGCCCACATATACGGACGTGAGGGAGATCAGAGGAGAGGGCGGCGGAGTCAAGCCCTACCTGGTATCGCGCAGGTCCGTTGGGGACACGGAGTATGCTGCTCAGTTTGTTATGGAGACGATTCTGACAATATGGGCCCACCAGGTAGAGACACAAGTGTGTGCGCGTTTAGGAAAGCGTCTGGCGGCGTGATGGGCTCTGGCTGCGCGAGATAGTAAAAGGGAAAGACGCCAGGGCAGTGGAAAAAAAGAAAAAGGTAACTGGGCCGACGCGGCTATTGCTTGGCCCTCGCGGCTGTGGCTTTAAACTGGGTCGAGTAAGGATTCAGCTCAACAATAGGTAAATCATCTATTTTTTTCTTTTCTTAATATTTTCTATTTTCTTTTGTATTTCAGTTTTCAACTTGTTATTTAAATTCAAACTTAAATGCACAAACAGAGGTCTAGCATGGGATGCTAATATTTTAAATGTATTTGTTATTTTCTTTATTACTTTATTAGGCCATGCTTCAAGTATGAATTGTATAGTACTCTTTATAGGAAATAGTATTTTGACTGTGTGATAAATTTGTAAGTCCCTTCAAAAATGAATATCCATCAACCATTTAGTTTGAAGGAAATTGACACATTCCTTTCACTAAGATTCAATTTAGTTTATGCACACACACAAATAATTTATATTAAGATAATACTTTCTTAAATGTATGGTCCGATTAAAGGCACATTCAAAAATTCATTGTTTTACTACTTATCTATTTATCTTGTTTATTATTTTTATTTTTATTTTGTTACATATATTTTGGGCTTTACAAATCCTACCCCCTTAACAGAAATCTCATCCTCGAGATTTGTAAGAAAAAGGGGTATAACTATGCTATCTCAACACATATGCACAAACAAAAATCTCAGCATGATGCATATTTATTAGTAACTCATGGGGTCAATTAGACCTTATTATTCCTCCTAAAATAGTATCATATCATCTACTAACTAAAATAACATTTAGGTCTTACAAATAGTAATAATTTATATATATATATATATATATATATTTTTATTTAGCTTGGTGGAGCTGGTGGTGGTGGAGGTAGTGGGTGTTGTTGTTGTTGTTGTCTTTCCAACCGCGATTGCCTCGTTTCTTGACGCATCTCCAACCGGTCCTGACGTATTTCGTCGCGTTCTTGTCTTATCTGATTTTGCAGTTCAGTAACCATGTTTGCCATTTATTCTATTACCATCATTTGGGTGGCAACCACTTGATCGATTCCAACCGGTAGAGGATTCATTTCTGTTTGTTGTTGCCTGATAGTCTTTCCCTTCCTGGTATTGACCATGAAAGTTAGAAGCATATGGTAGGATAGTGTAACGAAAAGTATTTGGTAAGTAGAACGAATAGGCTAGTAGTTGGTTATGATCTAAAGATTCTTTAGCAGGGCTTAATCTTTGTTTTATATCCAAATTGGGGTAACTAGTCGTATAAGGTGAATATCCAAAGGTAGGATAGAAACTGTCATGATGAGATAGTCTACATGATGTAGGTTAAAGTTTGTTTGATGTAGGTGGGGATAAATAGATTATACCATTCATCATGACTCTATGGGTTGGGTTAGCTCATGGTTGAGTTGACCTAATGTGCTAAGTTAAGTTAACACCTTGCTAGAAGGGTCCAAGTACCATTAATTTGTCTAAGTAGACCACATTAGTTTAGATCACATTGGAACGCATTAGATTCTATAATCCTATTTAAGAATATCATTTAGTTAAGCATATCAAGTGTCACACCCGAGCTTTAAGGAACAAAGCCAGGTGCATCTCATACATGCGCCAAGAAGACAACATATATAATAACAAAGTGTATAGAGATAAATGTCACAATAACGTCGAGTATTTATTACATAGCGGAAGTCTTACTACAAAATAAAAGATAAATGTAAAACGAACTAAGGATTGTCCTTGGCGCAGAAGTCAACTAGGAAACGCCACCTAGATCAGATCAAACTCATCGCCTTGTGGCTCCTCCTGAACCACCTGTTCTTCTCCTGTGGGGGGTGTGAGACAGCAAGGGTGAGCTCACACATGATCATAGCTCAACAAGTTGTGGGGAACCGGTGGGCATGAACTCACCAAAGATGGGAGTTCATGTGATGTGTAAGGCTAATCAACAACAAGGGTTAAAGCTGAGCATTGCTTTTAATTAGTTGGCCAAATTTTATTAGCAGTTACTAGATGTAAGTAAGTACCAAACCTTAATAAAAATAATAGAACAAAATTAATAATAAACCCATGCATATGCAAATGACAAAATTGAATTTAAGTTACATAAATTAATCATCAGAGAGTCCTGAGCTGCTCATGACCATGAGCTCGGCTAGTATACCAGTTTTACACTCTGCAGAGGTTGTACCCTTTACCCACAAGTCATGTTACCCATCTGCCAAGGGATCACGACTCCCATACACCTCTAACTAGGAAGTGAGGCAGGGCAACACTACGAGGCCTTTACAAAGTTCCACTAGCTTTCGAAAACCCGCTACAGTTTATGGGAAGTGCACTTGCAAGAATCCCCCGTCTGACCGCCATCGCCGAAAATCAACTCGAGAACCTCCTTGCATGCAACTCCCCTACTGCCCTTGTCCCTTTCGGGTAAGGTAGTCTTCCACTAGCTTTCCTAATTAGTTAGCCAAGGGGTCCCATTCCTCCCTTGTGGTGGCACGTGTTTCTCAAGTTAAGCTCCATGTTTCAATTAACATTAATGATCTTGACATGAACAAAAATAGAATAACAAAATAACTGGAACATGGATATAATAAATGATTATCCCAAAACCATGTAAAGCAATAGCAAACTACCCAAGTGATTCAGGGGTAAACAAGGTAATGAGATAAACAATCTAGGGTGACCTATCAGGTCCCATCAAAATTAAACCTGTCGGGGACCATAATTAGGGGTACCCTCAAGACGCCTAATTCTCAGCTGGTAACCCCCATCAGCATAAAGCTGCAGAGGCCTGATGGGTGCGATTAAGTCAGGGATCAGTCCATACGAGCGACTCGATCATGCCTCGCCCGAGCCTAGCCTCGGGCAAGGGCAGCCGACCCTGAGGTGTTTCCGTCTCGCCCGAGGCCCCCTTTTTACGGCAGACGCATCTCCGGCTCGCCCGAGGCCTTGCCTTCGTTAAGAAGCAACCCTGACTAATTCGCCGCGCCGACCGACCAAGTCACAGGGGCATTTAACGCAAAGAGTAAGACTAACGGGCAGCCAGGCCTTGCCGAGGGCGCCATAGGAAGCTCCGCCCGACCCAGGGCTCGGACTCGGGCTAAGGCCCCGGAAGACGGCAAACTCCGCTCCGCCCGACCCAGGGCTCGGACTCGGGCTAAGGCCTCGGAAGACGGCGAACTCCGCTCCGCCCGACCCAGGGCTCGGACTCGGGCTAAGGCCCCGGAAGACGGCGAACTCCGCTCCGCCCGACCCAGGGCTCGGACTCGGGCTAAGGCCCCGGAAGACGGCGAACTCCGCTCCGCCTGACCCAGGGCTCGGACTCGGGCTAAGGCCCCGGAAGACGGCGAACTCCGCTCCGCCCGACCCAGGGCTCGGACTCGGGCTAAGGCCCCGGAAGACGGCGAACACCGCTCCGCCCGACCCAGGGCTCGGACTCGGACTAGGCTCCGGAAGACGACGAACTCCGCTTCGCCCGACCCCAGGGGTCGGACCCCGCCCTGGCCTCTGCCGAACGACCTCCGCCTCGCCCGACCCAGGAGCTCGGGCTCGGCCTCGGCCATGCAGGACAGACTCGACTTCGGCTTCGGAGGAGCCTCCACGTCGCCCGACCTAGGGCACAAGTCCGCCACGTCAATAGGAAGCGCCATCATCACCCTACCCCGAGCCGACTCGGGCCGCAGAGAACAAGACCGACGTCCCATCTGGCTAGCTCCGCCAGATAGGCAATGATGGCGCCCCGCTAGCCCTATGACGACGGCGGCTCTCAGCTCCCTTACGGAAGCAGGGGGACGTCAGCAAGGACCCAACAGCTCCGACAGCTGTCCCTCCGCCAGGCTCCGTTGCTGCACCAACAGCCACGACACCACACCAGCTGGGTGCCAAGATCTCTCCGGCTGCCACCTTGGCATGTACTTAGGGCGCTAGCTCTCCCCCGCTAGACACGTAGCACTCTGCTACACCCCCATTGTACACCTGGATCCTCTCCTTGCGCCTATAAAAGGAAGGACCAGGGCCTTCTTAGAGAAGGTTGGCCTCACGGGAACGAGGGCAGGGGCAGGCGCTCTCTTGGGGCCGCTCGCTCCCCTCACCCGCGCGGACGCTTGTAACCCCCTACTGCAAGCGCACCCGACCTAGGCGCGGGACGAACACGAAGGCCGCGGGATCTCCGCCTCCCTCACGACCCGGCTCCGACCACCTCGCTCTTTCCCCCCTTCGCGCTTGCCCACGCGCTCGACCCATCTGGGCTGGGGCACGCGGCACACTCACTCGTCGGCTCAGGGACCCCCCGGTCTCGAAACGCCGACAGTTGGCGCGCCAGGTAGGGGCCTGCTGCGTGTTGACGAGCAGTTTCCCGTCAAGCTCCAGATGGGCAGTCTCCAACAACCTCTCCAACCCGGGACGGTGCTCCGTTTCGGGAGCCTCGAGTTCATGTCTTTCGACGGTGGCTACGACATGATACTCCTTCCACCGCCGCGCGACGGCGACAATGGTGGCCGACAGCCCGCCCGCCGGCGGCGGAATCGACGACGACTTTCCCGCGTGGGGGAAGGACAACTTTCGAGCTCGCCCCATCCTCTCCCTCGCCATCGGAGGAGGAGACGGGGCAACCAGGGCCGAGCAGGAGGCTGCGCTCCGTCGGCTGTCGAGCAAGTGGACGACACCAGCACGCTCACGGAGGGCCTGCAGGACGTCGCCCTCGTACCCAGGACGACGGCGCGATCAACCCCCGAGGTGACTTCGTCGCTCCTCATCGACCAAAAGGTACCAACTGATTCCCATCTTTCGTCATTTCGACTCGACCTCAACCCGCCTAGCGACCTCGCTCTGGCGGCCGCTCACGTTGAGGCGAGTGCAACCTCTTTGGGGTTTCGTGTGCGGTCGCCTTGGGACCGATTGACGGGCGTCTCGACCTACGGGCCCTCTGGGTCCGAGGAAGATGACGACCCCAGCATCTGCTGGGATTTCTCTGGATCTGGCAACCCCAGTGCCATGCGGGACTTCATGACCGCATGCAACTACTACTGCCTCTCCGACTGTTCCGACGGCAGCCGCAGCCTTGACGACAAGGACTGCGGCCCGAGCCGCGAATGTTTCCACGTCGAGCTAGGGGATCCCTCCGGAGGCAGCCGTCTCGGCATGCCGGAGGATGGTGATCTCCCTAGGCCAGCGCCTCGCGCCGACATCCCGCGGGAGCTAGCTGTGGTCCCCGTTCCGGCGGGGGGTCACGACCCACAGCTCGAGCAAGTCCGCGGGGCGCAGGCCGGGCTCGACGAGGGGGCAGGAGCGCTCGAGTTGATCCGCCGGGACGTCGGGCAGGTATGGGCGGGCCAGCCCCCGGCCGGAGAAATACGTCACCTGCCCCAGGGTCTCCAGCACCGCATCGCCAACGATGCCAGGGACAGGCCGCCACCCGCATCCGGCGGGACCGGTCAGGACCTGGCAGCCGCAGCGATGCTCCTCCGCGCGATGCCGGAGTCATCAACCACCGAGGGTCGGCGAATCCAGGGAGAGCTCAAGCATCTCCTGGAAGGCGCTGCGGCCCGGCGGGCCGAGAGCTCTGCCTCCCGAAGGCAGGGATACCCCTCGGAACCTCGTGCCGCGACTTCCCGACTCATGCGGGAAGCCTCGGTCTACACCGGGCGCACGCGCAACACCGCGCCTGCGGCCCCGGGCCACCTCGGCGACGAGCACCCTCATCGCGACCGTCGGGCCCGCCTCGACGAAGGGGTGCGCCGAGGCTATCACCCCAGGCGTGGGGGACGCTACGACAGCGGGGAGGACCAGAGTCCCTCGCCCGAACCACCCGGTCCGCAGGTCTTCAGCCGAGCCATTCGGCGGGCGCCGTTCCTGACCCGATTCCGACCCCCGACTACTATCACAAAGTACTCGGGGGAAACGAGACCGGAATTGTGGCTCGCGGACTACCGCCTGGCCTATCAACTAGGTGGAACGGACGACGACAACCTCATCATCCGCAACCTCCCCCTGTTCCTCTCCGACACTGCTCGCGCTTGGTTGGAGCACCTGCCTCCGGGGCAGATTTCCAACTGGGAGGATTTGGTCCAAGCTTTCGCCGGCAACTTCCAGGGCACGTACGTGCGCCCCGGGAACTCCTGGGACCTCCGGAGCTGCCGGCAACAGCCGGGAGAGTCTCTTCGGGACTACATCCGGCGATTCTCGAAGCAGCGCACCGAGCTGCCCAACATCACCGACTCCGATGTCATCGGCGCGTTCCTTGCCGGCACCACCTACCGTGACCTGGTGAGCAAGCTGGGTCGCAAGACCCCCACCAGGGCGAGCGAGCTGATGGACATCGCCTCCAAGTTCGCCTCTGGCCAGGAGGCGGTCGAGGCCATCTTCCGAAAGGACAAGCAGCCCTAGGGCCGCCCGTCGGAAGATGCTCCCGAGGCGTCTACTCCGCTCGGCGCCAAGAAGAAAGGCAGGAGGAAGTCGCAAGCGAAACGCGACGCCGCCAGCACGGACCTTGTCGCCGCCGCCGAGTACAAGAACCCTCGGAAGCCCCCCGGAGGTGCCAACCTCTTCGACAAGATGCTCAAGGAGACGTGCCCTTACCATCAGGGGCCCGTCAAGCACAACCTCGAGGAGTGCGTCATGCTTCGGCGCCACTTCCACAAGGTCGGGCCACCCGCAGAGGGTGGCAGGGCCCGCGACGACGACAAAAAGGAAGATCACCAAGCAGGAGGGTTCCCCGAGGTCCGCGACTGCTTCATGATCTGCGGAGGGCATGCGGCGAATGCCTCGGCTCAGCATCGCAAGCGAGAGCGTCGGGAGGTCTGCTCGGTGAAGGTGGCGGCACCAGTCTACCTAGACTGGTCCGACAAGCCCATCACCTTCGACCAAGATGACCACCCCGACCACGTGCCGAGCCCGGGGAAGTACCCGCTCGTCGTCGATCCCATCATCGGCGACGTCAGGCTCACCAAGGTCCTGATGGATGGGGGCAGCTGCCTCAATATCATCTACGCCGAGACCCTCAGGCTCCTGCGCGTCGATCTGTCCTCTGTCCGAGCAGGCGCTGCGCCCTTCCACGGGATCATTCCTGGGAAGCGCGTCCAGCCCCTCGGACAGCTCGACCTTCCTGTCTGCTTCGGAACACCCTCCAACTTTAGAAGGGAGACTTTGACGTTCGAGGTGGTCAGGTTCCGAGGAACCTACCACGCAGTATTGGGAAGGCCATGCTACGCGAAGTTCATGGCCATCCCCAACTACACCTACCTGAAGCTCAAGATGCCGGGCCCCAACGGGGTCATCACCGTCGGCCCCACGTACAAGCACGCGTTCGAATGCGATGTGGAGTGCGTGGAGTATGCCGAGGCCCTCGCCGAGTCCGAGGCCCTCATCGCCGACCTGGAAAACCTCTCCCGAGAGGTACCGGACGTGAAGTGACACGCCGGCAACTTCGAGCCAGCGGAGACGGTTAAGGCCGTCCCTCTCGACCCCAGTGGCGACACCTCCAAGCAGATCCGGATCGGTTCCGGGCTCGACCCCAAATAGGAAGCAGTGCTCGTCGACTTTCTCCGCACAAACGCCGACGTCTTTGCGTGGAGTCCCTCGGACATGCCCGGCATACCGAGGGATGTCGCCGAGCACTCGCTGGATATTCGGGCCGGAGCCCGACCGGTCAGGCAGCCTCTGCGCCGATTCGATGAGGAAAGGCGCAGGGTGATAGGCGAGGAGATCCACAAGCTGATGGCAGCAGGGTTCATCAAAGAGGTATTCCATCCCGAATGGCTTGCCAACCCTGTGCTTGTGAGGAAGAAAGGGGGGAAATGGCGGATGTGTGTAGACTACACTGGTCTCAATAAAGCATGTCCGAAGGTTCCCTACCCTCTACCTCGCATCGATCAAATCGTGGATTCCACTGCTGGGTGCGAAACCCTGTCTTTCCTCGATGCCTACTCAGGGTATCATCAAATCAAGATGAAAGAGTCCGACCAGCTCGCGACTTCTTTCATCACGCCCTTCGGCATGTACTGCTATGTCACCATGCCGTTCGGTTTGAGGAACGCGGGTGCCACGTACCAGCGGTGCATGAACCATGTGTTCGGCGAACACATCGGTCGCACGGTCGAGGCCTACGTCGATGACATCGTAGTCAAGACAAGGAAAGCCTCCGACCTTCTCTCCGACCTTGAGGTGACATTCCGGTGTCTCAAGGCAAAGGACGTCAAGCTCAATCCCGAGAAGTGTGTCTTCGGGGTGCCCCGGGGCATGCTCCTAGGATTCATCGTCTCCGAGCGGGGCATCGAAGCCAACCCGGAGAAGATCGCAGCCATCACCAGCATGGGGCCCATCAAGGACTTAAAAGGCGTACAGAGGGTCATGGGGTGTCTCGCGGCCTTGAGCCGTTTCATCTCGCGCCTCGGCGAAAGAGGCCTGCCCCTGTACCGTCTCTTAAGGAAGGCCGAATCCTTCACTTGGACCCCCGAGGCCGAGGAAGCCCTCGGGAACCTGAAGGTGCTCCTCACCCAGGCGCCTGTCTTGGTGCCCCCAGCTGATGGAGAAGCCCTCTTGGTCTACGTCGCCGCTACCACTCAGGTGGTCAGCGCCGCGGTCGTGGTCGAAAGGCAAGAAGAGGGGCATGCCTTGCCCATTCAGAGGCCAGTTTACTTCGTCAGCGAGGTGCTGTCCGAAACCAAGACCCGCTACCCACAAGTTCAGAAGCTGCTGTATGCAGTGATCCTGACGAGGCGAAAGTTGCGACACTACTTCGAGTCTCATCCGGTAACTGTGGTGTCATCCTTCCCCCTGGGGGAGATCATCCAGTGCCGAGAGGCCTCGGGACGGATCGCAAAGTGGGTGGTGGAAATCATGGGCGAGACGATCTCGTTCGCCCCTCGAAAGGCCATCAAGTCCCAGGTACTGGCGGACTTCGTAGCCGAATGGGTCGACACCCTGTTGCCGACGGCTCCGATCCAACCGGAGCTCTGGACCATGTTTTTCGACGGGTCGCTGATGAAGACGGGAGCCGGCGCGGGCCTGCTCTTCGTCTCGCCCCTCGGGAAACACCTGCGCTACGTGCTACGCCTCCATTTCCCAGCGTCCAACAATGTGGCAGAGTACGAAGCTCTGATCAACGGATTGTGAATCGCCATCGGGCTAGGGGTCCGACGCCTCGACGCTCGCGGCGACTCGCAGCTCGTCATCGACCAGGTCATGAAGAACTCCCACTGCCGCGACCCGAAGATGGAGGCCTACTGTGATGAGGTTCGACGCCTGGAAGATAAGTTCTACGGGCTCGAGCTTAACCACATCGCCCGACGCTACAACGAGACTGCGGACGAGCTGGCAAAGATAGCCTCGGGGTGAACGGCGGTTCCCCCGGACGTCTTCTCCCGAGATCTGCACCAACCCTCCGTCAAGATCAGCGACACGCCCGAGCCCGAGGCGCCCTCGGCCCCGTCCGAGGCAACCTCGGCCCAGCCCGAGCCATCCTCGGTTCAGCCCGAGGAACGCTCGGCTCCCGAGGGTGAGGCGCTGCGCATCGAGGAGGAGCGGGGCGGGGTCCCGCCTGATCAAGATTGGCAGACCCCGTACCTGCAATATCTCCGCCAGGGAGAGCTACCCCTCGACCAAGCCGAGGCTCGGCGGGTAGCGCGACGCGCCAAGTCGTTCGTCTTGCTGGGCGATGAGAAGGAGCTTTACCACCGCAGCCCCTCGGGCATCCTCCAGCGGTGCATCTCCATCGCCGAAGGCCAGGAACTCCTGCAAGAGATACACTCGGGGGCTTGCGGCCATCATGCAGCGCCTCGAGCCCTTGTCGGGAACGCTTTCCGGCAAGGCTTTTACTGACCGACGGCGGTGGCTGACGCCACTAGAATTGTCCGCACCTGCGAAGGGTGTCAATTCTATGCGAAGCAGACCCACCTGCCCGCTCAGGCTCTGCAGACGATACCCATCACCTGGCCCTTCGCTGTGTGGGGTCTGGACCTCGTCGGCCCTCTGCAGAAGGCGCCCGGGGGCTACACGCACCTGTTGGTCGCCGTCGACAAATTCTCCAAGTGGATCGAGGTCCGACCCCTGAACAGCATGAGGTCCGAGCAGGCGGTGGCGTTCTTCACCAGCATCATCCATCGCTTCGGGGTCCCAAACTCCATCATCACCAACAACGGCACCCAGTTCACCGGCAAAAAATTCTTGGATTTTTGCGAGGATCACAACATCCGGGTGGACTGGGCTGCCGTAGCTCATCCCATGACGAATGGGCAGGTAGAGCGTGCCAACGGCATGATTCTACAAGGGCTCAAGCCTCGGATTTACAATGACCTCAACAAGTTCGGCAAGCGATGGATGAAGGAACTCCCCTCGGTGGTCTGGAGCCTGAGGACGACGCCGAGCCGAGCCACGGGTTTCACGCCGTTCTTCCTGGTCTACGGGGCCGAGGCCGTCTTGCCCACGGACCTGGAATACGGCTCCCCGAGGACGAAAGCCTACGACGATCAAAGCAACCAAGCTAGTCGAGAAGACTCGCTGGACCAGCTGGAAGAGGCTCGGGACAAGGCCTTACTACACTCGGCGCGGTATCAGCAGTCCCTGCGACGCTACCACGCCCGAGGGGTCCGACCCCGAGACCTCCAGGTGGGCGACCTGGTGCTTCGGCTGCGGCAAGACGCCCGAGGGAGGCACAAGCTCACGCCCCCCTGGGAGGGGCCATTCGTCATCGCCAAAGTTCTGAAGCCCGGAACGTACAAGCTGGCCAACAGTCAAGGCGAAGTCTACGGCAACGCTTGGAACATTCAACAGCTACGTCGCTTCTACCCTTAAGATGTTTCCAAGTTGTTCATATACCTCGCACCCACGCAAAGTTTAGTCAACAAGGAAGGGTCGGCCTCGCCTCGGCAAAGCCCGACCCTCCCTCGGGGGCTAAAAGGGGGGAAACCCCCTCTGCGTCAAAATTTTCCTCGAAAAAATCTCTTTTACCAGAATACCTTTCGTGCTTTTTGACTACTTCGAAAAGTGGGTCCTGGAAACGACGGAGTACACGTAAGCAGTCAAGGCTGACCGAGCCGAGGGACTCCTACGCCTCCGGGATACGGATACCTCACTCATCACCTTCCGCGATAAGTAACTCACGTTCGGATAAAGTGGCTCCACGGATCGAACAAGTCTTTACGTTCGGAAGCCCTTCTGCCGGAGCGATCCTTCGAGCCTTCTCGACCAAGTCGGTGATGGGACCTCATGGACGGGTGAAAGTACGCGTAAACGGCAAGGCCGACCGAGCCGAGGGACTCCCACGCCTCCGGGATACGGATACCTCACTCATCACCTTCCGCGAGAAGCAACTCTCGCTCGTACAAACATCCCTGTCACCGACAAAGGGTCCAGATACTCGAAACAAGAGGAAAAGAGATGCAGCTTTACAACGCAGCAAGGGTGTGTGTTCTGGCCTCGACGGCCGCACAAGGCACACACTACAAGACAATCTGATCCTGCAGGCTCGGGTCTTGACGCTGGAAGGAGGCAGCAACGCCCTCGGCATCAACGGCACCTTCGGCGAGGCCCGACCTAGCCTCGGACGGCGACGCGGTCCGAGGGTCTCCGCTCCGAAGGACGACGTCATCACCGCGCCCGGGCAATCGCTGTCAGGGACTTCTTCGGGAATCCGGCCCGAGCAGGCGGCTCGGCCGGCCACCTCCGGGGCCTCGGCCAACCATCTTCCAAGGGCGCCGGCCCGGTCCGAAGCCTCGGCTGATCAACTCCGACGTCGATCCTGCCAACGGACAACCCGGCTGGGCTCCGGCCAACCAGGTTTCATTTTCGAGCCAACTCCGCCTCTGTTCATACTGATATCGCTACCCCTGGCCTCGGCTCATCGAAGAGCGGCCAAGGGGTCTCTTTAACTAAGCTAGAGGAGCCTCGGACAGCAGGGCCGACCGAGCCGAGGGACTCCTACGCCTCCGGGATACGGATACCTCACTCGTCACCTTGACACGGGGCGACTCATGCTTGGTGAAGCGGTTCAGATAATCAGCAGACGAGTCTTAACGCTCGAAAAATGAGGAAAAAAACACGGCTCCGTGCCGAAATTACATACATGTTCAGGCCCCGAAAGCCGAAATGAACAAAAAACCCAGCACTCTAAGTGCCATTACAAACGGAACTCCGGTTCCCCCTCCGCAGGTACGAACAACCCCACTCGATAGGGGCGGGCCTGCGGGGCTGCAGAAGACTGACGGGCGGCTCGCCGCCGCCCGCTCTGGCCACGACGACGACGACCCCCACTCCGGACGGCCGAACTGCAGCAGCGCAGGCCTCGGGGTAGGCGTCGCTGCAGCCTTGCCCTCGCCCACGCCGACGCTCGAGGGGCGAGGACAAGTACAAAGAGCCGGAGGCCCGAAGCGCGGATGGTGGCAGTAATCCCGTCGGTGACGGGGACTTCTCGAGCCGCCTCCGCCTCGGCACCGACAGCAGGAGCCATCAGCCTACCGGCAGATCCCCACTCAAGTCCTCCCAGATGAGTGGGGCACCGGCCTCCGCGTAAAGGCGCCGCCCCGGTGCAAAGGCAGGACCACCCCAGAACACGAACGCCGCCCTAACAGCGCGCAGCGTCTAGGGTGGTCCTCCCGTGTACACGGCGCGGCAGCCGCCCCCCAACAGAAGGGGCCGCCGGGAGCCAAGCCAGCCGACCCGACACGCTGGAGGTGACGACGTCCGCCGTCGATCCACCCCGCGTTGTCGAAGTTCGGGCCGCCCGCAGGGCCAGTGAGCGCCCTCTCCCTCGAATGTTGCGGGAGAGGACGACCCACGAACCCGTGCGGGAGGTAGAGCGCCGGCTCAGTCCGGCACCCACCCCAGCGAGGATGATGAACATCCTTGAAGCTGAGGGTGGGACCAAGATCGCAGCCCGGTTTGCTCCTCCCCACCCAGGAGCTGGTGGTCACCGTCTCGGGTGACCCCCAGCGGAGGGGAGCCACCGGGCTGCATGATGAAAATCCTTGAAGCCGAACGATGGCTGAAAGGTACCAACTCCCACGGAGTTGCGTTCCTCCAACGATGAGGCGACGAAACGGCGGTCTCCCCCATCCGGGGGCTTGGAAGGTGGAAAGACACGGCGCATCAGGAAAGAAGGAGACATGGTGGCCTTACGGAAGGAGTCGCCCTCCTTTTAAAGGCGACTCTCCCTGCCTGCGCCCCCAACCGTCTCGGGCCGAGTCTTCTCCAACACGCCTCCAAAGCCCTCCCCTGCGGCGCGGGGGCTGGGTCCCGCATGTCATGCAGACCGGCTCCAAGCAGAAGAAGCCAAACCGCCGCGCACGGCGCACGCAACCACCCAGCGGTTACAAGTGACCCTCCACTTTTGCCCAGACCAACGGGCGAAAGGGGCGGGCAGCCATGCGGGCGGCATGCAACCGCGCCAAGTGGACGCGCCTCTCCGACTCCTGACATGCCAGCACGGAGGCTCAAGCCCACGCGTCGCGTGATCGGCGCGCCGGATGCTGCATGCAAGCAACTGTACCACTTGCGCCACCACCGCACCTCGTCGATTGCGGAACCGATACCGCGACCCGAGGCGACCCAGCGCGCGACCCAGCAGCGCCAGCCTGGCGCAGCGGTCAAACGCGGTCAAAAGCGGGCCAGCAGTAATGGCGATGGCAGGCGCACGGGAGCAGCGGTCACGCCGTCAGCCAAGCTCACGTCCCATCCGGAGGCAGCGAGAGAACCCCCTCTCACGGTGTGAAGACGACGCGCCGGTGACCCGTTCCTCGAACGGCTCGCGCACGCGCAACGGCAGCCTCGCCAACTACTCGCCCCGGCGCATTAACTCCGCGGCTGGACAGGCGGCGCTTCTGGCAGAAGCAGCTGGTGACGCTTCGCCTTCGCCAAAACGACCACACCAAAAAAGGTACGCCATGTCGTTCAATTTCGTATCCTTTTTTCCCTTTTTCCTCTTTCTCTATCTCTTGTAGCAGGGACCGGGAAAGGGGATACCCCCAAAGGGATCCTTCCCCGTGAAGGAACTAGGCTCCGAGCCTCCTTACTGATCAGGGGTTCGAAGGCTGGCCCCCCGAAGGGTTCAACAGCCGCCTCAGATCGCGTGGGCCCGACACCCACTACTGGTCAGAGGTTCGAAGGTCGGCCTCCCGAAAGGTTCCACGGCCGCCTCAGGCTACTCGGGCTCCACGCCCATTACTGATCAGGGGTTCGAAGGCTGGCCCCCCGAAGGGTTCACAGTCGCCTCAGACACCGAGCGAGGGATGACCAGGGGTACGTTCGATACATAACCAAGGCTCGGGCTGCGCTCCCGAGGTACCCTAGGACATTTCCGAGACCAGCGGGAACGATCCTGTAACGGAATCCCATCGGAGGGAGGCAACGAGCCCTCGGACCCCGTCGCCAGGGGACCGGGTCCGGCAGATCACCCGCAGGTACTTTTGGGCGTGCCTCCGGGCCCCTAGCCGACCCCCAACGAACGGGGCACGGACGTCCACTCGGATTACCCGATTGCAGCTCACCGGAGACACCATGTTCGGTGCCCATCGAGGGTAACATGGCGCTCTCCCCCCCTCCTCCTTGCGGAAAGGCGACGTAGGGGCGTATGTAAAAAAGCCGAGTCTGTCCCTGATCGCCCTCTCGCCCTGTGCGGAGGCTCGGGGGCTGCTCTCGCAAACCCGGCTCCGGCCAAACCGTTCACAGCGTCAACATACCAGCCCGAGAACTTGGGCCCCGACAGTGCACCCGGGCTACGACCTGTTCGCATGAGGGAACCGCCAGACCAGCCGAAGCATTACGCAAGGCATTAAGACCTCGAAGGAGTGAAACCACTCCTCCGAGGCCTCGGGGGCTACACCCGGCGGGTGCGCTCGCGCGCACCCACCGGAACAAAGTGCAACCAAGAAAGGCTGGTCCCCTTGCAAAAAAGTGCGACGAAAGCCTCCAAGCGAGTGCTAACACTCCCTTCGAGGCTCGGGGGCTACTGTCGGGGACCATAATTAGGGGTACCCTCAAGACGCCTAATTCTCAGCTAGTAACCCCCATCAGCATAAAGCTGCAGAGGCCTGATGGGTGCGATTAAGTCAGGGATCAGTCCATACGAGCGACTCGATCACGCCTCGCCCGAGCCTAGCCTCGGGCAAGGGCAGTCGACCCTGAGGTGTTTCCGTCTCGCCCGAGGCCCCCTTTTTACGGCAGACGCATCTCCGGCTCGCCCGAGGCCTTGCCTTCGTTAAGAAGCAACCCTGACTAAATCGCCGCGCCGACCGACCAAGTCACAGGGGCATTTAACGCAAAGAATAAGACTAACGGGCAGCCAGGCCTTGCCGAGGGCGCCATAGGAAGCTCCGCCCGACCCAGGGCTCGGACTCGGGCTAAGGCCCCGGAAGACGGCAAACTCCGCTCCGCCCAACCCAGGGCTCGGACTTGGGCTAAGGCCTCGGAAGACGGCGAACTCCGCTCCGCCCGACCCAGGGCTCGGACTCGGGCTAAGGCCCCGGAAGACGGCGAACTCCGCTCCGCCCGACCCAGGGCTCGGACTCGGGCTAAGGCCCCGGAAGACGGCGAACTCCGCTCCGCCCGACCCAGGGCTCGGACTCGGGCTAAGGCCCCGGAAGACGGCGAACTCCGCTCCGCCCGACCCAGGGCTCGGACTTGGGCTAAGGCCCCGGAAGACGGCGAACACCGCTCCACCCGACCCAGGGCTCGGACTCGGACTAGGCTCCGGAAGACGACGAACTCCGCTTCGCCCGACCCCAGGGGTCGGACTCCGCCCTGGCCTCTGCCGAACGACCTCCGCCTCGCCCGACCCAGGAGCTCGGGCTCGGCCTCGGCCATGCAGGACAGACTCGACTTCGGCTTCAGAGGAGCCTCCACGTCGCCCGACCTAGGGCACAAGTCCGCCACGTCAACAGGAAGCGCCATCATCACCCTACCCCGAGCCGACTCGGGCCGCAGAGAACAAGACCGACGTCCCATCTGGCTAGCTCCGCCAGATAGGCAATGATGGCGCCCCGCTAGCCCTATGACGACGGCGGCTCTCAGCTCCCTTACGGAAGCAGGGGGACGTCAGCAAGGACCCAACAGCTCCGACAGCTGTCCCTCCGCCAGGCTCCATTGCTCCACCAACAGCCACGACACCACACCAGCTGGGTGCCAAGATCTCTCTGGCTGCCACCTTGGCATGTACTTAGGGCGCTAGCTATCCCCCGCTAGACACGTAGCACTCTGCTACACCCCCATTGTACACCTGGATCCTCTCCTTGCGCCTATAAAAGGAAGGACCAGAGCCTTCTTAGAGAAGGTTGGCCTCGCGGGAACGAGGGCAGGGGCAGGCGCTCTCTTGGGGCCGCTCGCTCCCCTCACCCGCGCGGACGCTTGTAACCCCCTACTGCAAGCGCACCCGACCTGGGCGCGGGACGAACACGAAGGCCGCGGGATCTCCGCCTCCCTCACGACCCGGCTCCGGCCACCTCGATCTTTCCCCCCTTCGCGCTCGCCCACGCGCTCGACCCATCTGGGCTGGGGCACGCGGCACACTCACTCGTCGGCTCAGGGACCCCCCGGTCTCGAAATGCCGACAAAACCTATGCATGAATAAGTGACATTAAAGAACATTATTGGGTATAAAAGTGGTCAAGGGCACAACTTGCCTTCAATGAGCTCCTGCTCAGCTACTTCTATCTGCTGGTCACCAGGATCCTCAGTCACAGGCTCTTCTACTCGCCACAATACAAACAAGCACAGTATATAGAGCAAATGAACATCACACCAAACATGTAAACAAAATACATAATAATAATCTACATATTAAAATAAAATCCTAGGAACAGGAATCATAATTTTTTGGAGTTATAGATTTTAAGTTATGAATTTTCAAAGGTTTTATGTGCTTGAAATAGGTTTAAGTGAGAGATTATTTTTCTTACTGTTTTCATGCCAAAACAAATACTCTAAGTGATAGAGGATAATATTACAAAATTTTAGAAACTGGAATGGGTTAATTTGGAGTTCGCATGAATTTTCTATGATTTATTAAAGTCCTAGCACTATGTTTTGTGTTAAAAAGTAATTTCTAAAATCAAATAACTGAAATTACAGGGCTATGGACTAGGTACACTATTTACAGGAAACTCAGGGGCCTCGGGGTAAGATGACCAAGACCCAGCGCACAGTCCACGTGGACTGCGGGTTTTATTCTGTAATAACATAAGGGTTCATGTGAAAAAGGGTCTCGGTTAAAGAGGTATGGGCAAATCCGAGCCGTCCGATCACAGCTACACGACCTGGATTAGATCTCTGAAATCTTTGAACCGGTACGCGATGCTAGCCTCACGATCCGCGATCAACGGACTGTGCTCCACATAATCGAGCGCGACGCGCACCCCTTGGATCTTAGATCTATGGTCGCTGCACGCCCGGCCGAAACGGTACGCAACACTTAATCTCAGCCATGCATCTAACTTTTGACCACCCACGCTAGTCGCCCCAACTCCGGCAGAACACCGGCGACCCCCAAAGCTACCGCAGCGGCGACGCCATGGCCGATCGGGCCGAACTCGAGTTCTAAGGTAATAGCACGCGATTAACCGAGAAATTAGGGATACCAGGGTTCGGCGAGTCGACCTATGGGTACATACCGGAATTTGGGACGGGGACTAGGTCAGTTGACGGTGAACTGCGGAGCCGCGGCGCAGCTCAAACACGACGAGAAATTGACTCCCAGTATCTCCGTAAAATGCGCCCCTGAGCTCAAGCACCGACGGCGGCTTCACCCCGATGACCCAGGGCAACACTCTGAAGGAAGCACGGCGGTATTGGCTATTTTGCCACGACGACGCGACTCTCCGACCGCGCGAGATGCCAGAGGTGATGGGGAGGAGAGAAACGGCAGGGAACTCAAGGCACCACTATATGGTCTTCGCACGGGCAGTCTGGGGTCGTGATTGGGTTAGTCTCCGATCGCACGCGCATAGTTCACCGCGTATTTCGTGAAGTCCGTTGATGCGGCCACTCGCAAGTTCTGTTGCAACAGCACGCCGCGAGGAAAGGGGAACCCTGACGGGTGGGTCCCACACGTAAGCGCTAACAGACGAAGTGCAGCATCCAGTTGGCTGACGAAGTGGCCCCAGCGATCAGCGGCACACGAAGTGCGAGCGCGCCCAAGTGACCGGCCACTGGGCCACACCCGTCAGTGCGAGAGGCGTGCGTGAGAGCATGCACAGAGTGGGCCGCGCGTTGGGGTGAGCTGATGGGCCGATTTGGGATCTGCGGTCCAGGTAGGTTCTTTCTCCCCTATTCTTTTTATTTCCTATTTTCCTTTCTTGTTTTCTTTTGTTCTTAACTATTTTGAATTTAAATTTGAATTTTGAATACGAATTTCACCATTGAGCCAAGTATACAAATTCAAGCTTCTAGTGGAGGAATAATATATTTTTATTTACTTATTTTATCCACAAAATTCTTATTTTCTTCTCTTTTCTAAATGCTACAATTCCTTTTGGATTTTAAATTCCACTTTGGACTTTAATATTTTTCTTGTCACATTATCTTTATATTGTCACAAAAATGCACACAAAAATAAAATCCCAACATGATGCATGTATTATTTTTGGGTATCTCTTGTTAATTATGTGTTTGTGTAAGTAATGTGTCCACATGAAATGATAAACATTGGTAACACTTATGGATATAGAGTAATATAATTTCTCTTTTTAGGCCTTTCTTACAAAGTGGGTGTTACAAATCCTACCCCCCTTAACAAGAATCTCACCCTCGAGATTTAGGAAGAACGAGGAAAAAGATGGGGAAAATCTATACGAAGCTCTTCTTCTCTTTCCCAAGTTGCTTCATCTTCTCCGTGGTGACTCCATTGCACTTTGCACATCTTTATCACCTTATTCCTTGTAACTCTAGTCAAAGTGTCAAAAATCTTGATTGGATACTCCGTGTAAGTCAAATCACCCTGAACACTGAGCTCTTCCATTGGTAATTGTTCCTTAGGGACACGGAGACACTTCTTAAGTTGAGACACATGAAATACATTATGCACATCCCATAGACTGTCAGGTAACTCGAGTTGGTATGCCATCTCCCCAACTCACCTAAAGATCATGAATGGTCCAATAAAGTGAGGGGACAATTTGCCCTTAACTTTAAATCTCCTCATTCCACGAAGTGGTGACACCTTGAGGTACACATAATCTCCTTCCTCAAATTCCAGTGGTCTCCTTCTATTATCAGCATAGCTCTTTTGCCTGGTTTGAGCTACCCTCAAATTCTCTCGAATCATACGGACTTGTTCTTCTGCTTGTTGAATCAGTTCAGGCCCAAAGAACTATCTTTCTCCAGTCTAATCCCAATATAGAGGAGTCCTGCACTTCCTCCCATATAAAGCCTCAAAAGGTGACATCTTCAGTCTGGCCTGATAACTATTATTATATGAGAACTCAGCATATGGTAGACTCTTATCCCAACTTCCTCCATGCTGAAGGGCACAAGCTCCCAACATATCTTCCAATACTTGGTTAGTCCTTTCAGTCTGTCCATCAGTCTGGGGTGATAGGTTGTACTAAAATTCAACTTCGTACTCATATTCTCATGAAAGTGTCTCTAGAATCTTGAGGTAAACTATGAACCTCGATCAGACACGATCTTCTTCGGTACTCCATGTAAACACACAATCTAAGCCATATATAACTCTGCTAGCTGAGAGCCTTTATAAGTAGTCTTGACAGGAATGAAGTGAGCTACTTTAGTCAATCTATCCACAATCACCCATATAGCTTCATATCCTTTCTGGGTGTGAGGCAATCCAGTAATAAAATCCATACCAATCTCTTCCCACTTCCACTCGGGTATCTTCAGTGGGTGCAATAGTCCAGCTGGCCTCTGGTGTTTAGCTTTAACTCTTTGACACACATCGCACTTAGCCACATGTGCAGCCACATCTCTCTTCAATCCATACCACCAATATTTTTGCTTCAAATCCTGATACATCTTGGTGCTCCCAGGATGAATAGAATAATTCGAGTCATGGGCCTCCTTTAGAATAGTCTCACGAAGGCTTTCAATATCAGGAACACATATCCTATCCTTAAACCATACGGTGCCTTGCTCATCTTCCGTAAATTCTGGACCTCGACCTTTAGTAATCAGATCCTTAATCTCTTGTATTTTAGCATCACCAATTTGTCCTTTGCGGATCTCTTGCTCCAAAGTAGGTTCCACATCAATAGTAACTCCTTCAGTGTGAGCAACTATCCCCAGGTTAAGTCTCCTGAAATCCTCAATAATCTCATCGGGTAGCTGGGCAACAACAACTGAATGAACATGCTCCTTTCGACTCAAAGCATCTGCAACCAAATTTGCCTTGCCCGGGTGATAGTGAATCTCTAAATCATAATCCTTAATAAGCTCCAACCAACGACATTGCCTAAGGTTGATATCCTTCTGATTGAATATATACTTCAAACTCTTATGATCCATATACACTTGGCACTTGGTCCCCATGATATAATGTCTCCATATCTTAAGCGCATGCACAACGGCTGCCAGTTCTAAGTCATAAGTGGGGTAGTTCAACTCGTGTTTCCGCAATTGATGAGACACATAAGCAATCACATGTCCTTCTTGCATGAGCACACATCCCAAGCCTTGGCCACATGCATCATAATAAATATCAAATCCCTTCTGTAGATCTGGCATAACCAACACTGGCGGTGACATCAATCTCTTCTTTAATTGATCAAAACTATCTTGGCACTTCTCATCCCACTTAAATTCCCTTCCTTTCTCCAGAAGCGAGGTCATAGGCTTGGAAATCTTTGAAAATCCTTCAATAATTCTCCGATAATATCCTGCAAGTCCCAAGAAACTCCAAATCTCCGTAACTGTAGTGGGTACTTTCCACTCCATTATCTCCTTGACCTTAGCAGGATCCACTGATATTCCGCCATTAGAAATTATATGTCCAAGAAATGGCACCTCACCAATCCAAAACTCGCACTTGCTAAACTTGGCGTAGAGTTGATTATCTCGTAGCTTCTGTAGCACCAATCTCAGATGTTCCTCATGATCACTATCACTCTTGGAATAGATAAGAATATCATCGATGAATACCACGACGAATCTGTCCAAATACTCCATAAACACCATATTCATTAAATTCATAAAATAAGCTGGTGCATTGGTTAATCCAAACGACATATCAGTGAACTCATATAATCCATATCGAGTCGAGAATGCTGTCTTGGGAATATCCGATGGTCTAATCCTCATCTGATGGTAACCCAATCAGAGATCAATCTTCGAGAATACCCTTGCACCTCTCATATGATCAAATAAGTCTTCAATGCGGGGCAACAGATACTTGTTCTTCACCGTAACATCGTTAAGTGATCTATAATCCACACACATCCTTTGTGATCCATCCTTCTTCTGTACAAACAGAACCGGCGCTCCCCAAGGTGAGGAGCTCGGATGAATGTACCCAGCCTCTTGCAACTCCGTTAACTATTTCTTAAGTTCCTTTAACTCCTCTATGGACATCCTGTATGGCCATTTAGAAATAGGGGCAGTTCCAGGTAGAAGATCAATTACAAACTCAACTTCCCTATCTGGTGGCATCCCTGTTAACTCCTCTAGAAAGACATTCGGAAAATCTCTAACCACACGGATGTTGTCACCAACAAACTCCTCAGGTATAAAGAACATCGCACGTTTGCATGAGGTAGTTACTGCAATTTTAACTTGAAACCTTTCTCCTTTAGGGCTGGTGAGTTCTATGGTACCCCTACCACATGCTATAATGGCCTTTGCCTTCCTTAACCA
This sequence comes from Zea luxurians, assembly GCA_029449295.1. Taxonomy (NCBI): domain Eukaryota; kingdom Viridiplantae; phylum Streptophyta; class Magnoliopsida; order Poales; family Poaceae; genus Zea; species Zea luxurians. Next base: position 3,094,137 of record JAOPSE010000077.1, on the reverse strand, counting down.
AGACATACCAAGGATCAGATCTATACTGCTTTCCTCTAATATTATAGCAGTAGCTCCAAATTCTCTTCCCATAATAGTTAATGTCAATCTACGTGTCATTTGATTTGCCTCAATAAGCCCTTTAGGTGTAATTACTATCATTGGTTTTCTCATATTTAGCAGTGGTATCTCATTTGTGTTGACATATCGAGCAGACATAAATGAATGTGTAGCACCCGAATCAAATAATATAGTCGCAGGAATAGCATTAACGTAAAACATACCAAGTACGATGTCAGCACCATCCGGAATAGCATCAACGCTGACTTGATTAACCCTGGCAATGGAGTATCCCTTGCCAGATCCTGGAGTCTGTTGCTTATTCTGAGCTGGGGTAGTAGCAATCCTCTATGGGCAAACATTTGCATAATGTCCAGTCTTCCCACACTTGAAACAAGTAGTGTCTGCACTCTGTCCTAAAAACTTCGTCGGGGTGCCAGTGGGGGTAGCCTGACGAGTCGGTGGAGTCCTCTGAGGTGATTGTTGAACTGGGCGCTGGCCTCTGCCAGTATAAACTGGTGTGCCCTGGGGTGAACTGTAGCGAGGACGAACACTGTTGCTTCCTTATCCTTGAGATATAGCTTTCCTCTTCAAATCTCCCAGCTGAACATGCTTGTGTTCAATAGCTAGAGCTTTATCAAGCAGCCTCTGAAATGATGGAAATGTATGTGCCACTAGAGCATACTGCAGGGGTCTATTAAGTCCTTCAATAAAATGCTCCTGCTTCCTCTCATCTTCAGCAACTTCATCAGGGGCATATCGGGATAACTGGATGAACTTGTCGCGGTACTCGCTGACTGACATACTTTCTTGCTTCAGCAATAGACATTCCTTCTTCTTAATCTTCATCAATCCAGCTGGTATACGATAGTTAATGAACTATGTACTGAACTCTGCCCAAGTAATAGTATCAGCAGCATCGTGGGCAGCAGTATATGAATCCCACCAATCAGCAGCAGGACCTGTCAGACGGCCAGAAGCATATAACACCTTCTCCCGGTCAGTGCACTGAGCAATGTTCAACATCTTTTCTATGGACTTCAGCCAATCATCTATGTCTAGTGGATCAGGAGAGCTAGAAAATGTCGGTGCTTTATGGCTCATGAACTCCCGGTGCTTATCTCGGGGTGGAACTGGTGGTGGTGATGGAGGTAATGGTACTTGTTGTTGTTGCTGCTATTGCTGTTGTTGTTGCAGTTGCTATTGCGCCCTTCTCTCCTGGTGTATCTCTTCTCGCTCTTGGCGCAGCTCCTAGCGTATCTCTTCTCATTCCTGGTGCATCTCCTGGTGTTCTTGCTGCATTTGAGCACGCATATCTGCCATAGTGTTCGCCATTTGTTGCATCATCCTCATTTGAGCTGCAACCAGTGGGTCAACTCCGTCTGGTGGAGGATTAGGAGGATTCATCACTGCTGGTTGTGGCTGGGGTTGTCTAAATATCCTCCGAGTGTGTCGTCTGGGAGGTAGATCAATTCCACCACCCCTCCTGGTAATGACCATCTGAGTTAGATACATATGGTAAGAGAATAGTAGACAAGGCAGGTAGTTACGAATCATGTTACTTTGGGGGATTTATTAGCTAAGCAGATTAATGTTTTACCTACTAAAGCTAACTCAATATCTTATGGTGGTACATGCTAAGATGTCCATCTATAATAATTCAATCAATCAAAGAAGTAAATCAGGCATTTATCATCAGAACAATCAACCAATCATTTTTAAATAGAGAAAATAGTTTTAATTTTGTCTTAGGTTCCCTATCTAAAGATCATAGTGATAGGATTCCAAGGTGTGAAATCCATCTTGTCTTAGAGTAGAAAAGATAAGAGTAATCAGAGTAGAAGAGCAAAAGGTGAGACAAGATCAAGACAAGATGAGTATAGAAAGAATCAGAGTAAGATAAGTAGGTAAGGGTTTTATCCATTTCTATCTAGGTTTCGTCCTACAGTCAACATTTCCTCTGATACCACTTCTGTCACACCCGGGCTTTAAGGAACAAAGCCGGGTGCATCTCACACATGCGCCAAGAAGACAACATATATAATAACAGAGTGTATAGAGATAAATGTCACAATAACATCAGAGTATTTATTACATAGCAGAAGTCTTACTACAAAATAAAAGATAAATGTAAAACGAACTAAGGATCGTCCTTGGCGCAGAAGTCAACTAGGAAACGCCACCTAGATCAGATCAAACTCCTCGCCTTGTGGCTCCTCCTGAATCACCTGTTCTTCTCTTGTGGGGGGTGTGAGACATCAAGGGTGAGCTCACACATGATCATAGCTCAACAAGTTGTGGGGAACTGGTGGGCATGAACTCACCAAAGGTGGGAGTTCATGTGATGTGTAAGGCTAATCAACAACAAGGGTTAAAGCTGAGCATTGCTTTTAATTAGTTGGTCAAAATTTTATTAGCAGTTACTAGATGTAAGTAAGTACCAAACCTTAATAAAAATAATAGAACAAAATTAATAATAAACCCATGCATATGCAAATGACAAAATTGAATTTAAGTTACATAAATTAATCATCAGAGAGTCCTGAGCTGCTCATGACCATGAGCTCGGCTAGTATACCAGTTTTACACTCTGCAGAGGTTGTACCCTTTACCCACAAGTCATGTTACCTATCTGCCAAGGGATCGTGACTCCCATACACCTCTACCTAGGAAGCGAGGCAGGGCAACACTACGAGGCCTTTACAAAGTTCCACTAGCTTCCGAAAACCCGCTATAGTTTATGGGAAGAGCACTTGCAAGAATCCCCTGTCTGACCGCCATCGCAGCAAAACCAACCCGAGAACCTCCTTGCATGCAACTCCCCTACTGCTCTTGCCCCTTTCGGGTAAGGTAGTCTTCCACTAGCTTTCCTAATTAGTTAGCCAAGAGGTCCCATTCCTCCCTTGTGGTGGCACGTGTTTCTCAAGTTAAGCTCCATGTTCTAATTAACATTAATGATCTTGACGTGAACATAAATAGAATAACAAAATAACTGGAACATGGATATAATAAATGATTATCCCAAAACCATGTAAAGCAATAGCAAACTACCCAAGTGATTCAGGTGTAAACAAGGTAGTGAGAGAAACAATCTAGGGTGACCTATCGAGTCCTATCAAAAATAAACCTATGCATGAATAAGTGACATTAAAGAACATTATTGAGTGTAAAAGTGGTCAAGGGCACAACTTGCCTTCAATGAGCTCCTGCTCAGCTACTTCTATCTGCTTGTCACCAGGATCCTCAGTCACAGGCTCTTCTACTCGCCACAATACAAACAAGCACAGTGTATATAGAGAAAATTAACATCACACCAAACATATAAACAAAATACATAATAATAATCTACATATTAAAATAAATCCTAGGAACAGGAATCATAATTTTTTGGAGTTATAGATTTTAAGTTATGAATTTTCAAAGGTTTTATGTGCTTGAAATAGGTTTAGGTGAGAGATTATTTTTCTTACTGTTTTCATACCAAAACAGAGACTCTAAGTGATAGAGGATAATATTACAAAAAATTAGAAACTGGAATGGGTTAATTTGGAGTTCGCATGAATTTTCTATGATTTATTAAAGTCCTAGCACTATTTTTGTGTTAAAGAGTAATTTCTAAAATCAAATAACTGAAATTATAGGGCTATGGACTGGGCGCACTATTTACAGGGAACTCAGGGGCCTCGGGGTAAGATGACCAAGACCCAGCGCACAGTCCACGTGGACTGCGGGTTTTATTCTGTAATAACTTAAGGGTTCATGTGAAAAAGGGTCTCAATTAAAGAGGTATGGGCAAATCCGAGCCGTCCGATCATAGCTACATGGCCCGAATTAGATCTCTGAAATCTTTGAACCGGTACGCAATGCTAGCCTCACGATCCACGATCAATGGACCGTGCTCCACATAATCGAGCGCGACGCGCACCCTTTGGATCTTAGATCTACTGTCGCTGCACGCCCGGTCGAAACGGTACGCAACACTTAATCTCAGCCGTGCATCTAACTTTTGACCGCCCATGCTAGTCGCCCCAACTACGGCAGAACACCGGCGACCCCCAAAGCTACCGCGGCGGCGACGCCATGGCCGATCGGGCCGAACTCGAGTTCTAAGGTAATAACACGCGATTAACCGAGAAATTAGGGATACCAGGGTTCGGCGAGTCGACCTATGGGTACATACCGAAATTTGGGACGGGGACTAGGTCAGTTGACGGTGAACTGCGGAGCCGCGGCGCAGCTTGAACACGGCGAGAACTTGACTCCCGGTATCTCCGTAAAACGCGCCCCCTGAGCTCGAGCACCGACGGTGGCTTCACCCCGATGACCCAGGGCAACACTCTGAAGGAAGCACGACGGTATTGGCTATGTTTGCCGCGATGGCGCGACTCTCCGATCGCGCGAGATGCCAGAGGTTATGGGGAGGAGAGAAACATCAGGGAACTCACGACGCCACTATATGGTCTTCGCACGGGCAGTCCGGGGTCGTGATTGGGTTAGTCCCCGATCCCACGCGCAGAGTTCGCCGCGATTTCGCGAGGTCCGTTGCTGCGGCCGCGCGCAAGTTATGTTGCAACAGCACGCTGCGAGGAAAGGGGAACCCTGACAGGTGGGTCCCACACATAAGCGCTAATAGACGAAGTGCGGCATCCAATTGGCTGACGAAGTGGCCCCAACGATCAGCGACACACGAAGTGCGAGCGCGCCCAAGTGACCGGCCACTGGGCCACACCCGTCAGTGCGAGAGGCGCGCGTGAGAGCATGCGCAGAGTGGGCCGCGCGTCGGGGTGAGTTGATGGGCCGATTTGGGATCTGCGGCCCAGGTAGGTTCTTTCTCCCCTATTCTTTTTATTTTCTATTTTTCCTTTCTTGTTTTCTTTTGTTCTTAACTATTTTGAATTTAAATTTTAATTTTGAATACGAATTTCACCATTGAGCCAAGTATACAAATTCAAGCTTCTAGTGGAGGAATAATATATTTTTATTTACTTATTTTATCCATAAAATTCTTATTTCCTTCTCTTTTCTAAATTCTACAATTGCTTTTGGATTTTAAATTTCACTTTAGACTTTAATATTTTTCTTGTCATATTATCTTTATATCGTCACAAAAATGCACACAAAAATAAAATCCCAGCATGATGCATGTATTATTTTTGGGTATCTCTTGTTAATTATGTGTTTGTGTAAGTAATGTGTCCACATGAAATGATAAACATTGGTAACACTTATGGATATAGAATAATATAATTTCTCTTTTTAGACCTTTCTTACAAAGTGGGTGTTACATCAAGCTGACCTTATCTTTATGAAATTCCAGTATATATATATTTTTATACACCTGAAATTCTTTTTATGCCATTAGCAGGTGTGGTATAGAAACAAGGGTACATCATGTTTTACCTATTTGGTGAGTGTTGACATAGAATGTGTGTACTATGGCATAATCGAGATTTCTTTGGGGTCTGAATTAGGGATCATTGGTTGTAGTGTTGGATGCCATTATCTGAGTTGGGATAACAATTGCGGTATATGGGGTAGGTAGATTGAACAAAGTTTTACTTCGCTTGTAAGATAAATGGGTTGGGCAACCTATAACATAGGCTAGGTCGTGATTTCATGGACGAGTTGGTCTAAAACACCAATTTAGATTTAAAACCCATTTATAAGAATATGGTTTAGTTAATACTTGTAACATAGATTAGACTATATTAGATTAGGTAGGGTCTAGGTTAGATTGGATATAACTGGATTAAACTTAGTTTAAGTTAGATAAATCTACCAGGGTAGAATATGTATTATTAATGTGTTAGAATCCTTTGAGATAGGATGATTTATATAGTGTAGGTAGGTCAGAATCTGTGTCAGGTTAACACAGAGGGGTTATGCATCAATCTGATGGTTAAGGTAGTTGCATATGGTTAGGTAATCGTATGTGGTCCAGTTAATCTAGGGCACCAATTTAGGTTAAAGCATGCTTACAGAAGTAGGGTTCAATCTATTTTCCCAGTATTATCTATCATGTTTGTCCATTAGATTAGATCTGATCAGGACTATATTGGTATAACCAGATTAGACTAGATGAGATCTACTAATATATTTTTTTGGGGATAGATCAAGTTTGTGACACTGTTATGAGATAAGCAAAGGATAAGTATGCTTATTAAGACAAGATGAGCCACTAAGAATAAGATATAATCTTTTGAGTTTAGTTAGATTTATTAGGGTAAGATAGAATCTTTTCGAGATAAGATGGATCTTGTTAATATAAGAAAGAATCTTTTAAGATAAGGGAGAATTTGTTAAGATAGGAGAGAGTCTTTTAAGATAAGAGGGATCTCTATGAAATAGATACATTTTAATGGAGGATGATCTAAGTTGTTTAGTTATCTTATGAATTCTACTTATGCCTATACGTGTATGCAGATATAATTGTGGACATTACTCCACAACTAATCACACTCAATCAAAGATCCAAATCAGACATGTATCACAAGAACAAGCACTCAAGCGTATAGATACCTATAAAAATAGTTTTGTTTTTTTTGTTCCTAGGAGTAGGTCTCCTATTCCTAAAGTCACTTTAGGCACAGGATTTTAAAGTGTGAAATCCACATTTGTCTTTAGATATAAAAGGTAAGAATAATCAGAGAAAAGCGGAAATAGATGAGAAAAGATTAAGATAAGTTTAGAAAAGAATCCGAGTAGTAAAGGTAAGGTTAATCAGAGTAGAACATTAGAATATGAGACTGGATCAAGAAAAGTACAGAAAGAATCATAGTAAGGTAAGTAGGTAATGGTTGTCCAGTTCTATCTAAGTTTCGTCCTACAGTCAACATTCCTCTAATACCACTTCTGTCACACCCGGATTTAAGGGACAAAGCCGGGTGCATCTCATACATGCGCCAAAGAAGACAACATATATAATAACAGAGTGTATAGAGATAAATGTCATAATAATCAGAGTACTTATTACATAGGGGAAGTCTTACAAAATAAAAGGTAAATATAAAAGGATCTAAAATCCATTCTTGGCGCTAGAAAGTCGACTGGGAGACGCCACCTAGATCAAATCGAACTCCTCGTTGTGGCTCCTCTTGTACCACCTGTTCTTCTCCTGTGGGGGGTGTGAGACAGCAAGGGTGAGCTCACACATGTGTATCGCTCAACAAGTTGTGGGGAATAATGTGGCATGAACTCACCAAAGGTAGGAGTTCATGTGATGTGTAAAGCTGATCAACAATAGAGGTTAAAGCTGAGCATTGCTTTTAATAAGTTGGTCAAATTTTATTAGCAGTTACTAAGTGTAAGTAAATACCAAACCATAATAAATAATAGAACAAAATTAATAAATAATCCCATGCAATGCAAATGACAAGTTGAATTTAAGTTCCATAAATTAATCATGCGAGAGCCCTAAGCTGCTCATGACCGTGAGCTCGACTAGTATACCAGTTTTACACTCTGCAGAGGTTGTACCCTTTACCCACAAGTCGTATATCCCATGTCGCCAGAGTTTGCAAGGCCCTTAGACACTACCAAGGTGAATGGCTAGGGATCCACTACGAGGCCTTTACAAAGTTCCACTAGCTTCCGAAAACCCGCTACAGTTTATGGGAAGAGCACTTGCAAGAATCCCCCGTCTGATCGCCATCGCAGCAAAATCAACCCAAGAACCTCCTTGCATGCAACTCCCCTACTGCCCTTGCCCCTTTCAGGTAAGGTAGTCTTCCACTAGCTTTCCTAATTAGTTAGCCAAGGGGTCCCATTCCTCCCTTGTGGTGGCACGTGTTTCTCAAGTTAAGCTTCATGTTCCAATTAAAGATAATAATAATCTTGACATGAACATAAATAAAATGACAGAATAATTGGAACATGGATATAATGAAATATTAACCCATAACCATATAGAGCAATAGCAAAACTACTCAAATGATTAAGGGGTAAAACAAGGTAAAAAGGATAAACAGACTAGGGTGACCTATTGGTTCCCATCAAAATTAAACCTATGCATTGAATAGTGATAATAAAGAGTATTATTGGGTAATAAAAGTGGATCAAGGGCACAACTTGCCTGGCACTTGAGATTCTAGTTACCAGGGTGATTCTTCAGATCCTCGACCTCACCGCTAGTCATAGCAATACAAACAAACATGGTATAGATAAAATTAACATCACACCAAGCATAAGTACAAATTGAATGATAATGATCTACGTGAAGCTACGAGATCGTGGGAACGAGAACCACTAAAATTGGAGTTACGGTTAAGGAGTTATGATTTTATAGAGGATTTATGTGATTAAAATATTAAACTATATTATAAATTGGTTAATATAAATCATATAAGAGGTTATTCTATAAATAATTATCTCAACTTTAATCTAAGTTATAAATTATCCATTGATCATATTTTTGTAAATTATAATGATAAGCAAATTAACAAGACTAACCAACGTAAGTTAAATACAGATCTAATTATAAAATAATGAGACATGGTATAATAAATATTGTTATTGCATAGTAAATATTTATACGAGACTAACATAACTTGAACGGATCTAATCGAAGTCATAGATTTTAAGTTATGAATTTCTAATGATTTTATATGTTAAGTACAAGATTAATTAGGAAATAAATTTTAATGTGGCTTTCATGTCAAAGCAGTGGCACTATCTGATAAACAAGGAACAATTGGATCTATACCATTAAAAGATCCAAACTTTAGATATATACCATGGACCCCACATGTCATTGACTCATGTGGACCCACATGTAAGTGAGATAGTAATGGTATGGATCCAAAGTGGTGATCTTTTAATGGTATGGATCCAAATTTCCCGATAAACAATATTATTACAAAATTATAGAAACTGGAATGGGTCAATTTGGACCCAATATGAATTTTATATGAGTTAAACAAGTTTTAGGAATTGTTTTTATATTAAAAATTCAATTTCTAATTCAATTTCTCTATTTTTCTTATTCACTGGACTGCGCCCCAAAATCTGAGAAACGCAGGGGCTAATGCGCAATTATTCCTAAGACACAGAGTACCCACGTGGTGGACCGCGGGCTGAATCTTGAATAACCTAGGGACTCTTACGTGAAATGCAACGGCGAAGGGGTATCGTGGATTCTGGATCGTCCGATCGAAAACCGACGCATCGGATTAGATCGACGTTTTATAAAATAGGTAACTCGCCCCGACTGTCCGATCCGGAGTATACGACATGGATTAGGCCACACTCAACAGCAACCAGAACGCGAGGGACCGTTGGATCAAATGCTATGGTCCAGATTCACCCTTGCTCCCACGATGCGCACGTCTGTTTATAGCCCTCAATCTTTGGATCGACGACCGAGCACTCGTCATCTCGGCGAGACGCCTAGGCGTTGATGGTGGCCCGCCCGACGGCGGACACGCCATAGCCATGCCCATGGTTTCTCTCCCTTATCCGAGCGCGCGGCCAAGGAACCATACCCAATCTAAGCCATAGATCAACACAACAACAGTCAGGTCCCCTTCATCTACCGCTATCCGAGGTCGACAGAGCTCTAGCCCCCATGGTGGCGCACTGCGCAGACCGGTAGGAGCACCGACGTAGGCCCCACTAATCACCCGACGCCCACAACCGCCCCCATGAGATCCGACCCAAGTAGACGACCAAGGTAAACATGGAGGATGACCATGGACCTTGAGCTGCAAGGATAGGCGGAGACGCCAGGACCGTGATGCCAGTTTGGGGAGCTCTGGCCGCATCCCACCGGTTCGATGCGAGGCACCCGCGAGTCTTGCCGAACTCCCAGAGCGTGCGCCGAGAACGAGATGACGACAAGTTAGAGTTCCGCCGCTGCCATTCCCCAACTCACGACCTCCCGCCCTGCAGCTCTCTCCACCTCGGTTGCGCTGGCTCGGTAAAAGGGAAGTCATGGCTGGTCGATCAAACCTCCCAGGGAAGAACGGGCTTATAACCACCAGGGAACGGTGTTGCCCACATTTATGGACGTGAGGGAGATCAGAGGAGAGGGCGGCAGAGTCAAGCCCTGCCTGGTATCGCGTAGGTCCGTTGGGGACACGGAGTATGCGGCTTAGTATGTTATGGAGACAATTCTGACAATATGGGCCCGCCAGGCAGAGACACAAGTGTGTGCGCGTGTAGGAAAGCGTCTGGCGGCGCGATGGGCTCTGGCTTCGCGAGATAGCAAAAGGGAAAGATGCCAGGGCAGTGGAAAAAAAGAAAAAGGTAACTAGGCCGACGCGGCTGTTGCTGGGCCCGCGCGGCTGTGGCTTTAAACTGGGCCGAGTAAGGATTCAGCCCAACAGTAAGTAAGTGAAAGGAAAATAGGGTCAAACCTTTTTCCTAAATGATTTTGGTGGTTGAATGCCCAACACAAATAATTGGACTAACTAGTTTGCTCTAGATTATGTATTCTACAGGTGCATAAAAGTTTAACACAAACCAATAAAAGATCAAAGTTAGGGTTCAAAAGAAAGGAGCAAAGGAAACCGAAGTGTGCCCTGGTCTGACGCACCGGACTGTCCGGTGCACTAGGAACCGTACATTCTGAACTCCTCAGCTTCGGGTTTCTCGGAGGCCGCTCTGCTATAATTCACCGGACTATCCGGTGTAGCACCGGACTGTCCGGTGCGCTAAGCGGAGAAATGGCTACTACGCCAACGGTCGTCTGCAAAAGTGAACAGTGCGCATGAACAGTGTGTGGACAGTTCGCGCAGAGTCAGAGCAGCGCCAGAAGGCGCACCGGACAGTGAACAGTGCCTGTCCAGTGCGGCACCGGACTGTCCGGTGCCCCAAGAAGTCATTGCTCCAATGGTTGAAACTATGAGAACCCTAACGGTTGGGTGACGTGGCAGTGTCCGGTGGTGCACCGGACTGTCCGGTGCGCCCATCGACAGCAGCCTTCCCCAACGGTTGAATTGGTGATTGGGGGCTATAAATACCCCACAACCACCTCCACTCCAACCATCCAAGCATTCACTACTCCCCATTCAATACAAGAGCAATACACAACACTCCAAGACACAAATCAAAGCCTCCGATCAAATCAAAGTCCACAATTCAACTCTAGTTTTTAGGACTTGTGAGAAGATCGACTTGTGTTCTTTTATTGCTCTTATTGCTTGGTTGGCTTTCTTCTTTCTCTCATTCTTACTCTCAAATCCTTGTAAGCGAAGCAAGAGACACCAATTATGTGGTGGTCCTTGCGGGGTCTAAGTGACCCAGGAAATCAAGGAAGAAAGCTCACTCGGTCTAAGTGACCGTTTGAGAGAGGGAAAGGGTTGAAAGAGACCCGGTCTTTGTGACCACCTCAACGGGGATTAGGTTCTCAAGAACCGAACCTCGGTAAAACAAATCACCGTGTCACTCTCTTTATTTCTTGGTTGATTTGTTTTTCGTCCTCTCTTTGGGACTCGAATTTAATTCTAACGCTAACCCCGACTTGTAGTTGTGCTTTAAGTTTGTAAATTTCAGTTTCTGCCTATTCACCCCCTCTAGGTGACTTTCAATTGGTATCAAAGCCCGGTACTTCATTAGAGTTTAACCACTCGAAGTGATGTCAGGAGATCACGCCAAGAAGGAGATCATGACCGGCGGTGACAAGTCTACAAGCCACGGGAAGGCTCCATCGGGGGAGTCCGGCAACAAAATGAAGGGATCCCCTTCACATGTTAAGTCGCATCGGAGCAGCGACAAAAAAAGAAGATGAAGAAGGTGGTCTACTACGAGACCGATTCTTCGTCGCCATCCACCTCCGGCTCCAACGTTCCGTCCGTCACTTCTAAGTGCCATGAGCGTAAGAAGTTTAGTAAGATCCCCTTACGCTATCCTCGCATTTCCAAACGCACTCCTTTACTTTCCGTCCCATTAGGCAAACCACCAGTTTTTGACAATGAAGATTATTGTATGTGGAGTGATAAAATGAGGCATCATTTAACCTCACTCCATGCTAGCATTTGGGACATTGTTGAGTTTGGAGCGCAGGTACCATCCGTGGGGGATGAAGGCTACAATTCAGACGAGGTGGCACAAATCAAGCACTTTGATTCCCAAGCAACTACTATACTCCTCACCTCTCTATGTCGAGAGGAGTACAATAAGGTGCAAGGGTTGAAAAGTGCCAAGGAGATTTGGGACATACTAAAGACCGCGCACGAAGGAGACGAGGTGACCAAGATCACCAAGCGGGAAACGATCGAGGGGAGCTCGGTCGATTCGTCCTCAACCAAGGAGAGGAGCCACAAGCAATGTACAACCGGCTCAAGCCCTTGGTCAACTAAGTGCGCAACCTCGGGAGCACAAAATGGGATGACCATGAAATGGTCAAGGTTATTATAAGATCACTCGTTTTTCGTAATCCTACGCAAGTTCAATTAATTCGTGGTGATCCTAGATACAAGCTAATGTCTCCCGAGGAAGTGATAGGAAAGTTTGTGAGCTTTGAATTGATGATCAAAGGCTCCAAACAAATCATCAACTTGGAGCAAGGCGCCACCTTCACACCCGAGGTGCAACCCGTCGCATTCAAGGCGACGGAGGAGAAGAAAGAAGAGTCTACATCAAGTAGGCTCCCCATTGATGCCTCCAAGCTTGACAATGAGGAGATGGCACTCATCATCAAGAGCTTTCGCCAAATCCTCAAGCAAAGGAGGGGGAAGGACTACAAACCTCGCTCTAGGAGGGTGTGCTACAAATGTGGTAAGTCCGATCATTTTATTGCAAAATGTCCTATGTCTAGTGATAGTGACAGGGGCGACGACAAGAGGGGAAAGAAGAAGGAAAAGAAGAGATATTACAAGAAGAAGGGCGGCGATGCCCACATATGTCGGGAATGGGACTCCGACAAGAGCTCCACCGACTCCTCCTCTGACGAGGACGCCGCCAACATCGCCGTCAACAAGGGTCTTCTCTTCCCCAACATCGGCCACAAATGTTTCATGGCAAAGGATGACAAGAAAAAGAAGATACAAGCTAGAACCACCTTCAAGTATACTACATCTAGTGATGAGGGTAGTTCTAGTGATGATGAAGAAAACTTGCTTAGTCTTTTTGCCAACCTTAACATGCAACAAAAGGAAAAATTAAATGAATTAATAGGTGCTATTCATGAGAAGGATGAACTCTTGGATAGTCAAGAGGAATTCCTTATTAAGGAAAATAAGAAGCATGTTAAGGTAAAGAATGCTTATGTTCAGGAGATAGAAAAATGTGAAAAATTGACTAATGAGCTTAGCATATGCCATGACACCATCTCCAACCTTAGAAATGAGAATGCTAATTTGATTGCTAAGGTTGAAAAATTAAATGCTTGTAATGATTCAATTGTCAGTCTTAGAAATGAAAATGATAGTTTAATTGCTAAGATTGATAAATTGAATGCATCACTTTCTAGCCTTAAAATTGAGAATGATAAGTTAATTGCTAAGCTAAAGATTTGATTGTTTGCAATGATTCCATTTCCAATCTTAGAGATGAGAATGCTATTTTACATGCTAAGACTGATGAATTAAATGTTTGCAAACCCTCTACATCTACTGTTGAGCATGTTTCTATTTGCACTAGATGTAGAGATATTAATGTTGATGCTATCCATGATCACCTAGCTTTAATTAAACAACAAAATAATCACATAGCTCAACTTACTACTAAAATTAATGAGCATGAGATAGAGAATGAAAATTTTAAATTTGCTAGAAGCATGCTTTATAATGGGAGACGCCTTGGCATTAAGGATGGCATTGGCTTCCAACAGGGAGATAATGTCAAGCTTAATGCCCCCAAGAAATTGTCTAATTTTGTTAAAGGTAAGGCTCCCATGGCTCAGGATAACGAGGGCTATATTTTATTTCCTGCTCGTTATCCTGAGCACAAGATTAGGAGAATTCATGCTAGGAAGTCTCATTCTGTTTCTCATCATGCTTTTATGTATAAGAATGAGGCATCTAGCTCTAGGCAATCAACCCATGTTAAATTGCCTAAAAAGAAATCTCCTTCTGCATCAAATGAGCCTATTATTTCATTTAAGACTTTTGATGCTTCTTATGTGCTGACTAACAAATCAGGCAAAGTAGTTGCCAAATATGTTGGGGCCAAACACAAGGGATCAAAGACTTGTGTTTGGGTACCCAAGGTGCTTGTTTCTAATGTGAAAGGACCCAAAATCATTTGGGTACCTAAGAACAAGGCCTAAACTTGTTTTATAGGTTTATGCATCCGGGGGCTCAAGTTGGATTATTGATAGCGGATGCACAAACCACATGACAGGGGAGAAAAGGATGTTCTCCTCCTACGAGAAAAACGATCATCCCCAAAAAGCTATCACATTCGGGGATGGAAATCAAGGTTTGGTCAAAGACTTGGTAAAATTGCTATATCACCTGACCACTCTATTTCCAATGTTTTTCTTGTAGATTCTTTAGATTACAATTTGCTTTCAGTTTCTCAATTATGCAAAATGAGTTACAACTGTATTTTTAGTGATACTGGTGTTACTGTCTTTAGAAGAAATGATGATTCAGTAGCATTTAAGGGAGTGTTAGAGGGTCAGCTGTACTTAGTTGATTTCAATAGAGCTGAACTTGACACTTGCTTAATTGCTAAGACTAATATGGGTTCGCTCTGGCATCGCCGACTAGCTCATGTTGGGATGAAGAATCTTCACAAGCTTCTAAAGGGAGAACACATTTTAGGATTAACAAATTTTCACTTTGAGAAAGATAGGGTTTGTAGCGCATGTCAAGCAAGAAAGCAAGTTGGTGCCCACCATTCACACAAGAACATCATGACTACTGACAGGCTGCTTGAGCTACTCCACATGGATATATTCGGCCCGATAGCTTACATAAGCATCGGCGGGAGTAAGTACTGTCTAGTAATTGTGGATGATTATTCTCGCTTCACTTGGGTATTCTTTTTGTAGGATAAATCACAAACCCAAGAGACCTTAAAGAGATTCTTGAGACGAGCTCAAAATGAGTTTGGCTTAAGGATCAAAAAGATTAGAAGCGACAATGGGACGGAGTTCAAGAACTCTCAAATTGAAGGCTTTCTTGAGGAGGAGGGCATCAAGCATGAGTTCTCTTCTCCCTAGACACCTTAACAAAATGGTGTAGTGGAGAGGAAGAATAGAACTCTACTTGACATGGCGAGGACCATGCTTGATGAGTACAAGACACCAGACCGGTTTTGGGCGGAAGCAATCAACACTGCTTGCTACTCCATCAACCGGCTCTACCTTCACCGAATCCTCAAGAAGACATCATATGAACTCCTTACCGGTAAAAAGCCCAATGTTTCATATTTTAGAGTCTTTGGTAGCAAATGTTTTATTCTTGTTAAAAGAGGTAGAAAATCTAAATTTGCTCCCAAGGCAGTAGAAGGCTTTTTACTTGGTTATGACTCAAACACAAGGGCATATAGAGTCTTCAACAAATCCACTAGATTAGTTGAGGTTTCTTGTGACATTGTGTTTGATGAGACTAATGGCTCCCAAGTGGAGCAAGTTGATCTTGATGAGCTAGATGATGAAGAGGCTCCGTGCATCACGCTAAGGAACATGTCCATTGGGGATGTGTGTCCTAAGGAATCCAAAGAGCCTCCACAAGCATAAGATCAACCGTCATCTTCCGTGCAAGCATCTCCACCAACTCAAGATGAGGAACAGGCTCAAGGTGATGAAGAAGAAGATCAAGAAGATGAGCCACCTGATCAAGGGGGAGATGAAGAAAATCAAGACAAGGAAGATGATCAGGATCAAAGACCACCACACCCAAGAGTCCATCAAGCGATTCAAAGAGATCACCCCGTGAACTCCATCCTCGGTGATATTCATAAGGGGGTAACCTCTCAATCTCGAGTCGCTCATTTTTGTGAACATTACTCTTTTGTGTCTTCTATTGAGCCATACAGGGTGGAAGATGCATTAAGAGATTCAGATTGGGTGTTGGCAATGCAAGAGGAGCTCAACAACTTCACGAGGAATAAGGTATGGCATTTAGTTCCACGTCCTAATCAAAATGTTGTAGGAACCAAGTGGGTATTCCGCAACAAGCAAGATGAGCATGGTGTGGTGACAAGGAACAAAGCTCGACTTGTGGCCAAGGGCTATTCACAAGTCGAAGGTTTGGATTTCGGTGAACCTATGCACCCGTAGCTAGGCTTGAGTCAATTCGCATATTACTTGCCTATGCTACTTACCATGGCTTTAAGCTTTATCAAATGGACGTGAAAAGTGCCTTCCTCAATGGACCAATCAAGGAAGAGGTCTATGTTGAGCAACCTCCTGGATTTGAAGATAGTGAGTACCCTAACCATGTCTATAAACTCTCAAAGGCGCTTTACGGGCTCAAGCAAGCCCCAAGAGCATGGTATGAGTGCCTTCGAGATTTTCTTATCACTAATGGCTTCAAAGTCGGAAAGGTCGATCCTACTCTCTTTACTAAAACAATTGCAAATGATTTATTTGTATGCCAAATCTATGTTGATGATATCATATTTGGGTCTACTAACAAATCTACTTGTGAAGAGTTTAGTAGGATCATGGTTAAAAAATTCGAGATGTCAATGATGGGGGAGTTGAGATATTTATTAGGATTCCAAATCAAGCAACTCCAAGAGGGCACCTTCATTAGCCAAATGAAGTATATTCAAGACATTCTTAAGAAGTTTGGAATGAAGGATGCCAAGCCCATCAAGACACCCATGGGAACCAATGGGCATCTCGACCTCGACATGGGAGGTAAATCCGTAGATCAAAAGGTATACCGGTCAATGATAGGATCTTTACTCTATTTATGTGCATCTCGACCGGATATTATGCTTTCTGTATGCATGTGTGCAAGGTCCAAGCCGATCCTAAGGAAGTTCACCATAGGGTCGTGAAAAGAATCATGAGATATTTAGTTTATACACCTAAGTTTGGGCTTTGGTACCCCAAGGGATCAACCTTTGATTTGATAGGATATTCTGATGCCGATTGGGCAGGGTGTAAAATTGATAGGAAGAGCACATCAGGGACTTGTCAGCTTCTGGGAAGATTCCTGGTGTCTTGGGCTTCAAAGAAACAAAATTCAGTAGCTCTATCAACCGCCAAAGCCGAGTATATTGCCGCAGGCCATTGTTGTGCACAATTACTTTGGATGAGGCAAACCCTCAGGGACTATGGCTACAAATTAAGCAAAGTCCCTCTCCTATGTGATAATGAGAGTGCTATCCGCATTGTGGAGAATTCCGTTGAACACAGCCGCACTAAGCACATAGACATTCGGCATCACTTTTTGAGAGATCACCAATAAAGGGGGATATCGAGATAGCATATATTAGCACCAAAGAATAATTAGCCGATATCTTTACCAAGCCTTTAGATGAGAAAACCTTTACCAAACTTAGGAATGAGCTAAATATACTTGATTCTCGGAACTTTGATTGACACTTTACACACATAGCTCATTTACATACCTTTGATCCTCTCTCTTTCATTTGCTATGACTAATGTGTTTCCAAGTGTATTTTTATGCTAAGTCGTAGATTGAAAGGGAAATGGAGTATTCGGCAAAGACAACGCTTCCACTCAACTCCATCGATTTCATTTACTCTTTGTCAGTATTCCATCATCTCTCCACACTGGTCTAATCTCTCACTCATATATTGTTTGCCAAAGGGGAGAAAATTTAAAGGGCTCTCAAACGTCTCCGTTTTTTACGATTAATGCCAAAGGGGGAGAGAATATTAGCCCAAGCAAAAGGACCGCACCACCACCAATTTCAAATTCAAAAATTTCGAAATAAAGTTTTCAATTAGTATCTTTCAAATTGGTATTCCTCTAAAAATTATATCTCAATTGGTATCTATATTTCAAATTGATATATATATATATATATCTCAAAACCCTCTTGAAAGCTAAAAGGAGAATTTCATTAAGGGGGAGTTTTGTTTAGTCAAAGGAAAAGCATTTGAAACCGGGGGAGAAATTTCAAAATCTTAAAAATGCTTCTTGCAATCTTATTCATATGCCTTTGACTATTTGCAAAAAGGATTTTGAAAAGACTTTTCAAAAGAATTTGCAAAAACAAAACTGTGGTGCATGTGTGGTCCAAAATGTTAAATAAAAGAAAGCAACCATGCATATCCATTGAAATTATTAAATTGGTTTAACTCCAAGGAACTTATGCAATTACATTATGCAAACTAGTTCAATTCTACATTTATATATTTGCTTTGGTTTGTGTTGGCATCAATCACCAAAAAAGGGGAGATTGAAAGTGAAATAGGGTCAAACCTTTTTCCTAAATGATTTTGGTGGTTGAATGCCCAACACAAATAATTGGACTAACTAGTTTGCTCTAGATTATGTATTCTACAGGTGCATAAAAGTTCAACACAAACCAATAAAAGATCAAAGTTAGGGTTCAAAAGAAAGGAGCAAAAGCAACCGAAGTGTGCCCTGGTCTGGCGCACCGGACTGTCCGGTGTGCCACCGGACAGTGTCCGGTGCATCAGGGACCGTACATTCTGAACTCCTCAGCTTTGGGTTTCTCGGAGGCCGCTCCGCTATAATTCACCGGACTATCCGGTGCGCCAAGCGGAGCAATGACTACTGCGCCAACGGTCGTCTGCAAAAGTGAACAGTGCGCAGACAGTTCACGCAGAGTCAGAGCAGCGCCAGAAGGCGCACCGAACAGTGAACAGTGCCTGTCCGGTGCGGCACCGGACTGTCCGGTGCCCCAAGAAGTCAGAGCTCCAACGGTCGAAACCGTCAGAACCCTAACGGTTGGGTGACGTGGCAGTGTCCGGTGGCGCACTGGACTGTCCGATGCGCCCATCGACAGCAGCCTTCCCCAACAGTTGAATTGGTGGTTGGGGGCTATAAATACCCCACAATCACCTCCACTCCAACCATCAAAGCATTCACTACTCATTCAATACAAGAGCAATACACAAAACTCCAAGACACAAATCAAAGCCTCCGTTGAAATCGAAGTCCACAATTCAACTCTAGTTTTTAGGACTTTTGAGAAGATCGACTTGTGTTCTTTTGTTGCTCTTGTTGCTTGGTTGGCTTTCTTCTTTCTCTCATTCTTACTCTCAAAGCCTTGTAAGCGAAGCAAGAGACACCAATTGTGTGGTGGTCCTTGCGGGGTCTAAGTGACCCGGGAAATCAAGGAAGAAAGCTCACTCGGTCTAAGTGACCGTTTGAGAGAGGGAAAGGGTTGAAAGAGACCCGATCTTTATGACCACCTCAACGGGGGATTAGGTTCTCAAGAACCAAACCTCAGTAAAATAAATCACCGTGTCACTCTCTTTATTTCTTGGTTGATTTGTTTTTCGTCCTCTCTTTGGGACTCGGATTTAATTCTAACGCTAACCCCGGCTTGTAGTTGTGCTTTTCAGTTTCCGCCTATTCACCCCCCCTCTAGGCGACTTTCAGTAAGTCTTCTATTTTTTCTTTTCTTAATATTTTCTATTTTCTTTTGTATTTCAGTTTTCAACTTGTTATTTAAATTCAAACTTCAAACTTAAATGCACAAATAGAGGTCCAGCATGGGATGCTAATATTTTAAATGTATTTGTTAATTTCTTTATTACTTTATTAGGCCATGCTTCAAGTATGAATTGTATATTACTCTTTATAGGAAATAGTATTTTGACTGTGTGATAAATTTGTAAGTCCCTTCAAAAATGAATATCCATCAACCATTTAGTTTGAAGGAAATTAACACATTCCTTTCACTAAGATTCAATTTAGTTTGTGCACACACACAAATAATTTATATTAAGATAATACTTTCTTAAATATATGGTCCGATTAAAGGCACATTAAAAAATTCATTGTTTTACTACTTATCTATTTATCTTGTTTATTATTTTTATTTTTATTTTGTTACACATATTTTGGGCTTTACACCCTCACCCAACACGTAGGGGACACCCTAGAGAAAACGACGGGTGATCTCCCAACTGGCTTCACCACCCAAACCGATGTCCAAGATGGCTCAGCCACTAGTATCGAGCCTCCTTCCAAAGCTACACAGGGAGGACTCTATCTCTCCTCCTCTAAATTGGCCTTCATTTAAATGATCGACAAGGTAGATCTTCCTATTATCTAGTTTCCCTATTTCTAGCCATGCGCCACATAAGGAAACCACCGGTGCTCCTCCAAGTGCTGAAAAAGCCCCAAGCGAAACTGATCATCCCATAGGTGACTACTTTTCGTTATGGATATCCCAGAATTATTCTTGAATGATTTATAATCAATGCGAACTTCTGCAGATCTCTTAATTGAATAAGCCCTTCATGATGGGAGAGAAACAATCTTTCAGACAACCCAGAATGAGCTTTCATGAAGTTCCAAGAGCATGTCATGCATAAGACTGATCTTGTGAATTTTTGCTCTTGGCAATATTACTTTTTAGGATATCTTCAATGACTTAGAAAAGAAGTCTCTTCTGCCTACGCTGAAGAAGAAGTTACCTAATACACTCAGATGGTTGCACGATCAACACGAGGCAACCATGTCTGAGCAAATTTGATTATTTCAACACTATGGTGGCTTCAAACAAAAAAAGATGTGAGCTATAAAGTAATACGTTCATCGATCACTATTTTTTTATTTAATTTTTCTATGTCCATATTCATATAAAAATGTTATATTTTTTTAACACATTCTATGCTACAAGGTAGATAGATCGATAGCAATTTATTCACTCTCCTTGTAGCAAATCCCTACGAAATTATACTTTTTATATGATGCCATTTGAATAAAAAAAAGTTTGCATGGATATTATAGAGCTTGATAAAATCTACAACTCTGTAGCTTACAAATGATCGATACATTCTTCATATGTATCCATATTAAATGAAGACGTAGATATGAAATTGGATCGATTTAAATAGTATGTCTAAAAATTGTACCCATGATTTCGGAACTATTATGACTTGAAACATATATATGCTGCTACGAACTTATCCATTTTGTTGAGCTTGACAATTCTTATATAAGCTATGATTGTTTAAACTACACTGAAAAGAAAAATCGCTAATTGGAAGTTCTATATATTGAATCAGTAAATTTTAAATCTTGATATTATAACTGTGAGAGGAGTATATTCCTGCAACTGTTTTATTAAATCAATTATTTATGAAAAAAAAAATAAAAAAGAGCATCAGACTGGAGTCTTAACTTGGAAGCCTCGTCTGCTAGTTTTTGCTTGCAAAATCTTATTTGTCTCTCTGTGAATGGAATATCTAAGATTGACCGACCCACTTTACATGCAAAGAAGATCGTATGATGATTTTGTTGATATCAAATAGTTTCCCTTTTTGTGAGATGGCGTCACCTTTCCTTTTTTATTTTTTCATAAAAAGCATATATTTGTTTCACAGTGATAATTGTTCTGTTAATTGGTTTTTTATTTGTGACGCTAACATTTATTTATGATACCTTCATCTTCTTTTGTTTATCGCTTTGGTTTATGGTAGTATATTCTTTCTTCGTTATAATTTTACTAGCGTTATTTTTATCCGTGAAAGTAAAGAGTTTTCTAGATGCAGATTTAATTTAAATTCAATACATGACGTATCAGCCTTGTTGAATTGCGCGCGCCCGCGAAAGGCCGAAAACGCGAGACCATTTGTCCGTACTTATCCTACTCAAAACAGACCAGTTGTCCGTACTTATCCTACTCAAAACAGAATTCGACTTCGGAGTTGGAAGCCTTAAGAACCACGCCACCGGCCGGCTTCCATATATAATATATACATAGGCCACGGCTTTCGCATTTAGATCTCTCTCACGCTCGTGGATCCTGTTTCCAATCTTTTCCAATCAGCGGCGGCGGCGGCAATGGTACCGACGCCTCCCAAGCGTCCGGCACCGGACCAAGAACCAGGCGCCGCTGACGTAAACAAGCGACCGCGGCACAATGCTCCCGCTTCTCCCCGGAGCATCGCGGAGTTCGAGCTGTTCGAGGTGCTCGGCGAGGGCGCCGAAGGCGTCGTGCGCAGGGGGCGCGACCGCCGGACTGGAAAGAACGTGGCGCTCAAGTGGATCTTCGGTGATGGGCCCGGCGGCCACGGCCACCCCGACCGTCGCGCGCTCGCCATGGAGGCCGGGTGCCTCCACGCGTGCCGCGGCCACCCCTCGATCATCGGGATACACGATGTCGCCGCCGACCCCAAGACCGGCGACGTCCACCTTGTGCTGGAGCTGGTCCGCGGCGGGCTAACCCTCCGCGAGTCCATGTGGAGGCCCTTGTCGGAGGACGTGGTCCGCGAGATGATGCGGCAGCTGATAAGCGCTGCCAGGAAGATCCATGACGCCGGGTTCATGCATAGGGACATGAAGCCAGAGAATGTCCTAGTCTGCCCACTCGGCGCGCTCAAGGTTTGCGATTTCGGATCGGCGACGCGGCAGGAGCCCGCCGGTAAGCCGCATGAAGCGCACCCCGTCGGGACGCTGCAATACAACTCGCCGGAGCTGGTCGACGGCAACTGGTGCTACGGCCCGGCCGTCGACATGTGGGGCCTTGGCTGCGTAATGGCTGAGCTCCTGACTGCTGAGACCCTATTCGATCTGGAGACACGGGAGGAGATGCTCGACGAGATGTCCAAGCTTCGAGATCAGATGGCCTCCGCGGCAGGGAAGCTTGATCCGGAGTGCTTGGCGCATCTGTCTGAGGCCGGGCGTGATGTGCTAACGGGCCTGCTGGCCTTCCGCCCAGATGAGAGGCTCACGGCCGCGGAAGCACTAGAGAAACCATGGTTCAAAAACTTCAAATCACATTGGATAGGATTGTAGTTGTTGCTTGTTTATAGTTCGACCCATCTTTAGAGCAGGAATTGATCAATGTAATATTCGTTCAAAGCAATAAAGTATCGATTTTGTTTTATAAATGTCCCTTGTTATCTATTCCTTCCTAGAAAGGGATGTCGTATATTTACTAATAGTTGTTGCATGGTGTTTTGCCAATCTGTACTACATATTAAGAGAGCAAGAGTAGTCTGCCTCCCTCGTTCTGCCGTTCTACCGTCCATAGATCTGGACCGTCCATATCGCATCGTGTGTCTGCGCCATCCTTCTCCACCGCACGACCACCCAATCCCTAACCTCCCCCGCACGTTCCTCTCTCTACCGCGTTGCCCGCCTCAGCCCCTGCCGCGATAGATGCCTCGCGGCCTCCACCACCGACGCGACCTCTCTCCGCCTCCCCTCCTCCCTTTGCCTCCATCTCCTCCCCCAACGTCATCGCCACGCCGCGCCACTCGCTCCCGCGGGATCCAGATCCGGTGGACGTAGCTCTGGGGCCTCGACGCAGGCAGCCTGGGATCGAGATGCTCCACCAATGGGGGATCGAGAGGACGACCGCTCCCCACCGGCGCAGCCCAAGCCCAAGCACTGGAGATCCGTCCGCTCCTCTCCTGACCGCGGGATGGGCATTATGAGCTTCGTACCTGAGGAAGCAGGGCGGGCATTGAGGTCGGTGGCTTCCTAGGGTTTGCCCCCAAGCATCGTGCCATGGTGAGTGTCTGTCTTCTCAACCCATGATGATTTTCTGCTAAAATGTAACTGGTGGTAGTGTATAGCTTAAACCAGTTTCCGTGTCCTTATGTCTCATCCCATTCGTGTTTGTGCTTGCGTGTAGTGAATTCATGCAGGGAGCAGGTCGGTGAATAGCAATTCCTTGGCTTTTCTTCTAACCGGTAATTTTTTCGCATATCTATTACCAATATTGTTGAGCTGGTAAAGATTATTCTTTGTGTTTCTTCTTGGGCAGTTCTTGTTTTGTTCAAGGTACTGAACTCACACCACATGTCTCCCACCGCAAAGAATTGTTCAAAAAATTCGTACGATTATGTTTTGGTACACAAATTATCCGATACAATATTAGTGCACAACAATTACATGAAAACAAACAATATCTCACAAATTCAAGTGGAGATATTCTAGGCCCATATGTCGCCATGCACGGGTATTGTATGAAAAATTCTAGGCTCGACCTATTTGGACAAGGCACACTGCCTATTTCAGACCTCAACTTTTCTTGATGGGTTGGCTTATTTCCTTACACAGAATCTCCATGCTAAGGTTAAAGAACAAGAGTAGGACATTGGACAACTGAGAATACTTCTTTCTGACTATTCTGTCAAGGTGACCGTGCACACCAAAAATCTTTTTCCTATTGTTCTTTCTTCAATCTTTATTACTCCCTTCGTTCCTAAATCTCCATCGTATAAGCCATCGACACAGTGACCAAGGAGCAGTTAAACAACATCAATTTGCTTTCAATTACCTCAGTCTTCTTAATGTCCCGACATTCGTTCATTTGCCCCATTAACCACACATTAATGCTACTAAAAACACCATTAACTGGTTACTGGCTCACAACCGTGCGCTCGCATGAAGACGTGTGAAGAAGCAACAGCACAAAGTTAGGGAGGAACTAACATGGTTTTGTTTCTACATTGGTACCTGGACTTGTGAATCCAGTAGAAGCAGTTGGAGAGTTTGGTAAATCTACTGGCAGAGACAAACAGGTAATGTTGCTATGCACCTTCCTCTCAGTCTAATAATAGTGAAATTCATGCTGATTAAGTTGCTGCTGCAGTGATATATAATGGTCACCTATTATGAAGAAATAGTGAATGGGAGAAGGGTTGAGTTTTGGAGCCGGTGCATGCAAATCATATACCAGGTTTATACTATAATGTTTTCCTTATGAAGAATTAAATATTTGTGTGTTTTTATATTGTCTGGGTAGTTCTGCCAATTCAGTGTTAATGTTGTTTGAAATGTGCCACAACAACATTTGACGATTGGTCGCAGCATCATGTTTGATTAAATATCTGACTCCTGTCATGTGGCAACTATCCATTATGACCACCTGATGGATACGGACCAAGCAGTTTGCGTCGCTAACTTGTTTTTGTTATCCTTAACATAAGTGACATGGAGCTTGTATATTTTCAATAGGCACAAGTTAAACCTTATTCAGTTTTGAACCGAAGGCAGATTTCGCTTTGTAGACCTACTTATAGGTATACTGAGACCCATTGCCTATACCAAGATCCTAGCACTCAGATGCCAATTATTGCAATGCACCTGGCTACAACTTGCAATCTCGAAGTGCCTCACCCTCCAATTGGAATCATGATGAGCAGCAGATGGGTGAACACACCTGAACTGCATCAGCCACTCTCATGGTCATGCAATCATGTTGTTGCAGGTAAGACGATACCTCCTAGGACTAGGAGGGACGGTTGGTTGAAGTGCTCTTCCCTCTTGCACTTTCCAGTTACAACGAAAGGTCCATGGCCACTGTGAGACATGGCATGGTGGAGGGTGCATTGGTGCTTCTTCCACTGGCGCCTGGTGTGAACCAGTTCCCTTTTGTTCATTGCTTCTTGGGTCCTATGATGTGAGCATCTCACGCTGGTAGCTGACCTTTGATCCCCATGTTCACACATACCCTTGGACAGCCTAAGTTGATGCCACACTTGCACTCACAGTTTTTGCTCTGTTCTCAGTGCTAGGGGTTGTTCCTATCTTGAGCCACACAGTTCTGCACACATATATTTTTTATCGTTTCTGGTTAACTGGATTTAATGTGGGTTGTTGCTCTCTGCCAAGAGTTCCTGGCCATGCATATCTCACGTCTACATTTGATAACTGAGAAATTCTTTTTTGCAAATGAAAGAAGTTGTATATGAGCTGCACTAGCAAAGTAACATACAAGTTGGTACATTGTGTTATCTTTCTTTATTTATTATGTGTTCATGGGCTCATTGATATTTTTTGGTACTTCAGGGATAACAGACTACACAAATTAGTCTTTAATGTTTGCTTGATGGCACAAAAGTAGTTATATTGATTGGCAGGTTGTTAGACTAAAGTTATCTCCTGGTTTTCTTCAATTCACTTTGTGTTTTTTGGTTTATAATTTGCATTGCATGATGTAGAGAAAGGTTCACCGGTATATTAAGGATCATATAATCTGATGTAATCACTGCAACAAGGTGGTCTCACTCTTTCTCTCATTTAATTTGTTTCTTCAGGTTCATCATACCTTTTATAAAATAGTCAATATTTTTTATGCAGAATATTCATGTTAGCCCATCAGAATCTGAAGCTCATGTGGGGGTGAGGGATCAAGGCACAAACCGTAAGACTTTATGTTCTTATGTTCAAATTATGCCAACTTAGGGATATCATGGTTGACCTTTGATTTGTTGCTGCTAGGTATGATAACATATTCACGTCAAACAGAGTGTTATTGGTGCACAGTGCCACCTGTCTGAAGCTGTCTGCAGATTGACGTGTTTGTGCAAAAATATTGCACCTTTCTTTGTTACACTACATCTCTACTATCCTATAAGGCTCCAAGGAGGGCGTCCACCCTGACTCACCGTGCCCCCGCTCCCATCATCCCCGCCGAGATGCCAGCCAAGTCGCCCCGCGCCGCTCCATTCTCGCCTTCACGCCCTGCCTACGCACCCTGTCCCCAATCCCTCCGTGCACCCCCGCTTCGCTCGCTATGGCAAGACTACCGCGGCCGCCCTCCACCCCCGCTTCGCTCGCTATGGCAAGACTACCGCGGCCACTATAACACCCCTGGTGTTACTATAACTAAAACCTGAGCATGGCATCATGAGCATGGGCATTGCATATGTTTGACACACCTAGAGTGCATTCACTAGGCAAAAATTTCAAACAAGTTGTATTGTTTTACTGTTTTACAAATAGGACCCTGGTTTAAGGACTTAACCCTAAATAGTGGTTAAAGGGGTAAAACTTAACCTAAGTTGAGAAAAACTTTAGGGCTTGTGAGAAAAGTCATAAAATATCCCCAAACACTAAGTTGAATCACATTTATACCCCTGGAATACCAGAAACCCTAATTGGAACTCTGGAAAACCCTAAAACTAAACCCTGGGGGCTTATGTGCAAAATTAGCCCACTTTTGGGCTAAAGTGCAAAAACCAAGTCAAACAAGTGTTTCAAGTCAATTGGATCACAAAAATGTGGACTTGAAAGCAAAACCCTAAGTTTTGGACCTAAATGCAAAATAGACCTCATATGAGTTTATTCTAAGTCTGAAAGTTAGTAAATGGGCTCAACTTTGGAGCCTTGTATCTTTCAGAATATAGAGTTTTTGCCCTAGGTCACCACATCAAAGTTGAAGACCAATAGTAGGAGAACAACTTTGTTAAAGGGTGCAAGCATAGTTGTTATGAGAAATTTGCAGAAAAACCCAGTCCAAAACTGGCTGTCAGACTGTTTGAAGCTGAATTTCAGAATTGCAGTGCTATGAGGTGAACTTCTAGCTCAGATTCAAGCATGATCCAGTGCTCAAATGTGATCAAATCCTATAGCTAAGTTGTAGCTGGTATGTAGCACTACAATTTTGGTGCAGAGACTTGGACCTGTTGTCACATGAAATCGGGAGAAAATTTACTCTAAAGTCGCTCGGTCAGAAGCACTGATGAGTCTTCGCCATGGTACAGTGACCGGTTTTACTGAAGAAGAATCCCTTCGCCCTCACCGCCGATAGCCGTCGCCGTCGATCGTCGTCGCTGTGATTCGTGCTCGGCGGTCATCAGATAAGCCCGTCGCGGTAAAGATTCTCGTCACCGGTGAGCTGGCCACCACTCCGACGACCCTCCCCCCCTGTCTTCCTTCGATTTTGCGGCTGGAGATAGGATCGCCGTCGACCGCCGCCTCTCGGCCGGGCGCCGCATGGCTCTACACTTTCACCGTGTCGCCGTGACCTTCTCTGAACCCTCCGTAGCTCACCTGAGTTACTGCCACGCTATGGGCCACGTACTCCGTGCGCCAAGCTTCTTCATCCTCTCCGACCGCCGCGCGTCCTCCTCGAATTCACCGGCCACCGTCCCCGGCGCTTATAAATTGATGGCAGGGCTAGTTACACCATGAAATTGTGAAGCTATCGCACCCGCTCCCACACCCGATTGTCCACCAGCTCGCCTGAATTTTGCACTTCCCCCAAATCGGTTCTCCGCCGCCGTAGAAGTGAACTCGCCATCGCCAGCCCAACTCCGGTCAGTACCCACCCGTTGCTTCCTCGTTTAAGCATTCTCATGCCTCAGTGATGCTTCCCGACCCCTTCAATTGAACTAGACCGGCGCACATCGCCGGGAACACGATCACTTCGCCGCTTTGCTCTCGGTCACCGTGGCCGGAGCTCCATGATCCACTAATAGCGCAATTAAGTTAGGGGAAGTAGTTAGGCTAACCCCAATTCCATGTCCACCGCTCGAAGAGCTCAGTCGCTGCCCCAATCGGTCGGTCTGCTTGCTCGCCGGAGCGCGGCCGCGCTGAGCACCGTCGAGGACCTCGTGTTGTGAATTGACAAGAACCCAGGGACCTTTTCGCGAACTGTCAGCGACTCTGTGAAATAGTAAAGGAACTCATTTCCAGTTAACTACAAACCCGAGGGCCTCTGCGCAAAGTCGCCTCGCGGGCGCGGGCGCGCGCGCGAATCCGCCCGGGCTTGGGCCGGCTGGACCAGAAGCGGCCCAGTACTGTTTAAGAGTTTTTCCTTTTCTTTTTCAGCAGAACTTTGAAAAACTGTAGAAAATAGTAGAAAAATCCTAAAATTATGAGACCAATTTTCCTAGGCTTGTTATTTTCCATAGTATTTAATAAAAATAGTTTTATGATTTTTAGTTTGAACAGGGAATTTTAGGGTATTTAAAATGGCCTACACTATTGATTCTGGATTTTTAGAGAGTAAATAATAAGTCCAAAATTCCCCAAACTTTTTATGTGAGCTTATCACATTATTTAGAAGCCATGGGTAGAGTTTGGTTTGATTTGGACCTTTTTTGATCACTAAACCCAAAACCACCCCCCCTGCTCCATGAACTCCTTTACTGACTCCGGAAACCCTAGGTTCTCGGAGTACCGTGAAGGAAAGTTGTACTCAAGACATAAATAACAAGTTTATATTATCTTTGCATCCCCATGAGCATTCCATGACATCCATTCTTATGCATGTATATGGTTTTATTAGAGCAAGAAGAAGAAGAAGAAGTTTCCGAAGAAGGGATACCACCCACCTCTGATCCTCAAGCGGATAACTGCTTTTATTTTGATATCTGTGGATCCGAGCAAGACACCTCTGATAACAAAGGCAAGCCCCGGTGCATTTGCCACCTTCCTTGATGTTTTTAAAATCTTTCTCACTTGCTTGCTGCATTAGGTGATAGGAGTTGATTGATTAAACAATTCCTGCATTACCTTCCTTGATCTTGATTACCCTCCTTGAAATCCTGTTTTTACAAAAAGGTTTTATTATGCTTAGTATTGCTTTAGAAAAACAAAAGGATTTGTTTTACAAAAGATGTTTGGCAAAGTGGGAGGGATGTTTTCAAAAATAAAACTTGATGGTGAATCTGTCAAAGGCCTTGATGGATTCAACATCCGGAAAAGATGTACCTCTGCCAGGTACCAGACTTTGGGTTTACAAGGATTAAGCTGAGACCGGGCGGGTGACTTGCACGAGAAGAGAGTCTCGGTGTAGTGTCTCCGTCTGAGTCGATTAAGGACCTTGTCGATGTAGGCCTGCTGACCGAGGACCCTTTAACTGGTCACATGCCTCGTCATGGGTAAGCCTTGCCTCGGGCAGACTAAGGCCGGAATAAGATAACACGAAATGGGAGTGGAGCGGTGGCGAGAGTAGCGTGTACCCTCTGTGGCAAGAGGCTGGACGGTGGTGTATCTGTGCTCTCGGTTTGCGTGAACCTGATCCGGTCTTAAGAACCCCGGTGGCGGGTTGACATATGCAAGGGTTAAGTGCTACATATGTCGTGTGATTGGAGATCCTCAGCTGAGTATAATCGATTCGGATCGCCGTACCTCCGCAGTTATGGAGACTTGGCCACTGACTTACACGTAGCATTCCACTAAAGATGATGGGTTTTTGTTAAAGAAATTGGCTAGTGCAGGACCAGTGATTGAACTAGGGTAGAAAGAACTCTAGTGCAGGTAATTTTACCTAACTTGACAAATAAAATTGGATTTTTAAGGATCCACTTTAGTAAGCATCTTTGCAAAACAGAGTCTTTGACTATTGGAAGCCTTACCTTGACTCTCATATAACCAGCATACCCTTGAGAGTCTTTTTCTTAGTCGGGTAAGACTTGCTGAGTAATTCCATACTCAGGGTTTATCCCTTTGTTGTTTTTAGGTGGGGAAGTAGCAGACTTTTGCTGCTTCTGTGCTAAGGTGGTTCCCAAGGGAGAAAACCAAGACTGAAGTGCGGGAGGACTCGGTCCTCCATCTAGAATCTTTTGTTCATAGTCTTTCGGGAGAAGTTTGTGTCTCCCTGGTTTGTATAATTATTACTTTTATGCACTCACTTTGAAGCTGGTCTGTAATAACTTAACTTGAGCTTACTTTGGAAAATAATGTAAGATTATGTAAATCGTTTCCGCATATCTTTATCTCCGATGATCTGTAATGTCTGCAAGACGGGTGAAACGTTCCTGGTGAGGTAAGGAAGGATACCGAGCTTGTCAAGTAACTTAGGAACATCTACAGGGTGTCTGATGTCTGTTAGACAAGGACAACTGTAGGTGGGCCTGATTACTTGGGAGGTTCCATCACAGCTGGTATCAGAGCGTAGCCCTTCTTTGCAGATATTAAGGCATCTTCAAAAAGATTTTCAAAAGTCTTACCTAAAGATTCTTTTCTCTTCTTACCTAAGTATTCTGAAGAGTTTATCTTAAAGACCAGATAGGAAGAGTGCAATGTATAGAAGGTTGAATCAACCAAGGTTGATTCTGTACTTACTCATGCATCATGCTAAGAATTATACTAATAAATTCCCCCTTTAGAAAATGCCGCCGCGCACAAGAAAGACCGCACGTAAGTCGACTGGACCACTTGGAGTGCCTCGACATCAACTTGCTCCGCGAGATGTAGATAGTAGTAGCGGGAGCAATGATCCTATAGGGGATCTAGAAGCAGAAGTAAGCAGGCTCCAATTGGAACTCCGCCGCAGCACAGCTATATGGATTGGAGATGGTGACCGTATAAATGAATTACGAAGAGACGTTCGCCATCTACAAGACCAGTTGGCCGATCGGGATTTGGCACTCGATTGGGCTGTTCAATCTCGTTCATTGGCATGGGCCAAGGAGGCAAGGGCTCAGGCCCGAGTCAAAGAACTCAGCTCAGCGGTCGACAACCTGCAGGTTTACTGCAACACATTGCATGAAGAAGTCCATGTGCTCTACTCGCAACTACACCCTAGTGAGCCTACACCCCCTGCTGAGGCGGAAGCCGGACCTTCTCACGTCGCGAGACGCGCGTTGGGTGGGGAATTAGACTTGTATGAACCCCCTCCTTCTTTGAGGTTGGTTGACGTCTGGACTCCCACACCTGATGATGAAGCCGCCAAAAGCAATGGAAAACAGGACTAGTGGTGTAATAAGAGTAGAGTAGTGTATTGTAGGGTGTACTGTTATATTAGAGTAGTGTATTGTAGGATGTACGGTTGTATAATAGGTTAAACTTTTGTAAAATGGGTAATGTATCCTGTTGTGTAATGTCGAGTCTGTATCATTACTTTTTACAGTAATGTAAAACGGAAGGTTTTCTTTGGCACATTATGTTTATTCAAATGTTTTTGCCTCAGATGCCGACCCGGACTCGCGGACAGGATGCAGCTGGAACATCCGGGGGTCGGGATGCTACCCCGAATCCACCTCCCGTTCCACCCACGCTTGCCGAGGCAATCGCTGCCTTGGTAAATGCTACAGCTGACAATACCCGCTTCCTAAGGGAGATGGCGGGTCAGCAACAGCTTCAGCAACAAGCAGGAAGAGGATTTCAACAGGGTCCCCGTGAGACCACTTATCTGGATTTCTCCGAGACTCGTCCGCCTCTCTTCGTCAAAGCAGAAGATCCGCTTGAAGCCGATGAATGGATAAGGGTCATTGAACAGAAATTTGGCCTTCTACGTTGTTCAGAAACCCAGAAGCCGTTGTTTGCGGCACAGCAACTCCGAGGCCCTGCCAGCACTTGGTGGGGGAATTTGGTGGCCATCCAACCGGACGACCATCAAATTACATGGAATGAGTTCAAAGCAGCATTCCGCGAGCACTATATTCCTGAGGGAGTGCTGCACATGAAGCAAGAAGAGTTCATGAAATTGAAACAAGGGGGAGATACTGTGAACCAGTACCTCAACAAGTTCAATCACCTGTCCCAGTACGCAATTGATCAAGTGAATACAGATTTGAAAAAGAAGAATTGTTTTATGAGAGGTCTGAACGACCGGATGCAGCGGAAAATGGCTGCATGTATTGATCTTACTTATGGAAAGGCTGTCAGCACAGCCTTATCTGTGGAGGCCAAATATGCAAATACTGGGAAAAGTAAGGGATTCAGTGGTGATCGGCCTAATCAGGGCCCGGTAAAGAGGCAACGGTTTATTCTCCGGCCCTCTAACCAGAACCGCCCAAGTGCACCATCTTTCCCTTTCAAGCAGCCTATAATTATTCGTCCCAACAAAGCCCCTACTGCCTCAAGTCAGCCGGGTGCCCCAGGCACTCGATTCCCTGCACTGCCAAGTTCTTCAACTGGATGTTTTAACTGTGGCAAATCTGGGCACTTTATTAAAGATTGCCCCTATCCTCGGCAAAATCAGGCCAATAATCAGCAAGGATCGGGAAATTCAGCTCCAGGCAAGGGAAGTACTTCGGGCAAGAATACCAAGAAAACAGGACGAGTATATTATACGCAAGTGGCTACCACACTGGAGGGAGAGCCGGTGATGATGGGTACGTTCCCTGTGGCCAGTTACCCTGCAATCATTCTTTTTGATTCTGGTGCTTCGCATACCTTCATTAGCAAGACATTTGTGGAGCAACATCATATTGCATGTCATGAATCAAAAGAGGGATTTAAAATTCATTCACCTGGGGGACACATTTTTACTAAAGAAGTGGCCTATGGAGTGCCAGTAACTATGGCCGGACGGAACTTTCCTGCTAACATGATTGTTCTAAGAGGCCAGGATATAGATGTAATTTTGGGGATGAATTGGTTAACTCAACACAAGGCAATTCTCAACACTGAACTCAGAACCGTCAGGTTGAGTTATAATCAAGAAGAAATTCTTTTATCTCTCCCCAAAACCAATCCAGCCAAAGCTTCTGGTAGAATCTTTGAAGCCATTGTACCGGAGATCAAGAACATTCCGGTAGTATGTGAGTTTCCAGATGTATTTCCGGAAGATTTGCCTGGACTACCCCCTGAAAGAGATGTAGAATTCGTAATTGAGCTAAAACCCGGTACGGCTCCCATCTCCCGAAGATCGTACCGTATGCCCCCTAATGAATTAGCAGAATTGAAGATTCAATTACAAGATCTGCTGAATAAAGGATTTATCCGGCCAAGCTCGTCCCCGTGGGGTTGTCCCGCCATCTTTGTGAAGAAGAAGGATCAAACCTTGCGAATGTGTGTGGACTATCGGCCCCTGAATGAGGTCACCATCAAAAATAAGTACCCTCTTCCAAGGATCGACATTTTATTTGATCAACTGACTGGGGCGAGGGTGTTTTCCAAAATTGATCTCAGGTCGGGCTATCATCAAATCCGTATTCGACCCGAGGATATACCAAAGACCGCATTTACTACGCGGTATGGATTGTTTGAGTATCTAGTAATGTCTTTCGGGCTCACAAATGCTCCTGCCCACTTCACCTATTTGATGAACTCGGTGTTCATGCCCGAGTTAGACAAGTTCGTGGTGGTCTTCATCGACGATATTTTGATATATTCTAAAAATGAAGAGGAGCATGCTCAGCACCTACGGATTGTATTAACGCGTCTGAGGGAACATCAACTATATGCCAAGTTCAGCAAGTGCGCATTCTGGCTGGAAGAAATTCAATTTTTGGGGCACGTATTATCAGCTAAAGGAATTGTGGTAGATCCTAGCAAGGTCAAGGATATTTTGGAGTGGAAACCTCCAACGACTGTTCACCAAGTCCGGAGTTTTCTTGGACTCGCAGGATATTATCGCAGATTCATACCTGATTTTTCTAAGCTTGTGAAGCCAATCACAAGTTTATTGAAGAATGAAACTAAGTTCAATTGGACTTCTAAATGTAATGAAGCCTTTGAGGAATTGAAGACATTATTGACCACTGCTCCGGTATTGGCTCAACCGGACATCACTAAGCCTTTTGATGTATACTGTGATGCGTCAGGCAGTGGACTCGGCTGTGTGCTGATGCAAGAAGGCCGAGTAATTGCGTATGCTTCAAGGCAGTTACGCCGACATGAAGAGCACTATCCAACACATGATTTAGAGCTAGCTGCTGTGGTTCATGCCCTGAAAATATGGCGTCACTATCTGCTGGGAAACATCTGCCACATATATACAGATCATAAGAGTTTGAAGTATATATTTACCCAGTCAGAGTTAAACATGAGGCAAAGACGATGGCTTGAGCTCATTAAAGATTATGAACTGGAAATCCATTATCACCCAGGCAAGGCCAATGTGGTGGCAGATGCATTGAGTCGCAAGACTTCCTGCCACTGTCTTATGGTAAAGACCTCCGAAAACACTTTATGTCAAGAAATGGAGAAGTTAAACCTGGGGATAATCCAGCATGGGACTCTGAATCAACTAAAGCTGGAGTCAACCATTTTGCAAAGGATAATTGATGCTCAAAAGGATAATCTGGGCATGAAGCACATATGAGAGAAGATCAGGGCTGGAACAGCCCAATGTTTCAAGGAAGATGATCAGGGTGTGTTATGGTTTAACAACCGCATAGTGGTGCCGAAGAATGAAGAACTCCGCCAGCAAATCTTAGATGAGGCGCATCTTAGTCGCTATTCTATTCATCCAGGAAGCACTAAGATGTATCACGACCTAAAACAGCACTACTGGTGGACGAAGATGAAGATTGAAATTGCACGCTATGTGGCTAAGTGTGACACTTGCAGACGTGTCAAAGCCATACACATGAAAACTGCTGGTCCATTGCAATCTTTGCCAACCCCAACTTGGAAATGGGAAGACATCAGCATGGACTTCATTGTGGGATTGCCCAGGACCGCAAAAGGGTACGACTCTATCTGGGTGATTGTTGATCGACTTACAAAGGTTGCTCATTTTCTGCCGGTCAAGACAAATTCCCCGGTTACTGTCTACGCCCAATTGTACATTGCTCGTATTCTTAGTCTGCATGGTGTCCCAAAGACCATAGTGTCGGATCGTGGACCTCAATTTGTAGCCAAGTTTTGGGAAGCACTTCACAAATCTTTGGGTACTAAGTTACTCCACAGTTCGGCCTACCATCCCCAAACCAGTGGACAGACTGAGAGAGTGAACCAAATACTTGAAGATATGTTACGGGCATGTGTCCTGGATTTCTCGCAGAAATGGGATGAATGTTTACCTTTGGCGGAGTTTTCATATAATAACAGTTATCAGGAAAGCATCAAGATGGCACCTTTTGAAGCTTTGTATGGGCGACGGTGTCGAACTCCGCTAAATTGGTCTGAACCTGGTGAAAGATATTTCTTTAGACCTGATATGGTAAAAGAAACCGAAGAAAAGGTTCAGAAAATAGTTCATAATATGAAGAAGGCGCAGGCTCGTCAGAAAAGTTATGCAGACAAACGGCGAATGCCCTTATACTTCTTGGAAGGAGATTACGTATACTTAAAGGTTTCACCAATGAAAGGCGTATCGCGTTTTGGGATTAAAGGAAAACTTGCACCCAGGTACATTGGTCCATTCCTGGTACTTGAGCAATGTGGACCAATGGCATACCGACTTCAGCTCCCCGAAATATTGTCTGCCGTGCATAACGTGTTCCACGTGTCACAATTGAAGAAGTGTCTTCGGGTCCCCGATCGAACCGTTGAAGTGACTGATGTTGTCCTGGAACCAGATTTAACATACTCGGAACATCCCATTCGAGTTCTGGATCAAAAGGACAGGGTTACCCGGAGAAAGACTCTCAAGTTTTATAAAATACAGTGGAACCAGCATTCGGAAGATGAGGCTACATGGGAAACCCAAGACTTCTTAGATAAGAATTTCCCAGGCTTTCTAGCCTCTTGTAAATTGTAAAGTTTGTATAGCTGTGTAATAAAGGAATGAACCCCCACACCACCCCTGCCTTGTACCAGAATTAAGGAAATAAAAACGTGACACATTTCCTTTTCCATTACTCACCCTAGGACTTTAAATCTCGGGACGAGATTCTTTTATGGGGGGAAGGATGTAACACCCTGGTGTTACTATAACTAAAACCTGAGCATGGCATCATGAGCATGGGCATTGCATATGTTTGACACACCTAGAGTGCATTCACTAGGCAAAAATTTCAAACAAGTTGTATTGTTTTACTGTTTTACAAATAGGACCCTGGTTTAAGGACTTAACCCTAAATAGTGGTTAAAGGGGTAAAACTTAACCTAAGTTGAGAAAAACTTTAGGGCTTGTGAGAAAAGTCATAAAATATCCCCAAACACTAAGTTGAATCACATTTATACCCCTGGAATACCAGAAACCCTAATTGGAACTCTGGAAAACCCTAAAACTAAACCCTGGGGGCTTATGTGCAAAATTAGCCCACTTTTGGGCTAAAGTGCAAAAACCAAGTCAAACAAGTGTTTCAAGTCAATTGGATCACAAAAATGTGGACTTGAAAGCAAAACCCTAAGTTTTGGACCTAAATGCAAAATAGACCTCATATGAGTTTATTCTAAGTCTGAAAGTTAGTAAATGGGCTCAACTTTGGAGCCTTGTATCTTTCAGAATATAGAGTTTTTGCCCTAGGTCACCACATCAAAGTTGAAGACCAATAGTAGGAGAACAACTTTGTTAAAGGGTGCAAGCATAGTTGTTATGAGAAATTTGCAGAAAAACCCAGTCCAAAACTGGCTGTCAGACTGTTTGAAGCTGAATTTCAGAATTGCAGTGCTATGAGGTGAACTTCTAGCTCAGATTCAAGCATGATCCAGTGCTCAAATGTGATCAAATCCTATAGCTAAGTTGTAGCTGGTATGTAGCACTACAATTTTGGTGCAGAGACTTGGACCTGTTGTCACATGAAATCGGGAGAAAATTTACTCTAAAGTCGCTCGGTCAGAAGCACTGATGAGTCTTCGCCATGGTACAGTGACCGGTTTTACTGAAGAAGAATCCCTTCGCCCTCACCGCCGATAGCCGTCGCCGTCGATCGTCGTCGCTGTGATTCGTGCTCGGCGGTCATCAGATAAGCCCGTCGCGGTAAAGATTCTCGTCACCGGTGAGCTGGCCACCACTCCGACGACCCTCCCCCTGTCTTCCTTCGATTTTGCGGCTGGAGATAGGATCGCCGTCGACCGCCGCCTCTCGGCCGGGCGCCGCGTGGCTCTACACTTTCACCGTGTCGCCGTGACCTTCTCTGAACCCTCCGTAGCTCACCTGAGTTACTGCCACGCTATGGGCCACGTACTCCGTGCGCCAAGCTTCTTCATCCTCTCCGACCGCCGCGCGTCCTCCTCGAATTCACCGGCCACCGTCCCCGGCGCTTATAAATTGATGGCAGGGCTAGTTACACCATGAAATTGTGAAGCTATCGCACCCGCTCCCACACCCGATTGTCCACCAGCTCGCCTGAATTTTGCACTTCCCCCAAATCGGTTCTCCGCCGCCGTAGAAGTGAACTCGCCGTCGCCAGCCCAACTCCGGTCAGTACCCACCCGTTGCTTCCTCGTTTAAGCATTCTCATGCCTCAGTGATGCTTCCCGACCCCTTCAATTGAACTAGACCGGCGCACATCGCCGGGAACACGATCACTTCGCCGCTTTGCTCTCGGTCACCGTGGCCGGAGCTCCATGATCCACTAATAGCGCAATTAAGTTAGGGGAAGTAGTTAGGCTAACCCCAATTCCATGTCCACCGCTCGGAGAGCTCAGTCGCTGCCCCAATCGGCCGGTCTGCTTGCTCGCCGGAGCGCGGCCGCGCTGAGCACCGTCGAGGACCTCGTGTTGTGAATTGACAAGAACCCAGGGACCTTTTCGCGAACTGTCAGCGACTCTGTGAAATAGTAAAGGAACTCATTTCCAGTTAACTACAAACCCGAGGGCCTCTGCGCAAAGTCGCCTCGCGGGCGCGGGCGCGCGTGCGAATCCGCCCGGGCTTGGGCCGGCTGGACCAGAAGCGGCCCAGTACTGTTTAAGAGTTTTTCCTTTTCTTTTTCAGCAGAACTTTGAAAAACTGTAGAAAATAGTAGAAAAATCCTAAAATTATGAGACCAATTTTCCTAGGCTTGTTATTTTCCATAGTATTTAATAAAAATAGTTTTATGATTTTTAGTTTGAACAGGGAATTTTAGGGTATTTAAAATGGCCTACACTATTGATTCTGGATTTTTAGAGAGTAAATAATAAGTCCAAAATTCCCCAAACTTTTTATGTGAGCTTATCACATTATTTAGAAGCCATGGGTAGAGTTTGGTTTGATTTGGACCTTGTTTGATCACTAAACCCAAAACCACCCCCCCTGCTCCATGAACTCCTTTACTGACTCCGGAAACCCTAGGTTCTCGGAGTACCGTGAAGGAAAGTTGTACTCAAGATATAAATAACAAGTTTATATTATCTTTGCATCCCCATGAGCATTCCATGACATCCATTCTTATGCATGTATATGGTTTTATTAGAGCAAGAAGAAGAAGAAGTTTCCGAAGAAGGGATACCACCCACCTCTGATCCTCAAGCGGATAACTGCTTTTATTTTGATATCTGTGGATCCGAGCAAGACACCTCTGATAACAAAGGCAAGCCCCGGTGCATTTGCCACCTTCCTTGATGTTTTTAAAATCTTTCTCACTTGCTTGCTGCATTAGGTGATAGGAGTTGATTGATTAAACAATTCCTGCATTACCTTCCTTGATCTTGATTACCCTCCTTGAAATCCTGTTTTTACAAAAAGGTTTTATTATGCTTAGTATTGCTTTAGAAAAACAAAAGGATTTGTTTTACAAAAGATGTTTGGCAAAGTGGGAGGGATGTTTTCAAAAATAAAACTTGATGGTGAATCTGTCAAAGGCCTTGATGGATTCAACATCCGGAAAAGATGTACCTCTGCCAGGTACCAGACTTTGGGTTTACAAGGATTAAGCTGAGACCGGGCGGGTGACTTGCACGAGAAGAGAGTCTCGGTGTAGTGTCTCCGTCTGAGTCGATTAAGGACCTTGTCGATGTAGGCCTGCTGACCGAGGACCCTTTAACTGGTCACATGCCTCGTCATGGGTAAGCCTTGCCTCGGGCAGACTAAGGCCGGAATAAGATAACACGAAATGGGAGTGGAGCGGTGGCGAGAGTAGCGTGTACCCTCCGTGGCAAGAGGCTGGACGGTGGTGTATCTGTGCTCTCGGTTTGCGTGAACCTGATCCGGTCTTAAGAACCCCGGTGGCGGGTTGACATATGCAAGGGTTAAGTGCTACATATGTCGTGTGATTGGAGATCCTCAGCTGAGTATAATCGATTCGGATCGCCATACCTCCGCGGTTATGGAGACTTGGCCACTGACTTACACGTAGCATTCCACTAAAGATGATGGGTTTTTGTTAAAGAAATTGGCTAGTGCAGGACCAGTGATTGAACTAGGGTAGAAAGAACTCTAGTGCAGGTAATTTTACCTAACTTGACAAATAAAATTGGATTTTTAAGGATCCACTTTAGTAAGCATCTTTGCAAAACAGAGTCTTTGACTATTGGAAGCCTTACCTTGACTCCCATATAACCAGCATACCCTTGAGAGTCTTTTTCTTAGTCGGGTAAGACTTGCTGAGTAATTCCATACTCAGGGTTTATCCCTTTGTTGTTTTTAGGTGGGGAAGTAGCAGACTTTTGCTGCTTCTGTGCTAAGGTGGTTCCCAAGGGAGAAAACCAAGACTGAAGTGCGGGAGGACTCGGTCCTCCATCTAGAATCTTTTGTTCATAGTCTTTCGGGAGAAGTTTGTGTCTCCCTGGTTTGTATAATTATTACTTTTATGCACTCACTTTGAAGCTGGTCTGTAATAACTTAACTTGAGCTTACTTTGGAAAATAATGTAAGATTATGTAAATCGCTTCCGCATATCTTTATCTCCGATGATCTGTAATGTCTGCAAGACGGGTGAAACGTTCCTGGTGAGGTAAGGAAGGATACCGAGCTTGTCAAGTAACTTAGGAACATCTACAGGGTGTCTGATGTCTGTTAGACAAGGACAACTGTAGGTGGGCCTGATTACTTGGGAGGTTCCGTCACAGCCACCCTCCATTTAAAGGGTCTGATTTGTGGACATCGCAACAATGGAGGTGCTCCATCCTCCTAGGCATCTCCGTCGGCGACGGGTACTGTCCATCCTGCCGCGCCCCACCCGCATCTTACATGCCCCTGCCTCTGTCACCAATGACGCGCCAAACATCCTCCCCACGGCGGCGGCGCCGTCGACTGCGCCCTCCTTCCATCCTCGCTCCCACGTCTCGCCCGCGATCCACAGGAGTTGCGCCCGCCATCCGCACTCCGCATATCGTGCCGCCCTTCCATCACTTGCTCCTTGCCTTCCGTGCCTCGCGGACGCTCTTTTCTGCCGTCGTGCAGCTCTCGGCCGCCTCTGGCGTGAAGTTCCTCTGTCTCTTCTCCTCCTCCCGGCGCATCGGGCTTGCCTTCCAGCTTCGCCTCAATCCACTCATCGGTGACTCCGACTGGCTCGTCATCGACGAGGTGGAAACTGAAGCGGAGGCGCCTATGTCGGTGCCGACCTACCACAAGTAGCTCCTTGCCGCCACCTCCTACCTCGACATGCTCAACGATGCCTCCCGCAACCGCCCGTACCACCTCGCCATCGACGCCACGGTCATGGACCCCACCTTCCGCGTCATCGACATTGGGTGAGCCGTGAGCCTTCGTTCTGCTTCAGTTTCAGCGCCCCAAAGGTTGGATTGGATTTGGCTCCAGCTCCTAAGGATGATAATGCTCAGGTACGATTAATCCAGATCTAGGACGAGGTTCTAGAGGATTTTTTGTTCACCTTTGGGTTGCTTAAATGTTCATCAGTTTCACTGTGTTTTTCTGTTCTAAATTCATGAACTGAAACATGCATGTTTAGAGAGGCATGCATTCCATCGGTTTCACTGTGTTTTTCTATTCTAGAATTTCATGAACTTGAAACCTGTTTAGAGAGGCCCTCAATCAGTTTGACTGGGATTTATTTCTACTCTAGAAATTTCGTCGCACATTTAGCGATTCTTTGAGTACTGTATACTATTTATTATTGTGTTATCGTATTCAGTAACACTTGACTGACTATTACGTTGTCTATTAACACTTGACTGACTATTAATCCTTACCACTTTACCAGCCCAGCAAGGATGAGTAATTGAGGATCCTGCTAGAAGGATAGGATGAAAACACACATGATGCAGGCCGTCGTGACTAAGTGTGAAGGTCGCGCGCAAAGCCTTTGCTGTTGTTTTGTTTCCGATGTTGGCCGTGAGTAGACAAGAGCGTAGACGAGGATTCAAGTCTTTTTCTGATCACAAACTACCATATATGCTTTCTACTGTACTTTGTATTCTGTGTTGTTGATGGGTTATCAACTACTGGATCTACTTGTGGTCTCAGACCTTTTATTGTTGATGGTGGGCGAAAGAAATTTCCAGCCCAAACATGAAGAATCCATTGGTGGTTTTGCTGAGTGGCCTCATCTTCTTTCTCCTCTTTTATTTTATTTTATTTTATTTTATTTCAATGACATAGATTCAAGCTAGATCTTGCCCTGGCAATTGAACATCAATCAAACATGCAGCAGGATTAACTACGTGATTTCCTGGAGGTGCTACATCTTCAGCCTAATCACAGCATTCTGCCTGCAATTCAGAAAAGCCCCTAATATAAAAGCTCCAGCTAGAACTTCTAAGGATGATATTATGTGTTTTGTCATTTTGTTCACCTTATTTCTGAACTCCTTAGGATGCAAGTAAAACTCAGCCTGCCAAGAGAGCTGCTTCAAAAATGGAAGATGAACCAAGTGATGACTCAGTAACGGTTGATGATGAAGAACCTTTTCAAAAGAAGCAGAAGGTGTTGCAAATACTCTAACTTGTTTATTTTTCTTTGCACATTTTCATTATTTTTCTCAGAATGTTCCATTGTTCACATTGTATTTCTTCTGTTAATAGGAAGCACTTTCAGCTGCAAAAAAAGAAAGCAACAGTGAGGATGAAGATGACAGTAGTGAGGAAAGTTCGGATGATGAGCCAACAAAAGTTGAAGAAAAAAAAGGTACATACAAATTCTTGGATGTAGGCAATGTATTATTAATATTAACCACTATTAACTAGATGCTTTATCAGGCTCCAAAAGTATCAGAAAACATTGGATCTGAGGATGAATCTTCTGAAGACGAGAGTGATAAAGACAGTGAAGAGCCTCAGGCATGCCATCATTTAACACCTCAGGCATGCCATCATTTTTGTTTCACAACTCAAAAGTAAAGGAAAACACTAAAAGTATGCAGGCAGTATGAGGGACACATTTCTTGGTCAGTTTTTTCATAAACATGATAGTTTTTTTCAGAAATACTTGTTGAGTGCCCGTGAGTTGCTACGGAAATCATATAAAGTTATGGCATCTAATAATGTCTCAGTGATTGTTTTCTTCGGACATTTATTTACGTGATAAAATATCGACGTCTATGAGTGGTAGTTTTACTAATTTGAGATTGACATTCATAGAGTTTAGGTACAATAGCGGACCCACTTAAGGTGTCGAGCATATTAACCTACTTGGACTATTTATAGTTTGACCTGTCTACCCATGGCAGTGAGTGCCAGTGACTGAGAATCTAGATGAGTGAACGCTGGTGCTGTATCATTTGTTGTTCTTCCGCAAACTGATGGGGTTGCAATTTGATATAGTTTTTTGGGCATGTTCTTCTCAAGTCTGTTTGTATGGACAAGTTATGGCATGACTATAATAGCTAGAAAATTATTTCTTCTGAAAATGCAGGTTGATGTCCACTGCGAAATGAGGACCTAAGAATCGATAGTTCGATACCTACAGATCAGGTGGCTTTGCATGTCAGTTTGTCAATACAACCGATAGTGATGTTAGGATAACTCAGATTCCAACCAGAATCGTTGTTTCAATCCAAGATAACTTCCTTATTTCATACACATTTGGATTCATACGCGCCTGGAAGAGCTTGGAATCAGTTCGAACAATTTTTCAGAGGACAATGTGAGTTAGTAATTTAGTATGAAACATCAGCGTTTTGCAATATGGGCAAACATAACTTCCTGGTGGCGATCTATTTGACCTTGAAATATTGTTTGCAGGAGATTTGGCATTCTAGAGTAATTCAGTACTGGAAGCACTTGAAGTTCGAGATACAAAAGGATTCCTTTCGAAACGTTATGGATATGAGTGCTAACCTTGGTGGATTTGCAGCATCTCTGAAGAAAAAGAATGTCTGGGTATGAATATAGTTCCTTTCACGGAATCTGGAAAGCTGAAAATTATATATGATCGTGGTTTAATGGGGACTACCCATGACTGGTAAGGTTTTTTTTGACATACTTCCCATCTATTTTTTTACTGTTTCAAGGTGGAATTTGCATCCCTAGAAATTAGAACTATTACATTTGTTTTGTCTTGTGCTATACAGATAAGAGTTTCATTGTGACTATAGTGTCGGCGTTTCGAGACCGGGGGGTCCCTAAGCCGACGAGTGAGTGTGCCGCGTGCCCCAGCCCAGATGGGTCGAGCGCGTGGGCGAGCGCGAAGGGGGGAAGAGCGAGGTGGCCAGAGCCGAGTCGTGAGGGAGGTGGAGATCCCGCGGCCTTCGTGTTCGTCCCGCGCCCAGGTCGGGTGCGCTTGCAGTAGGGGGTTACAAGCGTCCACGCGGGTGAGGGAAGCGAGCGGCCCCAAGAGAGCGCCTGCCCCTGCCCTCGTTCCCGCGGGGCCAACCTTCTCTAAGAAGGCCCTGGTCCTTCCTTTTATAGGCGTAAGGAGAGGATCCAGGTGTACAATGGGGGTGCAGCAGAGTGCTACGTGTCTAGCGGGGGAGAGCTAGCGCCCTAGGTACATGCCAATGTGGCAGCCGGAGAGAACTTGGCACCCAGCTGGTGTGGTGTCGTGGCTGTCGGAGGAGTAACGGAGCCTGGTGGAGGGACAGCTGTCGGAGCGGTTGGGTCCTTGCTGACGTCCCCCTGCTTCCGTAAGGGAGCTGAGAGCCGCCGTCGTCATGGGTCTAGCGGGGCGCCATCATTGCCTATCTGGCGGAGCTAGCCAGATGGGACGTCGGTCCTGTTCTCTGTGGCCCGAGTCGGCTCGGGGTAGGGTGATGATGGCGCTTCCTGTTGACGTGGCGGACTTGTGCCCTAGGTCGGGCGACGTGGAGGCTCCTCCGAAGCCGAGGTCGAGTCTGTCCTGCATGGCCGAGGCCGAGCCCGAGCTCCTGGGTCGGGCGAGGCGGAGGTCGTTCGGCGGAGGCCAGGGCGGAGTCCGACCCCTGGGGTCGGGCGAGGCGGAGTTCGTCGTCTTCCGGGGCCTTAGCCCGAGTCCGAGCCCTGGGTCGGGCGGAGCGGAGTTCGCCGTCTTCCGGGGCCTTAGCCCGAGTCCGAGCCCTGG
The DNA here is from genome assembly GCA_029449295.1 of Zea luxurians. Classification (NCBI taxonomy): domain Eukaryota; kingdom Viridiplantae; phylum Streptophyta; class Magnoliopsida; order Poales; family Poaceae; genus Zea; species Zea luxurians. Next base: position 3,049,423 of record JAOPSE010000077.1, on the reverse strand, counting down.
GTCGGGCGGAGCGGAGTTCGCCGTCTTCCGGGGCTTTAGCCCGAGTCCGAGCCCTGGGTCGGGCGGAGCGGAGTTCGCCGTCTTCCGGGGCCTTAGCCCGAGTCCGAGCCCTGGGTCGGGCGGAGCAGAGTTCGCCGTCTTCCGGGGCCTTAGCCCGAGTCCGAGCCCTGAGTCGGGCGGAGCGGAGTTCGCCGTCTTCCGGGGCCTTAGCCCGAGTCCGAGCCCTGGGTCGGGCGGAGCTTCCTATGGCGCCTTTGGCAAGGTCTGGCTGCCTGTCAGTCTCACTCTGTCAAGTGGCACTGCAGTCGGGATGGCGCAGGCGGCGCTGTCCTTCTGTCAGACCGGTCAGTGGAGCGGCGAAGTGACGGCGGTCACTTCGGCTCTGCCAGGGGGCGCGCGTCAGGATAAAGGTGCCAGGCTACCTTTGCGTTAAATGCCCCTGTGACTTGGTCGGTCGGCGCGGCGATTTAGTCAGGGTTGCTTCTTAACGAAGGCAAGGCCTCGGGCGAGCCGGAGATGCGTCTGCCGTAGAAAAGGGGGCCTCGGGCGAGACGGAAACACCTCAGGGTCGGCTGCCCTTGCCCGAGGCTAGGCTCGGGCGAGGCGTGATCGAGCCGCTCGTATGGACTGATCCCTGACTTAATCGCACCCATCAGGCCTCTGCAGCTTTATGCTGATGGGGGTTACCAGCTGAGAATTAGGCGTCTTGAGGGTACCCCTAATTATGGTCCCCGACAGTAGCCCCCGAGCCTCGAAGGGAGTGTTAGCACTCGCTTGGAGGCTTTCGTTGCACTTTTTTGCAAGGGGACCAGCCTTTCTCGGTTGCATTTTGTTCCGGTGGGTGCGCGCGAGCGCACCCGCCGGGTGTAGCCCCCGAGGCCTCGGAGGAGTGGTTTCACTCCTTCGAGGTCTTAATGCCTTGCGTAATGCTTCGGCTTGTCTGGCGGTTCCCTCATGCGAACTGGCCGTAGCCCTGGTGCACTGTCGTGTTCCCAAGTTCTCGGGCTGATATGTTGACGCTGTCAACGGTTTGGCCGGAGCCGGGTTTGCGAGAGCAGCCCCCGAGCCTCCGCACAGGGCGAGAGGGCGATCAGGGACAGACTCGGCTTTTTTACATACGCCCCTACGTCGCCTTTCCGCAAGGAGGAGGGGGGAGAGCGCCATGTTACCCTCGATGGGCACCGAACATGGTGTCTCCGGTGAGCTGCAAGCGGGTAATCCGAGTGGATGTCCGTGCCCCGTTCGTTGGGGGTCGGCTAGGGGCCCGGAGGCACGCCCAAAAGTACCTGCGGGTGATCTGCCGGACCCGGTCCCCTGGCGACGGGGTCCGAGGGCTCGATGCCTCCCTCCGATGGGATTCCGTTACAGGATCGTTCCCGCTGGTCTCGAAAATGTCCTAGGGTACCTCGGGAGCGCAGCCCGAGCCTCGGTTATGTATCGAACGTACCCCTGGTCATCCCTCGCTCGGTGTCTGAGGCGACTGTGAACCCTTCGGGGGGCCAGCCTTCGAACCCCTGATCAGTAATGGGCGCGGAGCCCGAGTAGCCTGAGGCGGCCGTGGAACCTTTCGGGGGGCTGACCTTCGAACCTCTGACCAGTAGTGGGTGTCGGGCCCACGCGATCTGAGGCGGCTGTTAAACCCTTCGGGGGGCCAGCCTTCGAACCCCTGATCAGTAAGGAGGCTCGGAGCCTAGTTCCTTCACGGGGAAGGATCCCTTTAGGGGTATCCCCTTTCCCGGTCCCTGTTGCAAGAGGTAGAGAAAGAGGAAAAAGGAAAAATGATACGAAATTGAACGACGCGGCGTACCTTTTTTGGTGTGGTCGTTTTGGCGAAGGCGAAGCGTCGCCAGCTGCTCCTGCCAGAAGCGCCGCCTATCCAGCCACGGAGTTAATGCGACGGGGCGAGTAGTTGGCGAGGCTGCCGTTGCGCGTGCGCGAGCCGTTCGAGGAACGGGTTACGGGCGCGTCGTCTTCATGCCGTGAGAGGGGGTTCTCTCGCTGCCTCCGGATGGGACGTGAGCTTGGCTGACGGCGTGACCGCTGCTCCCGCATGCCTGCCACCGTCATTACTGCCGGCCCACTTTTGACCGCGTTTGACCGCTGCGTAAGGCTGGCGCTGCTGGGTCGCGCGCCTGGTCGCCTCGGGCCGCGGTGTCGGTTCCGCAATCGAGGAGGTGCGGTGGTGGCGCAAGTGGTACAGTTGCTTGCATGCAGCATCCGGCGCGCCGGTCGCGCGACGCGTGGGCTTGGGCCTCCGTGCTGGCATGTCAGGAGTCGGAGAGGCGCGTCCACTTGGCGCGGTTGCATGCCGCCTGCATGGCTGCTTGCCCCTTTCACCCGTTGGTCTGGGCAAAAGTGGAGGGTCACTTGTAACCGCTGGGTGGTTGCGCGCGCCGTGCGCGGCGGTTTGGCTTCTTCTGCTCGGAGCCGGTCTGCATGACATGCGGGACCCAGCCCCCGCGCCGCACGGGAGGGCTTTAGAGGCGTGTTGGGGAAGACTCAGCCCGTGACGGTTGGGGGCGCAAGTAGGGAGAGTCGCCTTTAAAAGGAGGGCAACCCCTTCCGTAAGGCGACCATGTCTTCTTTCTCCCTTATGCATCGTGTCTCTCCACCTTCCGAGCCCCCGGATGGGGGAAACCGCTGTCTTTTCGCCTCATCGTTGGAGGAACGCAACTCCGTGGGAGTTGGTACCTTTCAGCCATCGTTCGACTTCAAGGATTTTCATCAGGCAGCCCGGCTGCTTCCCTCCGCTGGTGGTCACCCAAGGTGGTGACCTCCAGCTCCTAGATGGGGAGAGGCGAACCGGGCTGTGGTCTCGGCCCCACCCTCAGTGTTGAGGGTGTTCGTCATCCTCGCCGGGGCGGGGAGTGAGGCGAGCCGGGGCTCTGCCTCCTGCGCAGGTCGGCGGACCACCTCTTCTTCCAGCTTCTGGTGGTGGCAATCGCCCCTTAGCCCTACGGCGGAGACGTCCTCCAGCCATGTCGGGGAAGGCGAACTGTTGCTGCCCAGCTAGGATGCAACATTCCGTCCCCTTCCTCGCACTCGCGGCGGGGACGGCTGCGAGGATCTGCCGGGACGCCTGAGGCGACCTGCGTTTTGCTGGTGATTCACCTAGAGCTTGTCGCTCCACGGGCTTCCCCGGCGTGGAGGTTGTCCATATCCGTGGAAACGGAACCGGAGTTCCGTTTGTAATGGCACTTCGAATGCCAGGGTTTTTTGTTCATTTCGGCTTTTGGGGCCTGAACATGTATGTAACTTCGGCACGGAGCCGTGTTTTTTCCTCATTTTTGAGCACTAAGACTCGCCTGTTGACTATCTGAACCGCTTCACCAAGCATGAGTCGCCCCGTGTCAAGGTGACGAGTGAGGTATCCGTATCCCGGGGGCGTAGGAGTCCCTCGGCTCGGTCGGCCTTGCTGTCCGAGGTTCCTCTAGCTTAGTTAAAGAGACCCCTCGGCAGCTCTTTGACGAGCCGAGGCCAGGGGTAGCGATATCAGCATGAACAGAGGCGGAGTTGGCTCGGAAATGAAACCTGGTTGGCCGGAGCCTAGCCGAGTTGTCCGTTGGCAGGATCGACGTCGGAGTTGATCAGCTGAAGCTTCGGACCGGGCTGGCGCCCTTGGAAGATGGTTGGCCGAGGCCCCGGAGGTGGCCGGCTGAGCCGCCTTCTCGGGCCGGATTCTCGGAGAAGTCCCCGGCAGCGATTGCCCGGGCGTGGTGATGACGTCGTCCTTCGGAGCGGAGACCCTCGGACCGCGTCGCCGTCCGAGGCTAGGTCGGGCCTCGCCGAAGGTGCCGTCGATGCCGAGGGTGTTGTTGCCCCCTTCCAGCGTCAAGACCCGAGCCTGCAGGATCAGATTGTCTTGTAGCGTGTGCCTTGTGCGGCCATCGAGGCCAGAACGCACACCCTCGCTGCGTTTTAAAGCTGCGTCTCTTTTCCTCTTGTTTCGAGTATCTGGACTTTTTGTCGGTAACAGGGATGTTAGTGCGAGCGAGAGTTGCTTCTCGCGGAAGGTGATGAGTGAGGTATCCGTATCCCGGAGGCGTGGGAGTCCCTCGGCTCGGTCAGCCTTGCCGCTTACGCGTACTTTCACTCGTCCGTGAGGCCCTGTCGTCGACTCGGTCGAGAAGGCTCGAAGGATCGCTTCGGCAGAAGGGCTTCCGAACGTAAAGACTTGTTCGATCCGCGGAGCCACTTTATCCGAACGCGAGTTACTTATCGCAGAAGGTGATGAGTGAGGTATCCGTATCCCGGAGGCGTAGGAGTCCCTCGGCTCGGTCAGCCTTGACTGCTTACGTGTACTCCGTCGTTTCCAGGACCCACTTTTCGAAGTAGTCAAAAAGCATGAAAGATATTCTGGTAAAAGAGATTTTTTTTGCGAGGAAAATTTTGACGCAGAGGGGGTTTCCCCCCTTTTAGCCCCCGAGGGAGGGTCGGGCTTTGCCGAGGCGAGGCCGACCCTTCCTTGTTGACTAAACTTTGAGTGGGTGCGAGGTATATGAACAACTTGGAAACATCTTAAGGGTAGAAGCGACGTAGCTGTTGGATGTTCCAAGCGTTGCCGTAGACCTCGCCTTGACTGTTGGCCAGCTTGTACGTTCCGGGCTTCAGAACTTTGGCGATGACGAATGGCCCCTCCCAGGGGGGCGTGAGCTTGTGCCTCCCTCGGGCGTCTTGCCGCAGCTGAAGCACCAGGTCGCCCACATGGAGGTCTCGGGGTCGGACCCCTCGGGCGTGGTAGTGTCGCAGGGACTGCTGATACCGCGCCGAGTGTAGTAAGGCCTTGTCCCGAGCCTCTTCCAGCTGGTCCAGCGAGTCTTCTCGGCTAGCTCGGTTGCTTTGATCGTTGTAGGCTCTCGTCCTCGGGGAGCCGTATTCCACGTCCATGGGCAAGACGGCCTCGGCCCCGTAGACCAGGAAGAACGGCGTGAAACCCGTGGCTCGGCTCGGCGTCGTCCTCAGGCTCCAGACCACCGAGGGGAGTTCCTTCATCCATCGCTTGCCGAACTTGTTGAGGTCGTTGTAGATCCGAGTCTTGAGCCCTTGTAGAATCATGCCATTGGCACGCTCCACTTGCCCATTCGACATGGGATGAGCTACGGCAGCCCAGTCCACCCGAATGTTGTGATCCTCGCAAAAATCCAAGAATTTTTTGCCGGTGAACTAGGTGCCGTTGTCGGCGATGATGGAGTTTGGGACCCCGAAGCGATGGATGATGTTGGTGAAGAACGCCACCGCCTGCTCGGACCAGATGCTGTTCAGGGGTCGGACCTCGATCCACTTGGAGAATTTGTCGACGGCGACCAGCAGGTGCGTGTAGCCCCCGGGCGCCTTCTGCAGAGGGCCGACGAGGTCCAGACCCCACACAGCAAAGGGCCAGGTGATGGGTATCGTCTGCAGAGCCTGAGCGGGCAGGTGGGTCTGCTTCGCATAGAATTGACACCCTTCGCAGGTGCGGACAATTCTAGTGGCGTCAGCCACCGCCGTCGGCCAGTAGAAGCCTTGCCGGAAAGCATTCCCGATGAGGGCTCGAGGTGCTGCATGATGGCCGCAAGCCCCCGAGTGTATCTCTTGCAGGAGTTCCTGACCTTCGGCGATGGAGATGCACCGCTGGAGGACGCCCGAGGGGCTGTGGTGGTAGAGCTCCTTCTCATCGCCCAGCAAGACGAATGACTTGGCGCGTCGCGCTACCCGCCGTGCCTCGGCCTGGTCGAGGGGTAGCTCTCCTTGGCGGAGATATTGCAGGTACGGGGCCTGCCAATCTAGATTAGGCGTGACCCCGCCCCGCTCCTCCTCGATGCGCAGCGCCTCGCCCTCGGGAGCCGAGGGTCCCTCGGGCTGAACCGAGGACGGCTCGGATTCGGGCTGGGCCGAGGTTACCTCGGACGGGGCCGTGGGCGCCTCGGGCCCGGGCGTGTCGCTGATCTTGACGGAGGGTTGGTGCAGATCCCGGGAGAAGACGTCCGGGGGAACCGTCGTTCGCCCCGAGGCTATCTTTGCCAGCTCGTCCGCAGTCTCGTTGTAGCGCCGGGCGATGTAGTTAAGCTCGAGCCCGTAGAACTTGTCTTCCAGGCATCGAACCTCATCACAGTAGGCCTCCATCTTCGGGTCGCGGCAGTGGGAGTTCTTCATGACCTGGTCGATGACGAGCTGCGAGTCGCCGCGAGCGTCGAGGCGTCGGACCCCTAGCTCGATGGCGATTCGCAATCCGTTGATCAGAGCTTCGTACTCAGCCACATTGTTGGATGCCAGGAAATGGAGGCACAGCACGTAGCGCAGGTGTTTCCCGAGGGGCGAGACGAAGAGCAGGCCCGCGCCGGCTCCCGTCTTCATCAGCGACCCGTCGAAAAACATGGTCCAGAGCTCCGGTTGGATCGGAGCCGTCGGCAACTGGGTGTCGACCCATTCGGCTACGAAGTCCGCCAGTACCTGGGACTTGATGGCCTTCCGAGGGGCGAACGAGATTGTCTCGCCCATGATTTCCACCGCCCACTTTGCGATCCGTCCTGAGGCCTCTCGGCACTGGATGATCTCCCCCAGGGGGAAGGATGACACCACAGTTACCGGATGAGACTCGAAGTAATGTCGCAACTTTCGCCTCGTCAGGATCACTGCATACAGCAGCTTCTGAACTTGTGGGTAGCGGATCTTGGTTTCGGACAGCACCTCGCTGACGAAGTAAACTGGCCTCTGAATGGGCAATGCATGCCCCTCTTCTTGCCTTTCGACCACGATCGCGGCGCTAACCACCTGAGTGGTAGCGGCGACGTAGACCAAGAGGGCTTCTCCATCAGCTGGGGGTACCAAAACGGGCGCCTGGGTGAGGAGCGCCTTCAGGTTCCCGAGAGCTTCCTCGGCTTCGGGGGTCCAAGTGAAGCACTCGGCCTTCCTTAAGAGACAGTACAGAGGCAGACCTCTTTCGCCGAGGCGCGAGATGAAACGGCTCAAGGCCGCGAGGCATCCCATGACCCTCTGTACGCCTTTTAAGTCCTTGATGGGCCCCATGCTGGTGATGGCTGCGATCTTCTCCGGGTTGGCTTCGATGCCCCGCTCGGAGACGATGAATCCCAGGAGCATGCCTCGGGGCACCCCGAAGACACACTTCTCGGGATTGAGCTTGACGTCCTTTGCCTTGAGACACCAGAATGTCACTTCAAGGTCGGAGAGAAGGTCGGAGGCTTTCCTTGTCTTGACTACGATGTCATCGACGTAGGCCTCGACCGTGCGACCATGTGTTCGCCGAACACATGGTTCATGCACCGCTGGTACGTTGCACCCGCGTTCCTCAAACCGAACGGCATGGTGACAGAGCAGTACATGCCGAAGGGCGTGATGAAAGAAGTCGCGAGCTGGTCGGACTCTTTCATCTTGATTTGATGATACCCTGAGTAGGCATCGAGGAAAGACAGGGTTTCGCACCCAGCAGTGGAATCCACGATTTGATCGATGCGAGGTAGAGGGTAGGGAACCTTCGGACATGCTTTGTTGAGACCAGTGTAGTCTACACACATCCGCCATTTCCCCCCTTTCTTCCTCACAAGCACAGGGTTGGCAAGCCATTCGGGATGGAATACCTCCTTGATGAACCCTGCTGCCATTAGCTTGTGGATCTCCTCGCCTATCACCCTGCGCCTTTCCTCGTCGAATCGGCGCAGAGGCTGCCTGACCGGTCGGGCTCCGGCCCGAATATCCAGCGAGTGCTCGGCGACATCCCTCGGTATGCCGGGCATGTCCGAGGGACTCCACGCAAAGACGTCGGCGTTTGCGCGGAGAAAGTCGACGAGCACTGCTTCCTATTTGGGGTCAAGCCCGGAACCGATCCGGATCTGCTTGGAGGTGTCGCCACTGGGGTCGAGAGGGACGGCCTTAACCGTCTCCACTGGTTCGAAGTTGCCGGCGTGTCGCTTCACGTCCGGCACCTCTCGGGAGAGGTTTTCCAGGTCGGCGATGAGGGCCTCGGACTCGGCGAGGGCCTCGGCGTACTCCACGCACTCTACATCGCATTCGAACGCGTGTTTGTACGTGGGGCCGACGGTGATGACCCTGTTGGGGCCCGGCATCTTGAGCCTCAGGTAGGTGTAGTTGGGGATGGCCATGAACTTCGCGTAGCATGGCCTCCCCAATACCGCGTGGTAGGTTCCTCGGAACCCGACCACCTCGAACGTCAAAGTCTCCCTTCGGAAGTTGGAGGGTGTTCCGAAGCAGACAGGAAGGTCGAGCCGTCCGAGGGGCTGGACGCGCTTCTCAGGAATGATCCCGTGGAAGGGCGCAGCGCCTGCTCGGACGGAGGACAGATCGACGCGCAGGAGCCTAAGGGTCTCGGCGTAGATGATATTGAGGCAGCTGCCCCCATCCATCAGGACCTTGGTGAGCCTAATGTCGCCGATGATGGGGTCGACGACGAGCGGGTACTTCCCCGGGCTCGGCACGTGGTCGGGGTGGTCATCTTGGTCGAAGGTGATGGGCTTGTCGGACCAGTCTAGGTAGACTGGCGCCGCCACCTTCACCGAGCAGACCTCCCGACGCTCTTGCTTACGATGCCGAGCCGAGGCATTCGCCGCATGCCCTCCATAGATCATGAAGCAGTCGCGGACCTCGGGGAACTCTCCTGCTTGGTGATCTTCCTTTTTGTCGTCGTCGCGGGCCCTGCCACCCTCTGCGGGTGGCCCGGCCTTGTGGAAGTGGCGCCGAAGCATGACGCACTCCTCGAGGGTGTGCTTGACGGGCCCCTGATGGTAAGGGCACGTCTCCTTGAGCATCTTGTCGAAGAGGTTGGCACCTCCGGGGGGCTTCCGAGGGTTCTTGTACTCGGCGGCGGCGACAAGGTCTGCGTCGGCGGCGTCGAGTTTCGCTTGCGACTTCCTCCTGCCTTTCTTCTTGGCGCCGAGCGGAGTAGACGCCTCGGGAGCATCCTCCGACGGGCGGCCCTGGGGCTGCTTGTCCTTTCGGAAGATGGCCTCGACCGCCTCCTGGCCAGAGGCGAACTTGGTGGCGATGTCCATCAGCTCGCTCGCCCTGGTGGGGGTCTTGCGACCCAACTTGCTCACCAGGTCACGGCAAGTGGTGCCGGCAAGGAACGCGCCGATGACATCTGAGTCGGTGATGTTGGGCAGCTCGGTGCGCTGCTTCAAGAACCGCCGGATGTAGTCCCGAAGAGACTCTCCCAGCTGTTGCCGGCAGCTTCGGAGGTCCCAGGAATTCCTGGGGCGCACGTACGTGCCCTGGAAGTTGCCGGCGAAAGCTTGGACCAAATCCTCCCAGTTGGAAATCTGCCCCGGAGGCAGGTGCTCCAACCAAGCGCGAGCAGTGTCGGAGAGGAACAGGGGGAGGTTGCGGATGATGAGGTTATCGTCGTCCGTTCCACCCAGTTGACAGGCCAGGCGGTAGTCCGCGAGCCACAATTCCGGTCTTGTTTCCCCCGAGTACTTTGTGATAGTAGTCGGGGGTCGGAATCGGGCCGGAAACGGCGCCCGCCGAATGGCTCGGCTGAAGACCTGCGGACCGGGTGGTTCGGGCGAGGGACTCCGATCCTCCCCGTTGTCGTAGCGTCCCCCACGCCTGGGGTGATAGCCTCGGCGCACCCTTTCGTCGAGGCGGGCCCGACGGTCGCGATGAGGATGCTCGTCGCCGAGGTGGCCCGGGGCCGCAGGCGCGGTGTTGCGCGTGCGCCCGGTGTAGACCGAGGCTTCCCGCATGAGTCGGGAAGTCGCGGCACGAGGTTCCGAGGGGTACCCCTGCCTTCGGGAGGTAGAGCTCTCGGCCCGCCGGGCCGCAGCGCCTTCCAGGAGATGCTTGAGCTCTCCCTGGATTCGCCGACCCTCGGTGGTTGATGACTCCGGCATCGCGCGGAGGAGCATCGCTGCGGCTGCCAGGTCCTGACCGGTCCCGCTGGATGCGGGTGGCGGCCTGTCCCTGGCATCGTTGGCGATGCGGTGCTGGAGACCCTGGGGCAGGTGACGTATTTCTCCAGCCGGGGGCTGGCCCGCCCATACCTGTCCGACGTCCCGGTGGATCAACTCGAGCGCTCCTGCCCCCTTGTCGAGCCCGGCCTGCGCCCCGCGGACTTGCTCGAGCTGTGGGTCGTGACCCCCCACCGGAACGGGGACCACAGCTAGCTCCCGCGGGATGTCGGCGCGAGGCACTGGCCTAGGGAGATCGCCATCCTCCGGCATGCCGAGACGGTTGCCTCCGGAGGGATCCCCTAGCTCGACGTGGAAACATTCGCGGCTCGGGCCGCAGTCCTTGTCGTCAAGGCTGCGGCTGCCGTCGGAACAGTCGGAGAGGCAGTAGTTGCATGCGGTCATGAAGTCCCGCATGGCACTGGGGTTGCCAGATCCAGAGAAATCCCAGCAGATGCTGGGGTCGTCATCTTCCTCGGACCCAGAGGGCCCGTAGGTCGAGACGCCCGTCAATCGGTCCCAAGGCGACCGCACACGAAACCCAAGAGAGGTTGCACTCGCCTCAACGTGAGCGCCCGCCAGAGCGAGGTCGCTAGGCGGGTTGAGGTCGAGTCGAAATGACGAAGGATGGGAATCAGTCGGTACCTTTTGGTCGACGAGGAGCGACGAAGTCACATCGGGGGCTGATCGCGCCGTCGTCTTGGGTACGAGGGTGACGTCCTGCAGGCCCTCCGTGAGCGTGCTGGCGTCGTCCGCTTGCTCGGGGTTGACGTGTTGCGGGGGGACGGCGCTCGCCTTCGCCTCAAACGCGAGGGTGACGCCCGACGCGTCCTCCGTTGGGGCGCTGGGGATGTCGATTCGCTCGACAGCCGACGGAGCGCAGCCTCCCGCTCGGCCCTGGTTGCCCCGCCTCCTCCTCCGATGGCGAGGGAGAGTATGGGGCGAGCTCGAATGTTGTTCTTCCCCCACGCGGGGAAGACGTCGTCGATTCCGCCGCCGGCGGGCGGGCTGTCGGCCACCATTGTCGCCGTCGCGCGGCGGTGGAAGGAGTATCATGTCGTAGCTGCCGTTGAAAGACATGAACTCGAGACTCCCGAAACGGAGCACCGTCCCGGGTTGGAGAGGTCATTGGAGACTGCCCATCTGGAGCTTGACGGGAAACTGCTCGTCAACACGTAGCAGGCCCCTACCTGGCGCGCCAACTGTCGGCGTTTCGAGACCGGGGGGTCCCTAAGCCGACGAGTGAGTGTGCCGCGTGCCCCAGCCCAGATGGGTCGAGCGCGTGGGCGAGCGCGAAGGGGGGAAGAGCGAGGTGGCCGGAGCCGAGTCGTGAGGGAGGTGGAGATCCCGCGGCCTTCGTGTTCGTCCCGTGCCTAGGTCGGGTGCGCTTGCAGTAGGGGGTTACAAGCGTCCACGCGGGTGAGGGAAGCGAGCGGCCCCAAGAGAGCGCCTGCCCCTGCCCTCGTTCCCGCGGGGCCAACCTTCTCTAAGAAGGCCCTGGTCCTTCCTTTTATAGGCGTAAGGAGAGGATCCAGGTGTACAATGGGGGTGCAGCAGAGTGCTACGTGTCTAGCGGGGGAGAGCTAGCGCCCTAGGTACATGCCAATGTGGCAGCCGGAGAGAACTTGGCACCCAGCTGGTGTGGTGTCGTGGCTGTCGGAGGAGTAACGGAGCCTGGTGGAGGGACAGCTGTCGGAGCGGTTGGGTCCTTGCTGACGTCCCCCTGCTTCCGTAAGGGAGCTAAGAGCCGCCGTCGTCATGGGTCTAGCGGGGCACCATCATTGCCTATCTGGCGGAGCTAGCCAGATGGGACGTCGGTCCTGTTCTCTGCGGCCCGAGTCGGCTCGGGGTAGGGTGATGATGGCGCTTCCTGTTGACGTGGCGGACTTGTGCCCTAGGTCGGGCGACGTGGAGGCTCCTCCGAAGCCGAGGTCGAGTCTGTCCTGCATGGCCGAGGCCGGGCCCGAGCTCCTGGGTCGGGCAAGGCGGAGGTCGTTCGGCGGAGGCCAGGGCGGAGTCCGACCCCTGGGGTCGGGCGAGGCGGAGTTCGTCGTCTTCCGGGGCCTTAGCCCGAGTCCGAGCCCTGGGTCGAGCAGAGCAGAGTTCGCCATCTTCCGGGGCCTTAGCCCGAGTCCGAGCCCTGGGTCGGGCGGAGCGGAGTTCGCCGTCTTCCGGGGCTTTAGCCCGAGTCCGAGCCCTGGGTCGGGCAGAGCGGAGTTCGCCGTCTTCCGGGGCCTTAGACCGAGTCCGAGCCCTGGGTCGGGCGGAGCGGAGTTCGCCGTCTTCTGGGGCCTTAGCCCGAGTCCGAGCCCTGGGTCGGGCGGAGCGGAGTTCGCCGTCTTCCGGGGCCTTAGCCCGAGTCCGAGCCCTGGGTCGGGCGGAGCTTCCTATGGCGCCTTTGGCAAGGCCTGGCTGCCTGTCAGTCTCACTCTGTCAAGTGGCACTGCAGTCGGGATGGCGCAGGCGGCGCTGTCCTTCTGTCAGACCGGTCAGTGGAGCGGCGAAGTGACGGCGGTCACTTCGGCTCTGCCAGGGGGCGCGCGTCAGGATAAAGGTGCCAGGCTACCTTTGCGTTAAATGCCCCTGTGACTTGGTCGGTCGGCGCGGCGATTTAGTCAGGGTTGCTTCTTAACGAAGGCAAGGCCTCGGGCGAGCCGGAGATGCGTCTGCCGTAGAAAAGGGGGCCTCGGGCGAGACGGAAACACCTCAGGGTCGGCTGCCCTTGCCCGAGGCTAGGCTCGGGCGAGGCGTGATCGAGTCGCTCGTATGGACTGATCCCTGACTTAATCGCACCCATCAGGCCTCTGCAGCTTTATGCTGATGGGGGTTACCAGCTGAGAATTAGGCGTCTTGAGGGTACCCCTAATTATGGTCCCCGACATATAGTCTGCAATTAATTATCCATAAATAAATTCACAAATTGTTTTCTCATGGTTGTCCATATAAAATTCTTAACTCGTGTGGAAGGGGGTGATATTATCTTGTTTGATTTCTAAGATGCAACCGCGTGTAAACATGGTTTTCAGAAATTGATGTAGTTTGGCTGTCATATTTTGGAATATGGATGTAGTGTTTGAGCCTTGAGGCCAATACTTCTGCCCATTATAAGATTACCTGTGTTGTTATTGTTATTATAATTAAACAAAACCGAGAAACATGGGTCCTCGCAAAAAAAATGAGGCCTGTCAACATATCTGATATAGGTGCCCCCATTCTGTTGCTTCTTTCCAATTTTTAAGACCATTCTTTTCATTTCTAACCTCTTCACTACTGAAGAAATTTCTTGTGCATTGTCCTGTGTGTCTGTGTCTACCTTACTTCCCGTTACACAGGGCTGGCTGATGCTAATTTTCCTTATTTATGACCTGTTTAACTGAAGGTGTGAATCATTCTCGACATACCCGCGCACCTACGACCTCCTTCACGCCTGGCTCCTGTTTTCTGAGATAGAGAAGCAGGGATGTAGCCTGGAGGATCTTCTGATCGAGATGGACCGCATCCTAAGGCCTTATGGTTACGCCATCATCAGAGACAAAGTTGATGTCGTTACCTACATCAAGAAACTTTTACCAGCGCTAAGGTGGGACGATTGGACGTTTGAGATGAGGCCTAAGAAAGATGCGCTCACGAAAATATACATCATCTGAGACAGTGCTTGATGATCTAGACATGTCGAAAATATACATCATCGGTGGCCTGGTGGATCGAAACAGATGGAAGGGCATAACACTGAAGAAGTCAGCTGAGCAGGGAATTCAATCTGCAAAGCTTCCTATTGGAAACTACCTAAAATGTCAAGTTCTCAGGTGACTGTATAACCGTTTGGACCTTTCATATGAAAATAAAATGTTAACTCACCTTTCAATAACCTTGTGTCTGAAGGCATCATCCTTTGTTTCAAATTTGTTTCTGTACCCACTATATTCCTTTGAAATGTTCCAATATGCCCATATATTGTGGTGGCGTCTTGCTGTGCGTTTTGCTGCTTTTCTGAATATTCAGACTTCAATGCACACTGGACAAGTGAGCGCAATGTATTTATATCTATGCTTGTTATAAGTGTCGGGGACCATAATTAGGGGTACCCTCAAGACGCCTAATTCTCAGCTGGTAACCCCCATCAGCATAAAGCTGCAGAGGCCTGATGGGTGCGATTAAGTCAGGGATCAGTCCATACGAGCGACTCGATCACGCCTCGCCCGAGCCTAGCCTCGGGCAAGGGCAGCCGACCCTGAGGTGTTTCCGTCTCGCCCGAGGCCCCCTTTTCTACGGCAGACGCATCTCCGGCTCGCCCGAGGCCTTGCCTTCGTTAAGAAGCAACCCTGACTAAATCGCCGCGCCGACCGACCAAGTCACAGGGGCATTTAACGCAAAGGTAGCCTGGCACCTTTATCCTGACGTGCGCCCCCTGGCAGAGCCAAAGTGACCACCGTCACTTCGCCACTCCACTGACCGGTCTGACAGAAGGACAGCGCCGCCTGCGCCATCCCGACTGCAGTGCCACTTGACAGAGTGAGACTGACAGGCAGCCAGGCCTTGCCAAAGGCGCCATAGGAAGCTCCGCCCGACCCAGGGCTCGGACTCTGGCTAAGGCCCCGGAAGACGGCGAACTCCGCTCCGCCCGACCCAGGGCTCGGACTCGGGCTAAAGCCCCAGAAGACGGCGAACTCCGCTCCGCCCGACCCAGGGCTCAGACTCGGGCTAAGGCCCCGGAAGACGGCGAACTCCGCTCCGCCCGACCCAGGGCTCGGACTCGGGCTAAGGCCCCGGAAGACGGCGAACTCGGCTCCGCCCGACCCAGGGCTCGGACTCGGGCTAAGGCCCCGGAAGACGACGAACTCCGCCTCACCCGACCCCAAGGGTCGGACTCCGCCCTAGCCTCTGCCGAACGACCTCCGCCTCGCCCGACCCAGGAGCTCGGGCTCGGCCTCGGCCATGCAGGACAGACTCGACCTCGGCTTCGGAGGAGCCTCCACGTCGACCGACCTAGGGCACAAGTCCGCCACGTCAACAGGAAGCGCCATCATCACCCTACCCCGAGCCGACTCGGGCCGCAGAGAACAGGACCGACGTCCCATCTGGCTAGCTCCGCCAGATAGGCAATGATGGCGCCCCGCTAGACCCATGACGACGGCGGCTCTCAGCTCCCTTACGGAAGCAGGGGGACGTCAGCAAGGACCCAACCGCTCCGACAGCTGTCCCTCCACCAGGCTCCGTTACTCCTCCGACAGCCACGACACCACACCAGCTGGGTGCCAAGATCTCTCCGGCTGCCACCTTGGCATGTACTTAGGGCACTAGCTCTCCCCCGCTAGACACGTAGCACTCTGCTACACCCCCATTGTACACCTGGATCCTCTCCTTATGCCTATAAAAGGAAGGACCAGGGCCTTCTTAGAGAAGGTTGGCCCCGCGGGAACGAGGGCAGGGGCAGGCGCTCTCTTGGGGCCGCTCGCTTCCCTCACCCGCGTGGACGCTTGTAACCCCCTACTGCAAGCGCACCCGACCTGGGCGCGGGACGAACACGAAGGCCGCGGGATCTCCACCTCCCTCACGACTTGGCTCCGGCCACCTCGCTCTTCCCCCCTTCGCGCTCGCCCACGCGCTCGACCCATCTGGGCTGGGGCACGCGGCACACTCACTCGTCGGCTTAGGGACCCCCCGGTCTCGAAACGCCGACAGTTGGCGCGCCAGGTAGGGGCCTGCTGCGTGTTGACGAGCAGTTTCCCGTCAAGCTCCAGATGGGCAGTCTCCAACGACCTCTCCAACCCGGGACGGTGCTCCGTTTCGGGAGTCTCGAGTTCATGTCTTTTGACGGCAGCTACGACATGATACTCCTTCCACCGCCGCGCGACGGCGACAATGGTGGCCGACAGCCCGCCCGCCGGTGGCGGAATCGACGACGTCTTCCCCGCGTGGGGGAAGAACAACATTCGAGCTCGCCCCATCCTCTCCCTCGCCATCGGAGGAGGAGGCGGGGCAACCAGGGCCAAGCGGGAGGCTGCGCTCCGTCGGCTGTCGAGCGAATCGACATCCCCAGCGCCCCAACGGAGGACGCGTCGGGCGTCACCCTCACGTTTGAGGCGAAGGCGAGCGCCGTCCCCCCGCAACACGTCAACCCCGAGCAAGCGGACGACGCCAGCACGCTCACGGAGGGCCTGCAGGACGTCGCCCTCGTACCCAAGACGACGGCGCGATCAGCCCCCGATGTGACTTCGTCGCTCCTCGTCGACCAAAAGGTACCGACTGATTCCCATCCTTCGTCATTTCGACTCGACCTCAACCCGCCTAGCGACCTCGCTCTGGCGGGCGCTCACGTTGAGGCGAGTGCAACCTCTCTTGGGTTTCGTGTGCGGTCGCCTTGGGACCGATTGACGGGCGTCTCGACCTACGGGCCCTCTGGGTCCGAGGAAGATGACGACCCTAGCATCTGCTGGGATTTCTCTGGATCTGGCAACCCCAGTGCCATGCGGGACTTCATGACCGCATGCAACTACTGCCTCTCCGACTGTTCCGACGGCAGCCGCAGCCTTGACGACAAGGACTGCGGCCCGAGCCGCGAATGTTTCCACGTCGAGCTAGGGGATCCCTCCGGAGGCAACCGTCTCGGCATGCCGGAGGATGGCGATCTCCCTAGGCCAGTGCCTCGTGCCGACATCCCGCGGGAGCTAGCTGTGGTCCCCGTTCCGGCGGGGGGTCACGACCCACAGCTCGAGCAAGTCCGCAGGGCGCAGGCCGGGCTCGACGAGGGGGCAGGAGCGCTCGAGTTGATCTGCCGGGACGTCGGACAGGTATGGGCGAGCCAGCCCCCGGCCGGAGAAATACGTCACCTGCCCCAGGGTCTCCAGCACCGCATCGCCAACGATGCCAGGGACAGGCCGCCACCCGCATCCAGCGGGACCGGTCAGGACCTGGCAGCCGCAGCGATGCTCCTCCGCGTGATGCCGGAGTCATCAACCACCGAGGGTCGGCGAATCCAGGGAGAGCTCAAGCATCTCCTGGAAGGCGCTGCGGCCCGGCGGGCCGAGAGCTCTGCCTCCCGAAGGCAGGGGTACCCCTCGGAACCTCGTGCCGCGACTTCCCGACTCATGCGGGAAGCCTCGGTCTACACCGGGCGCACGCGCAACACCGCGCCTGTGGCCCCGGGCCACCTCGGCGACGAGCATCCTCATCGCGACCGTCGGGCCCGCCTCGACGAAAGGGTGCGCCGAGGCTATCACCCCAGGCGTGGGGGACGCTACGACAGCGGGGAGGATCGGAGTCCCTCGCCCGAACCACCCGGTCCGCAGGTCTTCAGCCGAGCCGTTCGGCGGGCGCCGTTTCTGGCCCGATTCCGACCCCCGACTACTATCACAAAGTACTCGGGGGAAACAAGACCAGAATTGTGGCTCGCGGACTACCGCCTGGCCTGTCAACTGGGTGGAACGGACGACGATAACCTCATCATCCGCAACCTCCCCCTGTTCCTCTCTGACACTGCTCGCGCTTGGTTGGAGCACCTGCCTCCGGGGCAGATTTCCAACTGGGAGGATTTGGTCCAAGCTTTCGCCGGCAACTTCCAGGGCACGTACGTGCGCCCCGGGAATTCCTGGGACCTCCGAAGCTGCCGGCAACAGCCGGGAGAGTCTCTTCGGGACTACATCCGGCGGTTCTCGAAGCAGCGCACCGAGCTGCCCAACATCACCGACTTAGATGTCATCGGCGTGTTCCTTGCCGGCACCACTTGCCGTGACCTGGTGAGCAAGTTGGGTCGCAAGACCCCCACCAGGGCGAGCGAGCTGATGGACATCGCCACCAAGTTCGCCTCTGGCCAGGAGGCGGTCGAGGCCATCTTCCGAAAGGACAAGCAGCCCCAGGGCCGCCCGTCGGAGGATGCTCCCGAGGCGTCTACTCCGCTCGGCGCCAAGAAGAAAGGCAGGAGGAAGTCGCAAGCGAAACGCGACGCCGCCGACGCAGACCTTGTCGCCGCCGCCGAGTACAAGAACCCTCGGAAGCCCCCCGGAGGTGCCAACCTCTTCGACAAGATGCTCAAGGAGACGTGCCCTTACCATCAGGGGCCCGTCAAGCACACCCTCGAGGAGTGCGTCATGCTTCGGCGCCACTTCCACAAGGCCGGGCCACCCACAGAGGGTGCAGGGCCCGCGACGACGACAAAAAGGAAGATCACCAAGCAGGAGAGTTCCCCGAGGTCCGCGACTGCTTCATGATCTACGGAGGGCATGCGGCGAATGCCTCGGCTCAGCATCGTAAGCAAGAGCGTCGGGAGGTCTGCTCGGTGAAGGTGGCGGCGCCAGTCTACCTAGACTGGTCCGACAAGCCCATCACCTTCGACCAAGATGACCACCCCGACCACGTGCCGAGCCCGGGGAAGTACCCGCTCGTCGTCGACCCCATCATTGGCGACGTTAGGCTCACCAAGGTCCTGATGGATGGGGGCAGCTGCCTCAATATCATCTACGCCGAGACCCTCAGGCTCCTGCGCGTCGATCTGTCCTCCGTCCGAGCAGGCGCTGTGCCCTTCCACGGGATCATTCCTGAGAAGCGCGTCCAGCCCCTCGGACGGCTCGACCTTCCTGTCTGCTTCGGAACACCCTCCAACTTCCGAAGGGAGACTTTGACGTTCGAGGTGGTCGGGTTCCGAGGAACCTACCACGCGGTATTGGGGAGGCCATGCTACGCGAAGTTCATGGCCATCCCCAACTACACCTACCTGAGGCTCAAGATGCCGGGCCCCAACGGGGTCATCACCGTCGGCCCCACGTACAAACACGCGTTCGAATGCGATGTAGAGTGCGTGGAGTACGCCGAGGCCCTCGCCGAGTCCGAGGCCCTCATCGCTGACCTGGAAAACCTCTCCCGAGAGGTGCCGGACATGAAGCGACACGCCGGCAACTTCGAACCAGCGGAGATGGTTAAGGCCGTCCCTCTCGACCCCAGTGGCGACACCTCCAAGCAGATCCGGATCGGTTCCGGGCTCGACCCCAAATAGGAAGCAGTGCTCGTCGACTTTCTCCGCGCAAACGCCGACGTCTTTGTGTGGAGTCCCTCGGACATGCCCGGCATACCGAGGGATGTCGCCGAGCACTCGCTGGATATTCGGGCCGGAGCCCGACCGGTCAGGCAGCCTCTGCGCCGATTCGACGAGGAAAGGCGCAGGGTGATAGGCGAGGAGATCCACAAGCTAATGGCAGCAGGGTTCATCAAGGAGGTATTCCATCCCGAATGGCTTGCCAACCCTGTGCTTGTGCGGAAGAAAGGGGGGAAATGGCGGATGTGTGTAGACTACACTGGTCTCAACAAAGCATGTCCGAAGGTTCCCTACCCTCTACCTCGCATCGATCAAATCGTGGATTCCACTGCTGGGTGCGAAACCCTGTCTTTCCTCGATGCCTACTCAGGGTATCATCAAATCAAGATGAAAGAGTCCGACCAGCTCGCGACTTCTTTCATCACGCCCTTCGGCATGTACTGCTATGTCACCATGCCGTTCGGTTTGAGGAACGCGGGTGCAACGTACCAGCGGTGCATGAACCATGTGTTCGACGAACACATGGTCGCACGATCGAGGCCTACGTCGATGACATCGTAGTCAAGACAAGGAAAGCCTCCGACCTTCTCTCCGACCTTGAAGTGACATTCCGGTGTCTCAAGGCAAAGGACGTCAAGCTCAATCCCGAGAAGTGTGTCTTCGGGGTGCCCCGAGGCATGCTCCTGGGATTCATCGTCTCCGAGCGGGGCATCGAAGCCAACCCGGAGAAGATCGCAGCCATCACCAGCATGGGGCCCATCAAGGACTTAAAAGGCGTACAGAGGGTCATGGGATGCCTCGCGGCCTTGAGCCGTTTCATCTCGCGCCTCGGCGAAAGAGGTCTGCCTCTGTACCGTCTCTTAAGGAAGGCCGAGTGCTTCACTTGGACCCCCGAAGCCGAGGAAGCTCTCGGGAACCTGAAGGCGCTCCTCACCCAGGCGCCCATTTTGGTACCCCCAGCTGATGGAGAAGCCCTCTTGGTCTACGTCGCCGCTACCACTCAGGTGGTTAGCGCCGCGATCGTGGTCGAAAGGCAAGAAGAGGGGCATGCATTGCCCATTCAGAGGCCAGTTTACTTCGTCAGCGAGGTGCTGTCCGAAACCAAGATCCGCTACCCACAAGTTCAGAAGCTGCTGTATGCAGTGATCCTGACGAGGCGAAAGTTGCGACATTACTTCGAGTCTCATCCGGTAACTGTGGTGTCATCCTTCCCCCTGGGGGAGATCATCCAGTGCCGAGAGGCCTCGGGACGGATCGCAAAGTGGGCGGTGGAAATCATGGGCGAGACAATCTCGTTCGCCCCTCGGAAGGCCATCAAGTCCCAGGTACTAGCGGACTTCGTAGCCGAATGGGTCGACACCCAGTTGCCGACGGCTCCGATCCAACCGGAGCTCTGGACCATGTTTTTCGACGGGTCGCTGATGAAGACGGGAGCCGGCGCGGGCCTGCTCTTCGTCTCGCCCCTCGGGAAACACCTGCGCTACGTGCTGTGCCTCCATTTCCCGGCATCCAACAATGTGGCTGAGTACGAAGCTCTGATCAACGGATTGCGAATCGCCATCGAGCTAGGGGTCCGACGCCTCGACGCTCGCGGCGACTCGCAGCTCGTCATCGACCAGGTCATGAAGAACTCCCACTGCCGCGACCCAAAGATGGAGGCCTACTGTGATGAGGTTCGACGCCTGGAAGACAAGTTCTACGGGCTCGAGCTTAACTACATCGCCCGGCGCTACAACGAGACTGCGGACGAGCTGGCAAAGATAGCCTCGGGGCGAACGATGGTTCCCCCGGATGTCTTCTCCCGGGATCTGCACCAACCCTCCGTCAAGATCAGCGACACGCCCGGGCCCAAGGCGCCCTCGGCCCCGTCCGAGGTAACCTCGGCCCAGCCCGAATCCGAGCCGTCCTCGGTTCAGCCCGAGGGACCCTCGGCTCCCGAGGGCGAGGCGCTGCGCATCGAGGAGGAGCGGGGCGGGATCACACCTAATCCAGATTGGCAGGCCCCGTACCTGCAATATCTCCGCCAAGGAGAGCTACCCCTCGACCAGGCCGAGGCACAGCGGGTAGCGCGACGCGCCAAGTCGTTCGTCTTGCTGGGCGATGAGAAGGAGCTCTACCACCGCAGCCCCTCGGGCGTCCTCCAGCGGTGCATCTCCATCGCCGAAGGTCAGGAACTCCTGCAAGAGATACACTCGGGGGCTTGCGGCCATCATGCAGCGCCTCGAGCCCTCGTCGGGAATGCTTTCCGGCAAGGCTTCTACTGGCCGACGGCGGTGGCTGACGCCACTAGAATTGTCCGCACCTGCGAAGGGTGTCAATTCTATGCGAAGCAGACCCACCTGCCCGCTCAGGCTCTGCAGACGATACCCATCACCTGGCCCTTTGCTGTGTGGGGTCTGGACCTCGTCGGCCCTCTGCAGAAGGCGCCCGGGGGCTACACGCACCTGCTGGTCGCCGTCGACAAATTCTCCAAGTGGATCGAGGTCCGACCCCTGAACAGCATCAGGTCCGAGCAGGCGGTGGCGTTCTTCACCAACATCATCCATCGCTTCGGGGTCCCAAACTCCATCATCGCCGACAACGGCACCCAGTTCACCGGCAAAAAATTCTTGGATTTTTGCGAGGATCACAACATCCGGGTGGACTGGGCTGCCGTAGCTCATCCCATGTCGAATGGGCAAGTGGAGCGTGCCAATGGCATGATTCTACAAGGGCTCAAGCCTCGGATCTACAACGACCTCAACAAGTTCGGCAAGCGATGGATGAAGGAACTCCCCTCGGTGGTCTGGAGCCTGAGGACGACGCCGAGCCGAGCCACGGGTTTCACGCCGTTCTTCCTGGTCTACGGGGCCGAGGCCGTCTTGCCCACGGACCTGGAATACGGCTCCCCGAGGACGAGAGCCTACGACGATCAAAGCAACCGAGCTAGCCGAGAAGACTCGCTGGACCAGCTGGAAGAGGCTCGGGACAAGGCCTTACTACACTCGGCGCGGTATCAGCAGTCCCTGCGACGCTACCACGCCCGAGGGGTCCGACCCCGAGACCTCCAGGTGGGCGACCTGGTGCTTCGGCTGCGGCAAGACGCCCGAGGGAGGCACAAGCTCACGCCCCCCTGGGAGGGGCCATTCGTCATCGCCAAAGTTCTGAAGTCCGGAACGTACAAGCTGGCCAACAGTCAAGGCGAGGTCTACGGCAACGCTTGGAACATCCAACAGCTACGTCGCTTCTACCCTTAAGATGTTTCCAAGTTGTTCATATACCTCGCACCCACTCAAAGTTTAGTCAACAAGGAAGGGTCGGCCTCGCCTCGGCAAAGCCCGACCCTCCCTCGGGGGCTAAAAGGGGGGAAATCCCCTCTGCGTCAAAATTTTCCTCGCAAAAAAAAACTCTTTTACCAGAATATCTTTCGTGCTTTTTGACTACTTCGAAAAGTGGGTCCTGGAAACGACGGAGTACACGTAAGCAGTCAAGGCTGACCGAGCCGAGGGACTCCTACGCCTCCGGGATACGGATACCTCACTCATCACCTTCTGCGATAAGTAACTCGCGTTCGGATAAAGTGGCTCCACGGATCGAACAAGTCTTTACGTTCGGAAGCCCTTCTGCCGAAGCGATCCTTCGAGCCTTCTCGACCGAGTCGACGACAGGGCCTCACGGACGGGTGAAAGTACGCGTAAGCGGCAAGGCTGACCGAGCCGAGGGATTCCCACGCCTCCGGGATACGGATACCTCACTCATCACCTTCCGCGAGAAGCGACTCTCGCTCGCACTAACATCCCTGTTACCGACAACAAGTCCAGATACTCGAAACAAGAGGAAAAGAGACGCAGCTTTAAAATGCAGCGAGGGTGTGTGTTCTGGCCTCGACGGCCGCACAAGGCACACGCTACAAGACAATCTGATCCTGCAGGCTCGGGTCTTGACGCTGGAAGGGGGCAGCAGCACCCTCGGCATCGACGGCACCTTCGGCGAGGCCTGACCTAGCCTCGGACGGTGACGCAGTCCGAGGGTCTCTGCTCCGAAGGACGACGTCATCACCACGCCCAGGCAATCGCTGTCAGGGACTTCTCCGGGAATCCGGCCCGAGCAGGCGGCTCGGCCGGCCACCTCCGGGGCCTCGGCCAACCATCTTCCAAGGGCGCCGGCCCGGTCCGAAGCCTCGGCTGATCAACTCCGGCGTCGATCCAGCCAACGGACAACCCGGCTAGGCTCCGGCCAACCAGGTTTCATTTTCGAGCCAACTCCGCCTCTGTTCATACTGATATCGCTACCCCTGGCCTCGGCTCGTCGAAGAGCGGCCGAGGGGTCTCTTTAACTAAGCTAGAGGAACCTCGGACAGCAAGGCCGACCGAGCCGAGGGACTCCTACGCCCCCGGGATACGGATACCTCACTCGTCACCTTGACACGGGGCGACTCATGCTTGGTGAAGCGGTTCAGATAGTCAACAGGCGAGTCTTAGTGCTCAAAAATGAGGAAAAAACACGGCTCCGTGCCGAAGTTACATACATGTTCAGGCCCCGAAAGCCGAAATGAACAAAAAACCCTGGCATTCGAAGTGCCATTACAAACGGAACTCCAGTTCCGTTTCCACGGATATGGACAACCTCCACGCCGGGGAAGCCCGTGGAGCGACAAGCTCTGGGTGAATCACCAGCAAAACGCAGGTCGCCTCAGGCGTCCCGGCAGATCCTCGCAGCCGTCCCCGCCGTGAGTGCGAGGAAGGGGACGGAATGTTGCATCCTAGCTGGGCAGCAACAGTTCGCCTTCCCCGACATGGCTGGAGGACGTCTCCGCCGCAGGGCTAAGGGGCGATTGCCACCACCAG
Source organism: Zea luxurians (assembly GCA_029449295.1). NCBI lineage: Eukaryota > Viridiplantae > Streptophyta > Magnoliopsida > Poales > Poaceae > Zea > Zea luxurians. The sequence goes on along the minus strand of JAOPSE010000077.1, from coordinate 3,025,670 downwards.
AAGCTGGAAGAAGAGGTGGTCCGCCGACCTGCGCAGGAGGCAGAGCCCCGGCTCGCCTCACTCCCCGCCCCGGCGAGGATGACGAACACCCTCAACACTGAGGGTGGGGCCGAGACCACAACCCGATTCGCCTCTCCCCATCTAGGAGCTGGAGGTCACCACCTTGGGTGACCACCAGCGGAGGGAAGCAGCCGGGCTGCCTGATGAAAATCCTTGAAGCCGAACGATGGCTGAAAGGTACCAACTCCCACGGAGTTGCGTTCCTCCAACGATGAGGCGAAAAGACGGCGGTTTCCCCCATCCGGGGGCTCGGAAGGTGGAGAGACACGGTGCATAAGGGAGAAAGAAGACGTGGTCGCCTTACGGAAGGGGTCGCCCTCCTTTTAAAGGCGACTCTCCCTACTTGCGCCCCCAACCGTCACGGGCTGAGTCTTCCCCAACACGCCTCCAAAGCCCTCCCGTGCGGCGCGGGGGCTGGGTCCCGCATGTCATGCAGACCGGCTCCGAGCAGAAGAAGCCAAACCGCCGCGCACGGCGCGCGCAACCACCCAGCGGTTACAAGTGACCCTCCACTTTTGCCCAGACCAACGGGCGAAAGGGGCAAGCAGCCATGCAGGCGGCATGCAACCGCGCCAAGTGGACGCGCCTCTCCGACTCCTGACATGCCAGCACGGAGGCCCAAGCCCACGCGTCGCGCGACCGGCGCGCCGGATGCTGCATGCAAGCAACTGTACCACTTGCGCCACCACCGCACCTCCTCGATTGCGGAACCGACACCGCGGCCCGAGGCGACCAAGCGCGCGACCCAGCAGCGCCAGCCTGACGCAGCGGTCAAACGCGGTCAAAAGTGGGCCGGCAGTAATGACGGTGGCAGGCATGCGGGAGCAGCGGTCACGCCATCAGCCAAGCTCACGTCCCATCCGGAGGCAGCAAGAGAACCCCCTCTCACGGCGTGAAGACGACGCGCCCGTAACCCGTTCCTCGAACGGCTCGCGCACGCGCAACGGCAGCCTCGCCAACTACTCGCCCCGTCGCATTAACTCCGCGGCTGGACAGGCGGCGCTTCTGGCAGGAGCAGCTGGCGATGCTTCGCCTTCGCCAAAACGACCACACCAAAAAAGGTACGCCGCGTCGTTCAATTTCGTATCCTTTTTCCTTTTTCCTCTTTCTCTACCTCTTGCAACAGGGACCGGGAAAGGGGATACCCCTAAAGGGATCCTTCCCCGTGAAGGAACTAGGCTCCGAGCCTCCTTACTGATCAGGGGTTCGAAGGCTGGCCCCCGAAGGGTTTAACAGCCGCCTCAGATCGCGTGGGCCCGACACCCACTACTGGTCAGAGGTTCGAAGGTCGGCCCCCCGAAAGGTTCCACGGCCGCCTCAGGCTACTCGGGCTCCGTGCCCATTACTGATCAGGGGTTCGAAGGCTGGCCCCCCGAAGGGTTCACAGTCGCCTCAGACACCGAGCGAGGGATGACCAGGGGTACGTTCGATACATAACCGAGGCTCGGGCTACGCTCCCGAGGTACCCTAGGACATTTCCGAGACCAGCGGGAACAATCCTGTAACGGAATCCCATCGGAGGGAGGCATCGAGCCCTCGGACCCCGTCGCCAGGGGACCGGGTCCGGCAGATCACCCGCAGGTACTTTTGGGCGTGCCTCCGGGCCCCTAGCCGACCCCCAACGAACGGGGCACGGACGTCCACTCGGATTACCCGCTTGCAGCTCACCGGAGACACCATGTTCGGTGCCCATCGAGGGTAACATGGCGCTCTCCCCCCTCCTCCTTGCGGAAAGGCGACGTAGGGGCGTATGTAAAAAAGCCGAGTCTGTCCCTGATCGCCCTCTCGCCCTGTGCGGAGGCTCGGGGGCTGCTCTCGCAAACCCGGCTCCGGCCAAACCGTTGACAGCGCCAACATACCAGCCCGAGAACTTGGGCCCCGACAGTGCACCCGGGCTACGGCCAGTTCGCATGAGGGAACCGCCAGACAAGCCGAAGCATTACGCAAGGCATTAAGACCTCGAAGGAGTGAAACCACTCCTCCGAGGCCTCGGGGGCTACACCCGGCGGGTGCGCTCGCGCGCACCCACCGGAACAAAATGCAACCGAGAAAGGCTGGTCCCCTTGCAAAAAAGTGCAACGAAAGCCTCCAAGCGAGTGCTAACACTCCCTTCGAGGCTCGGGGGCTACTGTCGGGGACCATAATTAGGGGTACCCTCAAGACGCCTAATTCTCAGCTGGTAACCCCCATCAGCATAAAGCTGCAGAGGCCTGATGGGTGCGATTAAGTCAGGGATCAGTCCATACGAGCGACTCGATCACGCCTCGCCCGAGCCTAGCCTCGGGCAAGGGCAGCCGACCCTGAGGTGTTTCCGTCTCGCCCGAGGCCCCCTTTTCTACGGCAGACGCATCTCCGGCTCGCCCGAGGCCTTGCCTTCGTTAAGAAGCAACCCTGACTAAATCGCCGCGCCGACCGACCAAGTCACAGGGGCATTTAACGCAAAGGTAGCCTGGCACCTTTATCCTGACGCGCGCCCCCTGGCAGAGCCGAAGTGACCGCCGTCACTTCGCCACTCCACTGACCGGTCTGACAGAAGGACAGCGCCGCCTGCGCCATCCCGACTGCAGTGCCACTTGACAGAGTGAGACTGACAGGCAGCCAGGCCTTGCCAAAGGCGCCATAGGAAGCTCCGCCCGACCCAGGGCTCGGACTCGGGCTAAGGCCCCGGAAGACGGCGAACTCCGCTCCGCCCGACCCAGGGCTCGGACTCGGGCTAAAGCCCCGGAAGACGGCGAACTCCGCTCCGCCCGACCCAGGGCTCGGACTCGGGCTAAGGCCCCGGAAGACGGCGAACTCCGCTCCGCCCGACCTAGGGCTCGGACTCGGGCTAAGGCCCCGGAAGACGACGAACTCCGCCTCGCCCGACCCCAGGGGTCGGACTCCGCCCTGGCCTCTGCCGAACGACCTCCGCCTCGCCCGACCCAGGAGCTCGGCCTCGGCCTCGGCCATGCAGGACAGACTCGACCTCGGCTTCGGAGGAGCCTCCACGTCGCCCGACCTAGGGCACAAGTCCGCCACGTCAACAGGAAGCGCCATCATCACCCTACCCCGAGCCGACTCGGGCCGCAGAGAACAGGACCGACGTCCCATCTGGCTAGCTCCGCTAGATATGCAATGATGGCGCCCCGCTAGACCCATGACGACGGCGGCTCTCAGCTCCCTTACGGAAGCAGGGGGACGTCAGCAAGGACCCAACCGCTCCGACAGCTGTCCCTCCACCAGGCTCCGTTACTCCTCCGACAGCCACGACACCACACCAGCTGGGTGCCAAGATCTCTCCGGCTGCCACCTTGGCATGTACTTAGGGCACTAGCTCTCCCCCGCTAGACACGTAGCACTCTGCTACACCCCCATTGTACACCTGGATCCTCTCCTTACGCCTATAAAAGGAAGGACCAGGGCCTTCTTAGAGAAGGTTGGCCCCGCGGGAACGAGGGCAGGGGCAGACGCTCTCTTGGGGCCGCTCGCTTCCCTCACCCGCGTGGACGCTTGTAACCCCCTACTGCAAGCGCACCCGACCTGGGCGCGGATCGAACACGAAGGCCGCGGGATCTCCACCTCCCTCACGACTCGGCTCCGGCCACCTCGCTCTTCCCCCCTTCGCGCTCGCCCACGCGCTCGACCCATCTGGGCTGGGGCACGCGGCACACTCACTCGTCGGCTTAGGGACCCCCCGGTCTCGAAACGCCGACAATAAGGTACTGCCACAAGTTGTCAGATTATGTCCATTGAACTGTCTGAATATCTTGCTATCTCATTTGTTACTTGTATTCATGAAAAAAGTCGTTTGGCTTTAGAATATCTGATTCTCTGGAGTAGTCTGTACTAAGAGTACTGATCTCGTGTGTATCGATAACCATGCAGGTTCTTACAGTTAACCAAGTGTTTGAGATAATGTTGAAGTTTGTGGAAACAAGGGACTGGAAGACGACATTCTTCCATGTGATTCCACAAAGGAAGCGAGGAGAAGCTGAGACCGGAGATTAATGGTGAAAGCATTCCTTTAAAGACTTCTCAAATCCTAATGTGCAATTTCACTGATGAACATGTGCACAGTTTTGCCTCCTCGCCTTTCTTGTCAACCTACTAATAGTAGGAGCTATGCAAAAATGTTCTTCATGCTCTGAATGACTAAACCCTGCATTTCTATGCAACGCCATGCTCAGTTTTAGATGAGATCCACTTCTCCGTGTTTTCGGCTCCGTTTAGCCATTGATGGTTACCATCTGCCTTCTTTTATTGAGTAATTTGTGTGCCGTTGCAACACACGAGCATACGTTGACTCAAATAGAATTTTGCGTATCATAGAGATGTTTGTAGTTTTGTATCTATGTTTTGTACTAATTTTTAACCCCCGTAGCAACGCACGGGCACTCACCTAGTGATGGATGAAAGCAGTAGCTGAATCTTGCATATTGCTGAGCACCTGTTGAATCTTTATGAATACTAGTTTGCAATCTATTATTCCATTTGGGTGGACCACACTGCCTAAAAATGGGGACTTTCCAGATTTTAGCTTTGCCTAGCTATTTTCTGAAGCAATATAAACATGTACTAGATTCTAGGAAATGTTGCACACTACACCGGATTCTGAAGCCATATAAACATGTACCGTAATAGCCGGCGGTTAATATTCCTTACCTTTTTTCTGGTCTACTAACTAAACAAAATTAAGTACATCTGCAGTTTGAGTTACATGTCTGAATCGTCTGCTGTTGGATCTGTATGGGTCACGGGAAGCACATGTTTGAGTTACAATTAGTACTGATAGGAATGCGTAGATTGTACATATAGAGAATTCTTTAGGAATATGTTCAAGCTTTTCCTTTTAGCACCTCCAACGGTCTAGATATAATCCTAGCTAAATTTGGAGTATTGAGGGGCCGTAAAATAGATAGATAAATTCTAAATGGGTGGATGTATCGAACAAACTCTCCAAATATAGATGTTGGCCTATAAAATATCTACTACTCGTCGCTTAAAATTTCATCCGCAGTATCCAATGGAACGGTGCATTGTAGTTCTTTCACTACCGGAATCCGAGCCTTTGCCGAGTGCCGGACGCTTTGCCGAGTGCCTTTTCTCGGGCACTCGGCAAAGATGGCTTTGCCGAGAGCCGCACTCGGCAACGCTCGGCTCTCGGTAACGAGCGTCTTTACCGAGCGTAGGACACTCGGTACAGGTCCACACTCGGCAAATACATGTTTGCCGAGTGTCAAACACTCGGCAAAGGGGGCTCTCGGCAAAGGGCCGTCAGCGGCCGTCCCAAAAGCTGACGGCCGTCAGTGTTTGCCGAGTGCCAACCTACGGCTCTCGGCAAAGATGCTTCTTTGCCGAGTGCCGCACAGCTGGCACTCGGCAAAGGAAGCTTTACCGAGTGTCTTCTCCAGACACTCGGCAAAGTGTATTTTTATTTTTTTGATTTTGTCTCCCAAACTTTTTGTGGTATGTTCCTACACTATGTAGACCTACATGTATCATTTGTGGACAATTATAACATAGTTTTCAATCGTTAGTAGATTTAGTTCGTTTTTTGAAATTCTTCGGAAAATTCAAATTTGAACTGCAGGTCACTCGAAACTTGGAAAACCGTGCATGAAAAAATGATATTCATGTTACTTAGCATAAGTTACGACCGATTTCAGAAGCGTACCGGAAACTTCGAGCAACATGCGCACTAAACATGGCCGTCAAATTGGCATGCACATGTTTAAAAATTGTATAAAACACAAATAAAGTCAGAAAATCATGAAACTTGTCCACGTGTCATGATATCATATGTAGAGGCTGTGATAAAAAATTTAGAATGTTTGGAGAAAGTTGTGAGACACTATGTGTAGAAACCTTCTAGATTCACATTGAAACTCTATGATTTCATGTGTAGTCCTCTTAGGTTTCTACACATAGTGTCTCACAACTTTCTCCAAATACTCTAAAATTTTTATCATAGCCTATACATATGATATCATGACACGGGGACAAGTTTCATGATTTTTCTGACTTTGTTTGTGTTTTATACAATTTTTAAACATGTGGATGCCAAGTTCACGGCCATGTTTAGTGAGCATGTTGCTCGAAGTTTCCGGTACGCTTCTGAAATCGGTCGTAACTTATGATAAGTACCATGAATATCATTTTTTCATGCACGGTTTTCCAAGTTTCGAGTGACCTGCAGTTCAAATTTGAATTTTTCGAAGAAATTCAAATAAACGAACTAAATCTACTAGATATTGCAAACACTGTTATAATTGTCCCAAAATGATACATGTAGGTCTATATAGTTTATAAACATACCACAAAAAGTTTGGTGCTGAAAACAAAAAAAATACAAATGTACTTTGCCGAGTGTCGTATGGTTGACACTCGGCAAAGTAGGCTTTGCCGAGTGTCCCGGGGTGGCACTCGGCAAAGAAGCGAAAAGCAGTCTTTGCCGAGTGCCCCTGGATGGCACTCGGCAAAGAAGGCTCCTTTGCCGAGTGCCGCCGATCTGGCACTCGGCAAACCATATTTTAAAAATAAAAAAAAATCTTTGCCGAGTGCCGCATCGCGGGCACTCGGCAAAGAGCATAAACTTAGCCAATCCAACGGCTTCTCCTTCTTCTCTCTCTCACTCGCGCTCACTCGCTCGCCGCCGACGCCCGCGCTCGCTCACCCTCGCCGCCGACCCGCGCGCCGCCGGCCACCCACGCGCCGCCGGCCACCCGCGCGCCCGCCGCCGACCCGCGCGCCCACCCTCGCCGCCGACCCGCGCGCCCGCCGCTCGCCGCGCAGCCACGCCGCCCGCTCGCCGCGTGCCCGCGCGCCGCCCACGCCGCCTGCGCTCGCCGCGCGCCCGCGCGCCGCCCACGACCGCCGACGACCCCACCGCGCCGCCGCGACGTCGTGCCCTCGCTCGCCGCCGCGCCGCCGCGACCCCACCGCGCCGTCGCGCCCGTGCCCTCGCTCGCCGCCGCGCCGCCGCGACCCCACCGCGCCCACCGCGCCGCCGCGACGCCGTCGCGCCCGTGCCCTCGCTCGCCCACGCCGCGCGCGCTCACGCTCGCCCACGCTCGCCCGCGCCCACGCTCGCCCGCGCTCGCGCCCACGCTCGCCCGCGCTCGCGCCCACGCCGCCGCGCCCACGCCCACGCCGCGCTCGCCCCGCCCAGGCCCGCGCTCGCCGTGCCGTGCCCGCCCTCGTGCTCGCCGCAGTCGCGCCCGCCGTGCCCTCGCCCGTCGTCGTGCCCCTCGCCTAACCCCTCGCCCTCGCCCGTGCCCCCGCCGTTTCCTCGCCCACCGCCCCCGCCCGTGTCCCCGCCGCACTCCTCGTCGTGACCCAGCCGTTTCCCCGCCGTGCCCTCGCCCGCCAGGCGCCTCGCCCGCGACCCGTCGTCTCGCCCGTGCCGAAACCTCTAAGGTGATTACTTGATTTATGTTATACGTGTATGATTTATATGAAATGATTAGTTTTAGTATTGTGGATTGCCGGCCATCGTGCCGTTGAATTATGCGTGGATGTCAGCCATCGTGCTGATAGTTTTATTTGCAGGATTTTGAAACCTCCTCGTGCAGGGGAGGTGCTGCCGAAATTTTCTGTTGCTAGGCTTTTGTATTAACAGACTTGTGTTTCTTTTTTACAGAGAAGATACTTGTCTTCCTAGCCGCTGCGGGTCTCCCTGCACCGCGTCCCGTCGCCACTGCACCGACCCGCCACAGCCCCACCAGCCTGACTCCACCGCCACCCTAGGTATAACCTCTACATCCGCATCATGGTCGTAGATCACCTAACCCAGTTAGGCGTCTCCCGTTCGAAAGTGATACGGTGTAGATATGCAGATCTTTGCATATCTACAAATGTATCAGTTTCGAATTGTCCACGTTTTTTGGACAGCCCGCGGTTGCGTAGATGGTGTTAGTTTCATGCTCTACTCCGGTCTGAGATAGAGTTTCGGCGTCACCTCCCTGTTGTTCTCCGGACAGTACACTCTCCCTGCCAGGACGTGTATCCGGAGAATAGCGGGGAGGTGCTGCCGAAATTCTATCTCGGATCGGAGTAGAGCATGAAAACTAACTCCATCTACGCAACCGCGGGTGGGATTAGGACCTATCGTCACCTATTAGAAGGTAGGAACGTAGTGTACATGCATTACATGTCTATATTAAACTATACTCGGTTATATATGTTAGAGGATGGAGGACCGTGAGTGGATGTACACGGGCCGTAGAGGAAGGAACGATGTCACCACTGAATGGATTAGAAAGACCGATGATTTCGTGGAACGGGCATATGGCGAAGCTGCTAAAGGAGCGAGTCTAGTCCCATGCCCGTGCAGCAAATGTGACAACCGGAAAAGAAAACCAAAGAAGACCATGGTAGAACATATTTGGAAGAATGGATTTACGCCAGGCTATACTCGGTGGATATTTCATGGTGAAGCGCATCGTACGAGAGAAGAGGTGCTGAGACAACGTGTCGAGGATTATGACGCGGATGCGGGGGTAGCGGATATGTTGAACGACTATCAGGAGGCACAGTACACGGGAGGATGTATGGATGACGAGCCAGAGCCGACTGCAAAGGCGTTCTACGACATGTTCGACGCGGCACAGAAGCCCCTTCACGGCCAGACAAAGGTTTCTCAACTGGATGCCATTGGGCGTGTAATGGCGTTCAAGTCGCAGTACAGCATCAGTAGAGATGCATTCGATGGCTTGTTGACAGTTATTGGGAGTCTGCTTCCGGATGATCACATTCTGCCAAAGAGCATGTACGAGGCATAGAAACTACTTCGTGCACTTAAGATGACGTATGAGCAGATTCATGCTTGTCCGAAGGGCTGCGTGCTATTTAGGAAAGAATACGCGGAGGCAAAGTACTGTCCCAAGTGTAATTCGTCTAGGTTTATGGAGGTAGACTCTGGTGATGGACAGAAGAGGCAGCTCGACATCCCCTTGACAATCCTACGACACCTTCCGTTCATACCGAGGATCCAGCGTCTTTACATGACAGAGGAATCCGCGAAACAGATGACATGGCACAAAAATGGAAAACGATACAATCCTGACAAGATGGTGCACGCGTCAGATGGTGAAGCATGGAAACACTTTGATGACATTCACCGTGAGAAAGCCGAAGAGGCTCGTAATGTACGTGTTGCGTTGGCCACAGATGGGTTCAATCCCTATGGAATGAGCGCTGCCCCGTACACATGTTGGCCCGTGTTTGTTATCCCAATCAATCTCCCCCCCTGGTGTGTGCTTTCAAAGGCAGAATATATTCGTGTCGTTGATAATTCCCGGACACCCGGGGAACAAAATGGGCGTGTACATGGAGCCTTTGATCGATGAATTGGTACGTGCCTGGGAGGAAGGGGTATGGACATATGACCGAGCTACGAAGACAAACTTCAGAATGCATGTTTGGTACCAGTACTCCATGCATGACTTTCCGGTGTATGGGCTATTCTGTGCCTGGTGTGTTCACGGTAAATTCCCATGCCCAGTTTGCAAGGAAGCTCTCAGGTTCATTTGGTTGAAAAAGGGTGGCAAATATTCGTCCTTCGATAAACATCGACAATTTCTTCCTGCTGACCATCCATTCCGCCTAGACATCAAGAACTTTACGAAAGGTGTCGTAGTGACAGACCGCCCACCTGCAACGATGACTGGTGCCGAAATTCGTCAACAGATAGATGGGCTCGTGGCCAATACAGAAGGTGGTTTTGTGGGATATGGTGAGCAGCATATGTGGACACATAAGTCTGGCTTGACTCGGCTCCCCTATTATGATGACCTGCTCCTTCCACACAACATTGACGTGATGCACACTGAAAAGAATGTTGCCGAGGCACTGTGGGCAACAATTATGGACATTCCTGATAAGTCAAAGGATAATGTGAAGGCAAGAGTGGATCTGGCAGCGTTATGTGATAGACCAAAACTAGAGATGAAGCCGCCAAGTGGGGGAAAGACGTGGAGAAGGCCTAAGGCCGATTTCGTCCTAAGCAGGGCCCAGAGGAAGGAAGTACTTCAGTGGATAAAGATGTTGATGTTCCCTGATGGATATGCAGCTAACCTGAGTAGGGGGGTGAACTTATCTACTATGCGAGTCTTAGGGATGAAGAGTCATGACTTCCACATATGGATTGAACGGATTCTTCCTGCGATGGTTCGAGGCTATGTCCCTGAGCATGTCTGGCTAGCGCTTTCAGAGTTGAGCTATTTCTTCCGTCAGCTTTGTGCAAAAGAGTTATCTCGGACCGTGGTTGCAGACTTGGAAAGATTGGCCCCCGTGTTACTGTGTAAGCTTGAGAAGATATTTCCACCTGGCTTCTTCAATCCAATGCAGCATTTGATTCTTCATCTCCCCTATGAGGCACGAATGGGGGGCCCCGTGCAGGGACGTTGGTGCTATCCAATCGAGAGATGTCTAAAGACTATTCGAAAGAAATGTAGAAATAAATGCAAAATCGAGGCTTCCATTGCAGAGGCATACATTCTAGAGGAGGTCTCAAACTTCACAAAAACTTATTATGGTGACAAACTGCCGAGCGTGCATAATCCACCCCCTCGTTACAATGATGGCGACAATGAATCGAACCTTAGCATTTTTCGAGGCCAACTCGGAAGCGCAAGTGGCTCGACCACCAAGACCCTGACACATGAAGAGTGGCGGCATATCATGCTATACGTATTGACCAACCTTGAAGAGGTGACGCCATACATGGAACAATTTCTTCATGAATTCTGGCGTCGATCAAGGGACCCCACTCCACAGGAATATGACGCTCTTCTTAGAAAGGGTGCGAGAAATGGGTTGCCCGATTTCATTTCCTGGTTCAAACATAAGGTACGTGCTTAGTTTGTAAAAGAGATACGTCTTTAAACTCAATTTAGCGTCTTTTAACTTGCGAATACTTGCAGGGCCAAAGAGATCCGTCTATGAGTGCCGAATTGAGACAAGTAGCCAACGGCTTTGCTTATAGGGTCAAGAAATATTCTGGGTATGACGTCAATGGATACCGTTTTCGCACAACACACTACGACAAAAGTCGGCCCAATCGGAAAACAACGTGTTCTGGGGTCTTTACGCCGGGCCTTGACAATGTCGATTATTTTGGACGAATCGAAGAAATATATGAGCTCAATTTTTATGGTTCCAAACCTCTTACTCCAGTGATATTCAAATGTCATTGGTTTGACCCTCAAGTGACGAGACGGACACATTCTAATCTTGGGATAGTCGAAATTCGACAAGATTCCACCTTAGCAGGAGACGATGTCTATATCGTTGCCCAACAGGCCACACAAGTGTATTATCTCCCATATGCGTGTCAAACGAAAGAACATCTTAAGGGTTGGGATGTTGTGTATAAGGTATCGCCGCACGGGAGGTTACCTGTTCCTAACGATGAAGATTACAACTTAGACCCGGACACATATGATGGAGAGTTCTTCCAAGAAGATGGGCTAGAAAGGCGATTTGAGATAGACTTAACCGAAGCTATCGGAATGGACGTAGATATTGAAATGGTTGTTGATGAGGAGGAGGATGAGGTGCAAAATGATAATGACTTAGTAATCCTTGAAGGCAATGACATTACTGACGAACTTGCGTCTTCCGATGGTGCGGAGATTGAAATGCTTGATAGTGATGATGAGAGTTATGATCCGGCTAACCCCGACACATATGAAGATTATTTTTAATCGATGTAATGCTATATGACTTTTTATTTCGCACCTGTTTTTAAATACATCTTTTTATATGTGCTTATTTGTTTACTCTTAATTGCAGGTTGTTGGACAAATATGGTGGGCGGTTTCCTGAGGAGGAGGAGGGGGAGGAGGAGTAGGACGGCGGACGATGCACAGCAGGCAGCGCAACAGGACGAGGCAGAGCAGGCAGCGCAGCAGCAGGCGGCGCCTCAGGACGACGACGGCCAGCAGCAGGACGACGACGACCAGCAGCAGGACGCCTCAGGTTCAGGCGGCTCTAGTTCGAGGAGCATCTACCTGCGAGGCCCCGCGAGTCTCCCTCAGCGTCCCATACTTTGGGACAGACGGCCGCTGATTCGGCCGGAAGGGGAGAGGTATGTAACTTTATGTTCTTCATTCTTGTTCATATTATGTGTTCAAAATCATAATATAAACGAATACTTTTTATTTATCACTTGGACAGGTCTTGGACGGTTTTGGATTATGCTGGGGGTCATCGTCGCCCCCCCCAATGGCATCCTCGGCCTGCTGTGCAGGGAACACTTCCCTGGACTTGTGGAGTACGCCGGAGTGACGGGCCCAGCCTTCACCTTTGACCACTACGCCGTCGCCCCCGATGCAGTAGACCGGGACGGCAGGGAATTCAATAACAAGGCGGAGCGGGTGAAGCAAGAGCTGTGGGTAAGTCTTAGTAAAATATGTCGCATTCGTTGCAAATTCTTGAAATAATGTATGGATACATCGTTTTTGTATGCAGGATTTCTTCAGATGCGATGCTGGATACGAGGCTAGGGCGGATGTGGTGGCCACCACGAGCTGTAAGAAGCTCGTCGTGGACATGCACTATGAGGCCCGCATCCAGGCCATCATCACCTACCACGGCTCCGTCCTTGGGGAGAAGGTGACCAAAACTCAAGCCCGAACCATGTCGTTGACCAGGGAGCAGTACCTGCAGGTAAAGTCATGCATGTTTGGTACCAGTACTCGATACATGAATTTTATTTTATCTTCTGATATGCACTTTACGTGTTTACTTTGCAGATGATTCCACATTGGTGCGCCGCACATCCTCTGTGCTGGGAGCAGATGGTGGATAGGTGGTGTTCGGCTGAGTGGGACGAGGCGCACACAGCTAGCCGGGAACGGCGTTTGATGATGCAAGGCCCCTCCCACCACCAAGGCAGCCGGAGCCTGGGCCAATATGCCGAAGCATGGGTACGCCACCTTTTTTATTTAGATATATAGCACTAAGTTAGATATTATTTCTAACTATCTCGTTGGTTTTCGTTGCAGTCGGCGTCACATGGTGGAAGGCCTTGCTCCACCTTCTCGGCCTATGCTATGGCCCATAAGGGTAAGGCGACGTCCGACGTCACCTACAACCCGGATGACGGGCCCGAGGCCTACACCAACCCCGCCGTCTACAGCCGCCTCCATGACTACACCGCCATGGCGCAGGAGGTCCATGGCCCAGACTATGATCCGAGCACCGAGCCGATCGACACCGATGTGCTCATGAGGGTCGGAGGAGGCAAGAGACATGGGCGGTACTGGATTGCCGACGGGGCAATCGACTCGTCCTCCACTCCCACTCTGTCTCAGGTGAGAGCAAGGAGCACGGGCTCGAGTCTAGCCATACGACCTCGGCACGACAGCTCACAGCATCGCATACAGCAACTCGAGGTTAGTGTAACTCGTCCTTCCTTGAGTTATATACCTACTCTTTGAGTTACTATAACGTTGGCTTGTAATATTACAGACCCAACTAGAAGAAGAGAGGAGGGAACGTCGCGAGATGGAGGCGAGGATGATGGCGGAGCGGGAGGCGGAGCGCCGGGCAGATCATCAGAGGATGGCGGAGATGTTCCAGTACATGCAGAGCCTTGGCGCCGCACAGGGCATCGCTCCGCCACCTCCATTGTTCCCTCCAGTTGACCCTGCTCTCTTCCACACTCCTGTGAGTATCAAAATTGTAGTTAGATGTTTGTAATGCATCTGGTATAACACATGCAATCTCTTCTCTGTGCAGGGCCAATCTGGAGCGGCATCCAACAACCCTCCGGAAGGGTTCAGCCCAACGCAGCCCCGGTCAAGCCGCCCACCTCCATGAGTGTTGTGTTTTCATTGTTTTAGACTTCTGTACTTGTGTATAATACTTATGTCTGTGTTTGATACTTATGTGAGAGCTTGCGACGTTAGAGACTTATGTTTGTGTTTGATACTTATGTTGAACACTTATGTTTGTGATGGATATTTATGTTTGTGGTGACGGTTTTATGTTTGTGTTGGCTATTTATGTCTGTGATGATATTTGTGATGTATATATGTGATATATATGTGATATCTTCTGTTTGTGTGGATGGAATACAAAAAACAAATAAAAAAGGTATATACTGGTCACTTTGCCGAGTGTTACACTCGGCAAAGAGGCTCTTTGCCGAGTGTCCGGGTCATAACACTCGGCAAAGAGCACAGACCTGGGCACCGGCTTAGGTTCTTTGCCGAGTGTTACGTCCCTGGCACTCGGCAAAGAGGTCGGCTTTGCCGAGTGCCACTCGGGACACTCGGCAAAGAACCTGACATGGGGACCCTCCCTGGCGGGTTCTTTGCCGAGTGTCCCAAGTGGCACTCGGCAAAGATGGATTCTTTGCCGAGTGCTGCACGGAAGACACTCGGCAAAACTAACTTCTTTGCCGAGTGTCACATGGGACACTCGGCAAAGCCGCCGTCTTCGTCACTCGACGCCGTAACGGCTGCTTTTCTTTGCCAAGTGCTCTCTGGCACTCGGCAAAGATCTTTGCCGAGTGCCCGATAAAAAGCTCTCGGCAAAGAAGGCTTTGCCGATGCACTGTTCGCCGAGCCTTCTTTGCCGAGTGTTACACTCGGCAAAGCCTTTGCCGAGTGTTTTGAACGCTTTGCCGAGTGCTTCAGGCACTCGGCAAAGCGATTGATTCCGGTAGTGTTTGATGTGACACCATCACGCGCAGCACCCTCTTCATGCCCGAGCCAGGTCAGCAACTTCTCACCTTCTGTTTGCCACAGCACTTGGCCACCCAGACTTCGTCGTTGACGCATCACCGAGGTGCTGCCCATTGTGTACCTAGAAGCTACTGCCGCCGAGAGTTGGACACCTTGGGCGGTGCCGTCGCGCCATCATGACATCGACTACATAATATGCGAGAACGACGACGGGGAAGACTGTGGCGGAGCGACAGTAGGACGTCGCGGGAAACTCGCAGTAGTGAGGGCACGGGATCAGTCGGCCACAAGCAAGTCGACGGTGGTGACTGGAGAGCGGGAGGAAATGCGGGAACGACAACTGTCCACTGCGGCAGGTGGGCAGGAGGTCGCAAAGCAGGGAGATGGCGAGCCGTACGCCTCGACAAAGATACCTAGCGAGGAGGAGATACATAGACAGATGGCGAGAAGAGGAAGATACACAGTCTCTTGGATGAGTTTTCAACGGGGTTTTTTATTTGTTTACCGAGCTCAATCAATTTACATTGGGTGTTGGAGGGGTGGCCTTATCTGGTATCTCCATTTTGCACCATGTGTAGCCAGGGATCATAAGCATCGTAGAGACATCAGTTACCAATATATAAAGCCAGGGTCACCATTGCTTGTTACTTCACAAGTATAAGGGGGAGCTGTTTGAGAAACTCTCCATGTTGCAGGTTTCAGCTTCATAACATTCCAAGCATCAGGTTTTGTTCCAAAAATTCCAAAAAAATATATATGATATTAAATATTCCCTTCGCCGATAATTTTGAACTTTGATTTCTAAACTGATTAGTTGTAACATGGACATGGATTTTTTTTTTCTGGTTCGCCGTTCCCATTTCCAGTGGATATAGAGCGACTTACTTGCAAGAGAATATATATGAGCATTACAAAATGCATATCTAAGCTTTGATCTGCACACATTAATTGCAAGTGACTAGCTCGGGGTGAATCCTTAGACCTGCCTGATTAAGAGCAGGGGTGATAATGATCACTGCTCAAATGTTTTTTCACAATTTGATTCAGTACCAAATTAATTTAGTTCAAAAATAAATAGAAATAGATCTCAATCCTAATCTGACCCTATAACCTAATTTGATCATCCATGACATCAGTCATCCCTTGTTGTCCGTAACAAACTAACCAACGTAGTTGTTGTAACCACCCGACCAAACTTCTCACATACGCAACGGATTTAGTTTTGAGTTTGTTAGAGTTCCTAACATATAGGATACGATTATAACAGATAAGTACCAGATTAGATCTATCATATAACAGATTTAATTTAAAGTTTGTTAGAGTTTCTAATAGATAAGTTAAGATTGTAACAGATAAATACCAGATTAGATCTATCATGTAACAGATTTGGTTTCGAGTTTGTTAGAGTTCCTAATAGACATGATAGGATTGTAATAGATAAGTACCAGATTAGATCTGTCATGTAACCACCCACCTCTCAGCCTATATAAATACATGCCACCATAACACCTTAAGTCATCAATCCACTCATCTCCTCCAACCCACATTAGCCTGCCGCCAGCTAAGCTCGCCGCCATAAGACGCTATGACCAGCTCATCGAAGTTCGAGTTCCTCTCCAACTCTAGCGACAACTTCGGCAAGTAATTTCTCATCGTTCATTCACCTTTCGAGGCAGCCCAGAACATCGCCGTGACCAGCTCACGAGAGCTTCGTCACCAGCTCACCGCGCTTCCGGTTCGTCGATCAGATCTCCGGTGCATCGTCAAAAACCGAGATGACCAGCAGCAATGTAAGATTGAATGGTTTGATTGGAAGGTAAGTTAGTGGTAAGTTAGAGATCTTTCCCATAAAATAGGCTTGACGCTTCCCGTCTAATATATAACCACCACCATGAGCTCTTTTACATGCAAGACTGTCATGTAGAATGAATTTAACAGTAGGTACAATCATGATAAGTTGTTAATAGCTAGGTCATACATTTGTAAACAAACCTTTCCCACCGTCATGTCACTCTATTTTTATGCATCCCTACTAATTTATTAAAAATGTGATATCTTTTAGGTCAAATAATTTGTTTTAATATATTCAAGTTGTGTTAGGTTCATATTAATTTTTGCGTACGTAGTAATAACATTGTTTTAATTATGCAACATGTTTTAGTTAATTAATGTTATTTAGCTAGATAATCTTGTTAATCTAATTTATAGTTCTAACCTACGCATTTTATAAATAATTGTTAATGATTAATACGAACTCAAATATTTAATTTAATACCTGCTTAGTTTAAATGCAATATATGTTAGACCGCATCTATTAGATTTATTGCGCCTAAAATATCGTTTTATACATAAATTTTTTGTTTTAACTCCGATTTTATTGGTTCTTAAACCTACGATCTCATAGCGACGTGTAGAATATATTCTTACGCGGGTTGTTCTTATGCTTTGGTGTAATGTTATCATATCCATTATATGCTTGATTCTATGTATTGCTACAAGTAGAGGTGAGGTGACGAGGAACCCGACGCCCAACTTTTGGGTCAGCATCTCGACAACAGGTTATCGCAAGTATAAAGCAATTGTGCCCTTGATCACTTTTCTCTGCCTAATAATAATTCTGTTAATCATTGTGACATGCTCAGATTAATTTGATGAGACTTAATAGATTGCAAACAAATGAACTATTGGGTAGACTTGCTATTGCTCTCCCTGGTTTTGGGATTAATGCTTTACTGAATTATGATCATGTTCCAATTTTGATTGATTTAATTATTGTTCATGACAATACTATCATGTTAAGTGAATATGGAGAACCACCCGGGAAAACAGTGCTACCATAAGGGTAGTATGGGACGCCCTTGGCTGACTAATTAGAAGAACTAGTGGAGGACTACCTTACCTGAAAGGGGCAAGGGCGGAAGAGGAGCTGTGGTATAGGGAGGTTTTCAGATCGATCACGCTGTGATGGCTTTTCGGACGACGGATTCCTATATCGCCCTTCTCAGAAACCGTAGCGGGTTTTCTGAAGCTAGTGGAACTTTGTAAAGGCCTCGTTGCGCTACCCTGCCTCGCCTCCTCGGTAGAGGTGTATGGGATTCATGACCCCATGGCAGATGGGTACACGACTTGTGGGTAAAGATGTGCAACCTTTGCATACTGTAAAACTGGTATATCAGCCGTGCTCACGGTCATGAGCGGCTTGGACCCTCACATGAGTAATTTATGAAACTAAACTTAATTTGTCATTCGCATTGTATTGTGGGTGTTATTATTAATTATGATCTCTTATTTTTTTAGGTTGGTATCTACTTATACTTAACAACTGCTCTCATAAATCGAGCCAAGGACTTGGGGCAAGTTATTGGTGTTGTACCACATCTGGTGGATGGAGGACTTTCAATACTCCAATACGCAGATGATACGATTATCTTCATGGAATTTGATTTAGAAAGGGCTAAGAACATGAAGCTAGTGCTTTGTGCATATGAGCAACTTTCAGGCCTAAAAATCAACTTCCATAAAAGCGAACTTTTCTGCTATGGTGCTGCCAAAGGGTTAGAATTAGAATACTCTAACATCTTTGGGTGTGGCGTGGGGAGTTTTCCATTCAAATATCTAGGTATTCCGATGCACCACAGAAAATTGAGTAATACAGAATGGAGGGTAGTAGAAGAAAGGTTTCAGAAAAAACTAAGTAGATGGAAAGGTAAACTTCTCTCAGTCGACGATTGCCTGGTGCTTATTAACTCGTTACTTAGTATCTTAGCTATGTTCATAAATAAATGTGAGCATCACAAATAAAAACCTATTAACAGAACAATTATCACGGTGAAACAAATATATGCTTTTTATGAAAAAAAAGGAAAAGTAACGCCATCTCACTAAAAGGAAAACTATTTGATATCAACAAAATCACCATACGATCTTCTATGCATGTAAGTGGGTCGGTCAATCTTAGATATTCCATTCACTGAGAGACAAATAAGATTTTGCAAGCAAAAACTAGCAGATGCTCCAGTCTGATGTTCTTTTTTATTTTTTTCATAAATAATTGATTTAATAAAACAGTTGCAGGAATATACTCCTCTCACAGTTATAATATCAAGATTTAAAATTTACTGATTCAATTGATAGAACTTCCCATTAGCGATTTTTCTTTTCAGTGTAGCTTTAAACAATCATAGCTTATATAAAAATTGTCAAGCTCAACAAAATCGATAAGTTTGTAGCAGCATATTTGTTTCAAGTCATAATAGTTCCGAAATAATGGGTACAATTTTTAGACATACTATTTGCATCGATTTAATTTAATATCTACATCTTCATTTAATATGGATACGAACAATGTATCGATCATTTGTAAGCTATAGAGTTGTAGATTTTATCGAGCTCTATAATATCCATGCAAAAAATTTTATTCAAATGGCATTATATAAAACGTATAATTTCGTAGGGATTTGCTATAAGGAGAGTGAATAAATTGCTATAGATCTATCTACTTGTAGAAACCCTTTGAGAGTATTAGGTAACTTCTTCTCTAGTTTAAGATTGAGCCGAGTGGGCTTGTTGGGGACTTGTTATCAAATGCTATGAGTTAAGAACAAGACAACACAGAAAATGTTAAATATTAAAGTCATTCGTCCTTCGAAGCATTATTTCCCCTTGGGATATAATGATTTTAGGATGAAGGTTATGAAGGACATACCTTCATAAATACAACATATAATAATGGAGAAGGAACTATATGAAATATAAAGATAACATAGACAGTTATGAATTATCATCAGCTCATTTTTATTCCGTTATCATGGAAAAATAGAAATAAAATATCGAATTACAAATGTACCTTCGGTTTGAAGGAAGGTAAAAGTACAGGCGTGACGCAAAAGCAAATGCCAAGTCAGCGTGAACAGTGCGGGAGCACTGTTCATCTATTTATAGGCACGGGACGTAGCCCATGTAAAATTACACCCATGCCCTTTACATTTGCTAATAATTCTATGATAATCCACCGAGGTCTGAATAGTCTTTTCATCTTTAAGTCGGTTTTCTTTTCTGCTATCATGCCGAAGCTCTTCTGCGCATAGCTTCGGGTCTGCGCCATCCTTCGTACTCCTTGTATTTCTTCATATTGTGATTTTGATCCAAGTCCGAAGGTACCTGTTCATGTATTATACTCCAGAAACGTTGTTAAATAATGTTTTTGAGGACCTTCGGAAGCCGAAGGCCCCCAACAGGGCTCAACTACTTGCAGTTTTTATGAGTCAGCGTAAGCAGAAGAGACTTATTTTCTAACTCATTGAAGATATCCTAAAAAGCAATATTGCCAAGGGCAGAAATTCACAAGATCAATTTTATGCATGACATGCTCTTGGAACTTCATGAAAACTCTCATTCTAGGTTGTCTCAAAGATGGTTTCTCTCCCATCATGAATAGCTTTTCAATTATGGGATCTGCAGAAGTTTGCATTGATTATAAATCATTCAATAATAATTCTGGGATACCCATAATGAAAAGTAGTCACCTATGGGATGGTCAGTTTTGCTTGGGGTTTTTTCAGCACTTGGAGGAGCAGCGGTGGTTTCCATATGTGGTGCTTGGCAAGAAATAGGGAAGCTAGATAATTGGAAGATCTACCTCGTCGATCATTTAAATGAAGTCCAATTTAGAGGAGGAGAGATAGAGTCCCCCTGTGTAACGTTGGAAGGAGGCTCGGTACTAGTGGCTGAGCCATCTTGGACATCGGTTTTGGCGGTGAAGCTAGTTGGGAGATCACCCATCATTGTCATTGTCGTCATTTTCTCCAGGGTGTCCCCTGCTTGTTGGGTGAGGCCGTGAGGGCATACCATTGCAAATGGTAGAACATCCTCACTTTAATCGATGGTGACTTAGTGCAGGAAGAGATAGCATGGCTCGGGACCGCCAGATGCAGAGCTTGGTCCTACGATGGCGAGGATACCCGACTCATCCCACTCCCCTTGATGGACTAAGCAAGAGGAGGGAAGGGCGCCCTCACCTCCGCCAGCTGCATTGAGGTCTCGTCGACCACCAAGGGGCCGAATAGATACTATTCGATGACCTCCTCATCGCTGAAGTCATCGTCGGTCTCTTCCTCTTCACCCTCATCGTCACTACTCACCAACATCCATCAGCAAGCTTCCTCCCTCTGTAGCTTTCGATCCCTCTTCCTCTTATTTTCATCCTTCCTCTTCTTTGCCTCCATGATTCACCGCGTGCATAGTTGTGTCCTCTAGGAGCAGCGCGCGGGAGAGGCATATGTGGAAACCGTTCTAGACAAATAAACTATGAGAATCTGATAAGATTAGAACACCAAAATGAAAAGGGAGAAGAAACTTACCACGTCAAGCGCGGGCAACACCGAGGGGGTGCCCCACGACTAGGAACACCATGTTTGAGTCCTCAGTCGCCTCACGGATCCATTGGGTGATCTCGTTGTCCTTCAGCCTTGCACCACAAATCAGTGAGCCCTTCAAGTTGGTATCTGGGGGCCATGTAGAAGATAGGAATTCGGTGCTCCATCAATGGGTTGTAACAATCCAAAATCATATCTTGGTGAATTTAGAAAATTCCCTAAAGATTTAAAATTTCAAAGTATTATAACAAAGTTATGAATTGAGACTTGAAAGTTTCCTATGCCCGGGAACAGGATCTGGATGTCGCCTAGAGGGGGAGAATAGGAGAATAATAATTATCACTGTAAAATTAAAACCTTACTCTACTTAAAGACGGGATTACAGCGGAATGAAGATTGCTTCGAGTAGGTGGCAGCGGAAATGAAGTTCCTGTCTCAAAGAGTCTTGCACTTCACAAGTAACTTATACCACAGATAAGAGTATATGAAGTGCACACCGTACTAAAGCAAGAGACAAAGAACAGAAATAAAGACAAGATAAGAGACACAACACAGAGCACGCAGGACACAATGATTTATACCGAGGTTCGACCAAGACTGAAATGCTTGCCTAGTCCTCGTTGGAGTTAGCCACGCCTTGGCTTGGAGTATCTTACTCCATCCTCCGATGTGCTCAAATCTATCAATGTAACAGATAGAGCCTTCCAATATGTTGATGGTTGTTACAATGTTGCCGCGGCTGCTTACAATCTTCTTGACAGCAATCCGACAGAGTAATAGTGCTCAAGATCTTGATCTTGCTCTGAGCAGCACTTCCCCTCTCTCTAAAGGCTTATAATGTGCCTCTACACAACTTAGAGAGAAATACACAAGATTGGGAGAGCAAAATGATTTGCAATGAGTCTACGAAGTGTTGCTGCACTTGCGAGTATTCCACAATATGCCTTGGTATGTTTCTTGGGCTTCCACAACTCCAAATGGCCGGTTGGGGGTATTTATAACCTCCCCCACATTTCTAGTCATTGGACAGAAAGCAACAACTTTCTGTCAATGGGCACACCGGACAGTCTGGTGCAACCACTGTTCACTGTCCGGTGCTCTGTCATGTCAGTCAATCGTTAGATCCGACTGTTGCCACCCTTCAGCCACTTAGCACACCGGACAGTCTGGTGGCGCACCGGACAGTCCGATGTGACTTGATGACCGTTGGCTTGGCTGATGTGGTCGGCACTGATTGTGCGGCCGACCGTTGGTTAGTCGTGCAGCTGGCGCACCGAACAGTCTGGTGATTTATAGCCGCAGCGCCCCCATTGCTTCCGGAGAGCGTCCTGTTCACCGAGGGCCAGCCTAGGCACCGGACATTGTCTGGTGCACACCAGACAGTCCAGTGCTCCTAGACTGGTGCAACTTATTTACTCCAATTTGTCTTATTTTGGGATGATCCCTAGCACTTAGACACACACAGTTAGCCACTAAAACAATGGACTAAGTCTTGGGATCATACCTCTTTACTCTAGGATTTTTGATATACTTTAGACAGAGCTTCAAAACCATCAAGTCAACTTGACTTGATCTAGATTAATACACATAAGCTCTAACACCTTGCAAAGGTCACCTAGAACATATACAAACACAGGAACAACCCAAACTAAAGGTCAAAGTAAACTTAGCTTTTTTGGACTGCTTCAATGTTACCTTATTGGTTGTAAGTCATGTCCTTATGTAGTGATCCTTGATGCATCATAACTCTTCTTGACTTGATCAACTTTGACTTTGCAAGTCTTCTTCTTCACCCCTGGCTTTGGGTTCCTCGGTCTCCTCGACCTTCTCCCGTGCACTCAGTACCTCGAAGTTCATATTGCCTCCATCCTTGGCTTGATCAATTGTCTCAGAGTTAGGCATACCGAGTCTCACTTAAGCAATGTTCATCTTACTTGTGATGTCCATTATCAATAGATATTCCAGTCTTTGGACCATCACATTTGTTCACTTGTGTTGAACCCCATAAGCTTTGCATTAAGCACCTATTTAACATTTAGCACACATGTTAGTCCTTTAATTGGGTTGTCATCCAAACCACCAAAACCCACAAAAGAGCTTTCAAGACTATTTTCCCTAAAATTTAATAAATAGTAAATTTAAATTGTTGGCTATATACTTAAACTATAATAAATAGGATAGTGAGTATTCTATATAAATTACTCCTATTGGGTTATATAACTATGTGAATTCCATGCTTATTAAATTTCATGCATACAAATACTTATTTTAGCAAAGTAAATAAGGAGTAAATAAATGTAAAATATTTGCATTCATGTTGGTGTTTTGGTTGTGCATATAAATATGGTTTCAAAATTTAAAATCATATTTGAATTGGGATAATTAAATCTAGAAATAAAAAACAGGAAAAAAAGAATAGCAAATAAAAGGCTTATGTATTCGGCCACTTAAGGAACACAACCTACGTGAGTTTTTCCTACTATTTTTTTATTCCACTTGCCGGATCTTGCATCACTATTACATCATCCATGACATTTGGCATCCCTTGATGTTCGTAACAAACTAACCACCGTAGTTGTTATAACCGGCCGACCAAACTTCTCACCTGCGCAACGGATTTGGTTTCGAGTTTGTTAGAGTTCCTAACATATAAGATATGATTGTAATAGATAAGTATCAAATTAGATCTGCCATGTAACCACCCACCTCCCAGCCTATATAAATACATGCCATCATAACACCTCAAATCATCAATCATAGACTCATCTCCTCCAAGACACAATAGCCTGTTGCCAGCTAAGCTCGCAGCCATAAGCCACTATGACCAGCTCATCGAAGTTTGAGTTCCTCCCCAACTCTAGCGACAACTTCGTTGAGTAATTTCTCATCGTCCGTTCACCTTTCGAGGCAGCCCAGAACATCACTGTGACCAGCTCGAGAGCTTCGTCACCATGCTTCCTATTCATCGATCAGATCTCTGGTTCATCGTCAAAAACCGAGATAACCAGCAGCAACGCGAGATTAAAGGGTTTGATTGGAAGGTAAGTTAGTGGTAGGTTAAAGGTCTTTCCTATAAAATAGGTTTGACGCTTCCCGCCTAATAGATAACCACCACCATATGCCCTTTTACATGCAAGACTGTCATGCAGCATGAATTTAACAGTAGGTACAATCATGATAAGTTAGCAACAGCTAGGTCATGCATTTGTAAACAAACCTTTCCCATCGTCATGTCATCCTATTTCTGTGCAGCCCTACTAATTTATTAAAACTATGATAACTTCTAGGTCAAATAATTTGTTTTAATCTGTTCAAGTTGTGTTAGGTTCATATTAATTTTTGTGTATGTAGTAATAACATTGTTTTAATTATGCCACATGTTTCAATTAATTAATTAATTAATTAATTATGTATTTAATGTTAATTAGCTAGATAATCTAGTTAATCTAATTTATAGTTCTAACCTACATATTTTATAAATAATTGTTAATGATTAATACCAACTCCAATATTTTAATTTAATACCTGCTTAATTTAAATGCACTATCTGTTAGATCGCATCTATTAGATTTCTTGCGCCTAAAATACTGTTTTATCCATAAATTTTCTTTTTAACTTCGATTTTAATGGTTCTTGAACCTACGATCTCATAGCGATGCGTAGAATATGCTTACGTAATTTGTTCTTATGCTTTGGTAAAATGTTATCATATCCATTATTTGCTTGATTGTATGTATTTCTACGAGTAGAGGTGAGGTGACGAGGAACCCGACGCCCAACTTTTGGGTCAGCATCTCGACAACAGGTTATCGCAAGTATATGGCAAGTTGTGCTCTTGATCGCTTTTATCTACCTAATAATGTTCATATTAATCACTGTGACATGCTCAGGTTAATTTGTTGGAACCTATTAGGTTTTCCATAGTATTGTTTATCCCATACCTTGCAAACAAACGAACTATTGGGTAGACTTGCTATTGCTCTACCTGGTTTTGGGATTAATGCTTTACTGAATTATGATCATGTTTGAGAGCACCTAGAGGGGGGTGAATAGGTGATCCTGTAAAAATGAATACTTGTAGCCACAAACTTTGGTTAAGGGTTAGCTCAATAGAATCAAGTGGCTAAGGACCAAGCTCTTGTGAAACACAATGGACAAGAAGAACACAAGCACAAGAGGCACGGTGATTTATCTCGTAGTTCGGCCAAGTAGCACTTGCCTACTCCACGTTGTGGCATCCCAATAGACGAGAGTTGTACTCAACCCCTTTCAAGTGATCCAATGATCAACTTGAATACCATGGTGTTTTCCTTTCCTTTACTATCTCTCGTCCGCGAGGAATCTCCACAACTTGGAGCCTCTCGCCCTTATAATTGATGATCACAAAGAAGCACGGAAGTAAGGGAGGGGAGAGCAACACACACAAGACTCAAAGCACGAGCACAAACACGCACACAAGCCACAACTTGAGCTCACAACACAATGCGGGGAGTTCACTACTCAACTAGAGCTCAAGTCACTATCACAAAGAATCAAATACGCGAGAATGGAGTCTTGGTGCTTAGAGATGATCAAAGAATGCTTGTGTAACTCCTCCATGCGCCTAGGGGTCCCTTTTATAGCCCCAAGGCAGCTAGGAGCCGTTGGGTGGAGGAGAACATCAAGCATACTCAAAGCATTCCTAAGCACCAAGACTTCGATTCCACGCATTTGTTTCTTCGTGATAGCATCTAGAGCTCTAGTTGAGTTGTGAACTCGTCGGGTTGTGTTGCGAGCTCTTGTTGCGACTTGTGTGCGTGTTGACATTCTGATTTTGTGTCTTGTGTGCGTTGCTCATCCCTCCCTTACTCCGTGCTTCTTTGTGAACTTCAAGTGTAAGGGCGAGAGGCTCCAAGTTGTGGAGATTCCTCGCAAACGGGATATAGAAAAGCAAAGCAAAACACCATGGTATTCAAGTGGGTCTTTGGACCGCTTGAGAGGGGTTGATTGCAACCCTCGTCCGTTGGGACGCCACAACATGGTGTAGGCAAGCGTTGGTCTAGGCCGAACCATGGGATAAACCACTGTGCCATCTCTGTGATTGATATCTTTGTGGTTATTGTGTTTTGTTGAGACTCCTCTCTAGCCACTTGGCATTATTGTGCTAACACCTAATCAAGTTTTTGGTGGCTTAAGTTTAATTTTTACAGGCCCCCCTATCGGGGACCATAATTAGGGGTACCCTCAAGGCTCCTAATTCTCAGCTGGTAACCCCCATCAGCATGAAGCTGCAAAGGCCTGATGGGTGCGATTAAGTCAGGGATCAGTCCATTCGAGGGACACGATCACGCCTCACCCGAGCCTAGCCTCGGACAAGGGCAGCCGACCCCGGAGGATTTCCGTCTCGCCCGAGGCCCCCCTTTTAGCGGCGAACATATTCCCGGCTCGCCCGAGGCCCTGCCTTCGCTAAGAAGCAACCCTGACCAAATCGCCGCACCGACCGACCAAGTCGCAGGAGCATTTAATGCAAAGATGGCTTGACACCCTTATCCTGGCACGCACCCCCCGCTGGCAGAGCCGAAGTGACCGCCGTCACTTCACCGCTCCACTGACCGGCCTGACGAAAGGACAGCGCCGCCTACGCCACACCGACTACAGTGCCACTGGACAGAGTAAGACTGACAAGCGGTCAGGCCCTGCCGGAGGCACCATAGGAAGCTCCGCTTCACCCGACCCAGGGCTCGGACTCGGGCTAAGTCCCGGAAGACGGCGAACTCCACCCGACCCAGGGCTCGGACTTGGGCTAAGTCCCGGAAAACGGCGAACTCCGCCCGACCCAGGGCTCGGACTCGGGCTAAGTCCCGGAAGACGGCGAACTCCGCTTTGCCCGACCTAGGGCTCGGACTCGGGCTAAGTCCCGGAAGACGGCGAACTCCGCTCCCCCCGACCCAGGGCTCGGACTCGGGCTAAGTCCCGGAAGACGGCGAACTCCGCCCGACCCAGGGCTCGGACTCGGGCTAAGTCCCGGAAGACATCGAACTCTGCTCCGCCCGACCCAGGGCTCGGACTCGGGCTAAGTCCCAGAAGACGATGATCTCCGCCTCGCCCGACCCAGGGCTCGGACTCGGGCTAAGTCCCAGAAGACGACGATCTCCGCCTCGCCCGACCCAGGGCTCGGACTTGGGCTCGGCCCCAGAAGACGACGATCTTCGCCTTGCCCGACCCGGGGGCTCGGACTCAACCTCGGCTTCGGAGGAGCTTCCACATCGCCCAACCTAGGGCGTAGACCAGCCACGTCGACAGGAGGCGCCATCATCACCCTACCCCGAGCTGACTCGGGCCGCAGGGAACAAGACCGGCGTCCCATCTGGCCCGCGCCGCCAGATAGGCAATGATGGCGCCCCACATGCTCTGTGACGACGGCGGCTCTCCGCCCCCTTACGGAAGCAAGAGGACGTCAGCAAGGGCTCAACCGCTCCGATAGCTGTCCCTCCGCCAAGCTCCATCGCTCCTTCGACGGCCACGACATCACACCAGCTGGGTGCCAAGATCTCTCCGGCTGCCACAACGGCATGTACCTAGGGCGCTAGCTCACCTCCGCTAGACACGTAGCACCCTGCTACACCCCCATTGTACACCTGGATCCTCTCCTTACGTCTATAAAAGGGAGGACCAGGGCCCTCTTAGAGAAGGTTGGCCGCGCGGGGACGAGGACGAGAACAGGCGCTCGCCTGGAGCCGCTCGCTCCCTCTCCCGCGTGGACGCTTGTAACCCCCTACTGCAAGCGCACCCGACCTGGGCGCGAGACGAACACGAAGGCCGCGGGATTCCCACCTCTCTTACGCCGGTCTCCGGCCGCCTCGCTCTCCCCCCTTCACGCTCGCCCTCGCGCTCGACCCATCTGGGCTGGGGCACGCGGCGACATTCACTCGTCGGCCCAGGGACCCCCCCGGTCTCGGAACGCCGACAGTTGGCGCGCCATGTAGGGGCCTGCTGCGTGTTGACGAACAGCTTCCCGTCAAGCTCCAGATGGGCAGTCTCCAGCAACCTCTCAAACCCGGGACGGTGCTCTGTTTCGGGAGTCTTGAGTTCATGTCCCTCGACGGCAGCTACGACATGATACTCCTTCCACCGCCGTGCGACAACAACAGTGGCGGCCGACAACCCGCCCGCCGGCGGCGGAATCGGTGACGTCTTCCCCGCATGGTGGAAGAGCAACCTTCGAGCTCACCCCGCCCTCTCCCCCGTCGACGGAGGAGGAGGCGGGGCAACCAAGGCCAAGCAGGAGACAGCGCCTCGTCGGCTGTCGAGCGAGTCGACGGTCCCGGCACCCCAACGGGGGGCGCACCAGGCGTCGACCTCGCGTTTGAGACGAAGGCGAGCGTCGTCTCCCCACGACACGCCAATCCCGAGCAAGCGGACGACGCCAGCACGCTCGCGAAAAGCTTGCTGGATGTCACCCTCGTACCTGAGACGACGGCGCAGTCAGTCCCCGACGCGACCTTATCGCCGCCCGTCGACCAAAAGGTACCGATCGATTCCCATCCCGCGTCTTTTGGGTTTAGCCTCAACCCGTCTAGCGACTTCGCTTTGGCGTGCGCTCTCGTAGAGGCAAATCCAGACCCTCTGGGGTGCAGGCCAGGCTTGACGAGGGAGCAGGAGCGCTGGAGCCGATCCGTCGGGACGTCGAGCAGGCATGGGCGGGCCAACCTCCGGCCGGAGAAATACGTCATCTACCCCAGGGCTTCCAGCACCGCATCGCCGACGACGTCAGGCTCAGGCCACCACCCGGATCCAGTGGGGTCGGCCAGAACCTGGCGGCAGCAGCAATGCTTCTTCGCGCGATGCCAGAGCCATCAACCACCGAGGGGCGGCGAATCCAGGGAGAACTCAAGAATCTCCTGGAAGGCGCCACGGTCCGACGGGCCGAGAGCTCTGCCTCCCGAAGGCAGGGGTACCCCTCAGAACCTCATGCCGCGACTTCCCGATTCATGCGGGAAGCCTCGGTCTACACCGGGCGCACGCGCAACACCGCGCCTGCGGCCCCGGGTCGCCTCGGCAACGAGCACCACCACCGCGACCGACAGGCCCACCTCGACGAGAGGGTGCGCCGAGGCTACCACCCTAGGCGTAGGGGACGCTACGACAGCGGGGAGGATCGGAGTCCCTCGCCCGAACCACCCGGTCCGCAAGCCTTCAGCCGAGCCATCCGACGGGCGCCGTTCCCGACCTGGTTCCGACCCTCGGCTACTATCACGAAGTATTTGGGGGAGACGAGACCAGAACTGTGGCTCACGGACTACCGTCTGGCCTGCCAGCTAGGTGGAACGGACGATGACAACCTCATCATCCGCAACCTCCCCCTGTTCCTCTCCGACTCCGCTCGCGCCTGGTTGGAGCACCTGCCTCTGGGGCAGGTCTCCAACTGGGACGACCTAGTCCAAGCTTTCGCCGGCAATTTCCAGGGCACGTATGTGCGCCCCGGGAATTCCTGGGACCTCCGAAGCTGCCGACAGCAGCCGGGAGAGTCTCTCCGAGACTACATCCGGCGATTCTCGAAGCAGCGCACCGAGCTGCCCAACATCACCGACTCGGATGTCATCGGCGCGTTCCTCGCTGGCACCACCTGCCGCGACCTGGTGAGCAAGCTGGGCCGCAAGACCCCAACCAGGGCGAGCGAACTGATGGACATCGCCACCAAGTTCGCCTCCGGCCAGGAGGCGGTCGAGGCTATCTTCCGAAAGGACAAGCAGCCCCAGGGCCGCCCATCGGAAGGTACTCCCGAGGCGTCAACTCAGCGCGGTGCCAAGAAGAAGGGCAAGAAGAAGTCGCAAGCGAAACGCGACGTCGCCGACGCGGACCTTGTCGCCACCGCCGAGTACAAGAACCCTCGGAAGCCCCCCGGAGGTGCCAACCTCTTCGACAAGATGCTCAAGGAGCCGTGCCCCTATCACCTGGGTCCGGTCAAGCACACCCTTGAGGAGTGCGTCATGCTTCGGCGCCAGTTCCACAGGGCCGGGCCACCCGTGGAGGGTGGCAAGGCCCGCGACGACGACAAGAAGGAAGATCACCAGGCAGGAGAGTTCCCCGAGGTCCACGACTGCTTCATGATCTATGGTGGGCAAGCAGCGAACGCCTCGGCTCGGCACCGCAAGCAAGAGCGCCGGGAGGTCTGCTCGGTCAAGGTGGCGGCGCCAGTCTATCTAGACTGGTCCGACAAGCCCATCACCTTCGACCGAGACGATCACCCCGACCATGTGCCGAGCCGGGGAAATACCCGCTCATCGTCGACCCCGTCATCGGCGACGTCAGGCTCACCAAGGTCCTCATGGACGGAGGCAGCAGCCTCAACCTCATCTACACCGAGACCCTCGGGCTCCTGTGTGTTGATCTGTCCTCTGTCCGGGCAGGCGCTGCGCCCTTCCATGGGATCATCCCCGGGAAGCGCGTCCAACCCCTCGGACAGCTCGACCTTCCCGTCTGCTTCAGAACACCCTCCAACTTCCGAAGGGAGACCCTAACGTTCGAGGTGGCCGGGTTCCGAGGGACCTACCACGCGGTACTGGGGAGGCCATGCTACACGAAGTTCATGGCCGTCCCCAACTACACCTACCTGAAGCTCAAGATGCCGGGCCCCAACGGGGTCATCACCGTCGGCCCTACGTACAAACACGCGTTCGAATGCGACGTGGAGTGCGTGGAGTACGCCGAGGCCCTCACCGAGTCCGAGGCCCTCATCGCCGACCTGGAAAGCCTCTCTAAGGAGGTGCCAGACGTGAAGCGTCACACCGGCAACTTCGAGCCAGCGGAGACGGTTAAGTCTGTCCCCCTCGACCCCAGCTGCGACACCTCCAAGCAGATCCGGATCGGCTCTGGGTTCGATCCCAAATAGGAAGCAGTGCTCGTCGACTTTCTCCGCGCGAACGCCAACGTCTTCGCGTGGAGTCCCTCGAACATGCCCGGCGACCGAGGGATGTCGCCGAGCACTCGCTGGACATCCGAGCCGGAGCCCGACCCGTCAAGCAGCCGCTGCGCCGATTCGACGAGGAGAAGCGCAGAGCTATAGGCGAGGAGATTCACAAGCTAATGGCGGCAGGGTTCAACAAAGAGGTATTCCATCCCGAATGGCTTGCCAACCCTGTGCTTGTGAGAAAGAAAGGGGGGAAATGGCGGATGTGTGTAGACTACACTAGTCTCAATAAAGCATGTCCGAAGGTTCCCTACCCTCTGCCTCGCATCGACCAGATCGTGGATTCCACTGCTGGGTGCGAAACCCTGTCTTTCCTCGATGCCTACTCGGGGTATCATCAAATCAAGATGAAAGAGTCCGACCAGCTCGCGACTTCTTTCATCACACCCTTCGGCATGTACTGCTATGTCACCATGCCGTTCGGTTTGAGGAATGCGGGCGCGACGTACCAGCGGTGCATGAACCATGTGTTCGGCGAACACATTGGCCGCACGGTCGAGGCCTACGTCGATGACATCGTAGTCAAGACGAGAAAAGCCTCCGACCTCCTTTCCGACCTTGAAACGACATTCCGATGTCTCAAGGCAAAAGGCGTCAAGCTCAATCCTGAAAAGTGTGTCTTCGGGGTGCCCCGAGGCATGCTCTTGGGTTTCATTGTCTCCGAGCGGGGCATCGAAGCCAACCCGGAAAAAATCGCAGCCATTACCAGCATGGGGCCCATCAAGGACTTGAAAGGCGTACAGAGGGTCATGGGATGCCTCGCGGCTCTGAGCCGTTTCATCTCACGCCTCGGCGAAAGAGGTCTACCTCTGTACCGCCTCTTAAGGAAGGCCGAGTGCTTCACTTGGACCCCTGAGGCCGAGGAAGCCCTCGGGAACCTGAAGGCGCTCCTCACAAAGGCGCCTATCTTGGTGCCCCAGCTGCCGGAGAAGCCCTCCTGGTCTACTTCGCCGCGACCACCCAGGTGGTTAGCGCCGCGATTGTGGTCGAGGCTAGAAGAGGGGCATGCACTGCCCGTTCAGAGGCCAGTCTACTTCGTCAGCGAGGTACTGTCCGAAACCAAGATCCGCTACCCACAAGTCCAGAAGCTGTTGTACGCGGTGATCCTAACGCGACGGAAGCTGCGACACTACTTCGAGTCTCATCCGGTAACTGTGGTGTCATCCTTCCCCCTGGGGGAGATCATCCAGTGCCGAGAGGCCTCGAGGATTGCAAAGTGGGCGGTGGAGATCATGGGTGAGACAATCTCGTTCGCTCCTCGGAAAGCCATTAAGTCCCAGGTCTTGGCGGACTTCATGGCTGAATGGGTCGACACCCAGCTACCGACGGCTCCGATCCAACCGGAGCTCTGGACCATGTTCTTCGACGGGTCGCTGATGAAGACAGGAGCCGGCGCAGGCCTACTCTTCATCTCACCCCTCGGAAAGCATCTACGCTACGTGCTACGCCTCCACTTCCCGGCGTCCAACAATATGGCCGAATATGAGGCCCTGGTCAACGGGTTGTGGATCGCCATCGAGCTAGGGGTCCGACGCCTCGATGCTCGTGGTGACTCGCGGCTCGTCATCGACCAAGTCATGAAGAACTCCCATTGCCGCGACCCGAAGATGGAGGCCTACTGCGATGAGGTTCGGCGCCTGGAAGACAAGTTCTACGGGCTCAAGCTCAACCACATCGCTCGGCGCTACAACGAGACTGCGGACGAGCTGGCTAAAATAGCCTCAGGGCGAACGACGGTTCCCCCGGACATCTTCTCCCGAGACCTGCATCAACCTTCCGTCAAGATCAACGACACGTCCAAGCCCGAGGTACCCTCGGCCCAGTCCGAGGCGCCCATGGCTCAACCCGAGGCGCCCTCGGCTCAGTCCGAGGCACCCTCAGCTCGACCCGAGGCGCCCTCGGTTCAGTCCGAGGTACCCTCGGCCCCCGAGGGTGAGGCACTGCGCGTCGAGGAGGAGCAAAGCGGGGTCGCGCCTAATCAAAACTGGCAGACCCCGTACCTGCAATATCTCCACCGAGGAGAGCTGCCCCTCGACCGAGCCGAGGCTCGGCGGGTGGCGCGGCGCGCCAAGTCGTTCGTCTTGCTGGGAGATGAGAAGGAGCTCTACCACCGCAGCCCCTCAGGCATCCTCTAGCGATGCATCTCCATCGCTGAAGGTTAGGAACTCTTGCGAGAGATACACTCGGGGGCTTGCGGCCATCACACAGCGCCTCGAGCCCTTGTCGGGAACGCTTTCCGGCAAGGCTTCTACTGGCCGACGGCGGTGGCCGACGCTACCAGAATCGTCCGCACCTGCGAAGGGTGCCAATTCTACGCGAGGCAGACCCATCTGCCCGCTCAGGCTCTGCAGACGATACCCATCACCTGGCCTTTTGCGGTGTGGGGTCTGGACCTCGTCGTCCCCTTGCAGAAGGCACCCGGGGGCTACACGCACCTGCTGGTCGCCATCGACAAATTCTCCAAGTGGATCGAGGTCCGACCCCTGAACAGCATCAGGTCCGAGCAGGCGGTGGCGTTCTTCACCAACATCATCCATCGCTTCGGGGTCCCGAACTCCATCATTACCGACAACGGCACCCAGTTCACCGGCAGAAAGTTCCTGGACTTCTGCGAGGATCACCACATCCGGGTGGACTGGGCCACCGTGGCTCATCCCATGACGAATGGGCAGGTGGAGCGTGCCAACGGCATGATTCTACAAGGGCTCAAGCCTCGGATCTACAACAACCTCAACAAGTTCGGCAAGCGATGGATGAAGGAACTCCCCTCGGTGGTCTGGAGTCTGAGGACAACGCCGAGCCGAGCCACGGGCTTCACGCCGTTCTTTCTAGTCTATGGGGCCGAAGCCATCTTGCCCACAGACTTAGAATACGGCTCCCCGAGGACGAGGGCCTACACCAACCAAAGCAACCAAGTCAGCCGAGAAAACTCGCTAGACCAGCTGGAGGAGGCTCGGGACCAGGCCTTGCTACACTCGGCGCGGTACCAGCAGTCCCTGCGATGCTACCACGCCCGAGGGGTCCGGTCCCGAGACCTCCAGGTGGGCGACCTGGTGCTTCGGCTGCGACAAGACGCTCGAGGGCGGCACAAGCTCGCGCCTCCCTGGGAGGGGCCATTCGTCATCGCCAAGGTTCTGAAGCCCGGAACATACAAGCTGGCCAACAGCCAAGGCGAGGTCTACGATAACGCCTGGAACATCCAACAGCTACGTTGCTTCTACCCTTAAGATGTTTTTGTAATACCCAAAATTGTAAATCAAATAAGTGGAGGTAGTCATTCCTATATAATATTTCTCCCTTATGATATCATATGTGAACGACCTTATTTAAGTGAGTACTTAAAGTAAATGACATCTAAGAAAAAAAAATAATTTGTGCATCCTGCCGAGGTTTGTTTGTTTGTGCATTCACTCATGAAGACAATGATAATAGAAATAAAACTAAAGTGGAATTGGGCATTAAACCTAATTTGGAAATTAGGATTTTGAGAAAAGAAGAAAGGAGACTATAAAAAAAATAACAATAATACTAAAGGAAATAATCATATTAAATCTCCTTTCATACTACTAGGTTTATTTTCAATATTTGATTTGAGTGTAAGTTCACAGCACTGTTTAAATTCAAATTTAAATTTTAAATAGTAGGGAGAATAATAAACAATAAAGTTGTAACAATAGAAATTTATACTCACATTAGGATGGTATAGCTATTTGGGAAATCTGAAATTCCAAAACCTAGACTCAAATTGAATTGGAAAGTAGAAAGTTAAAATAGAAAAATGGAAACAATAAAAAAAAAAGAAGAAATGGGACACGCCTGGGCTAACTTCATCCCATCGGCCCATCTCCAAACACCACGCTGCCAGCCCACCATCTGCTCCACCGCGCCGCTCGAGTGCCCTAGAACTCTGACCAGTGGACCCGCTTGTCCAGTTCATCACCACGCGCGCTCTCTGTTTCGCTGACGGTCGTGTGGGCCCCTCTCGTGGGGATCTCCTTCCTCAACCTCCCGCGAACTCCGCGCTGCTACTCCGCATGGTCCTTGGTCGGGGCCTTCCGTTCCGCCCGCATCGGCCAGAGCCGTTGTGCCTTCGCGTGGGGAGTATTTTTTTCCGCCTCCGCTTTCTTCCCTGGCCTCTCCTCCACCAAACACCGCCGCACCGACCAAAAATCCAGAGTGGAAGAGGGTGCCGCTGTGCAAGTCACGGAAGCCAAGGTCGATCCCCCTCATCTCTCTCCCAACTTCGACGCTGTCCGCGGGTGCTTGCGTCTCCCTGTTCCCTTGCGCATGCGTCCTGGTACGCGATTACCTTCTCCCTTGCGCGCGCCGGTTGCTTCCACCGCTGGTCCGGGCAGCGCGGTCGCGGTCGCGGGTGGAGCACCTGACCGAGTATCGTCGTCAGCAGAAACACGAGATCCACTCTCCGATAATGGCGATGGTGGTCGCGGTGATGGAGAACCGCAGCTTCGACCACATCCTCGGTCGGCTGCATCAACTCCGACCCCGGCCACGGTTTCATGGATGCCGTGAGCAGATATTCGGCTCCAGGGGCAGGCGTTCTTCCGTCGCGGTGTCATTCCCTGTGGCAGCGGCGTACACCGGCTCGGCCATTGCCGCGCGTCGTCCGAGCTTCCTCGCTGACGAGCAGCCGTAGGGGCTGACGACCTGCATGCCCAGCCTGAGACTTCGGCGCGGGCGGGGTTGGCCGACAATGGCACTGCCGCCCTGGGCGCTGCTGTTACTCTTCTTGCCCAGGTGAGAGTTCTACTGGTTTCATAATACCCCTGGCAACGTGTATAAGTTTTTAGATCGAATATTGGGGCAGTGGGGTGGAAAATGGTTGTTGCGTCGGTGTGCTCGTCGCCATGGAGCACGTCGCCGCCGCCCGGTTAGAGTCAGGGGGGAAGAAGAAAGGTTGGTCGTAGATCTCTAATTGGACGCTCTGGATTAGATCTGGGGAGGAAGCACCGTGAGCCATTGATGGCGCGATCTGCGGTGTGGATTAAAGGGCGTGTACTGGGTTAGGATTAGAGTAGTGTGGAGCGTTCGATTCCGATCGGATGGACGGGGAATGAATCGGGATTCATTAAATCCGGACACTCGGTTACGGATCGGACGGCTAGCGTGGCGTGATAACGCTTCGCTGTGGCGGATTTATAAAAGAGACCTTAAGCTTATTAATAAACAACCCGCCGTCCTGCGCAGTGCGCTTTGGGTCTTAGGAATAATTGTGCTAGGGCCCCTGTCTTCTCAGGTTTTTATGCGCCTGATCCAGGAAATAGAAAATCCAGTAAACAGAAATTAGAAGATGATTTTTAATGTAACAACAAATGCTAGAACTTGTTTAATTTGTAGAAAATGCATATGAACTCCAAATTAGTCCATTCCAGTTCCTAAATTTTTGTAATATTATTATCTAACCATTAGTGCCTCTGTTTTGGCATGAAAGACTCATTTAAATTTATCTAATACTTAATCATGAATTTAATATATAAAACCTTAGAAAATTTGTAAATTAAAATCTATAACTTCAAATGTAATGATTCCAGTTTTTATGATATCATTTTAATGTGTAGATTTTTACTGTATATTTTGTTTACATGGTTGGTGTGATGTTAATTTTGTATATACCATGTTTGCTTGTATTGCTACGTCTAGTACGAGGACACGTGTCATCTGTAAGGCAAGTTGGTACCTGGAATCTCAAGTGCCAGGCAAGTTGTGCCCTTGATTACTTCTTTTACCCATTCATGTTCTT
Source organism: Zea luxurians (assembly GCA_029449295.1). Classification (NCBI taxonomy): domain Eukaryota; kingdom Viridiplantae; phylum Streptophyta; class Magnoliopsida; order Poales; family Poaceae; genus Zea; species Zea luxurians. The sequence goes on along the minus strand of JAOPSE010000077.1, from coordinate 2,988,857 downwards.
ATTATTCATAATGATCTGCATAGGATAATTTTGCTGGGACCCAATAGGATGCCCTAGATTTTGACTATCTTTATACCTTGCTTCACCACTGGTTTTACTACTAAAGTTTTGGGTAGTACATGCTATTGCTTTATGTGGATTTGGGTATAGAGATATTCATCACTCATTGTTATCCTATTTATTGTTATCTGTTTTATTATTCCTTGTTCATGTTAAGATCATTATGTTAATGGGAACATGGAGAACCACCCGGGAAAACAGTGCTACCACAAGGGTGGAATGGGACGCCCTTGGCTGATTAACTAGGAAAGCTAGGGGAGGGCTACCTTACCCGAAAGGGGCAAGGGCAGTAGGGGAGAGGTCAGTGCGGGGAGGTCCCTGGTTGATTTTGCTGCGATGGCGGTCAGTCAGGAACCCTGTACTGGATCTTCCCATAAACTGTAGCGGGTAGTCTGAAGCTAGTGGAACTTTGTAAAGGCCTCGTAGTGTTACCCTGCCTCGCCTCCTCGGTAGAGGTGTATGGGATTGGCCATCTCTTGGCAGATGGGTAACATGACTTGTGGGTAAAGATGCGCAACCTCTGCAGAGTGTAAAACTGGTATACTAGCCGTGCTCACGGTCATGAGCGGCTCGGACACTCACATGATTAATTTATGGAACTTAAACTTAACCTGTCATGTCATTGCATTTGGGATTATTTTATTATTACTTTTACTTATTATTACTATGGTTTGGTATTTACTTACACTTAGTAACTGCTAATAAAATTTTGACCAACTTATAAAAGCAATGCTCAGCTTCAGCCTTTATTTCATTGATCAGCCTTACACTACATGAACTCCCACCTTTGGTGAGTTCATGTCACATTATTCCCCACGACTTGTTGAGCTATGATCGTATGTGAGCTCACTCTTGCTGTCTCACCCCCCCCCCCACAGGAGAAGAACAGGTGGTTTCAAGTGGAGTCAAGTATGGAGGAGTTTGATCTGATCTAGGTGGCGTTTCTCAGTCGACATTGGCGCCGACGATCCTTAGTTTGTTTTATGATTATACTTTTATTTTGTAACAAGTCTTCCGCTATGTAATAAATACTCTGATGTTTTATGACATTTATCTCTATACACTCTGTTATTATATATGTTGTCTTCTTGGCGCATGTATGAGATGCACCCGGCTTTGTTCCTTTAAAACCGGGTGTTACAGAAGTGGTATCAGAGGAAATGTTGACTGTAGGACGAAACCTAGATAGAAATGGACAAAACCCTTACCTACTTACCTTGCTCTGATTCTTTCTATACTTATCTTGATTCTGTCTCATCTTCTACTGTTCTACTCTGATCATTCTTACCTTTTCTACTCTAAGACGAGATGGATTTCAAACCTTGGAATCCCTACCCCTATGACATTTTTAAGAGATAGGAGACCTAAGACAAAAACAAAACTATTGTCTCTATTAAAAATATTGGTTGATTGTTCTGATGATCAATGTCTGATTTGCTTCTTTGATTGATTGAAATATTATATATGGACATTTTAGCATGTACCACTATAGGGTACTGTATTAGCTTTAGTAGGTGACACACTAATCTACTTAGCTAATAAGTCCCCCAAAATAACCTGATTGTAATTACTCGCCTTGTCTACAATTCTTCCTTTCTTACCCTATATTTCTAACCCAGATGGACTATCCCTATAGTGTTAGAAGAGAGCACTATAGATGTGATCCTTGGTATGTCATGGTTAAGAAAGGCAAAGGCAGTATATACATTGTGCTAAGGGAATCGTAGAACTCACCAGTTCCAAAGGACAAAGATTTGAAGTTGAGTTGGTCATTGATCTCTTACATGGAACCGCCCCTATTTCTAAACGACCATATAGGATGTCCGTAGAGGAGTTGAAGGAGCTTAAGAAGCAGTTAACGGAGTTACAAGAGGCTGGGTACATTCGTCTGAGTCCCTCATCTTGCGGGAGCACCAGTTCTGTTCGTACAGCAGAAGGATGGATCACAATGAATGTGCGTGGATTATAGGACCCTTAATGATGTCACTGTGAAGAACAAGTTTCTGTTACCCCGCATTAAGGATTTATTTAATCGGATGAGAAGAGCCAGGGTATTCTCGAAGGTTGACCTCCGATCGGGGTACCATCAGAAGAAGATTGGACCATCAGATATTCCTAAGACGGCTCTCTCGACTCGATATGGATTATATGAGTTCATCGTTATGTCGTTTGGATTAACTAGTGCACCAGCTTATTTTATGGATTTGAGGAATAAGATGTTTTTGGAGTATTTGGACAGATTCGTCGTGGTGTTCATCGACGATATTCTTATCTATTCTAAGAATGAGAGTGACCGGGAAGAACATCTAAGGTTGGTGCTACAGAAGTTACGAGATAATCAACTCTACGCTAAGTTTAGCAAGTGCGAGTTTTGGATTGACAAGGTGCCATTTCTTGGACGTACCATTTCTAATGGAGGGATATTAGTGGATCCTGCTAAAGTCAAGGAGATAGTGGTGTGAAGCATACCCACTACAGTTACTGAAGACCGAAGTTTCTTGGGACTCGCAGGATATTATCGGAGATTTATCGAAGGATTTTCTAAGATTGCTAAACCTATGACTTCACTTTTGGAGAAGAGAAGAGAGTTTAAGTGGGACAAGATATATGTCCCCATGACTTGGATTATTCTATTCATCCTAGTAGTATCAAGATGTATCAGGATTTAAAACAGAAGTGCTGGTGATATGGACTGGAGAGAGATATGGCTGCACATGTGGTTATGTGCGATGTGTGCCAAAGAGTTAAGACCGATCACCAAAGACTAGCTGGACTATTACACCCACTAAAGATGTCCAAGTGGAAGTAAGAAGAAGATTGATATGGATTTCATTACTGGATTGCCTCGCACCCAGAAAGGATATGATTCGATATGAGTTATTATGGATAGATTGACCGAAGTGGCTCATTTCATTCCGGTCAAGACTACTTATAAGGTATCTCAGTTGGCAGGGTTATATATGGCTCGTATTGTGTCTCTACCCGGTGTACCAAGAAGATCATTTTGGATAGAGGATCACATTTTACCTCTAGATTTTGGAAAAGTTTTCATGAGAATATGGATGCGAAGTTGAATTTTAGTTCGGACTACCTCAGACTGATGGACAGACTGAAAGGACTAATCAAGTATTGGAAGACATGTTGAGAGTTTCAGCATGATGGTAGTTGGGACAAGAGTCTACCTTATGCTGTGTTCTCATAATAGTTACCAGGCTAGTCTGAAGATGTCACCGTTCGAGGCTTTATAAGGTAGGAAATGCGGGACTCCTCTATATTGGATCAGACTAGGGGAAGACAGTTCCTTGGACTTAAACTCATTCAAGAGGCGGAAGAACAAGTCTGTATAATCAGGGAAAATTTGAGAGAATTTGAGAGTAGCACAAACCAGACAAAAGAGCTGTGCGGATAATAGAAGAAGACCACTGGAATTTTAGGAAAGAAATCATGTGTACCTCAAGATGTCACCACTTTGTGGAATGAGGAGATTCAAAGTCAGGGGCAAATTGTTCCCCTCACTTTATTGGACCATCTAGAGTTTTTAGGCAAGTTGGAGAGATGGCCTACCAACTCGAGCTACCTGATAATCTATCCGATGTGCATAATGTATTCCATGTGTTTCAACTTAAGAAGTGTCTCCGTGTCCCTGAGAAACAGTTACCAATGGAGGACCTTAGTGTTCAAGATGATCTAACTTATGCTGAGTATCCTATCAAGATTCTGGATACTTTGACTCGAGTTACAAGAAATAAGGTGATAAAAATGTGCCAAGTGCAATGGAGTCACCATGGAGAAGGTGAAGCAACAGGAGAAACAAAAGAAGAGCTTCGCATAGATTTTTCCCCACCTTTTTCCTAGATCTTCTTAAATCTCGGGGACGAGATTATTTTTAAGGGGGGTAGGATTTGTAATACCCAAAATTGTAAATCAAATAAGTGGAGGTAGTCATTCCTATATAATATTTCTCCCTTATGATATCATATGTGAACGACCTTATTTAAGTGAGTACTTAAAGTAAATGACATCTAAGAAAAAAAAATAATTTGTGCATCCTGCCGAGGTTTGTTTGTTTGTGCATTCACTCATGAAGACAATGATAATAGAAATAAAACTAAAGTGGAATTGGGCATTAAACCTAATTTGGAAATTAGGATTTTGAGAAAAGAAGAAAGGAGACTATAAAAAAAAATAACAATAATACTAAAGGAAATAATCATATTAAATCTCCTTTCATACTACTAGGTTTATTTTCAATATTTGATTTGAGTGTAAGTTCACAGCACTGTTTAAATTCAAATTTAAATTTTAAATAGTAGGGAGAATAATAAACAATAAAGTTGTAACAATAGAAATTTATACTCACATTAGGATGGTATAGCTATTTGGGAAATCTGAAATTCCAAAACCTAGACTCAAATTGAATTGGAAAGTAGAAAGTTAAAATAGAAAAATGGAAACAATAAAAAAAAAGAAGAAATGGGACACGCCTGGGCTAACTTCATCCCATCGGCCCATCTCCAAACACCACGCTGCCAGCCCACCATCCGCTCCACCGCGCCGCTCGAGTGCCCTAGAACTCTGACCAGTGGACCCGCTTGTCCAGTTCATCACCACGCGCGCTCTCTGTTTCGCTGACGGTCGTGTGGGCCCCTCTCGTGGGGATCTCCTTCCTCAACCTCCCGCGAACTCCGCGCTGCTACTCCGCATGGTCCTTGGTCGGGGCCTTCCGTTCCGCCCGCATCGGCCAGAGCCGTTGTGCCTTCGCGTGGGGAGTATTTTTTCCGCCTCCGCTTTCTTCCCTGGCCTCTCCTCCACCAAACACCGCCGCACCGACCAAAAATCTAGAGTGGAAGAGGGTGCCGCTGTGCAAGTCACGGAAGCCAAGGTCGATCCCCCTCATCTCTCTCCCAACTTCGACGCTGTCCGCGGGTGCTTGCGTCTCCCTGTTCCCTTGCGCATGCGTCCTGGTACGCGATTACCTTCTCCCTTGCGCGCGCCGGTTGCTTCCACCGCTGGTCCGGGCAGCGCGGTCGCGGTCGCGGGTGGAGCACCTGACCGAGTATCGTCGTCAGCAGAAACACGAGATCCACTCTCCGATAATGGCGATGGTGGTCGCGGTGATGGAGAACCGCAGCTTCGACCACATCCTCGGTCGGCTGCATCAACTCCGACCCCGGCCACGGTTTCATGGATGCCGTGAGCAGATATTCGGCTCCAGGGGCAGGCGTTCTTCCGTCGCGGTGTCATTCCCTGTGGCAGCGGCGTACACCGGCTCGGCCATTGCCGCGCGTCGTCCGAGCTTCCTCGCTGACGAGCAGCCGTAGGGGCTGACGACCTGCATGCCCAGCCTGAGACTTCGGCGCGGGCGGGGTTGGCCGACAATGGCACTGCCGCCCTGGGCGCTGCTGTTACTCTTCTTGCCCAGGTGAGAGTTCTACTGGTTTCATAATACCCCTGGCAACGTGTATAAGTTTTTAGATCGAATATTGGGGCAGTGGGGTGGAAAATGGTTGTTGCGTCGGTGTGCTCGTCGCCATGGAGCACGTCGCCGCCGCCCGGTTAGAGTCAGGGGGGAAGAAGAAAGGTTGGTCGTAGATCTCTAATTGGACGCTCTGGATTAGATCTGGGGAGGAAGCACCGTGAGCCATTGATGGCGCGATCTGCGGTGTGGATTAAAGGGCGTGTACTGGGTTAGGATTAGAGTAGTGTGGAGCGTTCGATTCCGATCGGATGGACGGGGAATGAATCGGGATTCATTAAATCCGGACACTCGGTTACGGATCGGACGGCTAGCGTGGCGTGATAACGCTTCGCTGTGGCGGATTTATAAAAGAGACCTTAAGCTTATTAATAAACAACCCGCCGTCCTGCGCAGTGCGCTTTGGGTCTTAGGAATAATTGTGCTAGGGCCCCTGTCTTCTCAGGTTTTTATGCGCCTGATCCAGGAAATAGAAAATCCAGTAAACAGAAATTAGAAGATGATTTTTAATGTAACAACAAATGCTAGAACTTGTTTAATTTGTAGAAAATGCATATGAACTCCAAATTAGTCCATTCCAGTTCCTAAATTTTTGTAATATTATTATCTAACCATTAGTGCCTCTGTTTTGGCATGAAAGACTCATTTAAATTTATCTAATACTTAATCATGAATTTAATATATAAAACCTTGGAAAATTTGTAAATTAAAATCTATAACTTCAAATGTAATGATTCCAGTTTTTATGATATCATTTTAATGTGTAGATTTTTACTGTATATTTTGTTTACATGGTTGGTGTGATGTTAATTTTGTATATACCATGTTTGCTTGTATTGCTACGTCTAGTACGAGGACACGTGTCATCTGTAAGGCAAGTTGGTACCTGGAATCTCAAGTGCCAGGCAAGTTGTGCCCTTGATTACTTCTTTTACCCATTCATGTTCTTATTATTCATAATGATCTGCATAGGATAATTTTGCTGGGACCCAATAGGATGCCCTAGATTTTGACTATCTTTATACCTTGCTTCACCACTGGTTTTACTACTAAAGTTTTGGGTAGTACATGCTATTGCTTTATGTGGATTTGGGTATAGAGATATTCATCACTCATTGTTATCCTATTTATTGTTATCTGTTTTATTATTCCTTGTTCATGTTAAGATCATTATGTTAATGGGAACATGGAGAACCACCCGGGAAAACAGTGCTACCACAAGGGTGGAATGGGACGCCCTTGGCTGATTAACTAGGAAAGCTAGGGGAGGGCTACCTTACCCGAAAGGGGCAAGGGCAGTAGGGGAGAGGTCAGTGCGGGGAGGTCCCTGGTTGATTTTGCTGCGATGGCGGTCAGTCAGGAACCCTGTACTGGATCTTCCCATAAACTGTAGCGGGTAGTCTGAAGCTAGTGGAACTTTGTAAAGGCCTCGTAGTGTTACCCTGCCTCGCCTCCTCGGTAGAGGTGTATGGGATTGGCCATCTCTTGGCAGATGGGTAACATGACTTGTGGGTAAAGATGTGCAACCTCTGCAGAGTGTAAAACTGGTATACTAGCCGTGCTCACGGTCATGAGCGGCTCGGACACTCACATGATTAATTTATGGAACTTAAACTTAACCTGTCATGTCATTGCATTTGGGATTATTTTATTATTACTTTTACTTATTATTACTATGGTTTGGTATTTACTTACACTTAGTAACTGCTAATAAAATTTTGACCAACTTATAAAAGCAATGCTCAGCTTCAGCCTTTATTTCATTGATCAGCCTTACACTACATGAACTCCCACCTTTGGTGAGTTCATGTCACATTATTCCCCACGACTTGTTGAGCTATGATCGTATGTGAGCTCACTCTTGCTGTCTCACCCCCCCCCCCCACAGGAGAAGAACAGGTGGTTTCAAGTGGAGTCAAGTATGGAGGAGTTTGATCTGATCTAGGTGGCGTTTCTCAGTCGACATTGGCGCCGACGATCCTTAGTTTGTTTTATGATTATACTTTTATTTTGTAACAAGTCTTTCGCTATGTAATAAATACTCTGATGTTTTATAACATTTATCTCTATACACTCTGTTATTATATATGTTGTCTTCTTGGCGCATGTATGAGATGCACCCGGCTTTGTTCCTTTAAAACCGGGTGTTACAGTTTTCAAGTTGATCATATACCTCGCACCCACGCAAAGTTTAGTCATCAAGGAAGGGTCAGCCTCGCCTCGGCAAAGCCTGACCCTCCCTCGGGGGCTAAAAGGGGGGGAACCCCCTCTGCGTCGAAATTTTCCTCGAAAAAAGATCTTTTCTGCCAGAATGTCTTTCGCGCTTTTTGGCTACTTCGAAAGTGGATCCTGAAAACGACGGAGTACACGTAAGCAGCCAAGGCTGACCGAGCCGAGGGACTCCTACGCCTTCGGGATACGGATACCTCACTCATCACCTTCTGCGATAAGTAACTCACGTTCGGATAAGTGATTCTGCGGACCGAACAAGTCTTCACGCCCGAAAGCTCTTCTGCCGAAGCGATCCTCCGAGCCTTCTCGACTGCGTCGGTGACAGAGCCCCATGGACGGGTAAGAGTGCGCGTAAGCGGCAAGGTCGACCGAGCCGAGGGACTCCTACGCCTTCGGGATACGGATACCTCACTCATCACCTTCCGCGAGAAGCAACTCTTGCTCGCACAAACATTTCTGTTACCAACAAAAAAGTCCAGATACTCGAAATAAAAGGAAAAGAGACGCAGCTTTACAACACGGCGAGGGTGTGTTTAGGCCTCGGCGGCCGCAGGAAACACACGCTACAAGACAATCCGATCCTGCAGGCTCGGATCTTGACGGCTGAAGGGAGCAGCAGCACCCTTGGCATCGACGACACCTTCGGCGAGGGCCGACCTAGCCTCAGACGGCGACGCGGTCCGAGGATCTCCACTCTGGAGGACGACGTCATCACCACGCCCGGGCCATCGCCGCTAGGGTCTTCTCCGGGAATCCGGCCTGAGCAGGCGGCTCGGCCGGTCGCCCCGGGGCCTCGGCCAGTTACCTTCCAAGGACGTCAATCCGGCCCGAGCAGGCGGCTCGGTCGGTCACCCCGGGGCCTCGGCCAGCTGCCCTCCGAGGACGTCAGCCCGACCCGAGGCCTCGGCTGGTCAATTCCGGCGTCGGTCCCGCCGACGGACGACCCGGCCAGGCTCCGGCCAACTAGGTTTCCTTTTCAAGCCAACTCTGCCTCTGCCCATGTTGACGCCGCTTCCCCTGGCCTCGGCTCATCGAAGAGCGGCCGAGGGGTTCCTTTAACTAAGTTAGAGAAGCCTCGGACAACAAGGCCGACCGAGCCGAGGAACTCCTACGCCTCCGGGATACGGATACCTCACTCGTCACCTGTACACGGGGCGACTCACGCTTGGTGAAGCGGTTCAGACAACCAACAGGCGAGTTTCAGTGCTCGGAAAGGAGGAAAATACACGGCTCCGTGCCGAAACTACATACATGTTCAGGCCCCGACAGCCACAATGAACAAAAACACCGGCACTCAAGGTGCCATTACAAACGGAACTCCGGTTCCACCTCTGCAGGTACGAACAACCCCACTCGACGGGGGAGAGGCCTGCGGAGCAACAGAGGATCGACGAACGGCTTGTCGTCGCCCGCCCCAGCCGTGGCGACGACGACGACTTCTGTCCTGAGGGGCCGAACAGCAGCAGCGATGACCTCAAGGCGGATGCTGCTGCCAGGAGGCCCCCGCCCGTGCCCAAACTCGAGAGGCAAGGACGGGCAGAAGGCCGTAGAGTTGGAGGTCGGTCCACGGGTGGCGCCGGCAAACTCGTCGGCGGTGGAACCTCTTCCAGCTGCCGTGGCGGGAGGCGGCACCGGGAGCGGCTCCGAAGCTGCTCGGCCCAGCAAGCTGGGCACGGTGCAGCTGTCAGCGCCACGGACGACTCCCGCCCTTCCCCCCGATCACTGAGGGAAGGAGCGGGCCACTACCCACGCAGGGGCCGACCCTAACTCGGCACACTCCCCTCCCCAGCGCTAGTGATGAAAATCCTTGAGGCTGAGGGAGGGGCGGAGGCCGCAGCCCGGCTCGCTTTCCCCCACCATCAAACTGGAGGTCACTGTGTTGGGTGACCACCGGTGGAGGGGTGCAGCCGGGCTGCATGGTGAAAATCCTTGAAGCCGAACGATGGCTAAAAGGTACCAACTCCCGCGGAGTTGCGTTCCCCCAACGACGAGGCGGAAAAGACGGCGTATCTCCCCCATCCGGGGGCCTGGAAGGTGGAAAGACACGATGCATAAGGGAGCGCGAAGACATGGTCGCCCTCCAAAGGGGTCACCCTCCTTTTAAGGATGGTCCTCCCTACTCGCGCCCCCAGCCGTCACGGGCTGAGTCTTCTAAAACACACTCCAAGGTCCTCCCCTACGGCGTGGGGGCTGGGTCCCACACGTCATGCAAGCCAACTCAGGGCAGAAGAAGCCAAACCGCCGCGCGCGGTGCACACAACCGCCCAGCGGTTACAAGCGACCCTCCACTTTTGCCCAGACCAACGGGCGAAAGGGTGGGCAGCCATGCAGGCGGCATGCAACCGCGCCAAGTGGGCGCGCTCCTCCGACTCCCAACACGCCCGGCATAGAGGCCCAGGCCCACGCGTCCTGCAACCGGTGCGCCGTTTGCTACGTGTGAGTAACTGCATTGCCACCCGCGCCACCACCGCACCTCCTCGACTGCGGAACCAATACCGCGACTCGAGGCGACCAGGCGCGCGACCCAGCAGCACCAGCCTGGCGCGATGGTCAACACGGCCAGAAGTGGGCCAGCAGTAATGGCGGTGGCAGGCGAGCAGGCGCAGCGGTCGCGTCGTCAGCCAAGCTTACTGAGAGCACCTAGAGGGGGGGTGAATAGGTGATCCTGTAGCACTTCAAAAACTTAAGCCACGAAACTCGGTTACTTGTTAGCACAGTAATATGCCAAGTGGCTAGAGAAGGATCTCAACACAACACAATAACCAAAAGATATCAATCACAGAGATGGCACAGTGGTTATCCCGTGGTTCGGCCAAGACCAACGCTTGCCTACTCCACGTTGTGGCGTCCCAACGGACGAGGGTTGCAATCAACCCCTCTCAAGTGGTCCAAAGACCAACTTGAATACCACGGTGTTGCTTTGCTTCTCTTAATCCCGTTTGCGAGGAATCTCCACAGCTTGGAGCCTCTCGCCCTTACACAAGATGTTCACGAAGAATCACAGAGCAAGGGAGGGATTAGCAACTCACACACGACACAAAGATCACAGCGAATACGCACACGCAAAACCCAGACTTGAGCTCAAGAGACTAGCACACTAGAACGGAGCTCAAATCACTAAAATGTCGAACAAGTGTGCGAGAATGAAGTGTGAGTGATCAATGATGCTCAAAGGATGCTTGGTGTTCTCCTCCATGCGCCTAGGGGTCCCTTTTATAGCCCCAAGGCAGCTAGGAGCCGTTGAGCACAAGTTTGGAAAGCCATTCTTGCCTTCTGTCATCGGGGGCACCGGACAGTCCGGTGCACACCGGACACTGTCCGGTGCACACCGGACACTGTCCGGTGCCCGATTTCCTTCCTTAAATATCGAAGCCGACCGTTGGCAGCCTGAGAGCCGTTGGCGCACCGGACATGTCCGGTGCACACCGGACAGTCCGGTGCCGTCTTCTAGCCGTTGGCCCGGCCACGTGTCCCGCGCAGATTGCGCGGCCGACCGTTGGCCCGGCCGACCGTTGGCTCACCGGACAGTCCGGTGCACACCGGACAGTCCGGTGAATTTTAGCCGTACGTCGCCGGTGAATTCCCGAGAGCAGCCACTTCGCTCGAGCCAGCCTGACGCACCGGACACTGTCCGGTGCACCACCGGACAGTCCGGTGCATGCAGACTCAGCAGATTCTTGGCTGCTCGAGCCAAGATATTTCCAATTGGATTTTTCCTGTTTCCAGCACTTAGATACAATACATTAGTCCGTAAAACAATGTACTAAGTCTGAGAAACATACCTTAATTCTTGATTTGTACCTTGTCCACCTTTTACACTTAGGCACTTGTGTTGGACACTAAATCACCAAAATACTTAGAAATGGCCCAAGGGCACATTTCCCTTTCAATCTCCCCTTTTTGGTGATTTATGCCAACACAACATAAAGCAAGTAGAACAAGTACAAAATCAAATCAAATAAGAACTCAAAATTGTTTAGATTCAATTTTGACATATATGGATCACTCTATGCCACCACTTGGTTTGTTTTTGCAAATCAAACTCAAATTTCTATCTCTAAGTCAAACACACATGTTAAGACATAAAGAGAGTCATTCTAAGAGAAATTGACTTAAGATTTCAAAAACTCCCCATAATCAATACTTCTCCCACAAGAAGCCAGCTTTTGACAAGAGAGACAACAAAAGAGTTTTGACAAACCAAAAGCTCTATTCTACTATTTTCAAAATCTCTCAAGTGGTAGCTGATCCATTTATCGCTTTGGCCTTTATTTTCTCCCCCTTTGGCATCAAGCACCAAAACGGGATCAATCTTGGCCCTTTAACCCCATTGCCTCACCAAAATCTTCAAATAAGAACACAAAGGCAATAAGAGTATGAAGATGAACTTGTAAAGGTTACTCTTCTCATCGGAGTGCAGTGGAAGTCTTGCATGGTCCAAGTCCACCTTTTCCCTTTCAATTTTCCTTGGAGACTAAAACAACGAAACTCAAGTACATGGTTAGTCTCAAAGGGTCAAGTTGTAGCACAGCTCCCCCTAAATATGTGCATTACTTGCAAACAGGACTTGTGAGGTCCAGGGAGTGTTTGTACAACTTGAGCACCACAATAAGCAACAAAATGCAGAATGAACATGATCAAAGGCATAAACACATGTATGCTACATTTCAATCCAAGTTCCGCGAATCTAAGATATTGAGCTCACTACGCAGCCTGCAAAAGGTCTTCTCATCTAGAGGCTTGGTAAAGATATCGGCTAGCTGGTTCTCGGTGCTAACATGAAACACTTTGATATCTCCCTTTTGCTGGTGGTCTCTCAAAAAGTGATGTCGGATGTCAATGTGCTTTGTGCGGCTGTGCTCAACAGGATTTTCCGCTATTCGGATAGCACTCTCATTGTCACATAGGAGTGGGACTTTGCTCAGATTGTAGCCAAAGTCCCTGAGGGTTTGCCTCATCCAAAGTAGTTGCGCACAACATTGTCCTGCGGCAACGTACTCGGCCTCAGCGGTGGATAGGGCAACGGAGGTTTGTTTCTTAGAGTTCCATGACACCAGGGACCTTCCTAAGAATTGGCACGTCCCCGATGTACTCTTCCTATCGACCTTACATCCAGCATAGTCGGAATCTGAGTACCCAATCAAGTCAAAGTTAGACCCCTTTGGATACCAGATCCCGAAGCAAGGCGTAGCGACTAAATATCGAAGAATTCGCTTCACAGCCACTAAGTGACACTCCTTCGGATCGGATTGAAATCTAGCACACATGCATACGCTAAGCATAATATCCGGTCTACTAGCACATAAATAAATCAAAGAACCTATCATGGACCGGTATGCTTTTTGATCAACGGACTTACCTCCTTTGTTGAGGTCGGTGTGTCCGTCGGTTCCCATCGGCGTTTTTGCGGGCTTGGCGTCCTTCATCCCAAACCTCTTTAGCAAATCTTGTGTGTACTTTGTTTGGGAGATGAAGGTGCCGTCCTTGAGTTGCTTCACTTGGAACCCAAGGAAGTAGGTCAACTCGCCCATCATCGACATCTCGAATTTCTACGTCATCACCCTGCTAAACTCTTCACAAGACTTTTGGTTAGTAGAACCAAATATTATGTCGTCGACATAAATTTGGCACACAAAAAGATCACCATCGCAAGTCTTAGTAAAAAGAGTTGGATCGGCTTTCCCAACCTTGAAAGCATTAGCAATTAAAAAGTCTCTAAGGCATTCATACCATGCTCTTGGGGCTTGCTTAAGTCCATAGAGCGCCTTAGAGAGCTTACACACGTGGTCGGGGTACCGTTCATCCTCGAAGCCAGGGGGCTGCTCCACGTACATCTCCTCCTTGATCGGCCCGTTGAGGAAAGCGCTCTTCACATCCATTTGGTACAACCTGAAAGAATGGTGAGCGGCATATGCTAGCAAGATATGAATTGATTCTAGCCTAGCCACAGGAGCAAAAGTCTCCTCAAAGTCCAAACCTGCGACTTGGGCATAACCTTTTGCCACAAGTCGAGCCTTGTTCCTCGTCACCACCCCGTGCTCGTCCTGTTTGTTGCGGAACACCCACTTGGTTCCTACAACATTTTGCTTGGGACGAGGCACCAGTGTCCAAACTTCGTTGCGCTTGAAGTTGTTGAGTTCCTCCTGCATGGCCAACACCCAGTCCGGATCTAGCAAGGCCTCTTCTACCCTGAAAGGCTCAATAGAAGAGACAAAAGAGTAATGCTCACAAAAATTAACTAATCTTGAGCGAGTAGTTACTCCCTTGCTAATATCACCCAATATCTGGTCGACGGGATGATCCCTTTGAATTGTCGCTCGAACTTGGGTTGGAGGTGCCTGAGGTGCTTCTTCCTCTTGAACATCCTGTGCTCCCCCTTGATCATGTGCCTCCACTTGAGATACCTGTTCGTCATCTTGGGTTGGGGGATGCACCATAGTTGAGGAAGACGGTTGATCTTGCTCCAAATGTTCCTGAGGCCGTACATCTCCAATCGCCATGGTGCGTACTGCGGCCGTTGGAACGTCTTCTTCATCTACATCATCAAGATCAACAACTTGCTCTCTTGGAGAGCCATTAGTCTCATCAAATACAACGTCGCTAGAGACTTCAACCAAACCCGATGATTTGTTGAAGACCCTATACGCCTTTGTATTTGAATCATAACCTAATAAAAATCCTTCTACGGCTTTGGGAGCAAATTTAGAATTCCTACCCTTCTTCACTAGAATGTAGCATTTACTCCCAAAAACACGAAAATACGATACATTAGGTTTGTTACCGGTTAGCAGCTCATACGACGTCTTCTTGAGGAGGCGGTGAAGGTAGACCCTGTTGATGGCGTGGCAAGCCGTGTTCACGGCTTCCGACCAAAAGCACTCGGGGGTCTTGAATTCTCCAAGCATAGTCCTCGCCATATCTATGAGCGTCCTGTTCTTTCTCTCTACCACACCATTTTGCTGAGGTGTGTAGGGAGCGGAGAACTCGTGCTTGATCCCTTCCTCCTCAAGAAACTCCTCCACTTGAAGGTTCTTGAATTCGGACCCGTTGTCGCTCCTTATTTTCTTCACCTTGAGCTCAAACTCATTTTGAGCTCTCCTTAGGAAGCGCTTGAGGGTCCCTTGGGTTTCAGACTTATCCTGCAAAAAGAACACCCAAGTGAAGCGGGAAAAGTCATCAACGATAACTAGACCATACTTACTTCCTCCTATGCTCAGATAGGCGACGGGTCCGAAGAGGTCCATATGTAGCAGCTCCAGGGGTCTTGATGTTGTCATCACATTTTTGGTGTGATGAGAGCCTCCCACTTGTTTCCCTGCTTGACAAGCTGCACAAGGTCTATCTTTTTCGAAATGAACATTGGTTAGACCTATCACGTGTTCTCCCTTTAGAAGCTTGTGGAGGTTCT
Organism: Zea luxurians; assembly: GCA_029449295.1. NCBI lineage: Eukaryota > Viridiplantae > Streptophyta > Magnoliopsida > Poales > Poaceae > Zea > Zea luxurians. The sequence goes on along the minus strand of JAOPSE010000077.1, from coordinate 2,973,681 downwards.
TCATCCCCACATGTGCTAAGCGGCGATGCCACAGCCAGCCCATGCAAGTCTTAGCCATTAAGCATGCATCTAGACCGGCCTCTTCTTTTGCAAAATCAACTAAGTAAAGCTTGCCGTCTAGAACACCCTTAAAAGCTAGTGAACCATCACATCTTCTAAAGACAGACACATCTACATTTGTAAACAAACAGTTATATCCCATATTGCATAATTGACTAACAGATAGCAAATTATATCCAAGAGACTCTACTAAAAACACATTAGAGATAGAGTGCTCATTTGAGATTGCAATTTTACCTAACCCTTTTACCTTGCCTTGATTCCCATCACCGAATATTATTGAATCTTGGGAATCTTTATTCTTGACGTAGGAGGTGAACATCTTCTTCTCCCCCGTCATATGGTTTGTGCATCCGCTGTCAATAATCCAGCTTGAACCCCCGGATGCATAAACCTGCAAGGCAAATTTAGGCTTGGGTCTTAGGTACCCAACTCATGTTGGGTCCTGCAAGGTTAGCACAAATATCCTTAGGGACCCAAATGCAAGATTTGTCTCCCTTGCATCTTGCCCCTAATTTTCTAGCAACTATCTTCCTATCCTTTCTACAAATAGCAAAAGAAGCATTTAAAGCATGATATATTGTAGAAGGTTCATTAACTTTCCTAGGAACATTAACGACATTTCTCCTAGGCATATTATGAATAACATTTCTCCTACCAACATTTCTATCATGCACATAAGAAGAACTAGAAGCAACCATGGCATGAGAATCAAAGGCATTATATACATTACAACTCCTATAAGCATTTCTAGGTTGTCTTCTATCATAGTACATAAAGGCATGGTTCTTTTGCACACTACTAGCCATAGGGGCCTTCCCTTTCTCCTTGGCGGAGATGGGAGCCTTATGGCTTGTCAAGTTCTTGGCTTCCCTCTTGTAGCCAAGTCCATCCTTAATTGAGGGGTGTCTACCAATCGTGTAGGCATCCCTTGCAAATTTTAGCTTGTCAAATTCATTCTTGCTAGTCTTAAGTTGGGCATTAAGACTAGCTAATTCATCATTTAATTTGGAAATTGAAACTAAATGATCACTACAAGCATCAATGTCAAAATCTTTACACCTATTACAAGTTTCAACAATTTCTACACAAGAATTAGATTTACTAGCTACTTCTAGTTTAGCATTTAAATCATCATTAAAACTTTTTAACTTAGCAATAGTTTCATGACAAGAAGATAATTCACTAGAGAGCATTTCATTCCTCTTAACTTCTAGAGCAAGAGATTTCTGTGCTTCTACAAATTTGTCATGTTCTTCATACAACAAATCCTCTTGTTTTTCTAAAAGAATATTCTTGTCATTCAAGGCATCAATTAATTCATTAATTTTGTCTACCTTGGTTCTATCTAATCCCTTGAATAAGCATGAGTAATCTATCTCATCATCATCACTAGACTCATCTTCACTCGAAGAAGCATAAGTACTAGTATGAGTGCTTACTTTCTTCTCTCTTGCCATGAGGCAAGTGTGACGCTCGTTGGGGAAGAGGGATGACTTGTTGAAGGCGGTGGCGGCGAGTCCTTCATTGTCAGAGTCGGAGGAGGAACAATCCGAATCCCACTCCTTTCCGATATGTGCCTCGCCCTTGGCCTTCTTGTAATGCTTCTTTTTCTCCCTCTGGTTCCCTTGGTCCTGATCACTATCATTGTCGGGACAGTTAGCAATAAAATGACCAAGCTTACCGCATTTGAAGCATGAGCGCTTCCCCTTGGCTTTGGTCTTGCTTGGCTGCCCCTTGCGACCTTTAAGCGCCGTCTTGAAGCGCTTAATGATGAGGGCCATCTCCTCATCATTGAGTCCGGCCGCCTCAACTTGTGCCACCTTGCTTAGTAGCGCCTCCTTGCTCCTTGTTGCCTTGAGAGCAATGGGTTGAGGCTCATGACTAGGACCGTTCAACGCGTCGTCCACGTATCTTGCCTCCTTGATCATCATTCGCCCGCTTACGAACTTCCCAAGAACTTCTTCGGGTGACATCTTGGTGTACCTGGGATTTTCACGTATATTGTTCACCAAATGAGAAACAAGAACGGTAAATGACCTTAGCATTAGGCGGACGACGTCGTGGTCCGTCCATCGCGTGCTCCCGTAGCTCCTTATTTTGTTGATAAGGGTCTTGAGCCGGTTGTATGTTTGTGTCGGCTCCTCGCCCCTTATCATCGCGAACCATCCAAGCTCGCCCTCCACCAACTCCATTTTGGTGAGCAAGGTGACGTCGTTTCCCTCATGAGAGATCTTGAGGGTGTCCCAGATCTGCTTGGCATTGTCCAAGCCGCTCACCTTGTGATACTCGTCCCTGCACAAAGAGGCTAGCAACACAGTAGTAGCTTGTGCATTTTTATGAATCTGTTCATTAATAAACACAGGGCTATCCGAGCTATCAAATTTCATTCCACTTTCCACAATCTCCCAAATGCTTGGATGGAGAGAAAACAGGTGAGTACGCATTTTGTGGCTCCAAAATCCGTAATACTCTCCATCAAAGTGAGGGGGCTTGCCAAGTGGAATGGGGAGCAATTGAGCATTTGAACTATGCGGGATGCGCGAATAATCGAAAGAAAAGTTTGAGTTAATCGTCTTTCGTCTATCGTAGTCGTCGTCGTCCTTTTGGGAGGAGGAAGATTCGTCACTGTCGTAGTAGACAATTTCCTTGATGCGCCTTGTCTTCTTCTTCCTCCCGTCTTTTCTTTTGTGGCCCGAGCCTGAGTCGGTGGGCCTGTCATCATTGGGCTCGTTGACGAAGGACTCCTTCTCCTTGTCGTTGATCACCATCCCCTTGCCTTTAGGATCCATCTCTTCAGGCGGTTAGTCCCTTTCTTGAAGAGAACGGCTCCGATACCAATTGAGAGCACCTAGAGGGGGGGTGAATAGGTGATCCTGTAGCACTTCAAAAACTTAAGCCACGAAACTTGGTTACTTGTTAGCACAGTAATATGCCAAGTGGCTAGAGAAGGATCTCAACACAACACAATAACCAAAAGATATCAATCACAGAGATGGCACAGTGGTTATCCCGTGGTTCGGCCAAGACCAACGCTTGCCTACTCCACGTTGTGGTGTCCCAACGGACGAGGGTTGCAATCAACCCCTCTCAAGTGGTCCAAAGACCAACTTGAATACCACGGTGTTGCTTTGCTTCTCTTAATCCCGTTTGCGAGGAATCTCCACAGCTTGGAGCCTCTCGCCCTTACACAAGATGTTCACGAAGAATCACAGAGCAAGGGAGGGATTAGCAACTCACACACGACACAAAGATCACAGCGAATACGCACACGCAAAACCCAGACTTGAGCTCAAGAGACTAGCACACTAGAACGGAGCTCAAATCACTAAAATGTCGAACAAGTGTGCGAGAATGAAGTGTGAGTGATCAATGATGCTCAAAGGATGCTTGGTGTTCTCCTCCATGCGCCTAGGGGTCCCTTTTATAGCCCCAAGGCAGCTAGGAGCCGTTGAGCACAAGTTTGGAAAGCCATTCTTGCCTTCTGTCATCGGGGGCACCGGACAGTCCGGTGCACACCGGACACTGTCCGGTGCCCGATTTCCTTCCTTAAATATCGAAGCCGACCGTTGGCAACCTGAGAGCCGTTGGCGCACCGGACATGTCCGGTGCACACCGGACAGTCCGGTGCCGTATTCTAGCCGTTGGCCCGGCCACGTGTCCCGCGCAGATTGCGCGGCCGACCGTTGGCCCGGCCGACCGTTGGCTCACCGGACAGTCCGGTGCACACCGGACAGTCCGGTGAATTTTAGCCGTACGTCGCCGGTGAATTCCCGAGAGCAGCCACTTCGCTCGAGCCAGCCTGACGCACCGGACACTGTCCGGTGCACCACCGGACAGTCCGGTGCATGCAGACTCAGCAGATTCTTGGCTGCTCGAGCCAAGATATTTCCAATTGGATTTTTCCTGTTTCCAGCACTTAGACACAATACATTAGTCCATAAAACAATGTACTAAGTCTGAGAAACATACCTTAATTCTTGATTTGTACCTTGTCCACCTTTTTACACTTAGGCACTTGTGTTGGACACTAAATCACCAAAATACTTAGAAATGGCCCAAGGGCACATTTCGCTTTCACTTACGTCCCATCCGGGGGCAGCGAGAGAACCCTCTCCCACGGCGTGAAGACGATGCGCTCGTGATCCGTTCCTCGAACGGCTCGCGCACGCGCAACGGTCGCCTCTCCAACCACTCGCCCCGTCACATTAACTCCGCGACGGGACACGCGGCGCCTCTGGCAGGAGAAGCAGGCGACGCTTCCCCTTCGCCAAAATGAACACGTCCAAAAAGGTACGCCGCATCGTTCGATTTCGTATCCTTTTCCATTTTCCTCTTTCTCTCTCTTGCAACAGGGACCGGGAAAGGGGGATACCCCGAAAAGGATCCTTCCCCGAGAAGGAACCAGGCTCCGAGCCCCCCTACTGATCAGAGGTTCGAAGGCTGGCCCCCCGGAAGGGTTCAACAGCCGCTTCAGATTGCGTGGGCCCTACACCCACTACTGGTCAGGGGTTCGAAGGCCGGCCCCTCGAAAGGGTTCAACGACCGCCTCAGGCTGCTCGGGCTCCGCGCCCAATACTGATCAGGGGTTCGAAGGCTGGCCCCCGAAGGGTTCACAGCCGCCTCAGACGCCGAGCGAGGGATGACCATGGGTACGTTCGATACATAACCAAGGCTCGGGCTGCGCTCCCGAGGTACCCTAGGACATTTCTGAGACCGGCGGGAACGATCTTGTAACAGAATCCCACCAGAGGGAGGCATCAAGCCCTTGGACCCCGTCTCTAGGGGACCGGGTCTGGCAGATCACCCGCAGGTACTTTTGGGCGTGCCTCTGGGCCCCTAGCCGACCCCTAACGAACGGGGCACGGACGTCCACTCGGATTACCCGCTTGCAGCTCGTCGGAGACACCATGTTCGACGCCCATCGAGGGCAACATGGCGCTTTCCCCCCCTCCTCCTTGCGGAAAGGCGACGCAGGGGCGTATGTAAAAAAGCCGAGTCTACCCCTGACCGCCCTCTCGCTCTGTGCAGAGGCTCGGGGGCTGCTCTCGCAAACCCGGCTCCGGCCGAACCGTTGACAGCGTCAACATACCAGCCCGAGAACATGGGACCCGACCGTACACCTGGGCTACGGCCAGTTCGCATGAGGGAACGACCAGACCAGCCGAAGCACTACGTGAGGCAGTAAGACCTCGAAGGAGTGAAACCACTCCTCCGAGGCCTCGGGGGCTACACCCGGCGGGTGCGCTCGCGCGCACCCACCGGAACAAAACGCAACCGAGAAAAGCTGGTCCCCTTGCAAAAAGGTGCGACGAAAGCCTCCAAGCGAGTGCAAACACTCCCTTCGAGGCTCGGGGGCTACTGTCGGGGACCATAATTAGGGGTACCCTCAAGGCTCCTAATTCTCAGCTGGTAACCCCTATCAGCATGAAGCTGCAAAGGCCTGATGGGTGCGATTAAGTCAGGGATCAGTCCATTCGAGGGACACGATCACGCCTGTAACACCCGGCTTTAAGGAACAAAGCCAGGTGCATCTCATACATGCGCCAAGAAGACAACATATATAGTAACAGAGTGTATAGAGATAAATGTCATAAAACATCAGAGTAATTATTACATAGCGGAAGTCTTATTACAAAATAAAGATAAATATAAAACGAACTAAGGATCGTCGGCGCCAATGTCGACTGAGAAACGCCACCTAGATTAGATCGAACTCCTCAGTGTTAGGCGGCTCCTCTTCGACCACCTGCTCTTCTCTTGTGGGGGGGTGTGAGACAGCAAGAGTGAGCTCACATACGTTCATAGCTCAACAAGTCGTGGGGAATAATGTGGCATGAACTCACCAAAGGTGGGAGTTCATGAAGTGTAAGGCTGATCAATGAAATAGAGGCTAAGGCTGAGCATTGCTTTTATAAGTTGGTCAAAATTTTATTAGCAATTACTAAGTGTAAGTAAATATCAAACCTTAATAATAATAAAGAACAGTAATAGTAAAATAATCCCAAATGCAATGCAAATGTGAAATTAAATTTAAGTTCCATAGTTAATCATGTGAGGGTCCGAGCCGCTCATGACCGTGAGCACGGCTAGTATACTAGTTTTACACTCTGCAGAGGTTGCACATCTTTACCCACAAGCCGTGTTACCCATCTGCCAAGGGGTCATGAATCCCATACACCTCTACCAAGGAAGCGAGGCAGGGTAACACTACGAGGCCTTTACAAAGTTCCACTAGCTTCAGACTACCCGCTACAGTTTATAGGAAGCTCCAGTGCAGGGTTCTTGCCGACCGCCATCGCAGCAAAATCAAACAAGGACCTCCCTACACTGACCACTCCCCTACTGCCCTTGCCCCTTTCGGGTAAGGTAGCCCTCCACTAGCTTTCCTAGTTAATCAGCCAAGGGCGTCCCATTAAACCCTTGTGGTAGCACTGTTTTCCCGGGTGGTCGCTCCATGTTCCCATTAATTTAATGATCTTTACATGAACAGTAATAATAACAAGATAATAACAGAATAATCATAAATAGTGTATCTCCATACCCAATCCACATAAAGCAATAGCAAGTACTACCCAAAAATATTTCAGGGGTGAACAAGGTATAGAGATAATCAAAACTGGGGTAACATAAAGGCTCCCATCAAAATTAACCTATGCAGATCATTAAAATTAATAAGAACATGGCTGGGAAAAGTAAGTGATCAAGGGCGCAACTTGCCTTCAATGAGCTCCTGCTCAGCTATCTCTACTTGCTGAACCTCAGATTCCACAGTGGCTTGCTCGTCTACTCGCATCAACACAATACATACATAGTATAGCATAAATTAACATCACATCAAACATGCAAATAAAATATACAGTAAAAATCTACACAATAAAATGAGATCATTGGAACTGGAATCATTAAATTTGGAGTTATAGATTTCAAGTTATGGATTTCCTAAGGTTTAATGTGATTAAAATAGGATTAGATGAGAAATTAATTTTCTAAATGTTTTTATGTCAAAACAGAGATACTAAATGATAGAGAATATTATTACAAAATTTTAGAAATTGGAATGGATGGATTTGGACCAAAAATGGAATTTCTATGAATTTTACAAGTTTCTGGAATTGTTTTTGTATTAAAAACTAAATTCTATAATCATTTCTCGGTTTTATTATCCTCTGGACTGGGCGCACTATTTACATACAACTCAGGGGCCTCAGGGTAAAACACCACAGACACAGAGCACAGTCGCTAGGATGGCGGGTTCATTCCTAATAAACTCAGGGTTACTTATGCAAAAAATCCAGGCCGAAGGGGTATCTTCTATTGTGGGCCGAACGATCCAGATCCAGCGGTCTGGATCCAATCCTAGCGCGATGAAGCGGTACGCCATATTAACCGTCAGATCCAAGTGCAACGCGCCAGATTTAAAAACCTAAGATCTAATCTTGTGCACACGATTTAGATCGGATGGTTCCCTGACGCCGAACCGAAACGATATCCAACATCTAATCGTGGCCGTTGACGTGGATCAGACGGTGCACAACCACCCTCCCCACTCCGACCCGAGGCGCGGCGGCGCTGCACAGTATCGGCGGCGGAGGCTCGCCGGCGCGCCCGCGATTCGACGTTCCAATGCCCCAAGCCCAAAATTGACGGGTGTTACACAACGAGGAGATGAAGACGAATCGTTTGGATGGGCTTCTTACCGGAATTAGAGGCGACAACCCCACTGCTCGCGACGCGAGGCGGATACGCCGCGGTGTTCTTGTGCCGACGAGCGATTACGGGCGCAACGGTGGCCGCCGATCTCCCAGGTTGGCGTAACCACGTTTGCGCCCACGCGGGGAAGCTCCCAACACCCACCCAGGTACCGGAACACCCCCGAATCAGGGTATGGCGCGGCGGCGGTGTCCTTCTTAGAGCTCGGCGGTGGTGTCCTTCTTAGAGCTCGGCGGCGGTGTGGCTACTGGTGCGTGCAAGGTAAAAAGAAGGGGAGGATCGCGACCAGGGCTACCTTATAACGACCGGGGAAGAGGAAGGGGTCCATACAACGTGCTCCGGGGTTCACGGCGCACTCCGCCATGGCCGGACTCCGTTGAGGCGAGTCCGCGGGGCGGTTGAAGCAACTGACAACGGGGCCGATTTGCCAGCGACACATCGCAACCGCGCGCGCCGGAGGGACAGACAACTGGGCCCTACGCGACAGCGGCCGAGCAAGGCAAATGTGGGCACGGGCGTGCGACCGACCGAATGGGTCCGTTTGCCAGAGACTCCGCGCACTAGGCCAAGCGCGGGCAAGGTCAGGCTGACCCGCGGGCCCCGGTTGTCGGTGTCATGGCCATCACGGGCTGTGCGGAAGTATAGGTCTGATGGGCCGGCTGAGGGAATTCGGCCCACACTGCCATCATCACCTTTGTATTTTATTCTTTGTGATTTTCCCTTTCCACTTGATTTCATATTTAATTTTTGAATTCTGTCATGACCCTTACCTTTGAGCTAAGTATCCAAATTCAACCCTAGTTTAAAAATAATATATTTATCTATTTATTTTTATTTGTATAATATTTTCTTTCTCCTCCTTCCCTTTTTATTTCTCATTCTTAAATATCCAAAATAGGTTCTAAATCCCCAAATTCAAATTATGTTTTAATCTAAATCTTCCCCTCATTATAATATTTTTATATATATATTCTTACCCATGTTATTAAGTGCACAAACAAAAACTCCAATAAGATGCACTTTATTTTATTTTGGATTCATTTGTTTCAATTAATCCTTCTTAATTACATGTGTGCACTTTTTATGATGCAAATATGGCACATGAAATGAGGAGATCTACTATACATTCCTTGAATACAACTTTGAGTATTACAAATCCTACCCCCCTTAAAAATAATCTCGTCCTCGAGATTTAGGAAGATCTAGGGAAAAGGTGGGGAAAATCTATACGAAGCTCTTCTTCTCTTTCCCAAGTTGCTTCGTCTTCACCGTGGTGGCTCCATTGAACTTTGCACATCTTTATAACCTTATTCCTCGTAACTCGAGTCAAAGTATCTAAAATCTTGATGGGGTACTCAGCATAAGTCAAATCCTCTTGAACACTAAGGTCCTCCATTGGTAACTGTTCCTCAGGTACCCTGAGACATTTCTTTAACTGAGATACATGAAAGACATCGTGAACATCCGCGAGATGATCCGGTAACTCCAATTGATGTGCAACTTCTCCCACTCGCTTTAAGATTAAGAAGGGTCCAATAAAGCGAGGGGACAACTTTCCTTTGACTTTGAACCTTCTCATGCCCCGGAGTGGTGACACCTTCAAATAGACATAATCTCCTTCCTTAAACTCAAGCAGTCTTCTCCGGGTATCAGCATAGCTCTTCTGCCTGGACTGTGCAGTTCTCAAATTCTCCCTTATTTGCTGAACTTGTTCCTCTGCTTCTTGTATAATCTCAGGCCCAAACAACTGTCTTTCACCAGTTTGATCCCAATATAGTGGGGTCCTGCACTTTCTGCCATACAAAGCCTCAAACGGTGACATCTTCAAACTGGCCTGATAGCTATTATTATAAGAGAACTCCGCATAAGGCAAACTCTTATCCCAACTTCCTCCATGCTTAAGAGCACAAGCTCGTAACATATCTTCAAGCACTTGGTTAGTCCTCTCAGTCTGCCCATCAGTCTGTGGATAGTAAGCCGAACTAAAATTCAATCTTGTATCCAAGGACTCGTGCAACTTCTTCCAATACCAAGAAGTAAACTGTGATCCCCGGTCCGACACGATTTTCTTTGGCACACCATGCAGGCAGACAATCCGTGCCATGTACAACTCGGCCAACTTGGCACCTGAATACGTGGTCTTCACTGGAATAAAGTGGGCTACTTTAGTTAGCCTGTCCACAATCACCCATATAGAATCATATCCAGCAGACGTGCGGGGTAATCCAACAATGAAGTCCATGCCAATCTCTTCCCATTTCCACTCAGGTATCTTCAGTGGGTGCAATAGTCCGGCTGGCCTCTGGTGTTCAGCCTTAACTCTTTGGCATACATCGCACATAGCCACATGTGCAGCCACATCTCTCTTCAATCCATACCACCAATATTTTTGCTTTAAATCCTGATACATCTTAGTGCTCCCAGGGTGGATAGAATAAACTGAATCATGTGCCTCCTTCAATATGGTTTCCCGAAGACTATCAATATCGGGAACACAGATCCGATTCTTGAACCATATCGTGCCTTGCTCATCCTCTGTGAACTCTGGGCCTCTACCCTCTGTTATCAGATCCTTGATCTCCTGGATTTTGGCATCACCAACCTGACCTTTACGAATTTCTTGCTCCAAGGTAGGTTCCAATTCAATAGTCACTCCTTCCGTATGTGTAACAATTCCCAGGTTGAGCCTCTCAAAGTCTTTTGCTAATTCATCAGGTAGCTGGACAACAAAAGCGGAGTGAACATGCTCCTTCCGACTCAAGGCATCTGCAACCAAATTCGCCTTGCCTGGGTGATAGTGAATCTCCAAATCATAATCCTTAATGAGCTCCAACCAACGGCGTTGCCTAAGGTTGAGATCCTTCTGAGTGAATATATACTTCAAACTCTTATGATCCGTGTATACTTGGCACTTAGTTCCCATGATGTAGTGTCTCCAAATCTTAAGCGCATGCACAACGGCTGCCATTTCTAAGTCATGCGTGGGGTAGTCTAACTCTTGTTTCTGCAACTGATGAGATGCATAGGCAATCACATGACCATCTTGCATAAGCACACATCCAAGTCCTTGGCCACATGCATCACAGTAAATGTCAAATCCCTTCTGTAGATCTGGCATAATGAAAACTGGCGGAGACATCAATCTCTCCTTCAATTGATCAAAACTCTCTTGGCACTTCTCATCCCACTTGAATTCTCTTCCTTTCTCCAAAAGCGATGTCATGGGCTTAGCAATCTTAGAAAATCCTTCAATAAATCTCCGATAATATCCTGCGAGTCCCAAGAAACTCCGAATCTCAGTAACTGTAGTGGGCACTCTCCACTCCATAATCTCCTTCACTTTAGCAGGATCCACTGCTATTCCTCCATTAGAAATAATATGACCAAGGAATGGCACCTTGTCAATCCAAAACTCGCACTTGCTGAACTTAGCGTAGAGTTGATTATCTCGTAACTTTTGTAGCACCAACCTTAGATGTTGTTCATGATCACTTTCATTCTTAGAATAGATAAGAATATCGTCGATAAACACCACGACGAATCTGTCCAAATAATCCATAAACACTTTGTTCATCAAATTCATGAAATAAGCCGGTGCATTGGTTAATCCAAATGACATAACAGTAAACTCATATAATCCATATCGAGTCGAGAAAGCCGTCTTGGGAATATCCGATGGTCTAATCCTCATCTGATGGTAACCGGATCGAAGGTCAATCTTCGAAAATACTCTTGCTCCTCTCATTTGATCAAACAAATCCTCAATGCGGGGCAACGGATACTTGTTCTTCACCGTAACATCATTAAGAGATCTATAATCCACACACATCCGTTGCGATCCATCCTTCTTCTGCACAAATAACACCGGTGCTCCCCAAGGTGAGGAACTTGGACGAATATAACCAGCTTCTTGCAACTCAGTTAACTGCTTCTTAAGCTCCTTTAGTTCTTCTACAGCCATCCTGTATGGTCGTTTAGAAATGGGGCGGTTCCAGGTAGGAGATCAATAACAAACTCAACTTCTCTATCAGGTGGCATCCCTGGTAACTCCTCTGGAAAGACATCCGGAAAATCTCTAACCACCCGGATGTTGTCGCCAACAAACTCCTCAGGCATAAAGAACATTGCACGCATGGATGAGGAGGTTACTGCAATATTAACTTGAAATCTTTCTCCTTTAGTGGTAGTGAGCTCTATGGTACCTCTACCACATGCTATAACGGCCTTTGCTTTTCTTAGCCATGACATACCAAGTATTAGATCTATACTGCTTGACTCTAATATTATAGCAGTAGCTCCAAATTCTCTACCCATAATGGTCAAGGTCAATCTACGTGTCATTTGATTCGCCTCAACAGGCCCTTTAGGTGTAATTACTATCATGGGTTTTCTCATATTTAGCAATGGTATTTCATTTGTGTTGGCATATCTAGCAGACATGAATGAATGTGTAGCACCAGAATCAAATAATATGGTTGCAGGAATTGCATTAACATAAAACATACCAATTACGAGGTCCCCACCATCAGGAGTATCATCAACGCTGACTTGATTCACCCTGGCTATAGAATATCCCTTGCCAGGGGTCTGTTGCTTGTTCTAAGCTGGAGTAGTAGCAATCCTCTGTGGGTAGACATTTGCATAATGACCAGTCTTCCCACACTTGAAACACGTAGTGCCTGGACTCTGTCCTGCAAACTTCGTCGGAGTGCCAGTAGGGGTAGCCTGTCGAGGAGGTGGAGTCCTCAGTGGTGATTGCTGAACTGGGCGCGGTCCTCCTGGTCGAGTCGGTGTACCCTGCGGTGAACTGTAGCGAGGACGAACACTGCTGCTTCCTTGTCCTTGAGATATTGCCTTTCTCTTCAAATCACCCAGCTGAACACGCTTGTGTTCAATAGCAAGAGCCTTATCCAACAGTCTCTGAAATGATGGAAATGTGTGTGCCACTAGAGCATACTGCAGTGGTCCATTAAGTCCTTCAATGAAATGCTCCTGCTTCCTCTCGTCTTCAGCAACTTCTTCAGGGGCATATCTGGATAACTGAATAAACTTGCCGCGGTACTCGCTGACTGACATACTTCCTTGCTTCAGCGACAGAAACTCCTTCTTCTTGATCTTTATCATACCAGCTGGAATATGGTAGTTCCTGAACTATGTACTGAACTCTGCCCAGGTAATAGTATCAGTAGCATCATGGGCAGCAGTATAAGAATCCCACCAGTCAGCAGCAGGACCAATCAGACGTCCAGAAGCATATAAAACCTTCTCCTGGTCAGTGCATTGTGCAATGTTGAGCATCTTCTCAATTGACTTCAACCAATCGTCTGCATCAAGGGGATCTGGCGAACTGGCGAAGGTCGGTGGCTTATGACTCATAAATTCCCGGTGCTTGTCACGAGGTGGAACTGGTGGTGGTGGTGGAGGCAATGGCGCTTGTTGCTGTTGTTGCTGTTGTTGAAGTTGTTGTTGCAGCTGCTGTTGTTGCGCCCTCCTTTCTTGGCGTATCTCATCTCTCTCCTGGCGCAACTCCTGGCGTATGTCTTCTCTTTCCTGACGCATCTCTTGGCGTTCTTGCTGCATCTGGGCATGCATATCAGCCATAGTGTCTGCCATTTGCTGCATCACCGCCATCTGAGCAGCAACCAGTGGATCAACTCCGCCCGGTGGAGGATTAGGAGGATTCATCTCTGTAGGCTGTGGCTGAGGTTGTCTATATATCCTTCGAGTGTGTTGGTTAGGAGGCAAGTCAATTCCACCACCCCTCCTGGTATTGACCATCTGAGTTAGATACATATGGTAAGAAAGAGCAGTAGACAAGGCAGTAATTACAATCATGTTACTTTGGGGGATTTATTAGCTAAGCAGTTTAATGTTTTACCTACCATAGCTAATTTATTACCTTATGCTGGCACATGCTAAGATGTCCATGTAATATTTCAATCAATCAAAGAAGCAAATCAGGCATTGATCATCAGAACAATCAACCAATATTTTTAATAGAGAAAATAGTTTTGATTTGGTCTTAGGCCTCCTATCTCTTAAAATGTCATAGGGGTAGGGATTCCAAGGTGTGAAATCCATCTTGTCTCAGAGTAGAAAAGGTAAGAATGATCAGAGTAGAACAGTAGAAGGTGAGACAGGATCAAGATAAGTAAGTATGTGTAACACCCAAAATTCTGAATTTGGGATTGATAGAAGAAATCTGAGCAAAATACCATTGATAAATAATTAAACTTTATAATTCACCCTTTTTAAAGGTAAATACTCATAATAAAATAAATGAAGAAACACTATGTAGTAATTGTGCATCATGTGAAAGTTTAACTTGTGCATAAATTTGAAATCTAGAATTTAAAACTTGATTTGATTTGAATTGGAAATAGGAAAGAAAGAAGAGAAATGTTAGGAAGATAAAAATAATATAAATATATTTCAAAAATTGGTATTTTTCAGTTCACAACATGATTGAGGAATAAACTTGCACAAGGTTTGAAACTAAATTCGAATTCAAATTGATTCTTGAATTTAAAAAAGAGGAAGGAAAATGGAAACATAAAAAGAAAAAAGAAAAGGGAATAGGTCTTAACTGGGCTCACTGCTGGGATTTTGGCCCACCTAGGGGGGGGTTTCCTCGCGCCAGCCCGCTTCTGGACGCCGACACCCCGGCCCCACGAGTCAGCCGCGTCCTAGCCGCTCTGCCAGGCGCGATTTCTCTGGAGTGTGGGCCCGCGTCGTCAGACGTATCTTCTCCGCGCTACGGACTCGCACATGAACAGAAGCGCGCCGAAATCGCGGGGCTCGGCCACCGAATCCACGGAGTCCGGTGACGGCGGGCGGGCCAACCGCTGCGCCGCAGTTATAAGACCCGCGCCTAGTCAATCTTCCCCCTTAACCGCATACATCCTGGTCCACGTCGCGAAAATTTGTGCCACCGGCGGGCATCACCGTGCGGAAGACACCTTCACCGTGGGCACCTGTGCGCTATCACCTGAGCTTCGACCGGGTGTGTGGTACACGCGCCATACATCGCCGGACTCGACTGTGACCTTGTGTGCGGCGGAGATCGGTCGGCGTGGGCTGAATTGTTCGTCGGCGCAAGCTCACTGTCGCGCGTCCGCCTCCTTCCGCGGCTCATCGTCAGTGCACCTGCATCGCTGGTATGGGGGTTGCTAGTATATTCGCCATCCTCTAGTGTAACTTTATCGCCATTGGGATTTGAGCTTGAGCCACTGTGACGCGGAACGGTCATCGCCGGCCATGGCTCCGCCATGGGGGCTGCCGGTGCCACCGCGTCTTCCTGTCTGGGGTAGGTGGCGAGAGAAAACGGTGCTCTGACCGTTGATCTATCAGCCGACGGACAAAATCATATCACAGTATAGAGTTCGGTGACATCAAATCGTGTGCGTCGGATTGAAATGGAGGGCTCAGATTGATATCGCGCATCCGATCGGCTGGGATCAATTCGGGCGGTAGGATTGGGATCGGGCGATCCTGGGTTGCCGCGGGACTTTAAAATCCGGACCATTGGATCTAGATCCAAGGATCTACATAACGTACCGATTCAGGGTAGTTGGGATCTAATCTGCCCCTTTAATTTCAGATCGGACGACTGATATCGCTTCCTACCCTTTCGGCCGGCTGATCTTGCAAATAAACCCCTCTGTATTGGGAAAAATAACCCGCGGTCCACCCTATGCAGCGACTGAGTCTTTGTTTCTTTTGCGCTTGGCCCCCTGTGGTTTTCTGAAAATGAGGCCCAGTCCAGTGCAGTAATAAAATGATTAAAAGAATTAGAAATTAGATTTTTAATACAAAAATAATTGCTAGAACTTAGATAATTCATATTTAATTCATTTTTGCTCCAAATTGAACCATTCCAGTTTCTAAAATTTTGTAATAATATTCTTCATCATTTAGTGCCTCTGTTTTGTCATGAAAACAATTAGAAATTTAATCTCTCACTTAATCCATTTTAAACACATAAAACCTTTGAAAATTCATAACTTAAAATCTATAACTCCGAAGTTAATGATTCCTGTTCCTAGAATCTTATTTTAATGTGTAGATTATTATTATGTATTTTGTTTACATGTTTGGTGTAATGTTAAATTTGCCTATACTATGTTTGTTTGAATTGCTACGACTAGCAGTGAGGTCACGAGTCATCTGGAGATCATCCTGGTACCTGGATTCTCAAGGCCCAGGCAAGTTGTGCCCTTGATCACTTCTTTTTACCCAGCCATGTTCTGATTAATTATAATGATCTGCATAGGCTAATTTTGATGGGACCCAATAGGTTACCCTAGTTTGTCTATCTTTATACCTTGTTTACCACTGAACTTTCTGGGTAGTACTTGCTAGTGCTATATGTGGTTTTGGGTATGGAGATACACCATTCATGATTATACTTTTGTTATCAGTTGTTATTTATTGTTCATGCTAAGATCATTATGTTAATTGGAACATGGAGCGACCACCCGGGAAAACAGTGCTACCACAAGGGTAGTATGGGATGCCCTTGGCTGATTAATTAGGAAAGCTAGTGGAAGACTACCTTACCCGAAAGGGGCAAGGGCAGTAGGGGAGAGGTCAGTGTAGGGAGGCCCTCGGGAGGATTTTTGCTGCGATGGCGGTCCTGCAAGGGATTCCTGCACTGGATCTTCCTATAAACTGTAGCGGGTTTTCGGAAGCTAGTGGAACTTTGTAAAGGCCTCGTAGTGGATCCCTAGCCATTCACCTCGGAAGTGTCTAAGGGCCTTGCAAACCCTGGCGACATGGGATACACGACTTGTGGGTAAAGATGCGCAACCTCTGCAGAGTGTAAAACTGGTATACTAGCCGTGCTCACGGTCATGAGCAGCTCGGACCCTCACATGATTAATTTATGGAACTAAATTCAATTTGTCATATGCATTGCATCGCAGGTGAAGTTGTTACTTTTGTTCTACTATTTAATTGGGTTGGTATTTACTTATACTTAGTAATTGCTAATAAAATTTTGACCAACTTTAAAAGCAATGCTCAGCTTCAACCATCTCCTTTGGTAAGCCTTACACTTCACGTGAGCTCCCACCTTTGGCGAGTTCATGCACATTATTCCCCACAACTTGTTGAGCGATGAACGTATGTGAGCTCACTCTTGCTGTCTCACATACACCACAGGTCAAGACCAGGTACTGCAGGATGATGCTCATGGAGGATGCTGCGATGAGTTCGTGAGAGTTCTAGGTCGTCGTCTCCCAGTCAACTTTGGGTTGCTGGACCGTTGTCTCCTTATAATGTAATTATTTATTTTGTATAGAACTCCTGTTAAATTTATAAAGATGTGACATTCGATCCTGTGCCACTATACATCATATGTATGAGACTTGGTCCCAGCATACCTGGTGTTTATGTTAACCCCGGGTTTTGGACCCCTAAAATCCGGGTGTTACAGAAGTGGTATCAGAGGAATGTTGACTGTAGGACGAAACCTAGATAGAACTGGACAACCAGTACCTACTTACCTTTGCCACTCTGATTCTTTCTAAACTTATCTTAATCTTTTTCTCATCTATTTCCGCTTACTCTGATTATTCTTATCTTTTCTTTCTAAAAGACAAATGTGGATTTCACACTTTGAAATCCTGTGCCTAAAGTGACTTTAGGAATAGGAGACCTAATCCTAGGAACAAAAACAAAACTATTTCTATCTATGTGCTTGAATGTTTTGTTCTTATGATACTTGTCTGATTTGGATCTTTGATTGTGTGTGATGGGTTATGGAGTAACGTCCACAATTACATCTGCGTATACACATAGGTATAAAAATATATTTATAAAATAACTAGACAGCCTAGATTATCCCCATTGGAACCTATCTAGCTTAAGAAATTTATCTTATCCTAAAAGATCTCATTCTAACCAATTCCTCTTATCATAAAAGGATTCTCCCTCATCTTAATAGATCCATCTCATCTTAAAAGATACTCAGCTTATCTTGAAAAGATTTTATCCTTATCCTAATAGATCTAACTGGTCTCAGAAGATTCTATCTTACCTTTATGGATCTGTCTTATCCTAATAAGCATACTTATCCACCCTAGTTTAACAACCATGATCTAATGCAAATTAATTAGATCTTATCTAGTCAAACAAGTCACACCAATCTGACCCAGATCTGATCAAATCTAAAGTGACTTATCAAACATGTTAGATAATACTGATGAAATAGCTTAGGCTCTACCCCTATAGAACAGGTCTTAACTTAGTTCACCCTGCACTAGATTAAGAATGACAGATCGACTTGGCCATATGCAACTACCTTAACCATCTGATAGTTGCATAACCTCTCAATTGTAAACTAGTCTAATCTAGTCATATCCAATTTAATCTAGATCCCATCTAACCTAATATGATCCAATCTAAAGTGAGATATTAACAAGTTAGTTCAGTTGGTGATATAGGTTAGACACTGTCTCTACAAATATATCTTGACCTAAATTAATGTCTTATACCAACTCATCCTTGAACAATGACCTACCTACATCATATAATCCATCCTGTCTTAAAAGATTCTAACATACCCTAATAATATTTATCCTACCCTGGTAGATATAGCTAATCTTAACTAGTTTAATCTAGTCATACCAACCTAATCTGGATTCTATCTAATCCAGTATGATCTAAGCTAGATTGAGTTACTTAATGCAGATACAAAGGATAAAGCCATACTCCTAAATCACTTAAGCCTAAGTTAGTGTCATAGATCAACTCAGCCATACACTCCCAATAAGTTGCACAATCCATTTGTGTGAACCTATTAATTAAAAAAAAAATCTCCTACTCATAGACCCACCTATCTTAACTATATCTCCCTAGCTCAAATGAAGACACCAAGATTGGAGACCGAAGAAGACCAACCTCATTAAGAAAGGACAAACACCAACTCAAGTCCTCAAGGATCAAGCGGGGTCACCAAGATGAGTCAAGATCCACAATCTTGGATGGAGTCTTTTCTTATCCTACTCTTTCTTACCCAAACCTATATATGCCCTAAAGACATCTTCTATCCTACATAATAATGTGGACATACATATAATATCCATGCTCTCCTATCACTTATTAATAATAAAAAGAGAGACTCTTGATTTTGAACTAATTAGAAACTAAAAGCTAAATTTCAAATCACTCTTCCTATATCCTCTTTCTGGCAATCTCGAGGACGAGATTATTTTTAAGGGGGGTAGGATTTGTAACACCCAAAATTCTGAATTTGGGATTGATAGAAGAAATCTGAGCAAAATACCATTGATAAATAATTAAACTTTATAATTCACCCTTTTTAAAGGTAAATACTCATAATAAAATAAATGAAGAAACACTATGTAGTAATTGTGCATCATGTGAAAGTTTAACTTGTGCATAAATTTGAAATCTAGAATTTAAAACTTGATTTGATTTGAATTGGAAATAGGAAAGAAAGAAGAGAAATGTTAGGAAGATAAAAATAATATAAATATATTTCAAAAATTGGTATTTTTCAGTTCACAACATGATTGAGGAATAAACTTGCACAAGGTTTGAAACTAAATTCGAATTCAAATTGATTCTTGAATTTAAAAAAGAGGAAGGAAAATGGAAACATAAAAAGAAAAAAGAAAAGGGAATAGGTCTTAACTGGGCTCACTGCTGGGATTTTGGCCCACCTAGGGGGGGGTTTCCTCGCGCCAGCCCGCTTCTGGACGCCGACACCCCGGCCCCACGAGTCAGCCGCGTCCTAGCCGCTCTGCCAGGCGCGATTTCTCTGGAGTGTGGGCCCGCGTCGTCAGACGTATCTTCTCCGCGCTACGGACTCGCACATGAACAGAAGCGCGCCGAAATCGCGGGGCTCGGCCACCGAATCCACGGAGTCCGGTGACGGCGGGCGGGCCAACCGCTGCGCCGCAGTTATAAGACCCGCGCCTAGTCAATCTTCCCCCTTAACCGCATACATCCTGGTCCACGTCGCGAAAATTTGTGCCACCGGCGGGCATCACCGTGCGGAAGACACCTTCACCGTGGGCACCTGTGCGCTATCACCTGAGCTTCGACCGGGTGTGTGGTACACGCGCCATACATCGCCGGACTCGACTGTGACCTTGTGTGCGGCGGAGATCGGTCGGCGTGGGCTGAATTGTTCGTCGGCGCAAGCTCACTGTCGCGCGTCCGCCTCCTTCCGCGGCTCATCGTCAGTGCACCTGCATCGCTGGTATGGGGGTTGCTAGTATATTCGCCATCCTCTAGTGTAACTTTATCGCCATTGGGATTTGAGCTTGAGCCACTGTGACGCGGAACGGTCATCGCCGGCCATGGCTCCGCCATGGGGGCTGCCGGTGCCACCGCGTCTTCCTGTCTGGGGTAGGTGGCGAGAGAAAACGGTGCTCTGACCGTTGATCTATCAGCCGACGGACAAAATCATATCACAGTATAGAGTTCGGTGACATCAAATCGTGTGCGTCGGATTGAAATGGAGGGCTCAGATTGATATCGCGCATCCGATCGGCTGGGATCAATTCGGGCGGTAGGATTGGGATCGGGCGATCCTGGGTTGCCGCGGGACTTTAAAATCCGGACCATTGGATCTAGATCCAAGGATCTACATAACGTACCGATTCAGGGTAGTTGGGATCTAATCTGCCCCTTTAATTTCAGATCGGACGACTGATATCGCTTCCTACCCTTTCGGCCGGCTGATCTTGCAAATAAACCCCTCTGTATTGGGAAAAATAACCCGCGGTCCACCCTATGCAGCGACTGAGTCTTTGTTTCTTTTGCGCTTGGCCCCCTGTGGTTTTCTGAAAATGAGGCCCAGTCCAGTGCAGTAATAAAATGATTAAAAGAATTAGAAATTAGATTTTTAATACAAAAATAATTGCTAGAACTTAGATAATTCATATTTAATTCATTTTTGCTCCAAATTGAACCATTCCAGTTTCTAAAATTTTGTAATAATATTCTTCATCATTTAGTGCCTCTGTTTTGTCATGAAAACAATTAGAAATTTAATCTCTCACTTAATCCATTTTAAACACATAAAACCTTTGAAAATTCATAACTTAAAATCTATAACTCCGAAGTTAATGATTCCTGTTCCTAGAATCTTATTTTAATGTGTAGATTATTATTATGTATTTTGTTTACATGTTTGGTGTAATGTTAAATTTGCCTATACTATGTTTGTTTGAATTGCTACGACTAGCAGTGAGGTCACGAGTCATCTGGAGATCATCCTGGTACCTGGATTCTCAAGGCCCAGGCAAGTTGTGCCCTTGATCACTTCTTTTTACCCAGCCATGTTCTGATTAATTATAATGATCTGCATAGGCTAATTTTGATGGGACCCAATAGGTTACCCTAGTTTGTCTATCTTTATACCTTGTTTACCACTGAACTTTCTGGGTAGTACTTGCTAGTGCTATATGTGGTTTTGGGTATGGAGATACACCATTCATGATTATACTTTTGTTATCAGTTGTTATTTATTGTTCATGCTAAGATCATTATGTTAATTGGAACATGGAGCGACCACCCGGGAAAACAGTGCTACCACAAGGGTAGTATGGGATGCCCTTGGCTGATTAATTAGGAAAGCTAGTGGAAGACTACCTTACCCGAAAGGGGCAAGGGCAGTAGGGGAGAGGTCAGTGTAGGGAGGCCCTCGGGAGGATTTTTGCTGCGATGGCGGTCCTGCAAGGGATTCCTGCACTGGATCTTCCTATAAACTGTAGCGGGTTTTCGGAAGCTAGTGGAACTTTGTAAAGGCCTCGTAGTGGATCCCTAGCCATTCACCTCGGAAGTGTCTAAGGGCCTTGCAAACCCTGGCGACATAGGATACACGACTTGTGGGTAAAGATGCGCAACCTCTGCAGAGTGTAAAACTGGTATACTAGCCGTGCTCACGGTCATGAGCAGCTCGGACCCTCACATGATTAATTTATGGAACTAAATTCAATTTGTCATATGCATTGCATCGCAGGTGAAGTTGTTACTTTTGTTCTACTATTTAATTGGGTTGGTATTTACTTATACTTAGTAATTGCTAATAAAATTTTGACCAACTTTAAAAGCAATGCTCAGCTTCAACCATCTCCTTTGGTAAGCCTTACACTTCACGTGAGCTCCCACCTTTGGCGAGTTCATGCACATTATTCCCCACAACTTGTTGAGCGATGAACGTATGTGAGCTCACTCTTGCTGTCTCACATACACCACAGGTCAAGACCAGGTACTGCAGGATGATGCTCATGGAGGATGCTGCGATGAGTTCGTGAGAGTTCTAGGTCGTCGTCTCCCAGTCAACTTTGGGTTGCTGGACCGTTGTCTCCTTATAATGTAATTATTTATTTTGTATAGAACTCCTGTTAAATTTATAAAGATGTGACATTCGATCCTGTGCCACTATACATCATATGTATGAGACTTGGTCCCAGCATACCTGGTGTTTATGTTAACCCCGGGTTTTGGACCCCTAAAATCCGGGTGTTACAGTATGGAATGAATCAGAGTAAGATAAGTAGATAAGGGTTTTGTCCATTTCTATCTAGGTTTCGTCCTACAGTCAACATTTCCTCTGATACCACTTCTGTAACACCCGGCTTTAAGGAACAAAGCCAGGTGCATCTCATACATGCGCCAAGAAGACAACATATATAGTAACAGAGTGTATAGAGATAAATGTCATAAAACATCAGAGTAATTATTACATAGCGGAAGTCTTATTACAAAATAAAGATAAATATAAAACGAACTAAGGATCGTTGGCGCCAATGTCGACTGAGAAACGCCACCTAGATCAGATCGAACTCCTCAGTGTTAGGCGGCTCCTCTTCGACCACCTGCTCTTCTCCTGTGGGGGGGTGTGAGACAGCAAGAGTGAGCTCACATACGTTCATAGCTCAACAAGTCATGGGGAATAATGTGGCATGAATTCACCAAAGGTGGGAGTTCATGAAGTGTAAGGCTGATCAATGAAATAGAGGCTAAGGATGAGCATTGCTTTTATAAGTTGGTCAAAATTTTATTAGCAATTACTAAGTGTAAGTAAATACCAAACCTTAATAATAATAAAGAACAGTAATAGTAAAATAATCCCAAATGCGATGCAAATGTCAAATTAAATCCCATACACCTCTACCGAGGAGGCGAGGCAGGGTAACACTATGAGGCCTTTACAAAGTTCCACTAGCTTCAGACTACCCGCTACAGTTTATAGGAAGCTCCAGTGCAGGGTTCTTGCCGACCGCCATCGCAGCAAAATCAAACAAGGACCTCCCTACACTGACCACTCCCCTACTGCCCTTGCCCCTTTCGGGTAAGGTAGCCCTCCACTAGCTTTCCTAGTTAATCAGCCAAGGGCGTCCCATTAAACCCTTGTGGTAGCACTGTTTTCCCGGGTGGTCGCTCCATGTTCCCATTAATTTAATGATCTTTACATGAACAGTAATAATAACAAGATAATAACAGAATAATCATAAATAGTGTATCTCCATACCCAATCCACATAAAGCAATAGCAAGTACTACCCAAAAATATTTCAGGGGTGAACAAGGTATAGAGATAATCAAAACTGGGGTAACATAAAGGCTCCCATCAAAATTAACCTATGCAGATCATTAAAATTAATAAGAACATGGCTGGGAAAAGTAAGTGATCAAGGGCACAACTTGCCTTCAATGAGCTCCTGCTCAGCTATCTCTACTTGCTGAACCTCAGATTCCACAGTGGCTTGCTCGTCTACTCGCATCAACACAATACATACATAGTATAGCATAAATTAACATCACATCAAACATGCAAATAAAATATACAGTAAAAATCTACACAATAAAATGAGATCATTGGAACTGGAATCATTAAATTTGGAGTTATAGATTTCAAGTTATGGATTTCCTAAGGTTTAATGTGATTAAAATAGGATTAGATGAGAAATTAATTTTCTAAATGTTTTTATGTCAAAACAGAGATACTAAATGATAGAGAATATTATTACCAAATTTTAGAAATTGGAATGGATGGATTTGGACCAAAAATGGAATTTCTATGAATTTTACAAGTTTCTGGAATTGTTTTTGTATTAAAAACTAAATTCTATAATCATTTCTCGGTTTTATTATCCTCTGGACTGGGCGCACTATTTACATACAACTCAGGGGCCTCAGGGTAAAACACCACAGACACAGAGCACAGTCGCTAGGATGGCGGGTTCATTCCTAATAAACTCAGGGTTACTTATGCAAAAAATCCAGGCCGAAGGGGTATCTTCTATTGTGGGCCGAACGATCCAGATCCAGCGGTCTAGATCCAATCCTAGCGCGATGAAGCGGTACGCCATATTAACCGTCAGATCCAAGTGCAACGCGCCAGATTTAAAAACCTAAGATCTAATCTTGTGCACACGATTTAGATCGGATGGTTCCCTGACGCCGAACCGAAACGATATCCAACATCTAATCGTGGCCGTTGACGTGGATCAGACGGTGCACAACCACCCTCCCTACTCCGACCCGAGGCGCGGCGGCGCTGCACAGTATCGGCGGCGGAGGCTCGCCGGCGCGCCCGCGATTCGACGTTCCAATGCCCCAAGCCCAAAATTGACAGGTGTTACACAACGAGGAGATGAAGACGAATCGTTTGGATGGGCTTCTTACCGGAATTAGAGGCGACAACCCCACTGCTCGCGACGCGAGGCGGATACGCCGTGGTGTTCTTGTGCCGACGAGCGATTACGGGCGCAACGGTGGCCGCCGATCTCCCAGGTTGGCGTAACCACGTTTGCGCCCACGCGGGGAAGCTCCCAACACCCACCCAGGTACCGGAACACCCCCGAATCAGGGTATGGCGCGGCGGCGGTGTCCTTCTTAGAGCTCGGCGGCGGTGTCCTTCTTAGAGCTCGGCGGCGGTGTGCCTACTGGTGCGTGCAAGGTAAAAAGAAGGGGAGGATCGCGACCAGGGCTACCTTATAACGACCGGGGAAGAGGAAGGGGTCCATACAACGTGCTCCGGGGTTCACGGCGCACTCCGCCATGGCCGGACTCCGTTGAGGCGAGTCCGCGGGGCGGTTGAAGCAACTGACAACGGGGCCGATTTGCCAGCGACACATCGCAACCGCGCGCGCCGGAGGGACAGACAACTGGGCCCTACGCGACAGCGGCCGAGCAAGGCAAATGTGGGCACGGGCGTGCGACCGACCGAATGGGTCCGTTTGCCAGAGACTCCGCGCACTAGGCCAAGCGCGGGCAAGGTCAGGCTGACCCGCGGGCCCCGGTTGTCGGTGTCATGGCCATCACGGGCTGTGCGGAAGTATAGGTCTGATGGGCCGGCTGAGGGAATTCGGCCCACACTGCCATCATCACCTTTGTATTTTATTCTTTGTGATTTTCCCTTTCCACTTGATTTCATATTTAATTTTTGAATTCTGTCATGACCCTTACCTTTGAGCTAAGTATCCAAATTCAACCCTAGTTTAAAAATAATATATTTATCTATTTATTTTTATTTGTATAATATTTTCTTTCTCCTCCTTCCCTTTTTATTTCTCATTCTTAAATATCCAAAATAGGTTCTAAATCCCCAAATTCAAATTATGTTTTAATCTAAATCTTCCCCTCATTATAATATTTTTATATATATATTCTTACCCATGTTATTAAGTGCACAAACAAAAACTCCAATAAGATGCACTTTATTTTATTTTGGATTCATTTGTTTCAATTAATCCTTCTTAATTACATGTGTGCACTTTCTATGATGCAAATATGGCACATGAAATGAGGAGATCTACTATACATTCCTTGAATACAACTTTGAGTATTACAACGCCTCACCCGAGCCTAGCCTCGGACAAGGGCAGCCGACCCAGGAGGATTTCCGTCTCGCCCGAGGCCCCCCTTTTAGCGGCGAACATATTCCCGGCTCGCCCGAGGCCCTGCCTTCGCTAAGAAGCAACCCTGACCAAATCGCCGCACCGACCGACCAAGTCGCAGGAGCATTTAATGCAAAGATGGCCTGACACCCTTATCCTGGCACGCACCCCCCGCTGGCAGAGCCGAAGTGACCGCCGTCACTTCGCCGCTCCACTGACCGGCCTGACGAAAGGACAGCGCCGCCTACGCCACACCGACTACAGTGCCACTGGATAGAGTAAGACTGACAAGCGGTCAGGCCCTGCCAGAGGCACCATAGGAAGCTCCGCTTCGCCCGACCCAGGGCTCGGACTCGGGCTAAGTCCCGGAAGACGGCGAACTCCGCCCGACCCAGGGCTCGGACTCGGGCTAAGTCCCGGAAAACGGCGAACTCCGCCCGACCCAGGGCTCGGACTCGGGCTAAGTCCCGGAAGACGGCGAACTCCGCTTCGCCCGACCCAGGGCTCGGACTCGGGCTAAGTCCCGGAAGACGGCGAACTCCGCTCCGCCCGACCCAGGGCTCGGACTCGGGCTAAGTCCCGGAAGACGGCGAACTCCGCCCGACCCAGGGCTCGGACTCGGGCTAAGTCCCGGAAGACGGCGAACTCCGCTCCGCCCGACCCAGGGCTCGGACTCGAGCTAAGTCCCAGAAGACGACGATCTCCGCCTCGCCCGACCCAGGGCTCGGACTCGGGCTAAGTCCCAGAAGACGACGATCTCCGCCTCGCCCGACCTAGGGCTCGGACTTGGGCTCGGCCCCAGAAGACGACGATCTCCGCCTCGCCCGACCCGGGGGCTCGGACTCAACCTCGGCTTCGGAGGAGCTTCCACATCGCCCAACCTAGGGCGTAGACCAGCCACGTCGACAGGAGGCGCCATCATCACCCTACCCCGAGCTGACTCGGGCCGCAGGGAACAAGACCGGCGTCCCATCTGGCTCACGCCGCCAGATAGGCAATGATGGCGCCCCGCATGCTCTGTGACGACGGCGGCTCTCCGCCCCCTTACGGAAGCAAGAGGACGTCAGCAAGGGCTCAACCGCTCCGACAGCTGTCCCTCCACCAAGCTCCATCGCTCCTTCGACGGCCACGACATCACACCAGCTGGGTGCCAAGATCTCTCCGGCTGCCACAACGGCATGTACATAGGGCGCTAGCTCACCTCCGCTAGACACGTAGCACCCTGCTACACCCCCCATTGTACACCTGGATCCTCTCCTTACGTCTATAAAAGGGAGGACCAGGGCCCTCTTAGAGAAGGTTGGCCGCGCGGGGACGAGGACGAGAACAGGCGCTCGCCTAGAGCCGCTCGCTCCCTCTCCCGCGTGGACGCTTGTAACCCCCTACTGCAAGCGCACCCGACCTGGGCGCGAGACAAACATGAAGGCCGCGGGATTCCCACCTCTCTCACGCTGGTCTCCGGCCGCCTCGCTCTCCCCCCTTCGCGCTCGCCCTCGCGCTCGACCCATCTAGGCTGGGGCACGCGGCGACATTCACTCGTCAGCCCAGGGACCCCCCGGTCTCGGAACACCGACACTGCCCATCTGGAGTTTGACGGGAAGCTGTTCGTCAACACGCAGCAGGCCCCTACCTGGCGCGCCAACTATCGGCGTTCCGAGACCGGGGGTCCCTGGGCCGACGAGTGAATGTCGCCGCGTGCCCCAGCCCAGATGGGTCGAGCGCGAGGGCGAGCGCGAAGGGGGGAGAGCGAGGCGGCCGAAGACCGGCGTGAGAGAGGTGGGAATCCCGCGGCCTTCGTGTTCGTCTCGCGCCCAGGTCGGGTGCGCTTGCAGTAGGGGGTTACAAGCGTCCACGCGGGAGAGGGAGCGAGCGGCTCCAGGCGAGCGCCTGTTCTCGTCCTCGTCCCCGCGTGGCCAACCTCCTCTAAGAGGGCCCTGGTCCTCCCTTTTATAGACGTAAGGAGAGGATCCAGGTGTACAATGGGGGGTGTAGCAGGGTGCTACGTGTCTAGCGGAGGTGAGCTAGCGCCCTAGGTACATACCGTTGTGGCAGCCGGAGAGATCTTGGCACCCAGCTGGTGTGATGTCGTGGCCATCGAAGGAGCGATGGAGCTTGGCGGAGGGACAGCTGTCGGAGCGGTTGAGCCCTTGCTGACGTCCTCTTGCTTCCGTAAGGGGGCGGAGAGCCGCCGTCGTCACAGAGCATGCGGGGCGCCATCATTGCCTATCTGGCGGCGTGAGCCAGATGGGACGCCGGTCTTGTTCCCTGCGGCCCGAGTCAGCTCGGGGTAGGGTGATGATGGCGCCTCCTGTCGACGTGGCTGGTCTACGCCCTAGGTTGGGCGATGTGGAAGCTCCTCCGAAGCCGAGGTTGAGTCCGAGCCCCCGGGTCGGGCGAGGCGGAGATCGTCGTCTTCTGGGGCCGAGCCCAAGTCCGAGCCCTAGGTCGGGCGAGGCGGAGATCGTCGTCTTCTGGGACTTAGCCCGAGTCCGTGCCCTGGGTCGGGCGAGGCGGAGATCGTCATCTTCTGGGACTTAGCCCGAGTCCGAGCCCTGGGTCGGGCGGAGCGGAGATTGTCGTCTTCTGGGACTTAGCCCGAGTCCGAGCCCTGGGTCGGGCGGAGCGGAGTTCGCCGTCTTCCGGGACTTAGCCCGAGTCCGAGCCCTGGGTCGGGCGGAGTTCGCCGTCTTCTGGGACTTAGCCCGAGTCCGAGCTCTGGGTCGGGCGGAGTTTGCCGTCTTCCGGGACTTAGCCCGAGTCCGAGCCCTGGGTCGGGCGGAGCGGAGTTCGCCGTCTTCCGGGACTTAGCCCGAGCCCGAGCCCTGGGTCGGGCGAAGCGGAGCTTCCTATGGTGCCTCCGGCAGGGCCTGACCGCTTGTCAGACTTACTCTGTCCAGTGGCAGTGTAGTTGGTGTGGCGTAGGCGGCGCTGTCCTTTCGTCAGGCCAGTCAGTGGAGCGGCGAAGTGACGGCGGTCACTTCGGCTCTGGGGGGTGCGTGCCAGGATAAGGGTGTCAGGCCACCTTTGCATTAAATGCTCCTGTGACTTGGTCGGTCGGTGCGGCGATTTGGTCAGGGTTGCTTCTTAGCGAAGGCAGGGCCTCGGGCGAGCCGGGAATATGTTCGCCGCTAAAAGGGGGGCCTCGGGCGAGACGGAAATCCTCCGGGGTCGGCTGCCCTTGTCCGAGGCTAGGCTCGGGTGAGGCGTGATCGTGTCCCTCGAATGGACTGATCCCTGACTTAATCGCACCCATCAGGCCTTTGCAGCTTCATGCTGATGGGGGTTACCAGCTGAGAATTAGGAGCCTTGAGGGTACCCCTAATTATGGTCCCCGACAGTAGCCCCCGAGCCTCGAAGGGAGTGTTTGCACTCGCTTGGAGGCTTTCGTCGCACCTTTTTGCAAGGGGACCAGCTTTTCTCGGTTGCGTTTTGTTCCGGTGGGTGCGCGCGAGCGCACCCGCCGGGTGTAGCCCCCGAGGCCTCGGAGGAGTGGTTTCACTCCTTCGAGGTCTTACTGCCTCACGTAGTGCTTCGGCTGGTCTGGTCGTTCCCTCATGCGAACTGGCCGTAGCCCAGGTGTACGGTCGGGTCCCAAGTTCTCGGGCTGGTATGTTGACGCTGTCAACGGTTCGGCCGGAGCCGGGTTTGCGAGAGCAGCCCTCGAGCCTCTGCACAGAGCGAGAGGGCGGTCAGGGGTAGACTCGGCTTTTTTACATACGCCCCTGCATCGCCTTTCTGCAAGGAGGAGGGGGGAAAGCGCCATGTTGCCCTCGATGGGCGTCGAACATGGTGTCTCCGACGAGCTGCAAGCGGGTAATCCGAGTGGACGTCCGTGCCCCGTTCGTTAGGGGTCGGCTAGGGGCCCAGAGGCACGCCCAAAAGTACCTGCGGGTGATCTGCCAGACCCGCTCCCCTGGAGACGGGGTCCGAGGGCTCGATGCCTCCCTCTGGTGGGATTCTGTTACAAGATCGTTCCCGCCGGTCTCGGAAATGTCCTAGGGTACCTCGGGAGCGCAGCACGAGCCTTGGTTATGTATCGAACGTACCCATGGTCATCCCTCGCTCGGCGTCTGAGGCGGCTGTGAACCCTTCGGGGGCCAGCCTTCGAACCCCTGATCAGTATTGGGCGTGGAGCCCGAGCAGCCTGAGGCGGTCGTTGAACCCTTTCGAGGGGCCGGCCTTCGAACCCCTGACCAGTAGTGGGTGTAGGGCCCACGCGATCTGAAGCGGCTGTTGAACCCTTCCGGGGGGCCAGCCTTCGAACCTCTGATCAGTAGGGGGGCTCGGAGCCTGGTTCCTTCTCGGGGAAGGATCCTTTTCGGGGTATCCCCCTTTCCTGGTCCCTGTTGCAAGAGAGAGAAAGAGGAAAAATGGAAAAGGATACGAAATCGAACGACGCGGCGTACCTTTTTGGACGCGTTCATTTTGGCGAAGGGGAAGCGTCGCCTGCTTCTCCTGCCAGAGGCGCTGCGTGTCCCGTCGCGGAGTTAATGTGACGGGGCGAGTGGTTGGAGAGGCGACCGTTGCGCGTGCGCGAGCCGCTCGAGGAACGGCTGTTTTGCTTCGCGTTTTTGAATCCCACGTCCGGTCCGGGCGGAACGTTTGAACCGGCCACGCCTTGGTCTTCATATACTCGGGAGAGGGTCGGGCGATGGTTCTTTGCTCCGCTTCCTGTCTCCCTCTTAGGTTTTTCGCAGCCTGAGAGACTTAGCCGGAGAAAAGGTAACCGCCCTCCCTGTCCTTTGCGCCGCCACCCCTTCCGCTCGGTGATGGCTGACCGGGTGACCATCATCTCGCCGCGCGACCCATGGCCCTTCTCCATGGTGACAGCGAGTGATCTGGAGGATCTCGTTGGCGAGGGTTTACTTCGCCCTCTCATCGATGAGCAGCGACCGGAATGGATCCCCCCCGTGCGCGGAGCCGCTCCATCCCCACCGCCGGGGTACATCGTGAGCTTCGTCTCCTTCCACGAGCGGGGCTTTGGTGTGCCGGCGAGCCACTTTATGCGGGCGATCCTGCACCACTACGGGGTGGAGTTGCACAACCTCAGCCCCAACTCCATCTCGCAGGCCGCCATCTTCGTAGCGGTGTGCGAGGGGTACTTGGGGATTGCGCCCCATTGGGATCTGTGGACCCATCTCTTTTTTCGTGGAGCTTTTTGCCTCGCCGACAGGGGAGAGGAAGGTCCACGCAGCGGTGTGGGCCGGCAGCTGCACCCTCCTGCTGAGGCAGTCGCGGGCGTCGCTGTATATTCCCGCCATCCTCGCGTCCTCGAACAAGGGGTGGCAGCGCCGGTGGTTCTACCTCCGGAATGACGGCAAGTTGTTCCCGTCGTTCTCTCAGCGAGTAGTCACCGCCGCTGCTGATGCTTGGCGCCACGGGACCCCTCATGAAAGACAGAAGAACCTCGAACCCCTCCTCAAGGCCTTGGAGGTGTTGAGGAAGGGGGGACTCACTGCTGCTGGGGTTATTGCCGCCATCCACCGCCGGAGGGTGCTTCCCTTGGCGGAGCGACGGCTGCCGCTTTGGGAAATGACACCGGAGGCGGAGTTGGAGGGCTCGCGGATGTCCTCTGATCCCCTTCCCCCCGACGTCCTCCACGGGCGGGTGTCCGTTGCGTTGGGGAAGCCGGACCCCAGCGCCCTCTCCCAGCCTTTGATGTGCCCTGACCAAGGGTGTGTGACTCTGGTGAGTGTCCATTTCTTTCTTCTAGCGTCGGATCATCCCTGGTTTCTAAGGCCAGGATTTCCACCCGTCTTCAGGAGGTAGGGTGACACAAGTCTTCCCTGCCACGGGTCCCGCAAGATGCGGCGGACCGAGCAGCGCGGCGGGTCGCCGCGGAGGAGAAGAAGAAAAAGAAGGACGCGGAGAAGGCCCAGGCCCGCGAGCGGAGGTGGGCTCGGGACGCCTTGGAAAAGCTTCGTCGCCGGCAGGAGAGGAAGGGACTCCCGAGGGAGCCGTCGCCAGAAACGCCCGACGACGACGATGACGAAGATGATGACGAAGAAGACGACATGGCTGCCCGCCTTGGCCTTAGCCCTGGCTTGGGGTCAGGCCTGGAGCCATCAATCCAGCCCCCGAGCGGGTTGACGCCGTCGGTCCTCGGAGTCAGGACGCCGGGGCCCCGGCCCGAGGAGCGGGGGCAATCCGGGAGGGTACTTGACCCCTCGGCTGGAGGAGCCGAAGCGACCCCGGGGAGCCAGGCCGGGGCGTCTGCTCCCCGAGAGCCGCCGCCCACGCCGGCAGCGCAGGGGAGCGGCCCCCAGGTCGTCATGGCGGTGCCTGAGCAGCCTGCCTCCCAGGCGTCCAGGGCGCCCAAAGCAAGGGTGATGCCGAAGCCGCCGGCAAAGCGGACCTCGGCGGCGTTGCCGGGGGTCGAGGTCCGAGAGACCTCCCCCCAGGCACGGTTGATCATGGCCCGAAGCGGGTGAGTATCCTGGAACGTCTTCGCCCTGGTTTTTCTTCCGTATGTACTGGCCATGATTTTTTCCTTTTTTCCCCAGCAAGCGAAGCCATGGGCTGACTGACCTGGCGCCCCGGAAGGCCCTTAAGACGACACCGGCTTGCATGGCCAGCGCCGCTCCAGGCCCTGCCGTTCAGGTGACCTTCTCGCAAGGCGCTCCACAGCAGGGGGCTCAGGCAGCACCAGTCATCATGGAGCGGGTTCCCGAGGCTGGCGCTTCTGCCGGGGCGGCCGTCGTGATGGGGGTGGCGGCCGACGCGGACGTGGCCCTGGGCCCACTGGACATGCCGGCGATGCCGGCACCTATCGCTACCGAAGTCGCCGCCGTCCCAGTCGGGGAGCGACTGGCCGCTGCCGACGTCGAGACGGCTGAGGCGTCGGCGCTCGGTGCCTCGGAAGAGGGGGGCGTGGAGGCGCGATCCGTCTCGCCGGGCGGCAGCCTCGTCGCTATGCGGCGGAGCTCCGAGGGCCGGCACCAGTTGCTCCGGTTCCGGACCCGTGAGGCCTCGGATCCCAGCTTTGTTCTCGACGATGAGCGGGAGGACCAGTCCTGGGTTTTGCTCCATGAGTGCGCCGAAGCAACGGTGGGGTCGCTCCGGTCGTCGCTGGAGGTTTTCTGCAGGGACGTCCCCAAAATCCTCCAGGTAATGGTTTCAGGCGTACCTTTTCTCTTTCGTGACCAAGGCGCCTTTCGTGACGCCCCGTTTCCTTCCCTCAGGATCTGACGGATCAAAGCGCCGCCAAGTCGTTGTTCATCCGCCGCGAGGTCGACGTCTGGGGCTCGCTGCGATCCCTGAGGACCTCGCTTGCCGGGGCTACTGCGCGCCTCTCCCAGCAGGGTGCCGAGGTGGCGGACCTTCGGTTGCTCTGCACCGATCTGAGAGCCGAGGCGGCCGCGGCGCGTGCAGAAGCGCAACGATAGCAGTCGGAGTTCGTCTGGGTCGCTAAGGAGCGGGACCAGTCTCGGGGCCGGGCTGCCGAGGCCGAAAGCCGGGCCAAAACCCTTGCAGCCGACCTAGCCGCAGCCCAGGTCGCAGCCTCGGAGCAGCGTACCCGAGCCGGAGGTACGCCTTGGCCATCTTCGGTTTTCGTTTCTGCTTGTTTCCTCTGCTTGTGTTTGAGATCCTTCCTTTGGCTGTTCGTAGAGCTCGAGTCCGCCCTCGACGAGTCCGCCAAGGCGCTTACCGAGGCGCTTGCCGGGGCGGCCGAGCAGAGGGAAGCCGACCACGCGGCCATGTCCGAGGCCGTCTCGGTCGTTTACCGGGTCCTTGGCTCCGGCGACGTCCCCTCAGGAAGCTCCCCTCGAAGCCGCCTTCAAGTCTTGGGCGATCATGTGCGCGGCAGGCTCCGCGAGGCGTTGCACCACGGCGTCAGGCGGGCCTTCGTCGTACTCGCTTCCCACTATGTTGTGGACCTGGAGCGGGTTAGCGAGGGGTATTGCCTTCCCGACGAGGACGAAGCCGCCCTGGCAGAAGTCCAGAGGCTTGATGCGGCCGCCGCGGGTCCGAGCGCAGTGCTGGCGACCACCTTCGAGGCAGAGATCCTCCCACCTGCGCCGTCGCCGGAAGCCGGGATGGACTTTGCCGATGGTGGGGACGAAGCTGAAGGTGCGGCTCCTTCCCGAGGCGACGCCTAACTCTGTTGGATCAGCTTCTGTCGGATGCTCGTGTGTCCTTCTGCGGCCGCTGAGGCCTGAACACTTTGTTACCGTTGCATGAAGTCGTACTCCTTTCCTTTTTGCGTGTCCGGCTTCGCCTGTTTAGTAACAGGGTGGTTTTCCCAAGTAGGGGTCACTTTTCGCGGCGGGTGACGAGTGAGGTGTTCCTAACCCGAAGGCGTAGGAGTCCCTCGGCTCAGTTGGCCTTGCCGCTTACATGCACCCGCGTTCGCTCCTCGGGGCCTTGCTTCTGACATAGTCGGGGGGAACGCAAAAAGCTTTTTTCTTTTTTTTAATTTGAAAATCTTGGACGCAAAGAGGTCCCTCAACTTTGATGCGGAGGGGTTCCCCCCCTTTTAGCACCCGAGGGAGGGTCGGGCTTTGCCGAGGCGAGGCCGACCCTTCCTTGATGACTAAACTTTGCGTGGGTGCGAGGTATATGATCAACTTGAAAACATCTTAAGGGTAGAAGCGACGTAGCTGTTGGATGTTCCAGGCGTTGTCGTAGACCTCGCCTTGGCTGTTGGCCAGCTTGTATGTTCCGAGCTTCAGAACCTTGGCGATGACGAATGGCCCCTCCCAGGGAGGCGCGAGCTTGTGCCGCCCTCGGGCGTCTTGTCGCAGCCGAAGCACCAGGTCGCCCACCTGGAGGTCTCGGGACCAGACCCCTCGGGCGTGGTAGCGTCGCAGGGACTGCTGGTACCGCGCCGAGTGTAGCAAGGCCTGGTCCCGAGCCTCCTCCAGCTGGTCCAGCGAGTTTTCTCGGCCGACTTGGTTGCTTTGGTCGGTGTAGGCCCTCGTCCTCGGGGAGCCGTATTCTAAGTCTGTGGGCAAGATGGCTTCGGCCCCATAGACTAGAAAGAACGGCGTGAAGCCCGTGGCTCGGCTCGGCGTTGTCCTCAGACTCCAGACCACCGAGGGGAGTTCCTTCATCCATCGCTTGCCGAACTTGTTGAGGTTGTTGTAGATCCGAGGCTTGAGCCCTTGTAGAATCATGCCGTTGGCACGCTCCACCTGCCCATTCATCATGGGATGAGCCACGGCGGCCCAGTCCACACGGATGTGGTGATCCTCGCAGAAGTGCAGGAACTTTCTGCCGGTGAACTGGGTGCCGTTGTCGGTAATGATGGAGTTCGAGACCCCGAAGCGATGGATGATGTTGGTGAAGAACGCCACCGCCTGCTCGGACCTGATGCTGTTCAGGGGTCGGACATCGGAATGTCGTTTCAAGGTCGGAAAGGAGGTCGGAGGCTTTCCTCGTCTTGACTACGATGTCATCGACGTAGGCCTCGACCGTGCGGCCAATGTGTTCGCCGAACACATGGTTCATGCACCGCTGGTACGTCGCGCCCGCATTCCTCAAACCGAACGGCATGGTGACATAGCAGTACATGCCAAAGGGTGTGATGAAAGAAGTCGCGAGCTGGTCGGACTCTTTCATCTTGATTTGATGATACCCCGAGTAGGCATCGAGGAAAGACAGGGTTTCGCACCCAGCAGTGGAATCCACGATCTGGTCGATGCGAGGCAGAGGGTAGGGAACCTTCGGACATGCTTTATTGAGACCAGTGTAGTCTACACACATCCGCCATTTCCCCCCTTTCTTTCTCACAAGCACAGGGTTGGCAAGCCATTCGGGATGGAATACCTCTTTGATGAACCCTGCCGCCATTAGCTTGTGAATCTCCTCGCCTATAGCTCTGCGCTTCTCCTCGTCGAATCGGCGCAGCGGCTGCTTGACGGGTCGGGCTCCGGTTCGGATGTCCAGCGAGTGCTCGACGACATCCCTCGGTACGCCGGGCATGTCCGAGGGACTCCACGCGAAGACGTCGGCGTTCGTGCGGAG
The DNA here is from genome assembly GCA_029449295.1 of Zea luxurians. Classification (NCBI taxonomy): domain Eukaryota; kingdom Viridiplantae; phylum Streptophyta; class Magnoliopsida; order Poales; family Poaceae; genus Zea; species Zea luxurians. Next base: position 2,938,061 of record JAOPSE010000077.1, on the reverse strand, counting down.
AAAGTCGACGAGCACTGCTTCCTATTTGGGATCGAACCCAGAGCCGATCCGGATCTGCTTGGAGGTGTCGCCGCTGGGGTCGAGGGGGACGGACTTAACCGTCTCCGCTGGCTCGAAGTTGCCGACGTGACGCTTCACGTCTGGCACCTCCTTAGAGAGGCTCTCCAGGTCGGCGATGAGGGCCTCGGACTCGGCGAGGGCCTCGGCGTACTCCAAGCACTCCACGTCGCATTCGAACGCGTGTTTGTACGTAGGGCCGACGGTGATGACCCCGTTGGGGCCCGGCATCTTGAGCTTCAGGTAGGTGTAGTTGGGGACGGCCATGAACTTCGCGTAGCATGGCCTCCCCAGTACCGCGTGGTAGGTCCCTCGGAACCCGACCACCTCGAACGTCAGGGTCTCCCTTCGGAAGTTAGAGGGTGTTCCGAAGCAGACGGGAAGGTCGAGCTGTCCGAGGGGTTGGACGCGCTTCCCGAGGATGATCCCATGGAAGGGCGCAGCGCCTGCCCGGACAGAGGACAGATCAACACGCAGGAGCCCGAGGGTCTCGGCATAGATGATGTTGAGGCTGCTGCCTCCGTCCATGAGGACCTTAGTGAGCCTGACGTCGCCGATGACGGGGTCGACAACGAGTGGGTATTTCCCCGGGCTCGGCACATGGTTGGGGTGATCGTCTCGGTCGAAGGTGATGGGCTTGTCGGACCAGTCTAGATAGACTGGCGTCGCCACCTTGACCGAGCAGACCTCCCGGCGCTCTTGCTTGCGGTGCCGAGCCGAGGCATTCGCCGCTTGCCCACCATAGATCATGAAGCAGTCGCGGACCTCGGGGAACTCTCCTGCCTGGTGATCTTCCTTCTTGTCGTCGTCGCGGGCCTTGCCACCCTCCGCGGGTGGCCCGGCCCTATGGAAGTGGCGCCGAAGCATGACGCACTCCTCAAGGGTGTGCTTGACCGGTCCCTGGTGATAGGGGTACGGCTCCTTGAGCATCTTGTCGAAGAGGTTGGCACCTCCGGGGGGCTTCCGAGGGTTCTTGTACTCGGCGGCGGCGACAAGGTCCGCGTCGGCGGCGTCGCGTTTCGCTTGCGACTTCTTCTTGCCCTTCTTCTTGGCGCCGCGCTGAGTTGACGCCTCGGGAGTACCTTCCGATGGGCGGCCCTGGGGCTGCTTGTCCTTTCGGAAGATAGCCTCGACCGCCTCCTGGCCAGAGGCGAACTTGGTGGCGATGTCCATCAGCTCGCTCGCCCTGGTTGGGGTCTTGCGGCCCAGCTTGCTCACCAGGTCGCGGCAGGTGGTGCCAGCGAGGAACGCGCCGATGACATCCGAGTCGGTGATGTTGGGCAGCTCGGTGCGCTGCTTCGAGAATCGCCGGATGTAGTCTCGGAGAGACTCTCCCGGCTGCTGTCGGCAGCTTCGGAGGTCCCAGGAATTCCCGGGGCGCACATACGTGCCCTAGAAATTGCCGGCGAAAGCTTGGACTAGGTCATCCCAGTTGGAGATCTGCCCCGGAGGCAGGTGCTCCAACCAGGCGCGAGCGGAGTCGGAGAGGAACAGGGGGAGGTTGCGGATGATGAGGTTGTCATCGTCCGTTCCACCTAGCTGGCAGGCCAGACGGTAGTCCGCGAGCCACAGTTCTGGTCTCGTCTCCCCCGAATACTTCGTGATAGTAGCCGGGGGTCGGAACCGGGTCGGGAACGGCACCCGTCGGATGGCTCGGCTGAAGGCTTGCGGACCGGGTGGTTCGGGCGAGGGACTCCGATCCTCCCCGCTGTCGTAGCGTCCCCCACGCCTGGGGTGGTAGCCTCGGCGCACCCTCTCGTCGAGGTGGGCCCGTCGGTCGCGGTGGTGGTGCTCGTTGCCGAGGCGACCCGGGGCCGCAGGCGCGGTGTTGCGCGTGCGCCCGGTGTAGACCGAGGCTTCCCGCATGAATCGAGAAGTCGCGGCATGAGGTTCCGAGGGGTACCCCTGCCTTCGGGAGGCAGAGCTTTCGGCCCGTCGGACCGCGGCGCCTTCCAGGAGATTCTTGAGTTCTCCCTGGATTCGCCGCCCCTCGGTGGTTGATGGCTCTGGCATCGCGCGAAGAAGCATTGCTGCTGCCGCCAGGTTCTGGCCGACCCCATTGGATGCGGGTGGTGGCCTGAGCCTGACGTCGTCGGCGATGCAGTGCTGGAAGCCCTGGGGTAGATGACGTATTTCTCCGGCCGAAGGTTGGCCCGCCCATGCCTGCCCGACGTCCCGACGGATCGGCTCCAGCGCTCCTGCTCCCTCGTCGAGCCTGGCCTGCACCCCGCGGATTTGCTCGAGCTATGGGTCATGACCCCCCGTCTGAACGGGGACCACAGCTAGCTCCCGTGGGATGTCAACGCGAGGCACCGGCCTAGGGAGGTCACCGTCCTCCGGCATGCCGAGATGGCTGCCTTCGGGGGGGGCCCTAGATCGACGTGGAAGCATTCGTGACTTGGGCCGCGATCCTCGTCGCCGAGGCTTCGGCCACCGTCGAAACAGTCGGAAAGGCAGTAGTCACATGCGGTCATGAAGTCTCGCATGGCACTGGGGTTACCAAGTCCAGAGAAATCCCAACAGATGCTGGGTTCGTCGTCTTCCTCGGACCCAGAGGGCCCGTAGGTCGAGACGTCCGTCAGCCGGTCTCAAGGTGACCGCACACAAAACCCCAGAGAGTCTGGATTTGCCTCTACGAGAGCGCCCGCCAAAGCGAAGTCGCTAGACGGGTTGAGGCTGAACCCAAAAGACGCGGGATGGGAATCGATTGGTACCTTTTGGTCGACGGGCGGTGATAAGGTCGCGTCGGGGAATGACTGCGCCGTCGTCTCAGGTACGAGGGTGACATCCAGCAAGCTTTTCGCGAGCGTGCTGGCGTCGTCCGCTTGCTCGGGATTGGCGTGTCGCGGGGAGACGGCGCTTGCCTTCGTCTCAAACGCGAGGTCGACGCCTGGTGCGCCCCCCGTTGGGGTGCCAGGACCGTCGACTCGCTCGACAGTCGACGAGGCGCTGTCTCCTGCTTGGCCTTGGTTGCCCCGCCTCCTCCTCCGTCGACGGGGGAGAGGGCGGGGTGAGCTCGAAGGTTGCTCTTCCACCATGCGGGGAAGACGTCGTCGATTCCGCCGCCGGCAGGCGGGTTGTCGGCCGCCACTGTTGTTGTCGCACGGCGGTGGAAGGAGTATCATGTCATAGCTACCGTCGAGGGACATGAACTCAAGACTCCCAAAACGGAGCACCGTCCCGGGTTGGAGAGGTTGCTGGAGACTGCCCATCTGGAGCTTGACGAGAAGCTGTTCGTCAACACGCAGCAGGCCCCTACCTGGCGCGCCAACTGTCGACGTTCCGAGACCGAGGGGTCCCTGGGCCGACGAGTGAATGTCGTCGCGTGCCCCAGCCCAGATGGGTCGAGCGCGAGGGCGAGCGCGAAGGGGGGAGAGCGAGGCGGCCGGAGACCGGCGTGAGAGAGGTGGGAATCCCGCGGCCTTCGTGTTCGTCTCGCGCCCAAGTCGGGTGCGCTTGCAGTAGGGGGTTACAAGCGTCCACGCGGGAGAGGGCGCGAGCGGCTCCAGGTGAGCGCCTGTTCTCGTCCTCGTCCCCGCGCGGCCAACCTCCTCTAAGAGGGCCCTGGTCCTCCCTTTTATAGACGTAAGGAGAGGATCCAGGTGTACAATGGGGGGTGTAGCAGGGTGCTACGTGTCTAGCGGAGGTGAGCTAGCGCCCTAGGTACATGCCGTTGTGGCAGCCGGAGAGATCTTGGCACCCAGCTGGTGTGATGTCGTGGCCGTCGAAGGAGCGATGGAGCTTGGCGGAGGGACAGCTGTCGGAGCGGTTGAGCCCTTGCTGACGTCCTCTTGCTTCCGTAAGGGGGCGGAGAGCCGCCGTCGTCACAGAGCATGCGGGGCGCCATCATTGCCTATCTGGCGGCGCGAGCCAGATGGGATGCCGGTCTTGTTCCCTGCGGCCCGAGTTAGCTCGGGGTAGGGTGATGATGGCGCCTCCTGTCGACGTGGCTGGTCTACACCCTAGGTTGGGCGATGTGGAAGCTCCTCCGAAGCCGAGGTTGAGTCCGAGCCCCCGGGTCGGGCGAGGCGGAGATCATCGTCTTCTGGGGCCGAGCCCAAGTCCGAGCCCTGGGTCGGGCGAGGCGGAGATCGTCGTCTTCTGGGACTTAGCCCGAGTCCGAGCCCTGGGTCGGGCGAGGCGAAGATCGTCGTCTTCTAGGACTTAGCCCGAGTCCGAGCCCTGGGTCGGGCGGAGCGGAGATCGTCGTCTTCTGGGACTTAGCCCGAGTCCGAGCCCTGGGTCGGGCGGAGCGGAGTTCACCGTCTTCTGGGACTTAGCCCGAGTCCGAGCCCTGGGTCGGGCGGAGTTCGCCGTCTTCCGGGACTTAGCCCGAGTCCGAGCTCTGGGTCGGGCGGAGTTCGCCGTCTTCCGGGACTTAGCCCGAGTCCGAGCCCTGGGTCGGGCGGAGCGGAGTTCGCCGTCTTCCAGGACTTAGCCCGAGCCCGAGCCCTGGGTCCGGCGAAGCGGAGCTTCCTATGGTGCCTCCGGCAGGGCCTGACCGCTTGTCAGTCTTACTCTGTCCAGTGGCACTGTAGTCGGTGTGGCGTAGGCGGCGCTGTCCTTTTGTCAGGCCGGTCAGTGGAGCGGCAAAGTGACGGCGGTCACTTCGGCTCTGGGGGGTGCGTGCCAGGATAAGGGTGTCAGGCCACCTTTGCATTAAATGCTCCTGTGACTTGGTCGGTCGGTGCGGCGATTTGGTCAGGGTTGCTTCTTAGCGAAGGCAGGGCCTCGGGCGCGCCGGGAATATGTTTGCCGCTAAAAGGGGGGCCTCCCTCTAGGTGCTCTCAGTGGCCGACCGTTGGCGCAGTCGACCGTTGGCTCACCAGACAGTCTGGTGCCTCACCGGACCGTCCGGTGAATTTTAGTCGTACGCCGTTGAACGATTCCTGAGAGCGACGACTTCGCCGCAGACGGCTCACCAGACAGTCCGGTGCACCACCGGACAGTCCGGTGAATTATAGTCGTACACCGCCGTTAGTTCCCGAGAGTGGCCTGTTCACCGGAGGCTGGCCTAGCGCACCGAACACTGTCCGGTGCACCACCGGACAGTCCGGTGTGCCAGACTGCGCTGAGTCTTGGCTGCTTCGAGCCAAGTTCTTTTCTTCTTCTCTTTTCACTGATTCCAGCACTTAGACAAATATATTAGTACACAAAAACTAATGTACTAAGTCTAGAATCATACCTTTGCTTTGATTATCACTTTTCTTTTGATTTAGCACAAGATGGCTCATTTAAATGTGTTGGGCACTTAATCACCAAAACATAATGGAAATTGCCCAAAGGCACATTTCCCTTTCAATCTCCCCCTTTTTGGTGATTTATGCCAACACATCCAAAAGCAATGCAAAACATGCAACATCGATTCAAATTGAAGACCAAATTGTTTTAAACTCTGATTTGGCATATTTGGATCATTCTTTGCCACCACTTGCTTTGTTTTTGAAATCAAACTCATTTTCCTATTTTTAAGTCAAACACACTTGTTTAGGCATAAAGAGAGGTATTCCATGAGAAAAGTTGATCAAGAGCCACAAACTCCCCCTTTTTCCCATAATCCTACATTCTCCCCACAAGAGGCCAAATTTTGCACATAAGAGAATTTTGACAAATCAAAAGTACTAACTCTACTATTTTCAAATTTCTCAAGTGATAGCTGATCCATTTTGCTTTGGCCTTTAATTTCTCCCCCTTTGGCATTAAGCACCAAAACGGGATCATTATTGGCCCTTAAACCCCATTGCCTCACCAAAACCGTCAATTAAGAGTAAAAAGGCAATAAGAGCATGGAGATGAACTTGGAGTAAATTACCCTCTCATCGGAGTGCAGTGGAAGTCTTGCATGGTCCAAGTTCACCTTCCACCTTTGAGACTAAACTAAGTAAACTCAAGCACACGGTTACTCTCAAAGGGTCAAGTTGTAGCATTTCTCCCCCTAAATATGTGCATCATTCACACATGGACTTGTGAGGTCCGGGGATCCCTTGCACAACTTGAGCACCATAAATAAGCAATAATATGCATAAAGGAACATGATCAAAGGCATAAAACACATGTATGCTCTAGATCAATCCAAGTTACGTGAATCTAAGACATTTAGCTCACTATGCAGCCTGCAAAAGGTCTTCTCATCTAAAGGCTTGGTAAAGATATCGGCTAGCTGGTTCTCGGTGCTAACATCAAACACTTCGATATCTCCCTTTTGCTGGTGGTCTCTCAAAAAGTGATGTCGGATGTCTATGTGCTTTGTGCGGCTGTGTTCAACAGGATTGTCTGCCATGCGGATTGCACTCTCATTGTCACATAGGAGTGGGACTTTGCTCAGATTGTAGCTGAGAGCACCTAGAGGGGGGGTGATAGGTGATCCTGTAAAAACTTAAGACTTATTGCCACAAAAACTAAGTTAAGTGTTAGTGCAATAGAATCAAGTAGCTTGAAGAGGAGTACTTGTGAAACACAAAAACCACAGAGAGAAACAACACAGTAGACACAGTGGTTTATCCCGTGGTTCGGCCAAGTATAAAACTTGCCTACTCCACGTTGTGGCGTCCCAATGGACGAGGGTTGCACTCAACCCCTCTCAAGTGATCCAACGATCAACTTGAATACCACGGTGTTCCTTTTTCTTATCACTTTTCCCGTTTGCGAGGAATCTCCACAAGTTGGAGTCTCTCGCCCTTACAACAAATATCAATGTAAAAGCACTAGAGTAAGGGAGGGAAGCAACACACACAAATCCGCAGCAATACGCACACACACACAGGCCAAGACTTGAGCTCAAATGAAATGCAACAAGTTCACCACTAGAACGGAGCTCAAATCACTAATAAAATCAATCGAGTGTGCCGAGACGGAGTGTGAGAGTCTTAGAATGTTCAAAGTATGCTTGGTGTACTCCTCCATGGGCCTAGGGGTCCCTTTTATAGCCCCAAGGCAGCTAGGAGCCGTTGGAAGCAATCTGGGAAGGCAATTCTTGCCTTCTGTCGGGTGGCGCACCGGACAGTCCGGTGCACCACCAGACATGCACTGTTCATAGTCCGGTGCAGATCTCCTTCCAAAAATAGAACAGTCGACTGTTGCAGAAATGGAGCCGTTGGCGCACCGGACACTGTCCGGTGCACACCGGACAGTCCGGTGCCCCCTGCCGACCATTGGCGCGGCCACGCGTCACGTGCGGATTGCGCGGCCGACCGTTGGCACAGTCGACTGTTGGCTCACCAGACAGTCCGGTGCCTCACCGGACCGTCCGGTGAATTTTAGCCGTACGTCGTTGAACGATTCCCGAGAGTGGCCTGTTCACCGAAGGCTGGCCTGGCGCACCGAACACTGTCCTGTGCACCACCGGACAGTCCGGTGTGCTAGACTGCGCTGAGTCTTGGTTGCTTCGAGCCAAGTTCTTTTCTTCTTCTCTTTTCTTTGATTCCAGCACTTAGACAAATATGTTAGTATACAAAAACCAATGTACTAAGTCTAGAATCATACCTTCTTGTTGATTTGCACTTCATCCATCATTTGGCATAAGATTACTCACTCAATACGTGTTGGGCACTTAATCACCAAAACTATACTAGAAATGGCCCAAGGGCACATTTCCCTTTCAATCTCCCCCTTTTTGGTGATTTATGCCAACACATCAAAAAGCAACTAAAAGGAAGTGCAACATCAAAGCAATTGAGAACAAGAATTGTTTTTTATTCAAATTTGGCATATTTGGATCATTCTTTGCCACCACTTGGTTTGTTTTCGAAATCAAACTCAATTTTCTATCTCTAAGTCAAACACACTTGTTTAGGCATAAAGAGAGGTATTCTATGAGAAAAATTGATCAAGAGCCAAAAACTCCCCTTTTCCCATAATCCTACATTCTCCCCACAAGGGGCCAAATTTTGCACATAAGAGTATTTTGTCAAAGCAAAAGTTCTAACTCTACTATTTTCAAAATTCTCAAGTGGTAGCTGATCCATTTGCTTTGGCCTTAATTTCTCCCCCTTTGGCATTAAGCACCAAAACGGGATCATTATTGGCCCTTAAACCCCATTGCCTCACCAAAATCTTCAATTAAGAGTAAAAAGGCAATAAGAGCACGGAGATGAACTTGGAGTAAATTACCCTCTCATCGGAGTGCAGTGGAAGTCTTGCATGGTCCAAGTTCACCTTTCCCTTTCAATCCACCTTTGAGACTAAAAGAAGTAAACTCAAGCACACGGTTAGTCTCAAAGGGTCAAGTTGTAGCATTTCTCCCCCTAAATATGTGCATCATTCACACATGGACTTGTGAGGTCCAGGGATCCCCGTGCACAACTTGGGCACCATAAATAAGCAATAACATGCATAAAGGAACATGATCAAAGGCATAAAACACATGTATGCTCTAGATCAATCCAAGTTACACGAATCTAAGACATTTAGCTCACTACGCAGCCTGCAAAAGGTCTTCTCATCTAAAGGCTTGGTAAAGATATCGGCTAGCTGGTTCTCGGTGCTAACATAAAACACTTCAATATCTCCCTTTTGCTGGTGGCCTCTCAAAAAGTGATGTCGGATGTCTATGTGCTTTGTGCGGCTGTGTTCAATAGGATTGTCCGCCACGCGGATTGCACTCTCATTGTCACATAGGAGTGGGACTTTGCTCAGATTGTAGCCAAAGTCCCGGAGGGTTTGCCTCATCCAAAGTAGTTGTGCGCAACACTGTCCTGCGGCAACGTACTCGGCCTTAGCGGTGGATAGGGCAACGGAAGTTTGTTTATTAGAACTCCAAGACACCAGGGACCTTCCTAGGAATTGGCACGTCCCAGATGTACTCTTCCTATCGACCTTACATCCAGCATAATCGGAGTCTGAATATCCAATTAAGTCAAAGGTAGACCCCTTTGGATACTAGATCCCGAAGCAAGGCGTAGCAACTAAATATCTAAGGATTCGCTTAACGGCCACAAGGTGACACTCCCTTGGGTCGGATTGAAATCTAGCACACATACATACGCTAAGCATAATATCCTGTCTACTAGCACATAAATAAAGTAAAGACCCTATCATAGACCGGTATGCCTTTTGATCAACGGACTTACCTCCTTTGTTGAGGTCGACATGTCCGTCGGTTCCCATTGGAGTCTTTGCGGGCTTGGCATCCTTCATCCTGAACCGCTTGAGCAAGTCTTGCGTGTACTTTGTTTGAGAGATGAAGGTGCCATCCTTGAGTTGTTTCACTTGGAACCCAAGGAAGTAGTTCAACTCGCCCGTCATCGACATCTCGAATTTCTGTGTCATCACCCTGCTAAACTCTTCACAAGACTTTTGGTTAGTAGAACCAAATATTATGTCATCGACATAAATTTGGCATACAAATAGGTCACCATCACAAGTCTTAGTGAAAAGAGTTGGATCGGCTTTCCCAACCTTGAAAGCATTAGCAATTAGAAAGTCTTTAAGGCATTCATACCATGCTCTTGGAGCTTGCTTAAGTCCATAGAGCGCCTTAGAGAGCTTACACACGTGGTCGGGGTACCGTTCATCCTCAAAGCCAGGGGGTTGCTCCACGTACACCTCCTCCTTGATTGGCCCGTTGAGGAAAGCGCTCTTCACGTCCATTTGGAACAACCTGAAAGAATGGTGAGCGGCATAGGCTAACAAAATACGAATCAACTCTAGCCTAGCCACAGGAGCAAAAGTCTCCTCAAAGTCCAAACCTGCGACTTAGGCATAACCTTTTGCCACAAGTTGAGCCTTGTTCCTTGTCACCACCCCGTGCTCGTCCTGTTTGTTGTGGAATACCCACTTGGTTCCCACAACGTTTTGCTTGGGACGTGGCACCATTGTCCAAACTTCATTTCGCTTGAAGTTGTTGAACTCTTCCTGCATGGCCAACACCCAGTCCGGATCTAGCAAGACCTCTTCTACCTTGAAAGGCTCAATAGAAGAGACAAAAGAGTAATGCTCACAAAAATTAGCTAATCTAGAGCGAGTGGTTACTCCCTTGCTAATATCACCCAATATCTGGTCGACGGGATGATTCCTTTGAATCGTCGCTCGAACTTGAGTTGGAGGGGCCTGTGGTACTTCTTCCTCCTCATCTTGGACATCATGTGCTCCCCCTTGATCACACGCCTCTTCTTGAGGGACCTATTCGTCATCTTGAGTTGGGGAATGCACCATCGTTGAGGAAGAAGGTTGATCTTGCTCCTTGTGTTCCTGTGGTCGCACATCTCCAATCGCCACGGTGCGAATTGCGTCCGTTGGAACATCATCCTCATCTACATCATCAAGATCAACTTTTTCTCTTAGAGAGCCATTAGTTTCATCAAATACAATGTCGCTAGAGACTTCAACCAAACCTGATGATTTGTTGAAGACTCTATACGCCTTTGTATTTGAGTCATAACCTAACAAAAACCCTTCTACAGCTTTGGGAGCAAATTTTGAATTCCTACCTTTCTTCACTAGAATGTAGCATTTACTCCCAAAAACTCGAAAATATGAAACGTTGGGTTTGTTACCGGTTAGAAGTTCGTACAACGTCTTCTTGAGGAGGCGATGAAGGTAGACCCGGTTTATGGCGTGGCAAGCTGTGTTCACAGCTTCCGACCAAAACCGCTCGGGCGTCTTGAATTCTCCAAGCATCGTCCTCGCCATGTCTATGAGCGTCCTGTTCTTCCTCTCTACCACACCATTTTGCTGTGGTGTGTAGGGAGCGGAGAACACGTGCTTGATTCCTTCCTCCTCAAGGTACTCCTCCACTTGAAGGTACTTGAACTTGGACCCGTTGTCGCTTCTAATCTTTTTCACCTTGAGCTCAAATTCGTTTTGAGCTCGCCTTAGAAAGCGCTTAAGGGTCCCTTGGGTTTCTGTTTTATCCTGCAAAAAGAATACCCAAGTGAAGCGGGAAAAATCATCAACAACAACTAGACCATACTTACTTCCCCTGATACTGAGATAGGTGACAGGTCCAAAGAGGTCCATATGCAGTAGCTCCAGAGGTCTTGATGTGGTCATCACATTCTTGCTGTGATGAGGATTTCCCACCTGTTTGCCTGCTTGACAAGCTGCACAAGGTCTATCTTTCTCGAAAAACACATTTGTTAGACCTAACACATGTTCTCCCTTTAGAAGTTTGTGAAGGTTCTTCATCCCAACATGTGCTAGACGGCGATGCCACAACCAGCCCATGCTAGTCTTAGCAATTAAGCATGCGTCTAGACCGGCCTCCTCCTTCGAAAAATCAACTAAATAGAGTTTGTCGTCTAGTACACCCTTAAAAGCTAATGAACCATCACTCCTTCTAAAGACAGACACATCTACATTGGTAAATAAGCAATTGTAACCCATATTACACAGTTGACTAACGGACAACAAGTTATACCCGAGCGATTCAACTAAGAACACATTAGAAATGGAATGCTCGAATGAAATAGCTATCTTCCCTAGTCCTTTAACCTTGCCTTGATTCCCGTCTCCAAAGATGATCGAATCTTGGGAATCTTTGTTCTTGACATAGGAGGTGAACATCTTCTTCTTCCCCGTCATGTGGTTTGTGCATCCACTGTCGATAATCCAGCTTGAGCCCTCGTATGCATAAACCTGCAAGGCAAATTAGGCTTGGGTTTTAGGTACCCAACTCTTGTTGGGTCCTACAAGGTTAGTAACAATAGCCTTAGGGACCCAAATGCAAGTCTTATCTCCTTTGCACTTGGCCCCCAACTTCCTAGCAATTACTTTCTTATTCTTACTACAAATTGAAAAAGAAGCATTGCAAGCATGGTAAATTATAGAAGGTTCATTACTTACTTTCCTAGGCACATGAACAACATTTTTCCTAGGCATATTTCTACCATGCACAACAGAGGAACTCGAAGCAATCATAGCATGTGAATCATAAGCATAACTTCTATGATCATTTCTAGAAAAGTTTCTATTACTATAGATGAAAGCATGATTCCTTTGAACATTATTAGTCATAGGGGCCTTCCCTTTCTCCTTGGTGGAGATGGGAGCCCTTTAACTTGTTAAGTTCTTGGTTCCCTTCGAAAGCCAAGCCCATCCTTAATAGAGGGGTGTCTACCAACAGTTTAGGCATCCCTTGCAAATTTTAGTTTATCAAAGTCATTTTTGCTAGTCTTAAGTTGGGCATTAAGACTAGCCACTTCATCATTTAATCTAGTAATGGAAATTATATGTTCACTACAAGCATCAACATTAAAATCCTTACACCTATTGCAAATCACAACATGTTCCACACAAGAACTAGATTTATTTACTACTTCTAGCTTAGCATTTAAATCATCATTAATACTCTTTAAATTAGACACAGCTTCATGACAAGTAGATAATTCACAAGAAAGCATTTCATTTCTCTTAACCTCTAAAGCAAGAGACTTTTGCACACTTACAAATTTATCATGCTCTTTATATAAGAGATCCTCTTGTTTTTCTAAAATTCTATTCTTTTCATTTAATGCATCAACCAATTCATTAATTTTTTCTATCTTGGTTCTATCTAGACCTTTAAACAAGCTAGAATAGTCTACCTCATCATCACTAGACTCTTCATCGCTAGAAGAAGCACATGTAGAGGTATCTCGAGCACTTACCTTCTTCTCCTTTGCCATGAGGCAGGTGTGACGCTTGTTGGGGAAGAGAGACGACTTGTTGAAGGCCGAGGCGGCGAGTCCTTCGTCGTCGGAGTCGGACGAAGAGCAATCCGAATCCCACTCCTTGCCGAGGTGAGCCTCGCCCTTTGCCTTCTTGTAAGACTTCTTTTTCTCGTCGTAGTCGTCGTCTCTTTGGGAAGAAGAGGACTCGTCGCTGTCGTAGTAGACGATCTTCTTGATATGCCTCTTCTTCTTCCCGTCCTTCTTCTTATGACTCGAGCCAAAGTCAGTAGGTTTGTCGTCCCTTGGCTCGTTGAAGATGGACTCCTTCTCCTTATCGTTGACCACCATCCCCTTTCCCTTAGGATCCATCTCTTCGGGCGATTAGTCCCTTTTGTGAAGAGAACGGCTCCGATACCAATTGAGAGCACCTAGAGGAGGGGGTGAATAGGTGATCATGTAAAAACTTAAGACTTATTGCCACAAAAACTAAGTTAAGTGTTAGTGCAATAGAATCAAGTAGCTGGAGAGGAGTACTTGTGAAACACAGAAACCACAGAGAGAAACAACACAGTAGACACAGTGGTTTATCCCGTGGTTCGGCCAAGTACAAAACTTGCCTACTCCATGTTGTGGCGTCCCAATGGACGAGGGTTGCACTCAACCCCTCTTAAGTGATCCAACGATCAACTTGAATACCACGGTGTTCCTTTTTCTTATCACTTTTCCCATTTGTGAGGAATCTCCACAAGTTGGAGTCTCTCGCCCTTACAACAAATATCAATGTAAAAGCACTAGAGTAAGGGAGGGAAGCAACACACACAAATCCACAACAATACGCACACACACAGGCCAAGACTTGAGCTCAAATGAAATGCAACAAGTTCACCACTAGAATGGAGCTTAAATCACTAAGAAAATCAATTGAGTGTGCCGAGATGGAGTGTGAGAGTCTTAGAATGATCAAAGAATGCTTGGTGTACTCCTCCATGCGCCTAGGGGTCTCTTTTATAGCCCCAAGGCAGCTAGGAGCCGTTGGAAGCAATCTAGGAAGGCAATTCTTGCCTTCTGTCGGGTGGCGCACCGGACAGTCCGATGCACCACCAGACATGCACTGTTCATAGTCCGGTGTAGATCTCCTTCCAAAAATAGCACAGTCGACCGTTACAGAATTGTAGCCGTTGGTGCACCGGACACTGTCCGGTGCACACTGGACAGTCCGGTGCCCCCTGCCGACCGTTGGCGCGCCCACGCGTCGCGCGCGGATTGCGCGGTCGACCGTTGGTGCAGTTGACCGTTGGCTCACCGGACCGTCCGATGAATTTTAGCCGTACGCCGTTGAACGATTCCCGAGAGCGACGACTTCGCCGCAGACGACTCACCGGACAGTCTGGTGCACCACCGGACAGTCCGGTGAATTATAGTCGTACACCGCTGTTAGTTCCCGAGAGTGGCCTGTTCACCGGAGGCTGGCCTGGCGCACCGGACACTGTCAGGTGCACCACCGGACAGTCCGGTGTGCCAGACTGCGTTGAGTCTTGGCTGCTTCGAGCCAAGTTCTTTTCTTCTTCTCTTTTCACTGATTCCAGCACTTAGACAAATATATTAGTACACAAAAACCAATGTACTAAGTCTAGAATCATACCTTTGCTTTGATTATCACTTTTCTTTTGATTTAGCACAAGAGGGCTCATTTAAATGTGTTGGGCACTTAATCACCAAAACATAATGGAAATTGCCCAAAGGCACATTTCCTTTTCAATGTTCCAATTTTGTTGTTGATTTAATTATTGTTCATGACAAGACTATCGTGTTAATTAGAACATGGAGAACCACCCGGGAAAATAGTGCTACCACAAGGGTGGTATGGGACGCCCTTGGCTGACTAATTAGGAAAGCTAGTGGAGGACTACCTTACCTGAAAGAGGAGCTGTGGTATAGAGAGGTTCTCGGGTCGATCATGCTGCAATGGCTTTTCAGACTAGGGGTACCTATACCGCCCTTCTCAGATATCGTAGTGGGTTTTCTGAAGCTAGTGGAACTTTGTAAAGGCCTCGTAGTGCTACCCTGCCTCGCCTCCTCGGTAGAGGCGTATGGGATTCATGACCCCATGACATATGGGTACACGACTTGTGGGTAAAGATGTGCAACCTTTGCAAACTGTAAAACTGGTATATCAGCCATGCTCACGGTCATGAGCGGCTCAGACCCTCACATGAGGAATTTATAGAATTAAACTTAATTTATCATTCGCATTGCATTGTGGGTGTTATTATTAATTATGATCTCTTATTTATTTGGGTTGGTATCTACTTATACTTAGTAACTACTAATAAAACTTTGACCAACTTTAAAAGCAACGCTCAGCTTTAACCATCTCTTTTGGTAAGCCTTACACTTCACATGAGCCCCACCATAAGTGAGCTCATACACATTATTCTCCATAGCTTATTGAGCGATGAACGTATGTGAGCTCACCCTTGCTATACTCACATCCCCCAGATCAAGGACAGGTACCACAAGATGAGGAGCATGAAGGATGTCGCGATGAGATTCGTGAGATGTCTAGACCGTCGTCTCCTAGTCAACTATGGTTGGTGGATCGTTGTCTTTGTATGATGTAATTATTTAACTATTTTGTACAGAACTCCATTATATATTAAAGATGTGACATTTGTTTCTGTACCATAAGTCATCATATGTGTGAGACTTGATCCTAGCACACATGTAAAGACGTCCCTAAACTTCACCACGAGCTGACTCAGCGGGACCCACCAAGCACAACTATGTCTATGTCATAATAGCTACAGGAACCTGTATGGAGAACAGACAAGACACGATGCCATACTAGGGGTACGGTGGCGCACGACCCAGCAAACGACACCATAGGGCTACGCCGCCCGAGATCAGGAGGCCGAACTCCACATCGGCAGGACACAAGTTCTCATTTGTAAAGTCTACCCTTGAGCTATAAAAGGGCAAGACAACCCCCATCCTCAGAGATGATCCACAGCTTCACACAAGCACTCAATTGTAACACGCTCTAAACAATACTACTATTAGCACTACACTAGACTAGGGGTTCGGCCTGAACCAGTATGAATCCATGTCTTAAATCCACCTTCGAGCCCTACATGGCTCACCATTCAGAGTGAGTCCGCGCTAGCATCCCTGCCGAACACAAATCTTATTGTCCCCCGATTTCTGAAACCACGACAGACCTTTTAAGATGAAAAATGGGGCGGAACGAATGGTGTAGGTAGACCTCCATGGTAATACAAACTGTCACTCAAACTGAATCTTATATAGTGAATCGACTACACTGGTGTCACCTCCTCTCTGGCTCCCACAGGTCGAATTGACTGCTTTGGTAAACATGTGTCGTCTCCTCTCTGACACTGCAGGAACCTTGGGACATGCCCCCACGACGCGATCAGTTGTTCCTCAAGGAACAAGCCAAAGTAACGACACCTTTTCAATGGTCGGGTGCCATTCAAGTAACACAGTATATGGGGTTGTATATGACCCTATGGCCCAATAACAGACCAAGATTTCAAAGGCTGGCCTATCGAAGGTTTCGACAACCGCCCTAGGGCAAAACTAGAGTGAGGTACATAACAGATGGGTCCCAATGGCCAGTACCCATACGCCTTAGCGGTTGAAGGGCATCCCAAACCATGTCTAAGTCTAGACTTCTGACCCATGTTTTTTCCCAAAGAAAGGCACTAGAGCCCTCGGGGTCGGTTGAATGACCCTGGGAACTATATGGGGGTGGAAGTTAGAAATTTTGATGGCTTGTCACCAACTAATTCATCATATCCCTCTGAAAGGGACTGTCTCATCACTCAGATGTACCCATTTGTAGCTCACCAGAATCCCCACTTCATACCATCAAGGCAAAGTGGAGGCATGGTCTAGCCCTTCCATCTATAAGCGAACAAAACATAGACAGGATGACAATAGAAGGTCGAAACGACTCTGATCGGTCCACCGCAGCGACTAGAGGCTCAGAGGTCGGCATCATAGAGTGAGATAAGAAAATGCGATTGTAGAAAACCATACCCAAAAGACACGAAGGACCCTCCGAATGAACCCACGGTTCTTTCGGAGGCTACACTCGCTAAGTTCGCTCGTGTGTCCTCTATAAGAATCGAACAGAAATAAACCACCAAAGGAGCGCAAATGCTCCTCCAAAGGCTCGAGGGCTACTTTTGGGGATGAGTAACCCGGGTACAAAGTAAACCCTGAGTAATGTGTCTTGTCTAACTCACGACTCATGCGAACAGATCCTACTCCATGACCACCAAAGGAGCGCAAATGCTCCTCCAAAGGCTCGAGGGCTACTTTCAAGGATGAGTAACCTAGGTACAAAGTAAACCCTGAGTAATGTGTCTTGTCCGACTCACGACTCCTACGAACAAATCCTACTCCATGACACTATCTTGACCGACCCCTGGCCCTTAAATAACCGAGGACAAGATAAACTGACTATTTGGTCTCTGCCTCACTCGACCTCTGGCCACCTAAGGGGTCGAGGTACGAAACCACATCCTATAGGGACCTTCTTGCCCAACTCGAGGGTTAGGAGTTGTGCCCAATCCCTCGAAAGTCAAGTACTATTGGAGTCATATCGATGACCACCTCATGAGACAGTACGAAGAAGCTAGACTGAGATGGGCGTGTAATTTGAATGACAACATGGGAGTTAAAATATCGGACATGTGTGCTCTAACAACGGGGCAATCCGAATGACTATTCCACGAATGATGTAGGCGTGCGTTACCTATAAAAAAAGTTGACCAATGCTCAACCACTTCATGATCCGAAGGACAACTAGGGGCATACGCTCGTAGCACGACGCAACAAAGCATATCGGGTGTGGTGTGCATGGGAATAACAACATGATGGGACGGTGTTAGCCAAAGAAGCCTATTGGGCAACAAGAACCTTGTAGGACGACATGGTGATACGACAAACCAGACTCTCATCTACCCGGCCCAAACGGTAGACACATGTAATAAGGCCACCCCTCTCCATAGCCTACAAAAGGATTGGGAGGACCACGATCGAGGGACACGAGCAACAAGTCTGTATGAGTAGCCAACACCTGTAACCGCACCGAGCACTTCGCTCTATTCACACTCCATATCAGAGGCTTGGGCATCGAGCTCTCCCTCAACCAAAGTTTGTAATCCACCCTCGTTGCAGACATAGTGTGGTGTACGCAAGTTAACCAATTAGACGTAGGAACGTTCCGTCCGAACCAGTATAAAAGTTTTGTGTCTCTCTCGCACACCATCCGCACTATACCTGCATAGCACTTAGGATTACTAGCCGGTGTTTTCAGAACACCGATATCCATCTAATCAAATAAGACTGTGTCTAGCAGCTTACCCAAAACAATGTTTTGCATTGTAGACTGCACTGTTCGTAGAGTGTGATTTGAATATAGTGATAAATATGGGTGCTGGAGATAGTCTAATTATTGTTGAGGTAAATCCACCAACTTCCCAACTGGACACCAACTGGTCCATTCAGTTTTTTTTATGAAACTAGAGGGGCTAGAGCCCCTACAGGAAGGGTTTGAGATTACAAAGAAACAAGTGCAGTTCATTATCTATCTTAATCTTTACATCCACTTTACAACGGAACTAAACATCATCGTCCAGTGACAAACTCAGCGACATAAGTCTCAAATGATCTGTATAGACATACACATATCAAACAAAGTAAAACATTAAGACAATGTTTGGCTGCACTTGTATCTACTTCATTCAATATGTATTGGAGTAGATTAGGGTAGAAAATTAACTATATATCAATCTACTTCAACACCCATGAAATGAGTTGAATCCGAGTATACTCAAACAAACCCGCAGTGTAGCAAATATACACCCGCAGACACATGCTTAATGGTGGTGGGGTTGATCAAGAGCAGAGATGTTGTATTGTACTGCGCCATTCCATGTTGCACAAACTAAACTAACGGAAACACGTTACTCGCTCCCAAAAATAAAGTAACTCCATCCGTCTCAAGTAAGTAAATAAGTGCATTTTTACGAATGGTGGAAAGATCAGAGCTATTATAAAAAAAAGGTACAATTATTTTGGAATGGAGTACATGATTGATGCTTGAGGGCCTGTTTAGAAACTTTGTTTCTTAAAACCATAGTTTATAATACTACAGTTCAATGTATGACATGATATAACTATAGTATATTTTAAATCAGTCCAATCTAACACATGTTTGAAGACATAGTATTTTAGTTGTAGTGTAAGAGAAGAAAAGATCGTAGCTACGTATCCCAAATATACCATGATATCGGCAAAATCATAGTTTAAAATACCGAGTTCTTATATGTGCTCTCAAACGTCTTTTGGAACTAAGAAGATACCGTGTTCAAAGTCCATGAGCTGTTGGGTAACCAGGGCCAGTGCCCAGTATCTGTTCTGTATTTCTCGTGGGCGAAACAACTCAATTTCGCTAGGATGAGCAAAAAAAACCTGGAGGCAGCAGCCTTTCCGTTCAGCAAAACGTCTCAAACAGTGCTATCAGCTACACACGTCTCGGCATGACGCGTGGTCATTTCCTTTCAAACAAGTTGAAGATATAGGGTCAAGCGGACACTGTCGCCAATCTGTTAATCTGACTCAGTTTTTTTCTTCTTTTTTTTTCCTTTTGCATAACAGAGCTTATACAAAATGGAAACTGCATAGTCGTCAGAAACAGTAGACAGAAAACGTCATTACACATGTGGCTGCTAAGACGTCGACGCCACGTCTTCCATTCAGCACACCATAACCCCTTTTCCCGGTAGACTTCCGCTCCTACAGATCTTAGACCCACTCCGTTCCATCACCCGTTCAGATGTACATGCTACAACCCTACAAGTGAGGCAGGCCTCCAATCAGTCGCGACCGACGGCTGATGCTAAACCATGTTAGCAGAAATAATACACAGCAGTCTGGGCAAAGAGTGACCACGCACATACAACAAACCACACCTCCAGGTCCTCTGTACGGAGTGAAGCATCCAGGCATCCATCATCTGTATCTCAACTTCGCATCAAGCTCGTGCCCGTACATCCCACTAGGCGCACGGCCAGCGGCCATTGCAGGGTGGTGCACCTGCTGTTGCTTCGATCTGGCTGACATCTCCATCTGGATCAACCTTTCGAACGCCTCTGGATGATTGCCCCTCACCTCTGGACCTGATGGGCCTAACAGTGATGGTAGCAAAAAAAAAACCTAATAGATTAGTAAAGAAGCATATTTAAAATTGCAGGAGACAGAGTTGAATGTATCAAACAGAACAAGGATAAGTCCAAACAAAAAACTGTCTCATTGGTAGTAAGTTTAAGATACAGGTGGTATCATGGAGATGTCAGCCCAACTCCAAACTAAATTCTTAATCTCCAAAATAAGCAGAATGGTATCATGGAAACCAAATTGCGCGAACTAACTTCGATTAGGAGAATTGTTAGTCAATGTTAACTAGTAAAGTTTTGCGCCCTATGATCAGGGATATCAGATATGCAAAACCAGTACTCCCTCCATCCCAAAATATAATTTTTTTAGACTAATCACACATTTATTAAGTAACATATGAACGCAGTTTACATGTATATCTATATTAATTATCATTTAAAAGAATGTGGACACAAAAAAAAAAGTGAGCTAGAAAGAACTATATTTTGGGACGGAGGGGGTATGATAAGTTAACAGTGCCACCGATAGAAACGCTGGCACTATGGCATGTCTGAACTTGCAAATAATGACAAAGTAATCTGCCAGTTAATAGAACAAATAGAATTAGGACAATTGAGACTTGCCTGGCATCATCAATCCAAATTCTCCATAGTTGGGCTGGCGAGGGTGCATATGGAAATTATTTACATTACCCATTTCAGGTCTATAACCAGCCATGTGATGCGCAGGCTGAGATGGAGGGACACCTCTTGGCAAGCCTTCTGGAGGAAATCTTCCAGGCATGGGCATGTGTTGTCGCATAATATGTCCAGCAGGGTCCAAGTGAGGGACCCCTGGCCCATGAAGATTATGTTGCATATGATTCACATTAGATGGGAAAGAACGGTGAGAATCATGGTGTATCGACTGTGGCATATCAAATGGAGCTGGCTGTTTCCTATTAACAATGTGATCCATCATAGGGTGAGGTGCCATCATAGGAGGCCTACCCTGTAGAAGATGATACATATTCTGAGAATCACGAGGATGAGATCCAAGTGCATCAGGACCATATACTTGAATGTGTTCTGCATCACCAGGCACAAGACTTTGAAACCTATAGCTGAGGTTATCAAGTGCCTTTTCAGGCAATAGCCCTTCAACCCTGCTGGATCCTACTGATGCCAAAATATCAGAATTTTGACCAAGCAGAGAATCACTCATGGTAAACAAATTATCTTCTTCAGGCAGATGAATTTCCATTCCTTTCTTGTCAAAACTAGCACTCCCCTGACTTAGACCAGGTACTGCTGAATGCTCAATACCTGGTTCTCTACGGACAGCAGCATCTTTAGTATTGTTGAAGTGTACGGTCTGTTCAACAGGGTAGTATCCTTCATGGCTAGATGACAACAGAGTTTTACCCATCTCTGCAAACTCAGTAGGACCACCAGTTGTGGCTCCTCGAATAGAAACTGGTGCATCTTTCGAGTGGAGCTCATTCATAAATGCAGCCCCGAATAACACTTCCAATGTCAAGTCCTTCCCAGAAGTAGGAACATTTTCAACACTGTTAACCGGATCACTTCCAGATATTCCACCATTTGCCATTAAATTTGTGTCAACACTCAGAGGTTCATCAGTTGATTCTCTCTGGAAACCCAGGGAAGGTGCTCCCTTATTATCTGTTCCTTTTTGCAACAATGAAAGAAGATGTTGTGATGCATGATTATCTACAGTTACTTTCTGCATGGCAACTGGTTCATCCATAACAGTCAGTTGCTCCTTTGTAGCATTTATCTGAGTTGAGCTGCTATTGCTAACCTGTGCTAACATCGTCTGCTCAAGATCCTCACATGTCATAATAGGAACTGCCTCTGGAACATCAGAATGGATGCATTGTTCAAGAACTCCATTGGCAGGCGTAGAGGATGTAAATGAGATAAGCTTTGATGCAGAATCAAGTTTATCAATAGGTGCTCTTGGGGATAAATTCTGGGCAGCAGCATCAGATAAAGGAGTATGGTTTAAATTTTCTAGACCTGGATTTTCATTTTTGACAATCATGGAGAGCAGGCTCTTTGAAGATAAGTCTTCTGCAGGTTTCAAGTCTGCAGGAAATACAAGGATGTAAATCAGTAAGAGAACAGACAACCAAATGGAAGCTGTGAAGCAACGAGGTACATGTCCTCAATTTTTTTTTCTTGTAAGTCTTCCCACTGAGCCTAGGTTCGATGCAGCCTCTCTGCAAAAATGCAGTGATAAGACTTGCCTCGGTTTTATTCCTCAGACCCCACTCAGGGCTTGTTCGATTAGAAGTGGATTGAAGGGGATTAAATCCCTAATCCCCCTCAATCCCCAAGCAACCGAACAAGCCCTCCTCATGTGGGAGCTGCCAGCACCAGGTCTGTCCTTTCTTTAAAAGTTCTTGTGGCATGATGATCAAACGAGAGGCCAATACTAG
The DNA here is from genome assembly GCA_029449295.1 of Zea luxurians. NCBI lineage: Eukaryota > Viridiplantae > Streptophyta > Magnoliopsida > Poales > Poaceae > Zea > Zea luxurians. Next base: position 2,915,768 of record JAOPSE010000077.1, on the reverse strand, counting down.
TAGATAACCAGGTGTTGGGCATAATGGGATCAGATAGTAAAATTTATGAAATAGTATTACCTTCATCAAGAAACCAATGAGCGAATTTGGATGATTCTGGCACAGAAGTGATCATGTCATCATCAGTTTTCAATGGCTGGTTCTGCATAACATGCAAAAGAAATAATAAGCATATGACCCATGTAACTCTAATTCAAATTCAATTCCAAACTAAATTGGAGATTTCCTTCTTTTCAGATATTTCAATGTCAAACAAAATTGGGGTTTTCTTTTATTCAGACCACCCTGCCACTACATGGCAAAAACTAGAGAACAAAAAAATGTCATTTCTAAATTGTAACTCAGCACATGCTATTAAAGTCTAACATATTATAACGTGTATAGAAGGCCATCTGAACAAGTAAATCAATAATGTAGAAAGCTGTCATGTCAACACACAAGACAACAAAGATGGACACTATAAATAAAGAGTAAAGTGCATTTCTGGTCCCTTGTGCAGGTGTGTCAACCCGGTCCATAAACTTTTAAAGTGTGTCTATTAAGGTCATGTTCTCTGTTTTGGTCTCATTTGAGTCACAATCAGTCGAAACAGACCCGATACATCGCGTCTCATCGTTTCCATGTCATGTGGGTCCCACATGTCATGTATTTCTTCCACGTGTCCTCCCATCTCTCCCGTTCATTTTCTAGACGCCGCCGCCGATGTCCCTCCTGCTCCCGTGCTGCCTCCTCTGCTGAGTAAAGCAGCCATTCGTTCTTCAGCGTGGAGCACGATGGGGACAGGAATTGCAACAGAAGCCCCCCCCCCCCCCCCTCGCCCCGCCGCCACAGCAGCAGATGGTCGCGCTCCAGGTGCTGGTGTGGACGCGCACCAGGCCAAGTTCATCGCGCGCAAGATGCGCTGCCTCACCGGGTTTGCCAACCTGAAGGTCGAGAACGTCATGGACATGTCCCTCATCGCCAGCTTCGTTTGTCAGTTCCTCGATCTTGCTTTTTACCGGCGCTGCTTTTCAAGCCTGTGGCCCTTTCTAGTTATTTGCATCTTGTACAAGCTATTTTATTACTGCTGTTGGATCATGCACGTAGGAATTGGACTTCCGCTTCCGTAGGATTTTCTGGGGCCTAAGGAGCTGCTGGTTGTCGCCGGCAAGCTTCTAACATGTGTTCTTTTCCGTATGTTGGCTCGAGGAAGAAGAAGACATCTTACCAAGTCTATGTGTGTCCGTTTGGACGTAACGGAGACACAAACAGAGATTGAGCCTTTAAGAGACACACTTTAAAAGTTTATGGACCAGGTTGACACAGCTGCACAAGTTTAAGGACCAGAAATGCACTTTACTCTTAAATAAAATTATCAACTTTCAACTCTCATCATTATTATAAATAAGAATAATTGAATTAGAGAAGTAAACAAACAAAATTCAAGACCTAATTGTGTTTAGTTAAATGAACTTTGAAAAAAAAATCAGATAAACTTGTGAAGGTACAAGTTCGCATCACGTTAGTAGTGAATAGATCTGGTTAGACAATGTTGCATATTATATAGCTTATATAAATGGAACCATAAATACAGATTTGAGGCTTCTACGCAGTTAAGAAACTAAGAACAAGCAGGGCCAAAAAAAGGATTTCTTGTTGTACCTCAACATAAGTTGGTAGGTTGCTGCCGCTTTTCGATAAAACATTGCCAAAGAACTGTTCTAAGATTGCTACTGAATCATCCTTCCTAACTGGATCAATATTTTTAGATTTGCCTTCTTTTCCAATAGAATACTTATCCATTACATCAGCTTCCCAATTCTCACTCCCTTTCAGAACGCTAGAAGGCAATTCAGCTGAAGAGGTAACACTACCAGGTGGAAGCGTGTGCTTTGGACCCATAGTAGCATCGTTACCAGAAACTCCCTTCTCTTTACTTTCAGATGTGAACCCTGTTGCTGACTGGTCATCCTCTAGCTGACCCCCAAGCCATGCAATAGTCAACATGTTAGCCTCAGTAGTAGCATTATGACACTACAAAGTAGAAACAAATTAAGTATCACTACAGCATTGGTGGGGTTATCCTTCTTTCCGTAAGGAAATGATTCTATTGGAGAGAAGAACTGAAGGTTCTATCTTCAATGAACACAACAATTTCTGAAAAAGTTATCAAGGATTGCAAGGTAGGAGATTTTGTGTGTAATTGATGTCATTCTATTATCTATTGAAACGACATCTAGATACACACCTTCGGCTCATGTGTGATGTTAGACGACTGTGACTGAAGCTTCTTGTCAGCGAATGCATTTGCAAAACCCGGCGGGACAAGCGGCCTGGCTGCAGGAGCTAGTAGAACTGAAGATGGTTTAGTGGTATCTTCCTGATATGAGGATACTACAGAACCATCTAACTTCTCGTTTTTAGTTTTGGCATTTGCCTTTGCAGTAGATGTCTGTAACTTTGAAAATATATCATCACTGGGATTCTCCTTCAGGACATCAGGACCACTCTTCTTTCCTAGCACTGCTTTATGTTGCTCTTTTCTCATCAACTCAAAAGATGCTGCATATAGGGCAATGTGAGACAGCATAGATGATTGGAGTGGGGAAAGAAAAGGGTGTTTTATGTTGCAGTAAGAAAATCTGACCCCTCCGCTTCCTTTCTTCTTCTGCTCTATCCTCATTTGATAATTCAGAAGACCCAAATGTCTCATCATTCATCGAGTCAATGTCTTTCCGCGAAAAAGGAGCAGCCTGTAATTAATGTGAGAGGTACTTATGAAAATTCCAAAGATCGCCAATCACTAAGATGATGAAAGAAAGACAGGGTACATGCATGCAGGCACCAACCTTGTAAGGACGTGGTGGCTGGTAGCGTTCTGATGTCCTGTTTAGCTGAGGCGCATTGCCATGATCCTTTGATGACAACTGACCAGTATATCCTGATGGCCTAGGGAAACCACCACGGCCAAGTAGGCCATCATGCTCCGTGTTCTGCCAATTGCGTCTGTACTGGTTTGCACCACGCCCTGCTGCATGGCATCATTAGTAACCCCACAGCATAAAATAAGCAACCAACTTTCCTAATATGCCCATAAACAGGATGGGCAGCAGGAAGTAAATGTGCATGATTCATTAGCAATGACCATGCAGATGATTGTTCTCCAACTCCCTCGGTCTACTATTGGTGAAATCAATGCACTCATGTACTTGTGTAGACTATCTGAAAGTCAAGTCCACAATACAATGAATGCCATACCATAGCCTCATAGGAAAAATGGCCACAGAGAACCAATTAAACCAGTAAATCATAGACTGCCAACTTTAAGAACGTAATGACTAATGCAAAACGTTACACAAACAGAAGAGTAATTTTACCCTGTGTCTGAGACTCACGATCGGGTTCCCCATCCCGATCACTTGATCCAGATGAGCGAGTATCCCACCTCCCTCCAGTGTTCCCACCACGAGAAGAGTAAGTATATCCCACCGACCCATCCGGCCGTCCCTGGGATGTATTGTAGTAGCCCTTGTTTCTCTCAAGCACACCCGCTGACAGCTCCTGCAGCTCACTGTTGGAGAAGAAAAAGGCCTAAGCAGTAGAAGACAAGGCCTAAGCAGTAGAAATCCCATTGGCCACTGGGCAAAAGGCCTAAGCAGCAGAAAACAAGGCAAAAACGACCTAAGTAGCGCTGCATCAAAGTCAGGGGGCAGCTTCTTGCAATGCTCCAACTCGCCAAGCGACAGCAGAAACTCCCTGGAGTACACTATCCTCGTCTTCATCCTGCCATGGATATACAGGGCGGACCCAGTAAAGGATATGGGTGTACACATGTACACCCGATAATTTTTGCAATAAAAAAATCGAAATCAGTAGGTATAATACATGTGTGCAGCTGTAATTAGATCAGATCTGGGTACAGATAGGCATGTAGGTTCACTTAGGGTTTGGTGCTCGATTTCGCACAGCAGGACGGGCAGAGACGGATGGACATACCTGGTAGGTGCCCGTCGCCGGCGAAGGACCCGACGAAGAGCCGCACCGGGCTAGGGCGGCTGCGGCGGCCGCCCAGTCGTCGCCACGGGAGAGAGAGCGAGCGCGGGGTGAAACCGTGAAAGGGACAAGAAAAAAGGTAAGGGGCGAACGCACTGCGGGTCTGTTTGGTTGAGGTCGAACGAGCAGGCGGCAGGCAGGCCTTGGATGCGGGATGGGGGATGCTGCTCGGTGCTTGCAGGCCTGCGGGTCTTTGTCTGACTGTCTCAGTGTCAAAACAGATCATCGATTAGGCTGCACGCTTTATTTAATGATGATTCCGAGCCTCGGTGTTGTCTATATACTACGTACGTAGTATTCTTTAATGAAATTTAAGTTGTGATCTTGTTTCGTTTTCTACTTTCTAGTGGATTTTTTCAGGAATGCCAGTATTTTTTATTAAAAACACCTTTCGCTTTATAGAATGTTAATAAACAAAAAAAATCTAAGCGGAATATTGACCGTACAAAACATTTGATTGTACAATTTATAGAGTAGAGTTTAAAATAAAATATTAAAAATAGTTGTTAGAGATAGCATTTTATGTGGTCATACAGATAATACGAAGCGTATTAATATTTTCTTTTTTATCGCACTACTCCCTAATTGCTTAACCAAGAAAAAAACAATGGTGATGACAATTCTTTAGTTGCGAAAACAATACCGGCTTTGGATAAAGGTCCGTCACGCGAAGTCGAAGTTGCTTTGTCACTTTTGAGCCAAAGCTAGACAATTACGCCACATGATGATAGACTTATAATGTGTGTTTGTCACTAAATGTTAGTGACATTGTACGGGTGTGTCGTGTATGAAGATCTATTCTTCTTAACTGAGTGGCAGCACTCTTGCCTTAAGAGAAAAATAATCTTTTTCATGTAGTAACTTACGAGTTAATTACAGCCGATTAATTTTGTCATGTACGTTCACTAGAACTCCAGCCAAAAAACTATAAACGGTAAGAATTTGACTGAATTTGTTTTTATGGTCTAATTCGCAAACTGACAATTGTCTATGACATTGTAGCTAGCAGTTATCAGGTTCCTCAAAACCTGAAGCGTTTTCACGCGCCCTCCGTGTTTCACGGTTCTTTGCCCGATGCCTGCGCGACACGTCGATACGACTGACAGGTTCCTTCTCCCTCCGCGCGTCATGGGCTCTCTCCTCACGGACACGATGCTTCGTCCAACCACAGTGTCCTCTTCGTCCGCTTCACCGATATGTCGCGCTTCACCGCAGCTAGGTGCCAACCCCATCGCCCCGCGTCTCTGCTCAGCCTCCGGAACTGACGGGTGTCGCGGCAGCCTCGTCGCGCGGAGTAGGGGCCTGGCCACCCCTCCGGTGAGGCCGACCGTCGCGAGCTATAGATGGGACCCCCCGTCCCCTTCGTCCACGGTTCCATCGTGGGCCGCACGGGAGCAGCGCCGCCTTCGCCCGGCACACAGGTGACGCTACCGCTGCTGTGGTGGGCTCGGCTCCGTGCGGACCCACGCGTCGCTGCAGTGAGCAACCCGTCGCCCCGCGTCCGGTGAGGCCGGCGGTCGCGGTCTGTAGATGGGCCCCTCTCCGCTTCGTCCACAGGGCCATCGGGGGACGCACGGAAGCAGCGCCGCCTTCGCCCGACACGCAGGTGACGCTACCGCTGCTGTGGTGGGCTCGGCTCCGCGTGGACCCACGTGCAACTGCAGCGAGCAACCCGTCGCGCCCGCGTCTGTGCTCTGCCTTCGGATCTGACCAGTGGCAGAGCTGTCTCGTCGCGCGGAGCAAGGGCGTGGCCACCCCTCCGGTGAGGCCGGCGGTCGCGGTCTGCAGATGGGCCTCCCTCCGCTTTGTAACACCCTGAATTTGGGGGTATAAAATTTCTTTGCTCATATTCACAAATTCAGGTGTTACTTCCCTTTTCTCATCCTTCCCCAATCTTCTCTCTCTCATTTCTATAGGCGAAAAGTGGTTATTTTATTTATAATTATAGTCTATTGGCTCAAACTCTAAGGGAGTATGAATTGTTGCATCATGTTGAACCCTAGATTTCACTTTTGTTTGGTGCATAATTCTTAGAAAGTCTAATTTGAATTTGTGGCTTATTTGAATTTGAATCAAATAGAGAAAATAAAAAGAAAAGAGAAAGCAAATTCCAGAATAAAAAGAAAAGGGAAAAAGGCCCACACCCCCACCCCCCCTCGGCCTTTCGGCCCACCAGGCCCATCCCGCGCGCGCGCCCTCCCCCCCTCCTCTCTCTCTCTCTGCCCTGGCGGGCCCGCCTGTCGGCGCGGCCGCCGTCTCCGCGCCCGCCCCTCCTCTCTCTCTGCCCGCGGGCCCCGCCCGTCAGCGCAGTCGTGATCCCCGCCCGCGCGCCCGCTTCCCCCCGCTCTCTCTGCCCTGCCGGTCCCGCCCGTCAGGCAACCGTTCTCCGCGCCCGCTCCCGTTTTCCTCTCTCTCGCTGCTCGCGGGCCCGGGCTGTCAGCCCCGTCGTCTCCGCGTAACCGCCGCCGCGCGTGCCGCGGACCCCGCGCCCACGTCGCGCGTGGAGCTCGCGACTGCCTCGCCTCGGCCACTTGAGCCCCGAACCCCACTCGCCCTCTCCCCCTCCCTCATTTGCGCACCAACAGGCCTCTCTCTTCCACCTCTCCCTCGCTGCGCGCACGCCAGAGCGCCACCGCCGTAAACCCCGCCGTTCCGAGCTCGTTTCCCGGCCGCCGTTGGAGCTCCGCCGTGTCCATTGCCACGGTAAGCTCCGCCCCGACGTCCGCAACCCGGAACGCGCTTCAATTTCCCCTTCCCCTCCCTATTTCTCTCTGCCCGCGCTCACCCGCCGTCCTCCGTGCAGCCGCCACCGTCGCCCCGGGCCGCCGTCGCGTCATCGCCGCCACCGAGGAGTCCCCGGAGCCCGCCTTGAGGTAAAGAACCTCTCCCGGCCTTATTGACCTTTGTTTTGCTCTCTGCTGCGCTTAATTCCTCGCCGGAGTTGTTCAACGCCGCCGCCGAGCCGCCTTGCCGTAGACCGCCCCCTCCGGTGCCCCTGTCCCGACCTAGTCCCCACCAAAAGGTTCCCCGCGCCCTCCCCAACCTCCCCGGCCATTCAGATCACCCCAGAGACCCGCAGAGCCCCTGCGCCCCTCGTCTCCGGCGAGTTCTCCGCCGCGGGACGGGCGCCGCCGCCTCAGCCGGCTGGGGAAGGAGACAGAAGCCAGCCGCCCCATCTCCGTCGTCCATCTTAGATCGGACGGCCCTGTTTCAAATAGCCCGAACCCAACCTCAGCCGTTCGCCTGAGATCCAACGGCCCAGAGCCGTTTCCCCCGCGCCCCGCCTCCCTGCCAACTGGGCCCCGCCTGTTAGTCGCCCGCGCTCGCTCTGCTCGCCCGGTCCCGCCTGTCAGTCGCCCGCGCTCGCTCTGCTCGCCCGGTCCCGCCTGTCAGTCGCCCGCGCCCGCGCTGCCCGCCCGGCCCCGCCTGTCAGCCGCCCAGGCCGCCGCGCGCCCGCGCGCCCGCCCGCAGGATCTAATCCTGGCCGTCCGTTTGAGATCCAACGGCCGTAGGAGCCCGATACCCCTTCTCCCGCGCGTTTTCTTAAAGAGACCCCCGGTTTTCTGAAATTTAACCCGCCGTCCCTGGTTTCTCGCAGTTAGGTCCTCGGACCTTTTATTTAATTCAAAATAGGTCCTTAGGGTATATTTTTAACCCCTAAACTTATAAAATTCATAACTTTGCCATATGAACTCCAAATTAGGTGCTTCAAATTGCAAAATGTTCATAATATTATTATCTATCTGTTTATGCAATGTTTCCCTGCTGTTTCTATATCCCAATTAATGGTTAATCATTAGGAAAGGATTAAGGTTATGGGAACCCTATTTGAGATAAATAAAAGATAGTAGACTTAAATAAAAGTTGGAGCACTTAAGTTTATGGACTTAACACTGTGTAATGATTTAACCCCCACCACTGATTTAAACCTGATTAGTGAATAATGAATCCTTTTGTATAGTCCTCTACCCTAGACCTAGAGAATACCAGAGTACCTATCCCTTTTCTATTATGAACTTGTGATCTCTCTGCTGCATATGTTTGGTATATTGTTTTTGTTTGTTATTTCCCAAGTGCATAGTGTGAATGATTACTTTACGTAGACAACGAGCAGTCTGTGTTTCCCGAGGAAGTTGCAGAGGAAGTCCCTGATCAGCAGTTTGGTGAAGGCAAGTGTCCTCTGACCCATTATGTCCTATTCACTTATAACTTACTATCCCGCATTACTTACTTGAAACCTAAGGATTGACTAGCTTTACACTTTACTTTATCCTTGATGACCTTATGGGCTGTTATGGTTAGCATTCTGCTACTGCCTTAACTTAATCAATGAACATGATGTGAATATTTATGATACTGTTATCCTGATGATGTTGATGATCTTATGATACTCTAGGGGGCTCAGGCTGTTTCCTGAGTACCTCTCCGTAAGGACCTGTTCGTTGAGAGACCACCCAGGATAACAGTGCAACCATGAGGGTGAAATGGGGTGCCCTTAGCTAATTAATTAGAGGAACTAGAGGTGTAGTTGCTTCGCCGTCGTGCCGTCAATGGGGTCCAGGCACAGTGCTTGCTCTGCCGAGGCTGAGTGCCGAGGTTCTTTCGTTTTGCTTTTGTTAGTCACTCTCCTGCGGGGAGGAGTACTGTGTTTATCAAACTGGAGAAACCTAACGGGCAGCTACGATCTCTAGGGAATCTTTGTAACAGCTACGTAGTGATACCCTGCCGGACCACCTAGGTAGTGGTCAATGGGGATTAGCTCTCCCCGGGCAGAAAGGGAATCATGACTCATGGGTAAAGTGTGCGACCTCTGCAGAGGGTAGTGAAACTGATATATCAGCCGTGCTCACGGTTAAGAGCAGCCTTGGGATCCTCTTTGATTAGAGATACAGATGGTTCGAGATACAAGGATTATGTTATGGTTTGGTTCGAATATGATGATGTTGTTCCTCGATGAGGAAATGGTTCATGGGTTGGTTAATGCTAAAATCTGGCTTCTACTAATGATAAATACCTGTCCAACTAAAAGCAACTGCTTGAGCCTAACCCCACATAAAGCTAGTCCGCTTCAGCCAAACGGGACATTTGCTGAGTACGTTGATGTGTACTCATCCTTGCTTTACCACAAAACACCAGGTTGTCCGCATTGTAACCACTGCTCAGGAGAAGGCGAAGCCGTGGAAGGAGACTTCCAGGAGTTCCAAGACTATGACGAATTCTAGGTGTGGGTTGGCGGCAACCCCCAGTCAGCTGCCTGTGAAGGCCTTATCTTTACTGCGTTTCGCTAGCACTTTGATTTAACTGTTAAGTTGATGACTATGTGGATGTCTATGACTCTGTGATGTAATAAGTTAATACTCTTTTAAGTTATTATTCGAGCAATGTGCATTGATGTTCATTTATGTAATCACTGTGTACGTGAGTTCTGATCCTGGCACGTACATAGTTCGCACTTGGTTTGCCTTCCAAAACCGGGTGTGACACGCTTCGTCCACAGTGCCATCGGGGGACGCACGGGAGCAGCGCTGCCTTCACCCGCTGCGCAGATTACCCTACCGCTGCTGTGGTGGGCAACGGCTCCGCGTGGACCCACGCACAGCTGCAGCGAGTAGAGGATGCGGCCCGCTGCGTGGACATCGTCACCGTCTCGCCGAAACCGTCGCCTCACGGCTGCGCACGTCGTCCACAGTTCAATAGAGCCGCGGCATGGGCGCCGACCCTGTTCTCGGTCAGTACCCTCCCATTTTACTACGTGCTTCTCCTACACGCCCCGTCCTCTCTTCGCTTTTTAGAGACCAGATCTACCGTCATCCTGAGTCCTGCTCTCTTTCTTTCGAGGTTCTCGTCAAACACCGTCCTTAGGCTCCCTCGCTTTGCCGTTGATGGCGTTCGGCGAGGTCTTCTGACGTCCCTCCGTGCGTCCAGGTTTGCTCGCCTACCGACCTCTAGTCTTAATCTTCTTCTTAGTGTTCTCGATGTCTGCAATGCTTGACCTTGCCATAGGTTCTTCTGCCATCAAATCTTAGTTTTACTAGCACCACCAGAAGCAGCAGTTGAACTTCTTGCATCCTTCGATGGCTCACTAGATATTGACTGCCTGTTATTCGGTGATTGGCTTGAACTGCTGGTTTTATCCTCTTTTACAGTAGGCAGTTCAGGACCAGTCCCACCAGTTGATTTGCAGGGCTGATCACTTCTATCTCTCTTCTTTCCTTTAGTTAAACCACCATTCTGCGTACCAACTAAAGCAGTCTTCGGTTGCTGGGAAGCTGATGGACCATTTAAATGCTTTGGAGAGCGTCCACCTGATTGCAATGCGGCATGCATTTCTAGCCTTGTTCTGTGTAGAAGTCGATTTACTTCTTCCTGTCGTTCCTGGTTTCAATTTCATATGTGAATAATAGATATAATATAATGAACAAAAACAAGAAATAGATGATGGACTTACATTAATATAGTCCTTATCAGTAAGCCACCATAAGACTGTCCAGAATGATGGAATCCAATTTAATTTACAAATGCTAAAGTATGCAAGCTCCAAACATTTAGGCTGTGTCAGAAAGGGACATCTTAAAATATACTAACAAGAGGAAGGTCCAGACTGATGCAACTCAAATAAAATCTGAAATGCTAGGTAAGTGCAGCTCCTGAGGTTTACTCCAAACCAGGGATGTTTATAAAATGTATCCTTGAATGATTTACCAAAGAAGTATCAGATGTTCTGAACCACCAATGGCAAGATAGTTTCCACTAAAATCAAATTCCACTGCAGGAAAAAAATGCCATGCATCGTATGATTAAAGTCACTCTTAACTCTTAAGAACCAAAACTTTCCAGTTACAAGAGAACAAATAAATTCTACATGAAACAGGAACATTCAAAATCCAACAAAAAGAACAATACAGTATGAAGACAGCAAGACGATAGTGAATTTCATAAATCAAATGACCCTCTCCCCCGTTAGCTCTAATTATGCATATGCAAGCATGTGCACGATTCTTGGTTTTCACTTTTCACAGCCAAGTTACTTACCAGTATTTGTTGGCGTATCTGAATCATAGGGAGAGAAGGTCCTAAAATTTCTTAATTTCCGAAGATCCCAAAGCTTGACACCATCATGAACAGCAGTCTGCAAAGTGATGGCAAAATATTAGAAGCTAAACAAATTTAACACTGTGCACATAGCTTTTATCTAAATTACATACCGCTAGGAAGTAACCATTTTCAGAGAAGGACATAGCAGTGACTGGTCCTATATGCCCCTCAAACTTCGCGACATTTGACTACAGATAGAAAAGTCATTACCAGTCATGTTTCGAAAGCATGACTGCCTAAAAACTATCTTAAATAAAGTGATACCGTAGTAGTATAGTACCAAATCATACCTAAGTCTTTACATCCCAAATTTTAACAACAACATTAGTAGTTCGTGTTCCAAGGATAAGACCATCTGGATAGAAAGACGCAGATGTATATCCCTCTTGTCCTGAAGCCTCGCCAACCTGATCAAAAACAATCATACACATTTGAATGCATACTTATGTGTAGTAAGAATATGTGTGAATGTCTAATGGAGGTAACCTGTGTCAGGTAAGATCCTGTTGAAATATCATAGAAGCACCACGAGTTATCCTTGGAAGCACTCACAAGATACTTCTGAGTCGCATGTACTGTAACAGCTTTAACCTAAGAGATTAAAAAACAAAAATTAAGCCTTTTAATAACAAGCTACTAATAGTTAAGACAGAAGGCGCCAAGCACTTATATATTATAAAAGTATGGAAAATGAACAAGACTGGAGCATTTCACATTTCTGTAATTAACCGCACACACAAATGAGCCAAAACAGTTAAGAATGCAAAAGTAAAAAAAATGTTGAAAACTATTTACTAAGTTCTTGATAGAAGCATACTATAGACATCCATCAGAAGATGTTTTACAAAATTATTTTATAATATAAGTTTCACCTCTGATAATTTATTCTTACATAAAAATGAAACCAATTAAATATACAAGTAATAAAAGTAAATTTGTAAGTCATGTCAAAAAATAATTACAGCAATTGCAATCTGAATGCAAAGAAATATATAGCTGTGCAAATACTAATAGTTGTCTGACCAAACCATTTGTCTAAAGATAGGAAAATACGTAGAATTAAGAATACAAGTGTTATAGGATCCTGGCCGCCAAAATACTAACCTCAGCAGTATGATCTTTCAATGTATGGACGCAGTTATAATTTCCATTCTCGTTCTCTTGCCAGATGCGAACAGTCTGCAATGTTTGCAGTGAAATCAGTAATGTAATTACTATGAACTATTATTCCAGTGGTTACTTAAACCTATGGTAAATGGAAATTGCCTTATCTGCTGATCCAGTTACAAAGAGTTGATCCCGTGGAACAAACTTCAAAGTGATTATCTGTGTAATGGAAGTTACAATGTTACAACTTGCAGGAAACTACAACAAAATTCAAAATCACATGAGGAAATACCTTCTTTGAGTGACCAGTAAGCGTGCACAAGATTTGACCAGATGACCGATCAAAGATTACTACATTTGTATCGATACCCCCAGTTGCAACAACATCCTGTGAATCCACGAGGTAACTGGATAAATAGAATGAAATTCCAGATCAATTCAATTACATTGAAGTTAAAAAAACAAGGTTCCCATTAAAGCTATAGGTACATAAATAATCTTGATGAACTGATGACAACTGTAAACTTGTGAATATAATTTGGTATAACTCAATATTTTTTGAGAAGGCTCTTGCATCAAGAACAAACACTGGTTTTCATGTTCAGACATATACATCATCCAGGCAAATTACACTTGAAACAGTTGGCATAAAGTAATGGGACACAAATCATCCTTAACCGCTTAAAGCTAAATATGCTAGCTAAAACTGTAGAAGAGTGAAGTGATTGTATTGCATAGAGGTGGACTACAATATATATAGACACAGGAAACCCTAACCCTAATGGGTCGGCAGCCCAACGGTGGTGCCGGCCCCCACACACTCACACACACATAGTCTAACATCCCCCCGCAGTCGCAACGGGGGCACCACACACGATGAGACTGGAGTAGAGGCCGATGTGTGCTCGAAGAAGACGATAGCCCCTAGATGCCGAGGTAGCCGAAGTCGAGGTGGTCGCGGTCGGAAGACGCGCAGCAAAAGCCTGATCTTCGGGAGGGTCGACGTTCGAGCGTCAACGATCGGCAGGGCGACACAACAAAAGAGCACCGACAGGCCGACCTTCCTGCTTCTTTGATCGTCCAGGCGTCAAGGAGCCCCGCCAGGGAGGCCGACGGCAGCGCACGCGTCTGCGCCGGTCAGGGTGTCCGCGCCCGCTGCAGAGTAGAAGGGGTATCGGTGGATCCGGCCGCGAAGGCCACGGCAGCGACGGATCCAGCCGAGAAGACACGATCCAGCCAAAGGGACGACGGATCGAGCCGGAAAGGTCGCAGCAACGTGGATTCGGCCGGGAAGGCCGCGGCAGCGACGGATCCAGCGAAGGCGAAGAAGGGGGTGGGCGGCGGGGCGTGTCCAGCCGGGCAGGGGCCTGCGCCGGACCTGGCAAAGGGTGTTGACGGCACCGGCGACGGGAGAAGCTCGAAGGGGGAGGCGCTGCTGGGACGTCAGCGCGAGCAAGTAGGAGGTAGCTAGCGCGATGACAAGGGGCTGCATGGGCAAAGACGCCGACACAGGAGAGAGGAGCGCAGGGGAGGGCGACGGCTGGGAGGAGGAGGCCACCGGCTGAGAAGTCCGCGCTCGCGCCCTGGGCAGAGCCGGGGAAGGGGGACCCGGCCACGGCTGGTTAGCCCGGTCGCCACCGTCGCCGCTGCTCCACTGGAGGGCGCGCAGGCAGGCGAGCCGGGCCGCCGCTGCACCACAGGAGGGCGCGCAGGCAGTGCGGGTGGAGGTCCCGTCGAGGACGCGACGGTGTCAGCCCACGCAGGATTCGAGAAGCCCGACGGGGGCGACGAATGGGCTGCTGCGCAGAGATAGCAGCGGTGGCCTGCGTGGAAGTGAGGCCAAGCCAGGTGGGGAGGCTGGGCAGGGAGGCGGCAGGAGCGGCGCCGAGGACCGGCGAGGGGGGCATAGGGCTGGTGCCCACGCCGGCGAGGTGGCGGGGCAGGAAGCCAGCGGAGAGGCCTGGCAGGGAATCGGCTAGAGCAGCGCCGGTGATCTGTGTGGCGGCGGCGGCGGCCTGTGGGCCAGGCAGGGAGATGGCGCTCACGCCGGCGAGGGGGGCGACGGCCGCATGGCCTGCTTCCGCGTGGGGGGCCGAGCCCACGCCTGTCGAGGCGGTGGCCGCAAAGGCCGCACCCACGCCGGTGAGGGAGACAAGCAGGGGAGGCACGCCGGTGCCTGTGCTGATGGCGGTGGTGGCGGCGGCCCCTGCAGGGGACGCGAGAGGCTCCATGGGGGGGAGGGAGGGGAGGGAAGACTGGGCCGGCAGGGGGGAAGAACCGGCGTCCGGAGGTGGCCGGCGGCTGGCAGGGGAAGGGGAGCTCGCGTGGGACGCCACTCCCCTGGCCGGATCTCGCCCTGCCTGTCCCGTGGCCTCGTGCAGGCGGCGGCTCTGGACCGCGGCTGGGGTGTGGCCGCCCCCGGGAGGGAAGGGATGAGCCTCCCGGGGAGCGACGGCGGCTGGTGGGGGTGGCGGCTGGGAGCTCTGCATCGGCTGGCGGCTGTGGTGTAGAGAGGAAAGAAACCCTTTGATACCATGTAGAAGAGTGAAGTGATTGTATTGCATAGAGGTGGACTACAATATATAGAGACACAGGAAACCCTAACCCTAATGGGTCGGCAGCCCAACAGTGGTGCCGGCCCCCACACACTCACACACACATAGTCTAACAAAAACAAGGATTTTGTAGCATTTAAACAGCCATGTGTGGGATGCTAATTTTCCATAATTAAAATGCATCACTGCCAGTTATAAGCGATTAATTTTTGTGCCATTACAGCAAATGGATATACAATATCCAAACAACACATAGTAACAAACTAACCTTTGAAGAATGAACATCCATGGACAAAATGCTTGGTTTGTTTGTCTTATGAAGGGGATGGCTGGAGATTTGAGTGTATCTCTCGAGTGCATCTAATGGTGCCAGAGTTGGAGGAACCTGAGAGAAAACAGAAGCAATTACTCCATAGCAACTAACTCAACAACATGCAACTAAACCTTAAGCTACAATCGAAGGATATGGAACTAGCTCATTAACATGTAATCTACAATCAAAACAACTCAATGCAGGACGAGCTCATGAAGCAAGTTAACTATAAAGAATTCAGTTTTTTATAAAGTACAACTACCAGTCTACCACAATGAATGTTTAACCATATTTTACCTTTTAATTTAACAATGAATATGGAGCACAACACATACCTGTCTTTTCTTACGCTGTGCTGAAAGCATGGTATTACACTCTATAAGTTCATCAATCATGACAGGGTTGATACCAGGACGAATCTTCTTTCCGTCAGGGCCAATTTCATCTTCCATTGCTGTATCAAACAAAGAATTATGATATACCTAAAACTGCAGCTGCAGGAGCAGCTCCTGCAATTGATGCTGGAATCTGTCTCTCAGCTTGAGCCAAATGTGCTCTAGCCTCATCTCTTTCCTTCTTCAACCTGGCTATAACACGGCAGGCAGCGTCATGCTGAAAGGGATAAAAAAGCAAAGTAAACAAATCATTTGATGAGATAATGCCCTTTCTATTTTTCAAAAAAAAATATACAACCAGAATATATCAAGGTTACAAAGGCACTATGTGATCTCTAGGAGTGACCTACCCTCAGCCTAAAGCCTAGGCACGCCTAGGCGTTCCGTACCGACGCATGTTACAACTAAAAGTCTAAAAGAAAAGAAGAAACATGATACCAGCCCAAGCCCAAGTCTGAACAACGAGCCGTATCCGGTATCCCTAACCTCCCCCACCTTATCCATTAACTGCTCCCAGCTCCACATGGCTCACAACTGGCCATGCTGTTGTCACCTTACGACTGCACTGAACAACTGATGAAAATCCTAGAGAACCAAATGAAAATGCTTAGTCCAGAGAGCAACAAAGCAAATACCAATCCGAACACAGATAAACTGAACATAATATATATTAAAGTTCTAGCACCACACTTTAGTGAGTAGCATAATATGATGATTAGGTCTGGTCCAGTAGGAAACTGGTCCAGAATAAGGGCCACTTTCATGAAATATAGATACTATTGTTTTTAACAAAAATATTTATTAGAGATTGACTTGGTCAATCTAGACATGTTCTCATATTAGACTATTATCAGAAGTCTACTTGGAAATTGGAACTGTCTTGTCCAAAATTACATAGATTTGTATATGTAGGGGATAAAGTCATTATTGAATGCAGTAAAAAATAAACCATCGTTAATTGGGGAAAGTGGTGCTGCACTTAAAAACATATGTACAGTTGTATATTCTATTATACCTTAGATTCAGCAGCCTTTGTAATTCGTTCGAACAGTATAACTTGATTCAACAATAATACAATTTGATTCACCAGTTGAACCAAACATCTGAATGCCTAAATACATAATAGAGATAAGAGAGTTACTTAGTTACAGACCTCCTGTGTCCTGTCCTCAACTCCTCAATCCCGTCTCTGCAGCCTCAACATCAAAATATTCTATTTTCTTCTGGCCCCACTGATTATGACATATTCAATATTCTTTGGGGTCCGTCTGTATGACAATTTCATGCTTACAAAAGGATGATTTCATTAATAGAGATAAGAGAGTTACTTAGTTACAGACCTCCTGTGTCCTGTCCTCAACTCCTCAATCTAAAAGGTATACTGTTCTCACCCAAGCTTCCATTAATGGAAAACTAAATTACAAATGTCCCAAGATAGACCAAATCGAGTGGACCTGATGAATTTAAAAGAATTGCTCAAGCACTTACCAATGTTATTTATCCAAATAATTGATAGCTTGAAGATTGGAATCAATTACCTAAGGGCAAAGTTAGTCCAGCCATAGCTGCAACAGTTTGTATAGAGGATGGAGAGTACATTTACCCTTGCATCTTATTCGTTGCATGCAGTGTTATACCATCTAATTGATTTGGTGCCTTTGTTCCTTCCTGCGTAGATAGCTTTTGACGGAGTTCGCAGAAGGCTGCTCGTCATTGATTCCTTTTGGGAGGTTAGTTCTTTGTCGTGCTTTTGCACTTCTCCCTCGTGGTTTGTAGACGGCTGTGACTTCTCTTGCTACACACACTGCGCTCAGATTATGTTAGTGATATACTTGTTTTCAGTGGCATAGTATTTTGTTTATGTTGTTCTACACGTTGCACATAAGGTGTGTTGGTGTTGTGCTTCTGTCGTTGCGGTGCATTATTGTGTTTTCCTTGAAATGGTGGAGTCAAAACTGTGAAGTGTATTGAACTCAAATCCCATGTGTGGCTTCTTTTGGGTACCTTCACATAGCTATTTTTAATTAAATGAACTCCGTTATCCACATGTTGATCACATTTCCTTGGCTTCCTACTCGGATATTTCAGGAACTTCGGTTTTTTATGCTTATGTGCAGTTAGGTGCTGGGTGGTAGCCTCTGATTAGGTTTGCTGCCTATTTTCGAGCCTACTTAAAGTTTTGTAGTTTTTGGTACGATCTAAATTTTTTGTAAATAAATTCTGGATTGTATTCTCGCGTATTTTCTAGGGTTTGTTGCTTGGCGTTTTTACATGTTCTTGCTTCGTGAATTTTATGCGTATGTGGCTAATTGTTTGCCTAAGTTTGCTATATGTTTTAGTATGTATATGATATAATAAACCATTGATTCAGTTTCCTTGCGTTTGTTTGAAAGGCGTATGGTACATGTTTTTTTATGTGGGGGCCTCTCTATTACAGTTCACGTGCGCGCTATTCATGTTCTACAAGTGCTAGGTGTGTGTGTCACATGGTACATGTCGCGGTGTGCCCATGCCTGATGCTCCGTATGCACGTGTTGCCCGTTCGTATGAAACAAGACGACGTAGGCGCCTTGCAAACGCACGTGGTATGTCGTCTTAATTGTGTTACATAGCAGAGTCAACAATTTTGACACAACAAGAACTTGATTTGAAATGTTGCCTTCATAATAGGCTTGCCAATTTGCTAAGGGAGGAAGAAATAAAATGGCACCAAAGGGCAAAGGTGCAGGATTTGTTACAAGGTGACTCTAATACAAAATATTTTCAGATGGTTGCTAATGGAAAGTTTAGAAAGACTAGGATTTTCCAGTTGAAAGACGGGAATCAAGTTATTACGGGTGAGTCTGAACTAAAACAACACATTACTACGTACTACAAAAAGCTTTTTGGGCCACCAGAGAATAATGATTTTAGTCTGGATGAGCTCCGAAGAGATGATATTCCTCAAGTTAATTCACTAGAAAATGAAGTCTTAGTAAGGCACTTTTCGGAAGAGGAGGTTAGAGCAGCTATTTTTGAGATGGAAAATAATAAGGCCTCGGGCCGTGATGGATTCCCAGCAGAATTCTATCAGGCCTTTTGGGATATGTTAAAATATGATCTAATGGCTTTGTTTAGGGACTTCCATGATAATATGCTACCTTTACATAACCTTAATTTTGGAACTATAATTCTTCTCCCGAAAAGTAAAGAGTCTGTTGCGATCCAACAATATAGATCCATTTGCTTGTTGAATGTAAGTTTCAAAATATTCACAAAAGTGGCAACAAATAGAATTTCCACAATTGCACAAAAGATAATTGGACCTACACAGACCGCTTTTATTCCGGGTAGGAACATCATGGAGGGAGTGGTAGTCTTACATGAGACTGTTCATGAACTGCATCGAAAGAAACAAAATGGGGTAATTCTCAAGATAGACTTCGAGAAGGCTTATGATAAAGTGAGGTGGAGTTTTGTTCAACAAACTTTGCGGATAAAAGGTTTCTCAGATAAATGGTGCTCTTAGATTAATGCTTTCATTAGGGGTGGTCATGTGGCAATCAAAACAAATGATCAGGTGGGACAGTTTTCTCAAACGAAAAAGGGGCTGCGACAAGGTGATCCCTTATCTTTTCTCTTGTTTAATATTGTAGTTGACATGTTGGCTATATTAACCAATAGAGCGAAACAAGTGGGTCAATTATCCGGCTTGGTGCCACATTTGGTGGATGGTGGCTTGTCGATTCTCCAATATGCGGATGACACCATTCTGTTTATGGTTCACGATTTCGAGAAAGCAGTGAATATGAAAATGCTTTTATGTGCTTTTGAGCAGCTATCAGGGCTCAAAATCAATTTCCACAAAAGTGAGGTTTATTGCTTTGGAGAAGAAAAAACTCAAGAACAGCAATATGCACAACTCTTTGGTTGCAGAAAAGGGGACTACCCGTTTAGATATTTAGGTTTACCAATGCATTATAGAAAACTAAGTATGGCAGATTGCAAGATAATCGAGAACAAATTCGAAAAGAAATTATCCAGCTGGAAAGGGAAATACATGTCCGTCGGTGGAAGGCTAGTTCTTATTAACTCTACACTTACAAGCCTTGCGATGTTTATGATGTCTTTTTTTGAGATTCCAAGAGGTGTTTTGGAAAAAAAAGACTATTACAGATCGCGGTTTTTTTGGCAAGGGTAGGATAATAAGAAAAAGTATAGACTCACCAAGTGGAGTATCATCTATCAACCAAGGGAGGTGGGGGTTTAGGGGTGAAAAACATTGATGCACAAAACAAATGCCTCTTAAGCAAATGGTTGTTTAAACTCCTGAATGAGGAGGGTTTATGGCAAACCATGTTGCGGAGGAAATACTTGCAACAACATTGTCGGCGTTTCGAGACCGGGGGGTCCCTAAGCCGACGAGTGAGTGTGCCGCGTGCCCCAGCCCAGATGGGTCGAGCGCGTGGGTGAGCGCGAAGGGGGGAGAAGCGAGGTGGCCGGCGACGAGTCGTGAGAGAGGTGGGAATCCCGCGGCCTTCGTGTTCGACCCGCGCCCAGGTCGGGTGCGCTTGCAGTAGGGGGTTACAAGCGTCCACGCGGGTGAGGGAAGCGAGCGGCCCCAAGAGAGCGCCTGCCCCGTCCTCGTTCCCGCGCGGCCAACCTTCTCTAAGAAGGCCCTGGTCCTTCCTTTTATAGGCGTAAGGAGAGGATCCAGGTGTACAATGGGGGTGTAGCAAGGTGCTACGTGTCTAGCGGGGGTGAGCTAGCGCCCTAAGTACATGCCAATGTGGCAGCCGGAGAGATCTTGGCACCCAGCTGGTGTGGTGTCGTGGCTGTCGGAGGAGCAACGGAGCCTGGCGGAGGGACAGTTGTCAGAGCGGTTAGGCCCTTGCTGACGTCCCCTTGCTTCCGTAAGGGAGCTGAGAGCCGCCGTCGTCATGGGTCTGGCAGGGCGCCATCATTGCCTATCTGGCGAAGCTAGCCAGATGGGACGCCGGTCTTGTTCCCTGCGTCCCGAGTCGGCTCGGGGTAGGGTGATGATGGCGCTTCCTGTTGACGTGGCGGACTTGTGTCCTAGGTCGGGCGACGTGGAGGCTCCTCCGAAGCCGAGGTCGAGTCTGTCCTGCATGGCCGAGACCGAGCCCGAGCTCCTGGGTCGGGCGAGGCGGAGGTCGTTCGGCAGAGGCCAGGGCGGAGTCCGACCCCTGGGGTCGGGCGAAGCGGAGTTCGTCGTCTTCTGGGGTCTAGCCCGAGTCCGAGCCCAGGGTCGGGCGGAGCGGAGTTCGCCGTCTTCCGGGGCCTTAGCCCGAGTCCGAGCCCTGGGTCGGGCGGAGCGGAGTTCGCCGTCTTCCAGGGCCTTAGCCCGAGTCCGAGCCCTGGGTCGGGCGGAGCGGAGTTCGCCGTCTTCCGAGGCCTTAGCCCGAGTCCGAGCCCTGGGTCGGGCGGAGCGGAGTTCGCCGTCTTCCGGGGCCTTAGCCCGAGTCCGAGCCCCGGGTCGGGCGGAGCGGAGTTCGCCGTCTTCCGGGGCCTTAGCCCGAGTCCGAGCCCTGGGTCGGGCGGAGCTTCCTATGGCGCCTTTGGCAAGGCCTGACTGCCTGTCAGTCTCACTCTATCAAGTGGCACTGCAGTCGGAATGACGCAGGCGGCGCTGTCCTTCTGTCAGACCGGTCAGTGGAGCGGCGAAGTGACGGCGGTCACTTCGGCTCTGCCGGGGGGCGCGCGTCAGGATAAAGGTGTCAGGCTACCTTTGCGTTAAATGCCCCTGCGACTCGGTCGGTCGGCGCGGCGATTTAGTCAGGGTTGCTTCTAAGCGAAGGCAAGGCCTCGGGCGAGCCGGAGATGCGTCTGCCGTTAAAAGGGGGCCTCGGGCGAGACGGAAACATCTCGGGGTCGGCTGCCCTTGCCCGAGGCTAGGCTCGGGCGAGGCGTGATCGAGTCGCTCGTATGGACTGATCCCTGACTTAATCGCACCCATCAGGCCTCTGCAGCTTTATGCTGATGGGGGTTACCAGCTGAGAATTAGGCGTCTTGAGGGTACCCCTAATTATGGTCCCCGACAAACATACATTATCACAAGCTCAACATAGACCCTCTGATTCGCATTTCTGGAAGGGGCTTCTGAAAGTTAGAGACAACTTCCTAAACTTTGGATCCTTTCAACTTAACAATGGCACACATATTAGGTTTTGGGAGGACAAATGGTTGAGGATAGGCATCCTAAAAGAAATATACCTACAACTATATGCATTGGTTCGATGGAAAAATGTGGTGGTTGCTAATATCTTCTAAACCATTCCGCTGAATATTTCTTTTCGTCGGGGTCTAGTGGGGCAGCTACGTGAACAATGGTTGGATTTAGTGGCTCACCTTGTTCATGTTCGATTAAACACAGCGAGTGACACGTTCCGTTGGGACTTGTCGGTGGATGGATCCTTTAGTGTTCATTCGATGTACAAGGGTCTAATAACTAATGTCAATGTGGCATGGCACAAAGACATTTGGAAGGCTAAGATGCCTTTGAAGATTAAAATCTTCATGTGGTATTTACATAATGGTGTTGTACTTACCAAAGATAATTTACTCAAGCGTAATTGGAAGGGAAATGCAAAATGTTCTTTTTGTACACAGAATGAGACAATTGATCATCTTTTTTTCCACTGTCAACTTGCTAAATTTATTTGGCGTTTAGTTCGAATCAGATGTGGTGTTCGTCCACCAAACAATATTAGACATATCTTTGGTTCTTGGTTAATTGGTCTGGACAATAGAAAGAGAAGTCACTTTATTCTAGCAGCTTCGACTATATGTTGGGCAATCTGGTTGAGCAGGAATGATGCAGTGTTTGATAATGCTCCAATAAAATCTTCTTTGCAGGTGGTTTTTCGGGCTACGCATTGGCTCCGCTTCTGGGCTCAACTACAACTTAGACAAGATGATTTAGAACTAATAATCAAGGCATGTCGTAGATTGGAGGAGTTGGTGATGCAGATTTTTAGACATCATGGATGGGGATCTGCATTTAGACTTTATCTTTAATCTCGTTTCGCTACACTATGTTTTGTCTTTCTTTGAGTTTTCCGATAGTGCTGTTTCTATCTGAGTCTGTAATAATTCGGCTATGGTCTCTTTGAGACAAAGGCCGGGAACTTTGAATTTCCATTATCTAAAAAAATTTAGTCGACTTGCCGGCACATGCTGACCGGAATTGCGTTGCTGCTTTCAAATATATATATTAGCAATAATACCCATCCCAAAGCAGGCGACAGATCCATAATGGACTTCCCTTCATCGTTCGCCGCATCAAATAGACACCGCCTCCGCAGTAGGCTGCACTACAGACGCTCTGCACAACACACAAATATAGTGGTGGTAGCTTTTGCAAACAGTTGTAGTTCTTTCTCATGATCGTACATACCTACGGTAGCAAATGACTATTCTGACTCATATCACAACTTTTTATCCAAATAGCAGCAAGGTTTTTCATCTTCGATTAAGATACGCCGCCCAAAGGTTGTAGGAGATGATGCAATAAAGTGTGTCCGAAGCTGAAATATGATATGGAGTATGTAGAACATATATCTATGAAGAAACGCATGACACTTGTTGTCTTTTCCTTCTTTATATCCAAGTACCAGCAAGGTTTTTCATCATTCATAACTGGGATACAAAATATTTCTTAGCAATGCAAAAACTATTTACCTTAGATCAAGCTTAGAAGGCACTTTTGGACTGTGCATAAACTATTTCAAGCCGTAGCTAATGGCACTGAATTCGTCTTCTCTATACTTTACATGTATTGTAAGCTCTCAAGTTGGGGGTCGAGGTTTTCCATTTTTTTATAATTTGATAGATCAAACATATATGCATGTTGATGTTTGACTACAATTGTGTCTGCTCTCTTTTCAGTGATGACAAACATAATTAGGTGTTGGTGTAGGAACGTGGAACTTTTGCCTTCACAGTTGCAGCCATGTGTAATTCAGGGTTATCATCTATTTCTACTTTTCTCAAGTTGTTGTATATGTTAGTTGGATGGGGGAGATGTGGTACATACTTTTGTCCACAACATCGCTAACGATTTGCCTACACAAACTTGCCAAGGTACATGTCTTTTATCTCATATCAAAACAGTTATGGACTGTGACCTATGATGCCCACTACTATAAAGTTCTCGTTTTTTACAAAAAATGTTGTTTCAAAATAGCCCTTCACAATTGTACATGTTCAATGAGGTATTAATTTTTTGGTTCAATGTTGGCTTCTTCCTAATCACAGTAATAAAGATCAATTCCATATTTCACAGGGGATTGTACATTGTTAGTTACCTACTTACAAGGATGTGCCTATTGGCTAATAGAGTTTTATCAATATTTTGTTTAGTTTTTTACTCTATGTATTCTTTTGGTAATATTGTCCAACTGTATTTCAGGTTAACTTTGATCAGGATGCTATGCCTATCACGCTTTTGATATGCTGGCGGCCAACGTGAATGCATCTCACTTAAAATCATGTCTGTTACCTTTCCTCCCCTGATGTTCATCCTTAGCAACTTGTACTGTGTAGTGGCAGAAGAAAAACTTACTCTTTTGTATATATCAACTGCTCGTTGTAAACCTTTTGCTACATCGCACGGCTGCAAACTGTGCTCTACTTATTTGTGTGGCTAAAGTCTTTTGGCAACCCAGAAATGCATTTTATTCCATGACTGCAAACACCTTCTACAACACTCTGAAAGACACATTTTTCTTAGTTCTGCATTTCCTTACTTTTGTATTAGGGGAATATAGCTCAATTCTAGGGATCCATAACCTTTGTAGCAGATACCTGCACCGAGGTGCATGTTGTGATTTTATGCTTACTATGTTTGTTCCATACAGATGTGATGGTTCCTTGTTATTGGATAAAATACTTTGTTTTGTTTGCTTAAGAATTGCCTGAAACAGGAGAGGGAGGCGACAAGTATAGCGCCCGATAGGGCGCTACCTTTTCTAGTAGCTTGTAACACACCATTTGGATCTATTGTCATCCATGGGAGATGACCTTGCTATGTTTGGCTGACATTATTTAATGACAGATAGGCCCCAAAATTCACTTACTCTAATCACCGATTATACGCTAGAACTGATTCCTCCGACCTCATCAGTGAATTGAAAGAAATATGTGACAAGTAGTTGGAATTGTTTCTATAGATCTCAACATCCCCCTGTATCGCCTCCTAGTCTAGGCATGCCTCATTTTTTATATATGGTAATATAGTATTGTGCGTTAGAAATTTAGATATTTTCAGTTTTAATTTAATTCAGAAAAACAGTGTGATATAAGTGATGACATGTATGTGCATGTGTGTATAACTAATCGCATAAGCAGTAAATATCAATAAAACATGCACAAATACGAAGACAAAGTACCATACGGGGGACCGATGCCTACATCAGTGGCTCCATTCACACGAGACATCTCATGTGTTTGTTCGATGTAGTCATACAAAGTCGATGCAGGATATTATGCATCACGACCAGATATTAATCGTACAAATAGGTTCTTTACTCTATTTATGTGTTTCACGACCGGATATTATGCTTTCAGTATGCATGTGTGCAAGGTTCTAGGCAAATCCTAAGGAAGTTCACCTTAGGGTCGTGAAAAGAATCATGAGATATTTAGTTTACACTCCTAAGTTTGAGCTTTGGTACCCCAAGGGATCTACCTTTGATTTAATTGGGTATTCTGATGCCGATTATGCTGGATGTAAAATTGACAGGAAGATCACATCAGGGACTTGTCAGTTTCTGGGAAGATCCCTGGTGTCTTAGGCTTCAAAGAAACAAAACCTCATAGCTCTTTCTACCACCGAAGTCGAGTATATTGCTACAGTTACTCTGGATGAGGCAAATCCTTAGGGACTATGGCTACAAGTTGAGCAAAGTCCCTCTCCTATGTGATAATGAGAGTGCAATCCGTATGGCGGATAATCCCATTGAACACAGCCGCACTAAGCACATAAACATCTGATATCACTTTTTGAGAGATCACCAATAAAAGGGGTATCGAAATTGCTTATGTTAGCAGCCACAATTAATTAGCTGATATCTTTACCAAGCCACTAGATGAAAAGACTTTTAGCAAACTTAGGAATGAGCTAAATATCTTAGATTCTCAGAACTTTGATTGAAACATTGCACACATAGCTCATTTATATACCTTTGATCATGTCACTTTCATTTGGTACAAATGCATATTTCATATTCTTCTTGTGCCAAGGCTAAGACTAATGTGCTTTCAAGTGTATTTCTATGATTAGTCCTAGATTGAAAGGGAAATGGACAATACGGCAAAGGCAAGGCTTCCACTCAACTATGTCGGTATCATTTATCATTCGCCCTTCTTATTAGCTTTCACTCATATCTTTTTACCAAATGGGAGAATTTAAAGGGCTCTTGGCGATTAATGCCAAAGGGGGAGAATTTATAGGCCCAAAGCAAAAGGACCGCACCACCATTTTCAATTTTAAAACTATTTCACAAAAAGGAAGAAATTATTTCAACTAGTATCTATTTCACAAAGGGGAAGAAATCATTTCAATTGCAAAAACCCTCTTGACAGCTAAGGGGAGAACTTTAGGGGGAGCTTTTATTTAGTCAAAGGAAAAGCATTTAAAACAGGGGAAGAATTTTTACAATCTTGAAAGTGCTTTTTCGAAATCATATTCTTAGACCTTTGGCTATCTGCAAAAGAATTTGAAAGGACTTTTCCAGAAGATTTGCAAAAACAAGCAAGTTGTGCAAATGTGGTCCAAAATGTTAAAAAAAGAGAAGAAAGCAATAATATACTCTTAGACATATTTTCAATTGGTTTAACTCAAAGTAACTTATGCACATCTGTCAAATTTTGCAAACTAGTTACATTTATCACTTTATATTTCCTTTGGTTTGTGTTGGCATCAATCACCAAAAAGGGGAAATTGAAAGGGCTTAATCATTTCCTATAATCGATTTTGGTGTTTGACGTCCATCACAAACCACGTGGACTAACGAGTTTCCCTAGTTGTCATTTATCTCAAGTGCATAAAGTTCAGCATAAACCAACAAAGAATATAAATTGGGAAC
The DNA here is from genome assembly GCA_029449295.1 of Zea luxurians. Lineage (NCBI taxonomy): Eukaryota > Viridiplantae > Streptophyta > Magnoliopsida > Poales > Poaceae > Zea > Zea luxurians. The sequence continues at coordinate 2,889,184 of JAOPSE010000077.1, read as the reverse complement.
TCTGCAAAGTCTGGAGTAAAGACTAATAGAAGTGCAGCTAGTGGTGCACCGGACACTGTCCAGTGCCCAGACCGAGCACTCCACGAACTGACCACTATCGGGTTTTTCTGGGAGACGCTCCACTATAATTCATCGAACTGTCCGGTGTGTACTGGACATGTCCGGTGAGCCAATGAAGCAACGATCAACTACACGCAACGGTCGACTGTGATGAACAGTAAAAGCGCACAGTGCAGAAGTCAGACGTTAGAGCTGCGAAGTCAGAATGCACTGGACTGTCCGGTGTGCCACCGGACTGTCCGGTACCGCAAGAGGACAAGGGACTTCAATGGTCAACCGCTCCAAACCCCAATGGTCTACTGACGTGGCAGGCACCAGACACTGAACAGTGTCATGTCCGTTGTGTCCATCAACAGCAACGGCTGGAATAGTGATTGGGGTTATAAATACCCCCAATCACCACCATTCAAGCCATCCAAGCCTCCTACACTTCTAATTCAATACAAGAGCAAAGACAAACACTCCAAAGACACAATCAAAGCATTCATGTAACACCCCGGGATCCACAAATACCCCAGAATGCTACTAAACTACGCATCTAACATTCATATATAAAATTTCGACAGCATCCCCTTTAAAAATTGCATAAACGGGGAAGCAACAAAGTATAAATAGATATCATGATAAGAAAACATAATAGACATTAATAATCTGCTAGGAATGGGAACAAAACCATAACGACATGAACTGAATTAACCACTGCGTACGACTAGTTAAAGACAAACATCCTTTGATAAGAAGTTTCTAATTAAATCATGACTGCGCCTAGGCAGCGTTATTATGAGAGTGAAGGTGGATGTGCTGCTACTTCCCACTCCCCTTGATGAATAACAAACACCTGCATTAAGTAATGCAAGAGTGAGATGAAACATCTCAGCAGGCAAATTATTTTGACGAGATATTTAAACCACAAATTGAATTAATCAACATTCTAAAAGAATCACAAATAAGATCAGAAATACTTGTAGATATAGAACTCAGCAGTCCCAATATAACCAATACCATCTCATTTCCTCGAACAATCACGATAGGTTGTATAACACTTCCCTGCGTCAACAATACCTGCAAATATCACTCAATGTATGCACAGGAATGCAATGTGTAGGTCCTCTATCTTCATACCTCTGAGGGTATAAAACCACATCATCTGCAAATATCACTTCAATGAATGCATATGAATGCAATGCATATGTCCTCTACCTTCATACCTCTAAGGGTATGAAGCCGCATCATACCCCTCCTCGGGCAACGTACGATGCTAAGTTGTACCGGTACGGTCGGACCATAGGTCACGACAAAACTTCAGATGCAAATGAGTCATGCAATGTATATGGCATGTTGCATTTATCAATAAACTACACTTCCTTCAGTTACAATACAAACCTCAATTAATACTTCATATGCCTTCAAGTACAATACAAACCTCAAATAATACTTCATCTGCCTTCAGATACAATACCAACCTCAAATAATGCTTCATCTGCCTTCAGATACAATACCAACCTCAAATAATGCTTCATCTGCCTTCAGGGGTGTGAATTAATCTCATGGGTCATACTCGAACCATAATTGAAAGTCGCCTAGAGGGAGGGTGAATAGGGCGAAACTGAAAATCTCAAAAATAATCACAACTACAAGCCGGGTTAGCGTTAGAAATATAATAGAGTCCGCGAGAGAGGGCGCAAAACAAATCACAAGCGAATAATGAAGTGAGACACGCGGATTTGTTTTACCGAGGTTTGGTTCTCTCAAACCTACTCCCCGTTGAGGAGGCCACAAAGGCCGGGTCTCTTTCAACCCTTCCCTCTCTCAAACGGTCCCTCGGACCGAGTGAGCTTCTCTTTCTCAAATCACTCGGGAATCAAACTTCCCGCAAGGACCACCACACAATTGGTGTCTCTTGCCTCAATTACAAGTGAGTGTTTGATCACAAGAAAGAATGCCAAAGAAAAAGAAGCGATCCAAGCGCAAGAGCTCAAATGAACACTACAAATCACTCTCACTAGTCACTAGGGCTTTGTGTGGAGTTGGGAGAGGATTTGATCTCTTTTGGTGTGCTTTGCAATAAATGCTAGCTCTTGTATAGTAGTTGGAAGCTGGAAAACTTGGATACAATGAATGGTGGGGTGGTTGGGGTATTTATAGCCCCAACCACCAAACTTGACCGTTGGTGGAGGCTGTCTGTCGATGGCGCACCGGACAGTCCGGTGCACACCGGACAGTCCGGTGCATACCGGACATGTCTGGTGCCCCCGCCACGTCATCAATGCCGTTGGATTCTGACGGTTGGAGCTTCTGACTTCTGGGCCCGCCTGGATGTCCGGTGCACACCGGACATCACCTGTTCATTGTCCGGTGCGCCAGTATGGGCGCGCCTGACTTCTGCGCGCGCAGAGCGCGCATTAAATGCGCCGCAGGTAGCCGTTGGCGCCGAAATAGCCGTTGCTCCGTGGTTACACCGGACAGTCCGGTGCACACCGGACATGTCCGGTGAATTATAGCGGAGCGGCTGCTGCGCGAACCCGAGGCTGGCGAGTTGCTGAGGTCGCGCTCCCTTGGAGCACCGGACACTGTCCGGTGTACACCGGACAGTCTGGTGAATTATAGCGGAGCGCCTTGAGAAATTCCCGAAGGTGGCGAGTTCGAGTTGGAGTCCTCTGGTGCACCGGACACTGTCCGGTGGCGCACCGGACACTGTCCGGTGCCTCCAGACCAGAGGTGCCTTCGGTTGCCTCTTTGCTCCTTTGTTGAATCCAAAACTTGATCTTTTTATTGGCTGAGTGTGAACCTTTTGCACCTGTACAACTTATACACTAGAGCAAACTAGTTAGTCCAATATTTGCGTTGGGCAATTCAACCACCAAAATTATTTAGGGACTAGGTGTAAGCCTAATTCCCTTTCAATCTCCCCCTTTTTGGTGATTGATGCCAACACAAACCAAAGCAAATATAGAAGTGCATAATTGAACTAGTTTGCATAATGTAAGTGCAAAGGTTGCTTGGAATTGAGCCAATATAAATACTTTCATGATGCGCATGGATTGTTTTCTTTGTTTTTGACATATTGGACCATACTTGCACCAAAAGTTTTGTTTTAGCAAACTCTTTTGTAAGTTCTTTTCAAAGTCCTTTTGCAAGATAGTCAAAGGTAAATGAATAAGATTTTGCAAAGCATTTTCAAGTTTTGAAATTTTCTTCCTTTGTTCAAATGCTTTTCCTTTGACTAAACAAAACTCCCCCTCAAATAAAGTCTCCTCTTAGTGTTCAAGAGGGTTTCAGGACATCAATTTTGAGAATACTACTTGCCCCCCTTTTTAGAACACAAAAAGATACCAATTTTGAAATTTTCCGATTGAAAACCATTAATTTTAAAATGGGTGGTGGTGCGGTCCTTTTGCTTTGGGCCAATACTTTCTCCCCCTTTGGCATGAATCGCCAAAAATGGATACTTAGAATGAAATATAGGCCCTTAGAAGTACTTTCTCCTCCTTTGGTCATAAAATAAATGAGTGAAGATTATACCAACGTTGGAGAGTGATGCGGAGCGACGGCGAAGGATGAGTAGTAGAGCGGAGTTGAAGCCTTTGTCTTTGCCGAAGACTCCAATTCCCTTTCAATATACCTATGACTTGGTTTGGAATACACTTGAAAACACATTAGTCATAGCATATAAAAGAGACATGATCAAAGGTATTCTTATGAGCTATGTGTGCAAGTTTAGCAAAAGAAATTCCTAGAATCAAGAATATTAAGCTCATGCCTAAGTCTGGTAAAAGATTGTTCATCAAGTGGCTTGGTAAAGATATCGGCTAATTGATCTTTAGTGTTAATGTATGAAATCTCGATATCCCCCTTTTGTTGGTGATCCCGAAGAAAATGATACCGAATGGCTATGTGTTTAGTGCGGCTATGTTCAACGGGATTATCCGCCATGCGGATTGCACTCTCATTATCACATAGAAGAGGAACTTTAGTTAGTTTGTAACCATAGTCCCGCAGGGTTTGCCTCATCCAAAGTAATTGCGCGCAACAATGGCCTGCGGCAATATACTCGGCTTCGGCGGTAGAAAGAGCGGCCGAATTTTGCTTCTTTGAAGCCCATGACACCAAGGATCTTCCCAAGAACTGGCAAGTCCCCGATGTGCTCTTCCTATTAATCTTACACCCCACCCAATCGGCATCCGAATAACCAATCAAATCAAAAGTGGATCCCCGAGGGTACCAAAGCCCAAACTTAGGAGTATAAGCCAAATATCTCAAGATTCGTTTTACGGCCGTAAGGTGTGATTCCTTAGGGTCGGCTTGGAATCTTGCACACATGCATACGGAAAGCATAATGTCCGGTCGAGATGCACATAAATAAAGCAATGAACCAATCATCGACCGGTATACCTTTTGATCCACGGACTTACCTCCCGTGTCGAGGTCGAGATGCCCATTGGTTCCCATGGGTGTCTTGATGGGCTTGGCATCCTTCATTCCAAACTTGCTTAGAATGTCTTGAGTATACTTCGTTTGGCTAATGAAGGTGCCCTCTTGGAGTTGCTTGACTTGGAATCCTAGAAAATACTTCAACTCCCCCATCATTGACATCTCGAATTTCTTTGTCATGATCCTACTAAATTCTTCACATGTAGATCCGTTAGTAGACCCAAATATGATATCATCAACGTAAATTTGGCATACAAACAAATCATTGTCAAGAGTTTTAGTGAATAAAGTAGGATCGACTTTGCCGACTTTGAAGCCATTAGCAATAAGGAAATCTCTAAGGCATTCATACCATGCTCTTGGGGCTTGCTTGAGCCCATAAAGCGCCTTAGAGAGCCTATAAACATGGTTAGGGTACTCACTGTCTTCAAAGCCGGGAGGTTGCTCAACATAGACCTCCTCCTTGATCGGTCCATTGAGGAAGGCACTCTTTACGTCCATTTGATAAAGCTTGAAGCCATGGTAAGTAGCATAGGCTAATAATATGCGAATTGACTCAAGCCTAGCTACGGGTGCATAGGTTTCACCAAAATCCAAACCTTCGACTTGTGAATACCCCTTGGCCACGAGTCGAGCTTTGTTCTTAGTCACCACACCATGCTCATCTTGCTTGTTGCGGAAGACCCACTTGGTTCCTACAACATTTTGGTTAGGACGTGGAACTAAGTGCCATACCTCGTTCCTTGTGAAATTGTTGAGCTCATCTTGCATTGCCATTACCCAATCCGAATCTTGTAGTGCTTCCTCTACCCTGTGTGGCTCAATAGAGGAAACAAAAGAGTAATGCTCACAAAAATGTGCAACACGAGATCGAGTGGTTACCCCCTTATGAATGTTGCCGAGGATGGTGTCGACGGGGTGATCTCTTTGTATTGCTTGGTGGACTCTTGGGTGTGGCGGCCTTGGTTGTTCATCCTCCTTGTCTTCATCATTTGCATCTCCCCCTTGATCGTTGCCGTCATTTTGAGGGGGCTCATCTTCTTGATCTTCTTGTTCAACATCTTGAGCCTCATCCTCAATTTGAGTTGGTGGAGATGCTTGCATGGAGGAGGATGGTTGATCTTGTGTATGTGGAGGCTCTTTGGATTCCTTAGGACACACATCCCCAATGGACATGTTCCTTAGCGCTATGCATGGAGCCTGTTCTTCACCTATCTCATCAAGATCAACTTGCTCTACTTGAGAGCCGTTAGTCTCATCAAACACAACGTCACAAGAAACTTCAACAAGTCCTGAGGACTTGTTAAAGACTCTATATGCCCTTGTGTTTGAGTCATATCCTAGTAAAAAGCCTTCTACAGTTTTAGGAGCAAATTTAGATTTTCTACCTCTTTTAACAAGTATAAAACATTTGCTACCAAAAACTCTAAAATATGAAATATTTGGCTTTTTACCGGTTAGGAGTTCATAGGATGTCTTCTTGAGGATTCGGTGAAGATATAACCGGTTGATGGCGTAGCAAGCGGTGTTGACCGCTTCGGCCCAAAACTGATCCGGTGTCTTGTACTCATCAAGCATGGTTCTTGCCATGTCCAATAGAGTTCGATTCTTCCTCTCCACTACACCATTTTGTTGTGGAGTGTAGGGAGAAGAGAACTCATGCTTGATGCCCTCCTCCTCAAGGAAGCCTTCAATTTGAGAGTTCTTGAACTCCGTCCCATTGTCGCTTCTAATTTTCTTGATCCTTAAGCCGAACTCATTTTGAGCCCATCTCAAGAATCCCTTTAAGGTCTCTTGGGTATGAGATTTGTCCTGCAAAAAGAACACCCAAGTGAAGCGAGAATAATCATCCACAATAACTAGACAGTACTTACTCCCGCCGATGCTTATGTAAGCAATCGGGCCGAATAAATCCATGTGTAGGAGCTCCAGTGGTCTGTCACTCGTCATGATGTTCTTGTGTGGATGATGGGTGCCAACTTGCTTCCCGGCTTGGCATGCGCTACAAATCCTGTCTTTCTCAAAATGAACATTGGTTAGTCCTAAAATGTGTTCTCCCTTTAGAAGCTTGTGAAGATTCTTCATTCCAACATGGGCTAGTCGGCGGTGCCAGAGCCAACCTAAGTTAGTCTTAGCAACCAAGCAAGTGTCGAGTTCAGCTCTATCAAAATCTACCAAGTATAGCTGACCCTCTAACACTCCCTTAAATGCTATTGAGTCATCACTTCTTCTAAAGACAGTAACACCTTCATCAGTAAATAGACAGTTGTAGCCCATTTGACATAATTGGGATACAGAAAGCAAATTGTAATCTAAAGAATCTACAAGAAAAACATTGGAAATAGTATGGTCAGGTGATATAGCAATTTTACCCAATCCTTTGACCAAACCTTGATTTCCATCCCCGAATGTGATAGCTCGTTGGGGATCTTGGTTTTTCTCATATGAGGAGAACATCTTTTTCTCCCCTGTCATGTGGTTTGTGCACCCGCTGTCGAGTATCCAACTTGAGCCCCCGGATGCATAAACCTACAAAACAATTTTAGTTCTTGACTTTAGGTACCCAAACGGTTTTGGGTCCTTTGGCATTAGAAACAAGAACTTTGGGTACCCAAACACAAGTCTTGGAGCCCTTGTGTTTGCCCCCAACAATCTTGGCAACTACCTTGCCGGATTTGTTAGTTAGAACATATGATGCATCAAAAGTTTTAAATGAAATGCTATGATCATTTGATGCATTAGGAGTTTTCTTTCTAGGCAACTTGGCACGGGTTGGTTGCCTAGAGCTAGATGTCTCACCCTTATACATAAAAGCATGGTTAGGGCCAGAGTGAGACTTCCTAGAATGAGTTCTCCTAATTTTGCTCTCAGGATAGCCGGCAGGGTACAAAATGTAACCCTCGTTATCCTGAGGCATGGGAGCCTTGCCCTTAACAAAGTTAGATAAATTCTTTGGAGGGGCATTAAGTTTGACATTGTCTCCCCTTTGGAAGCCAATGCCATCCTTGATGCCAGGGCGTCTCCCATTATAGAGCATACTTCTAGCAAATTTAAACTTTTCATTTTCTAAGTTATGCTCGGCAATTTTAGCGTCTAATAATGCTATATGATCATTTTGTTGTTTAATTAAAGCCATGTGATCATGAATAGCATTGATATCAACATCTCTACATCTAGTGCAAATAGAAGTGTGCTCAACGGTAGATGTAGAGGGTTTGCAAGATTTTAATTCTACAACCTTAGCATGCAACATATCATTCTTAGTTCTAAGGTCGGAAATTGTAACATTGCAAACATCTAATTCTTTAGCCTTAGCAATTAATTTCTCATTCTCATTTCTAAGGCTAGTAATAGAAACATTCAACTCATCAATCCTAGCAAGCAAATCAACATTATCATTTCTAGGATATGAAGTTGAATCAATACAAACATGAGAATCAACCTTAGCAATTAAATTAGCATTTTCATTTCTAAGGTTGGCAATAGTGTCATGGCAAGTGCTTAGCTCACTAGATAGTTTTTGATTTTTTTCTACTTCTAGAGCATAAGCATTTTTAACCTTAACATGTTTCTTGTTTTCTTTAATTAGAAAATCCTCTTGGGAATCCAGAAGGTCATCCTTTTCATGAATAGCACTAATCAATTCATTTAATTTTTCCTTTTGTTCCATGTTAAGATTTGCAAAAAGGGTAAGCAAGTTATCCTCCTCATCACTAGCATTATCATCACTAGAGGATTCATATTTTGTGGAGGATTTAGATTTAACCTTCTTCCTTTTGCCGTCTTTTGCCATGAGGCACTTGTGGCCGACGTTGGGGAAGAGAAGTCCCTTGGTGACGGCGATGTTGGCGGCGTCCTCGTTGTCGGAGGAGGAGTCGGTGGAGCTCTCGTCGGAGTTCCACTCGCGGCACACGTGGGCATCGCCGCCCTTCTTCTTGTGGTACCTCTTCTTTTCTCTCCTCTTGCCCTTCTTGTCGTTATCCCTGTCACTGTCACTCGATAATGGATACTTAGCAATAAAGTGACCGGGCTTACCACACTTGTAGCAAACCTTCTTGGAACGGGATTTGTAATCCTTCCCCTTCCGTTGCTTGAGAATTTGCCGAAAGCTTTTGATGATTAAGGCCATCTCCTCATTGTCGAGCTTGGAGGCGTCAATTGGTTGTCTACTTGGTGTAGACTCCTCCTTCTTCTCCTCCGTTGCCTTGAAGGCCACCGGTTGCGCCTCGGATGTGGAAGGTTCGTCAAGCTCGTTGATCTTCTTTGAGCCTTTAATCATGCATTCAAAGCTCACAAAATTCCCGATAACTTCCTCGGGGGTCATTAGTGGATATCTAGGATTACCACGAATTAATTGAACTTGAGTGGGGTTAAGGAAAATAAGAGCTCTTAAAATAACCTTAACCACCTCGTGGTCATCCCACTTTTTGCTCCCGAGGTTGCGCACTTGGTTCACCAAGGTCTTGAGCCGATTGTACATATCTTGTGGCTCCTCCCCTTGGCGAAGACGGAAGCGACCGAGCTCCCCCTCGATCGTTTCCCGCTTGGTGATCTTGGTGAGTTCATCACCCTCGTGCGCGGTCTTGAGTAGGTCCCAAATCTCCTTTGCATTCTTCAACCCTTGCACTTTGTTGTATTCCTCCTTGCTTAGAGAGGCGAGGAGTATGGTTGTAGCTTGGGAGTTGAAGTGCTCGATTTGGGCCACTTCGTCCGTATCATAATCCTCATCCCCTATGGATGGTACCTGTGCTCCAAACTCAACAACATTCCATATACTTTTGTGGAGTGAGGTTAGATGAAATTTCATTAAATCACTCCACCTAGCATAATCTTCGCCATCAAAAGTTGGCGGTTTGCCTAATGGAACGGAAAGTAATGGAGTATGTCTAGATGTACGGGGATAGTGTAAGGGGATCTTACTAAACTTCTTGCGCTCTTGGCGCTTAGAAGTTACGGACGGCGCATCGGAGTCGGAGGTCGATGTTGATGAAGTGTCGGTCTCGTAGTAGACCACCTTCCTCATCTTCTTATGCTTGTCGCCTTTCCGATGCGACTTGTGAGAAGAAGATTTTTCCTTCTTCTCTTTGTGGTGAGAAGAGGAAGATCTTTTCTCCTCCCGTTTGGAGGAGCCCTTCTTCTTCTCCCTCCTCTTGGTGCGGGACTCTTCCGATGAAGTGCTCCCTTGGCTTGTAGTGGGCTTGTCGCCGGTCTCCATCTCCCTCTTGGTGTGATCTCCCGACATCACTTCGAGCGGTTAGGCTCTAATGAAGCACCGGGCTCCGATACCAATTGAAAGTCGCCTAGAGGGGGGGTGAATAGGGCGAAACTGAAAATCTCAAAAATAATCACAACTACAAGCCGGGTTAGCGTTAGAAATATAATAGAGTCCGCGAGAGAGGGCGCAAAACAAATCACAAGCGAATAATGAAGTGAGACACGCGGATTTGTTTTACCGAGGTTCGGTTCTCTCAAACCTACTCCCCGTCGAGGAGGCCACAAAGGCCGGGTCTCTTTCAACCCTTCCCTCTCTCAAACGGTCCCTCGGACCGAGTGAGCTTCTCTTTCTCAAATCACTCGGGAATCAAACTTCCCGCAAGGACCACCACACAATTGGTGTCTCTTGCCTCAATTACAAGTGAGTGTTTGATCACAAGAAAGAATGCCAAAGAAAAAGAAGCGATCCAAGCGCAAGAGCTCAAATGAACACTACAAATCACTCTCACTAGTCACTAGGGCTTTGTGTGGAGTTGGGAGAGGATTTGATCTCTTTTGGTGTGCTTTGCAATAAATGCTAGCTCTTGTATAGTAGTTGGAAGCTGGAAAACTTGGATACAATGAATGGTGGGGTGGTTGGGGTATTTATAGCCCCAACCACCAAACTTGACCGTTGGTGGAGGCTGTCTGTCGATGGCGCACCGGACAGCCCGGTGCACACCGGACATGTCCGGTGCCCCTGCCACGTCATCAATGCCGTTGGATTCTGACGGTTGGAGCTTCTGACTTCTGGGCCCGCCTGGATGTCCGGTGCACATCGGACATCACCTGTTCATTGTCCGGTGCGCCAGTATGGGCGCGCCTGACTTCTGCGCGCGCAGAGCGCGCATTAAATGCGCCGCAGGTAGCCGTTGGCGCCGAAATAGCCGTTGCTCCGTGGTTACACCGGACAGTCCGGTGCACACCGGACATGTCCGGTGAATTATAGCGGAGCGGCTGCTGCGCGAACCCGAGGCTGGCGAGTTGCTGAGGCCGCGCTCCCTTGGAGCACCGGACACTGTCCGGTGTACACCGGACAGTCCGGTGAATTATAGCGGAGCGCCTTGAGAAATTCCCGAAGGTGGCGAGTTCGAGTTGGAGTCCTCTGGTGCACCGGACACTGTCCGGTGGCGCACCGGACACTGTCCGGTGTACACCGGACAGTCCGGTGCCTCCAGACCAGAGGTGCCTTCGGTTGCCTCTTTGCTCCTTTGTTGAATCCAAAACTTGATCTTTTTATTGGCTGAGTGTGAACCTTTTGCACCTGTACAACTTATACACTAGAGCAAACTAGTTAGTCCAATATTTGCGTTGGGCAATTCAACCACCAAAATTATTTAGGGACTAGGTGTAAGCCTAATTCCCTTTCAATAATCATCATCAATATATGATAGAGCATCAATATAATACAATCAAGTAAAATATCATCATATAGTTCAATTATGAAAGAATTCAATAATTCTGAATATTAGAGTGTAGGCGATAGAAGTAAAAGGTCAAAACGGTAGCAACCACTGCTACATTCACTTGCCTTCATCGAAGAAGAAAAATGTACTGGGCATGATCTGGAGTGTAGCCACCTGCTAGCGCGCATAAAACTTAGTACAAATATTTCACAAATATTTGCCAACAATCAACAATTCGCTCCTACACTGGAAACCAAGACCTGGTGGAAAGACTCTCACCCTGAACCACATGCTATACAGCAGCAGTGCTGCTTGTTAATTTTGTATCTTTAAAATTATAACAGTGGTGATATCAAACAAATACTCTAGGAGTATATACACAAAATACTCTACAACTTCGCTATTCATTGGATAAATAAATTCAGCCATCTATAAGTTCTAAAACATCTGACAAGATAACTGACTGAATCTGTTTCAGACAGCAGCAGAGTTAATTTCAAAATTCGTTATCTCCCAAACTGCTCAACCAAAAATTATGAAATTCTGCTAACAGTAAGATCTTTTATCCCTATACAAAAGTCTCCATAGTTGGAAGAGCCAATTCGGCCATTTACTAGATGAAACCTACCAGTGAACAGACCCACTTATTTTTGTTAGGCAAACAGGAACAGCCACAGTAAAACAAACATAACTGGAGCTTCAAAATTCATATGAATGCACTCTTTAACAATCTGGAAAGATTATGAAATTATCTACAACTTCTTTTACCAACCTAAAGTTTAATTCTATTGATAAAATTTCCTAAATCTTAAGAGAACAGATTCTACATAGAATTGTGAGACTGAAAAACTGCTATAATCAAACTGTAATAACTTTCTGATCTGATGTCCGATTGGGGTGTTCTTCGCGGCCACGGAAAGATTTACAAATTATCTACAACTCATAGATAGACTTTTTATTTTTTTGAGGCCACTAAGAGCACGGAAAACTGGTAGGAACAAAAATAGTTGAATCTGTCATTCTGCAGAAACTAATTTCGAGATCAAAAACTAACCCCCCATCTAATCCAACCTCTAATCCTTCAATCCCCATGATTCATAACCTCCAAAAACACATAATTACAGGGAGGAACATGGATCTTATCCTTACCTAGGGTTTCCCCAAGAAAAACTGCAAGAAGAGATGGGGTAGAACATCTCCTTGATCCTCTCTTCCTCTTCAATTCAACGTGCTCCTCCTCTTCTCGATCCTTGTAGTGTGGGGGGAGATCTAGAGGGGGGAGGAAGTCGTGGAGAGGGTAGAGGGCGGCTGCAAATGGGGAGGAGAGGAAGAGGGAGGGGGCGGCTGCAACAATTAGGGAGAGGGAGAGGGGGTCAGCTAGGGTTGGGGAGGAGAGGGGGGCTCTCATCCATCAGATTGAGATCAATGGCCCGAACTCGCTCTCCCATCTGAGCTCCCGACCCCAGCGGAAAAAATGCCAAAAGATCTACTGTTTCCCTGAGGAATGCCTCCTGAAACTCCAAACCCCAATGCCACAGAACATGAAAGAAAAGAGAAATGTAAATTTAACTACTTTTCTGAAAATTGGGGTATCACAATTCAATCCACTCCAAGCCCCAAAATCAACTCAATTGCTTAGAGACTTGAGAGAGGATCATTTGTGTTCTTTTATTGCTCTTGTTGCTTGGATTGCTTTCTCCTTCCCATTCTATTTCTTCTAAGTGCTTTGTAAAGCTAGCAAGAGACACATAAGTGTGTGGTGATCCTTGCGGGGTCTTAGTGACCCAAGTGATTAAGGAGAAGCACTCGACCGGTCTGTGTGATCGATTGAGAGAGGGAAAGGGTTGGAATAGACCCGACCTTTGTGGCCTCCTCAACGGGGACTAGGTTCTTTGGAACCGAACCTCGGTAAACAAATCACCGTGTTCATTTGTGTTGATCTCCACTTGATTTGTTTCCCTTTCTTTTCTCTCTCTAAAAGTTCCCTTGCTCATATTGATTTGAGTTGGCTCCCAAAGTTATCCGCATTGATTGAGCAACTCCTAACAAGGAGGACTATCTTTCGCACTCCAAATTATTTCTAACACTAACCCCAAGCATAGTGCGTGTTTAAAGTTTGTAAATTTTAGGTTTCGTCTATTCACCCCCCCTCCAGGTGAATTTCAGTGAACCTATAGGGTCGCACACTTAAGGGAAAGGAAGCCTAACTCAGATTAGATCCTAAGTTAGACGTGGTTTTAGGGTTACTAATGGGCCTCAGAGTTAGAAGCCCACCAGAACGCCTATATAATTGAAAGGGAAATAGGGTTAACCTTTTCCTACAATTAATTTTGGTGGTTGAATGTCCAACACAAATATATGGACTAACTAGTTTGCTCTAGAACTCATGTATTAGAGGTGCATAAGGTTTAACACAAACCAATAAATATTCAAGTTAGGGACCCAATTCAAAAGGAGCAAAAAGGACTTGAGTGTGCTGTGGTCTGGCGCACCGGACTGTCCGATGTGCCACCGGACAGTGTCTGGTGCACCATGTCTGTACGAAGATGAACCAGCCACTCTCGGGAAAATTGAGCCACGCTCCGCTATAATTCACCGGACTGTCCGGTGTGCCACTAGACTGTCCAATGAGCCAGCGAGCAACGACTATCCAGCGCGCAACGGTCGACTCTGACAGCGTGAACAGTGCAGCACAGTGAAATGCAGAAGTCAGAGCAGAAAGTCAGAGGGGCACCGGACTGTCCGGTGCCGCAAGAAGACAAAGCTCCAATGGTCGACCGAGCTCCGAACCCTAACGGTTGGGTGACGTGACGGCTCACCGGACAGTGAACAGGACATGTCCGGTGGCGCACCTGACTGTCCGGTGCGCCCATCGACAGCAGCCTCCCCAACGGCTACCTTGGTGGTTGAGGGCTATAAATACCCCCAACCACCGCAACTCCAAGCATCCAAGTTTCACTACAACACTTGTGACCTTCTGTGACGTTCTCTTTATGTCACCAAACCTTGAATTTATGTCATTTTGTGAAATTTATGACATCTCCATGACGATAATTACTTCATCACCTATCATGCGTGGCATTGCATGATCTGTGACGTTTCATGTTTATTTGTCATAAATTTAGTGACATATTATACGTCGTCATAGTTTTGTGACATGCTATTTACGTCACTAACAATCTCCCAAAAAACGCCACATCATGCCTCCACGTAGGATAGAAAACGTCATAAAATTAAACATGCGCATGACATGGCAGGATTGGGATCTTACGTGGCATATTTACTTATGACAATTTTGTTTGTCACAAAGTATTTAGCCCTCAAGTCAATTTCTTTCACCATAATTTTTTTGCCTTTTTTAATCTGGTACTGCAGCCCAGAAATCGTATAGCCGATTTGTTATACCATTTTTTTTGCTTTTTTATTTTTAAACCTGCAGTCAAGAGCACAGAACACAGCGCAGAAACATAGCTGCTAGAAGAGCCGGGTTGCAGTAGAACCCAAACATTTTGTTTCACAATGTACCATAAGCAAAATCCATTGTAATTAAACACCAATAAACAATCAACACATAGACTTAGCAACATATTATCATAGATATCATTTATCAACAACCAAATCCTTCAAATTTTTCAAAATTGTCACCATGTTTCATCACACCAGCATCTAGTAGTGTGCTAAGGACAGTACCAAAAGGACATATCAAAATTAAAACTATCATCATGTTTTGTCACCAGCATCAAGTAGAGTGCAAAGCAAAGTACAAATAGGACAGCAAAATCAGGGCACAATCGACCAACTACTTATTGAGGCTAAAGAGACGACGAAGGAGAGCATTGGTCTCATCTGCTCCTTTTTGCAGATCATTAATCTTTTCTAACTCCTTAGCCCTTGCTTCTTCTGATTCTTCTACCTTCTTCCTTAGGGCATCTAACTGAGCTCTAACTTCTAATGAGTTTTGCTTCTCTGATTCAAGTTCAGCCTCAAGTTCAGCCACACGTGTAGGATCACCACCATTGCAGCTTTTCTTTGTGGCGGCTACAAGACCAATATTATAAAGAAATTTTGATGAAGACAACACTTGAGAAACTGCTTCTGTAGGGGTCTTAGATTCTTTCCCTTCTACTCTAGGCTCAGCCACAAGTGCTTCCATTGTGTCCTGTGAATGGGAAAGTTTAAAAATAAGACAAGTGGTATGGATAAAATGAAACCAAAACAAGCATTCAATAAGCTAGTCACATTTATGTTCGGTTTCTACAATACTAGCTCCTTCATAGTATTCACTTGGATAAGAACATGTTACATTGGGGAAAATTCCTCAACAACAACACAGTCAGCGCAAGGTGCACAAGTGAACTATAATGACAAAAATAAGCTAAACACTCAATAAAATGGATAGTTCTGCATGTATACTACTAAACTGAATAGGTCTGGTTGTTTATTACTTAACGAAGAATAACATCATACATTGCACATCTACTCTGATTTATGAATAGGCCAAAGTTGCTTTCAATGCCAAACGATTATTCAGTTTGAAATCAATAAATAAAATTGCAGTTAAAATGAAGCATAACTTACAATTGCTTCCTTTACAGGCTCAGCAAAACCAGTCTTCCTACTACAATGGCACTCTTTAAAAAGATCAATTGCACTTGGTGGTGCCTCTCCATATTTGGCTTGCTTCTAAAATACATGCAAACAATTTCTAAATGTAAGCTCACACATAAAGGATAGGTGAGGAACAATTGAACACATATTGTATATGTATATTACCACGACATGCATATGTGCAATGTAACTCCGAGATCCTGTCTTTTGCTGGAACCGAACTTTTCCACGGATCACTTTGTTGTTCACACATTTGTCCTATAAAACCATTATATTGTAAAACTAGAAACATAGATTAAAGTATGTTCCAGCTTGTTCCTTTGAAGAAGGTATGTTTTGTTGGAATACTAGGTATGTTACTGTGTGTTCCTTTCAACAGCACAACAAGGTATGTTCCTGCATATTCCTTTCAACAAAAAATGTAGCTCAAGAAACAATGGCACCACACACGTTTCTAACCTCATATGCCCTGGAATTTTAAGTCTACACCAGAGCAGTCCAAACTTGCTTTCTTTTCAGCTTCGCATATGGAGGTTAAGCTAAGAAGTGAGTCATGAAAATGACCCAAACAGTTGTAAAGGATACACCCTTGTGTTCACAGAGCAACTAAAAAAGCGTTTATATTATTTATTTTGTGTGTGTTTCAGACCAGTTATCTCTTTTTAACTTAAAGACACATAACACTCCTACATGCTTGAGAAAACCAGTATTTTTTTGAGAAAACAATAGTATCCAACAATTTATCCTCTAAAGTTTGTATTATAATCAAAATCAAAATCTTTTGATTTAAGTACAAACCACAAGTGGAAATAGCTCAAAGCATAAGATAGTTTATGTCTAATTTCATGTTGACAATAGTAGAAAACACAAATTGCAACTAGTAATTCTATACCTTGTGCTTTGGGGTAGACCACATATTGACTAGTTGCATCCATTGCTCATCTGTCATAGTACTCAACGGTGATGTTATTCTCACTTTGTCAGCTGCCACACCATTAAAGTAAGCCTTCTTGAGCTTATATCTCATTTGTCGCTGATTACACCTCATCAAATCAGCACATGCATATTTGACATCTTTGTTTTTGGTGTCTATGGCAAATTGACCCTAGTAAAAAACATGCATATTAGAATAGAGAGATTCATAGTGTCTAATGAAATTGGATAGAACAATTTCTAAGGTAAGGTGTCATTTGGAATAGAGAAACATATGCAATTCTTTCTGCCATAGTTCTTTTAGCTATTTATGAGACAAAGTGCACCTACTAACTATATACTAATAAATTGGCAATATAGGACATAGGCCCTACCACCCTATTCATTTGATGTTTAGGAAGAAAGACTATTTACTTACACCAATTCTACCGATGAAGTCTTCCAAATAGGATTTGTCATTCTTGTATTCCTTCCAGTGTGTTAGGATTGGCATATGTTGCCTAATTACAATTCCTCCTTCTGATGCAAGCATTGCAGCTTGCATAGGAACCTCAGGACGTCTATTCCCTTCAGTGATGACCAGTGGGATCTTAGTGTTTAAGCCTCGACTTATCCTTTCCAATTGTCTGCCCATACTTTTTCCCCTTATCCATTTATCTGTCATGACATCTATTTGACCTGAAAATAATGAACATTTTCACAAAATTAATGTAGATTATAATCAGTTTAATGCAAATTTCTAGAACATATTTGTTTTAGAATAGATCACTGTTTGCTTGCCTTCATCACACATCTGAATCTCGTCATCATGGTGTGCAGGAAAATTGGCAGAAATCAATGTGTGCTCATCTGTATTTGCAGTCGAACCATGTATATCTTTCTCAACTAAGGATAGTTCCTTTGTCTTCTGCCTAGTTACTCTACCAACTTGGTCTTCTACATTAGGTGCTACCACTCTCTTGGATCCTTTTGTTCCTCCAAAACCAGTAGACATGTTGATGTTCCTTCTTTCAATGTAGAAAGGTTCATCCTGCATGGCCTCGTAGGCATAATAAAAGAATTAAACCCAAATTTATCTTATTGCACATTGAGCACAAATCAGTAATAACACCAAAGGGGTACAATAAGAAATCTAAGTACCTGATCAGCCACATGATGATCATTGCCCTCACTATGATCAGGTTCATACAATGGATCAAAGTCTTCACGAGCGATAGAGTTCTTCCTTGTACTACTTGATCGAATAAGTGATGTTAATCCAGTTACCAAGGCTACTCAACATTTTGTTGTTCCTCATCACATTTAAAGCCCTCTCCTTTTCATACTCAGTAATTGGCACCTCTGAACATACATTAAATAGACAAAATATGAGTGTTGCATCAAGTGAACTAATTGATGCAAGTTCTGTTAACTAATTGAAGCAAGTGAATAGGACACGACTACTAAACTGTTTGGAGCAAGTAAACTAATTGGAATTCTGTTGAACTAGATAAATATCAGAATTGTGCTAACAACACGACGGTTAGTGGAACATAGTAGTAAACAGCTGTAAAGTAATTATTGGTGCTCAGTTCAGAATAAGTGATGTTAACGATTCACCAATTCGTCTGTTATTTTCTTGTAAATAAAAAGAAGTAACTAGTGGCCATGCATATATGTTGCCTTCGCTAGAAAAAGAGGAGATAAGAGCAACTCCAATAGCACCTAATATCCAAGTCTCAAACCATATTATAGGGGAAAAAAAGAAAAGCAGGTCTCCAATAGCTCCGTACATCGTCTCCCAATCACGCCGCCTGCGCAAACCAAGCGCCCTCCTACGCATATCTCCGCCGACGCTAGACGCTCCCAATCCCCACGATTTCATTTTCCCGCGCCATTGTCCTTCCCTTCGTGACTTCACCTGGTTGCGCGCGAGCCGTGGCAGGAAGCGGCGCTTCTCCGACGGAGGAACTACGGGAAATCGATTTGCGCCGGCTCAGAGGATGTAGAGGTACGACAAACTAATTGCAACTTATCCAAGCGGTTCGCTTATATCAGGCTGTAAATAGTTGTAGGTGAAGATTTGTGCAAGTCTAATTCTGAAATTTTATTAATTGTTTACGCCGATTTGTTTGTTGCTTGTATATGGGCGTATTCCTAATTTATGCACTTCTTAGATAGGATAAAAAACTCTCAGGTCATCACCACATTCACTTGTCAGAACAAATATGCATAGAGGACCATCACTCCCTTCCTTTCAGTACTCTAGATTCTTCATGTTTTCTGAACTCTGTTATTTGTGATGCCTAGCAGTAAAAAGTGCACTCCATGATGAAATATACTTGTAGCTATTCATGTAAACGTATGACAAAATGAAATGGATGGACTAAATTATAAAGGAATTGATTATAGTTCAAGAATACACACTGGACAGCATATGTGTTTATTTAGAGTGGATTTCTTGAAGTTGTTATTCTGTTACATATAATCAATTCACTTGATATTTACATTTTTTTACTTGGAACACAACATTGTGAACCAGACTGTATGTGTGCCTGATACTCCTGCGTTTTGCCTGTGCTGTTAATCTATTATGTGAACTGCATTTATAATGAAGAGCATGTACCATTATCTTCTATGTGTGTCACAAATAGTAAAGCTAGCAGTTGAAGCTAGCAATTTGTTCTTGTATGTTCTGAATTCTAAATGGTAAATAATTAAGCTACCAATTTGTACCTATATGTTCTGAACCCAGACCTTTTTTACCTGTGTTCAAGCGAGAAGTTCAACAACACATTCCGAATAATACATGTGTTCAAGCGAGCAGTATGTACGTTTTGAATAATAAACCTAGAACATTTGTGGGAGTGGACGACGGGTAACAAACTGGTGGAGATTTGTGAACCGATCAAACAGGTTTTACGTAAACTATATGGAGCTGTTGGAGTACTACCTTTTTTATTGGCCTAAATACTTTTAAGGAGATCCCAATGTCTGTGTTTTGGGAGCTAATTTTTTGGTATTTGTTGGAGATGCTCTAACGTACTGTCCTACACTCCTACTATCAAAATCATATAGAAAATCATAACTTATGACATAATCTCTTTAGATAATCACTATATGCCATTAGCGACAACAATATCTGTAAAAAATAAGCATATAACTAAATTATGCATCCCATGACAATGAACAGGACCTGTCCGGTGGTGCACCGGACTGTCCGGTGTGCCCATCGACAGCAGCCTCCCCAACGGCTACCTTGGTGGTTGAGGGCTATAAATACCCCCCAACCACCACAACTCCAAGCATCCAAGTTTTCTGAAGTTCTCATTCAATACAAGAGCTAGTGCATTCACTCCAAGACACATTTCCAAAGATCAAATCCTCTCTAAGTCTAGAATTCATTCCAACCACCTAGTGACTTGAGAGAGTGTGTGTTCGTGTTCATTTGCGCTCTTGTTGCTTGGATTGCCTTTCTTCTTTCTCTTTCTTATTCTCAAGTGACTTGTAATCAAAGCAAGAGACACCTAAGTGTGTGGTGGTCCTTGCGGGGTCTAAGTGACCCGTTTGATTAAGGAGAAGGCTCACTCGGTCTAAGTGATCGTTTGAGAGAGGGAAAGGGTTGAAAGAGACCTGGTCTTTGTGACCACCTCAACGGGGACTAGGTTCTTTGGAACCGAACCTCGGTAAAACAAATCACCATGTTCATTCGCTTGTTTTCTCACTTGATTTGTTTTCCCTCTCTCTCCTGGACTTGAATTTAATTCTAACGCTAACCCCGACTTGTAGTGTGTGCTTAAGTTTATAAATTTCAGGTTTCGCCTATCCCCCCTAGGCAACTTTCAATTGGTATCAGAGCCCGGTGCTTCATTAGAGTCTAACAACTCGAAGTGATGTCAGGAGATCATGCCAAGAGGGAGATCGTGACCGGCGACAAACCCGCAAGCTCGGGGAGGACTCTCTCAAGGGAGTCCGGCAACAAGCACAAGGAGGAATCCTCTTCCTCCATAAAGTCCCATCGAAGAGGCGACAAGAAAAATAAGATCAAGAAAGTGGTCTACTACGAGACGGACTCATCGTCGCCCTCCACATCAAGCTCCGACTCATTCGTCGCTTCTAAGCGCCATGAGCGCAAGAAGTATAGTAAGATGCCCCTACGCCATCCCCGCATTTCAAAGCGCGCTCCATTATTTTCCGTTCCCTTAGGCAAACCACCATATTTTGATGGTGAAGATTATTATATGTGGAGTAATAAAATGATGCTCCATCTAACATCACTCAACGAAAGTATTTGGGATATTGTTGAGTATGGAGCGCAGGTATCTAAGGTGGGGGACAAAAACTATGACTCGGATGAGGTCACCCAAATTAGGTACTTTAACTCCCAAGCCACAACTATACTCCTCGCCTCCTTGTGTCAAGAGGAGTATAATAAGGTGCAAGGGTTAAAGAGTGCCAAAGAAATTTGGGACATCCTCAAAACGGCGCACGAAGGGGACGAGGTGACCAAGATCACCAAGCGCGAAACGATCGAGGGAGAACTCGGTCGATTCGTCCTCAAGAAAGGGGAAGAGTCGCAAGCTATGTACAACCGGCTCAAGACGATGGTCAATCAAGTGTGCAACCTCGGGAGCACAAAATGGGATGACCATGAAATGGTCAAGGTTATTCTAAGATCTCTTGTTTTTTGTAATCCTACTCAAGTGCAACTAATCCGTGGAGATCCTAGATACAAGCTAATGTCTCCCAAGAAGGTGATTGGCAAGTTTGTGAGCTTTGAACTTATGATCAAAGACTCCAAACATATTGTCAACTTGGAGCAAGGTGCCACCTCAACACCCGAGGTGCAACCCGTCGCATTCAAGGCGACGGAAGAAGAAAAGAGGGAGTCTACACCAAGTAGGCTTCCAATCGACGCCTCCAAGCTCGATAACGAGGAGATGGCGCTCACCATCAAGAGCTTCCACCAAATCCTCAAGCAAAGGAGGGGGAAGGACTTCAAACCCCGCTCCAAAAGGATGTGCTACAAGTGTGGTAAGTCCGGTCATTTTATTGCTAAATGTCCAATTTCAAGTGATAGTGACAGGGGCGACGATAAGAAGGGAAGAAGAAGGAGAAGAAGAGGTATTACAAGAAGAAGGGCGGTGATGCCCACGTATGTCGTGAATGGGACTCCGACGAGAGCTCCACCGACTCTTCCTCTAACGAGGACGCCGCCAACATTGTCGTCAACAAAGGCCTCCTCTTCCCCAACGTCGGCCACAAATGTTTCATGGCTAAGGACGGCAAGAAAAAGAAGGTACAATCTAGAGCCACCCCCAAGTATACTACATCTAGTGATGAGGGTAGTTCTAGTGATAGTGAAGATGATTTAATGTCTCTTTTTGCCAACCTTAACATGGAACAAAAGAAAAAATTAAATGAACTAATTGAGACCATTAATGAGAGGAATGATCTTTTGGAAAGCCAAGAGGACTTCCTTATTAAAGAAAACAAAAACATGTTAAATTGAAAAATGCTTATGCTCAGGAAGTAGAAAAATGTGAAAACTTCACTAAGGAGCTTAGCATTTGTCATGATTCTATTTCTAGCCTTAGACATGAAAATGCTAGCCTAGTTTCTAAGGTTAAAGATTTAAATGTTTGCAATGATTCTATTTCCTGTCTTAGAGATGAGACTGTTAAATTAAATGCTAAGATAGAAGAATTAAATGCATGCAAACCCTCCACATCTACCGTTGATCATGTTTCTATTTGTACTAGATGTAGAGATATTAATGTTGAAGCTATTGATGATCACATTGCCATGATAAAACAACAAAATGATCACATAGCTAAATTAACTGCTAAAATAAATGAGCATTAACTTGAAAATGAAAAGTTTAAATTTGCTAGAAGCATGCTCTATAATGGGAGACGCCGTGGCATTAAGGATGACATTGGTTTCCAACACGGGAGCAATGTCAAGCTTAATGCCCCTAAAATATTGTCTAACTTTGTTAAGGGCAAGGCTCCCATGGTTCAGGATAATGAAGGATACATTTTATATCCTGCTAATTATCCTGAGCACAAAATTAGGAAGATTCATGCTAGAAAATCTCATTCTGTTTCTCACCATGCTTTTATGTATAAGAATGAGGCATCTAGCTCTAGGCATACAACTCATGTTAAAATGCCTAAAAAGAAAATTCCTACTTCATCAAATGATCATAATGTTTCTTTTAAGACTTTTGATGTTTCATATGTGCTTACTAACAAATCAGGCAAAGTAGTTGCCAAATATGTTGGCGGCAAACACAAAAGTCCTAAGACTTGTGTTTGGGTACACAAGGTGCTTGTTTCTAACATCAAAGGACCCAAGACTGTTTGGGTACCTAAGAACGAGGCCTAAACTGTTTTGCAGGTTTATGCATCCGGGGGCTCAAGTTGGATAATTGATAGCGGATGCACAAACCACATGACAGGGGAGAAGACAATGTTCTCCTCCTACGAGAAAAATGAAGATCCCCAAAGAGCTATCACAGTCGGGGATGGAAATCAAGGTTTGGTCAAAGGATTGGGTAAAATTGCTATATCTCTTGACCATTCTGTTTCCAATGTTTTTCATGTAGATTCTTTAGATTACAAATTGCTTTCTGTTTCTCAATTATGCAAAATGGGCTACAACTGTCTATTTACAGATGTAGGTGTTACTGTCTTTAGGAGTGGTGATTCAGTAGCATTTAATGGAGTGTTAGAGGGTCAGCTATATTTGGTTAATTTTAATGATAACCAAGCTGAACTTGACACTTGCTTAATTGCTAAGACTAATATGAGTTGGCTCTGGCATCACCGACTAGCCCATGTTGGGATGAAGAATCTTCACAAACTTCTAAAGAGAGAGCACATTTTAGGACTAACAAATGTTCATTTTGAGAAAGAAAGAATTTGTAGCACATGCCAAGCAGGAAAGCAAGTTGGCACTCATCATCCACACAAGAACATAATGACAACGGACAGGCCACTGGAGCTACTCCACATGGATCTATTCGGCTCGATAGCTTACATAAGCATCGGCGGGAGTAAGTACTGTCTAGTAATTATGGATGATTATTCTCGCTTCACTTGGGTATTCTTTTTGCAGGAAAAATCTCAGACCCAGGATACACTCAAAGGATTCTTGAGACAGGCTCAAAATGAGTTTGGATTGAGAATCAAAAAGATAAGAAGCGACAACGGGACGGAGTTCAAGAATTCATAAATAGAAGGATTTCTTGAGGATGAGGGCATCAAGCATGAGTTCTCTTCTCCCTACACACCTCAACAAAATGGTGTAGTGGAGAGGAAGAATAGAACTCTACTGGACATGGCGAGGACCATACTTGATGAGTACAAGACAGCGGACCAGTTTTGGGCCAAGGCGATTGACACCGCCTGATACTCCATCAATCGGCTCTACCTTCACTGAATCCTCAAAAAAACATCATACGAACTCCTCATTGGTAAAAAGCCCAATGTTTCATATTTTAGAGTCTTTGGGAGCAAATGCTTTATTCTTATTAAAAGGGGTAGAAAATCTAAATTTGCTCCTGAAGCTGTAGAAGGATTTTTACTTGGTTATGACTCAAACACAAGGGCATATAGAGTCTTCAACAAATCCACTGGATTAGTTGAGGTTTCTTGTGACATTGTGTTTGATGAGACTAATGACTCCCAAGTGGAGCAAGTTGATCTTGATGAGCTAGATGATGAAGAGGCTCCGTGCGTCGTGCTAAGGAACATGTCCATTGGGGATGTGTGTCCTAAGGAATCCGAAGAGCCTCCATAAGCACAAGATCAACCGTCATCTTCCATGCAAGCATCTCCACCAACTCAAAATGAGGATCGGACTCAAGATAATCAAGATGAGGATCAGGCTCAAGATAATGAAGATGAAGATCAAGAGGATGAGCCACCTCAAGAGGAGGACAATGATCAAGGGGGAGATGAAGAAAATAAAGACAAGGAAGACAAGCAAGAGATACAGGGTCAAAGACCGCCACACCCAAGAGTCCACCAAGCAATTCAACGTGATCACCCCGTCAATTCCATCCTTGGTGACATTCATAAGGGGGTAACAACTAGATCTCGAGTTGCTCATTTCTATGAACATTACTCTTTTGTTTCCTCTATTGAGCCATATAGGGTAGAGGATGCATTAAGAGATTCGGATTGAGTGGTGGCTATGCAAGAGGAGCTCAACAACTTCACGAGGAATGAGGTATGACATTTAGTTCCATGTCCTAATCAAAATGTTGTAGGTACCAAGTGGGTATTCCGCAACAAGCAAGATGAGCATGGTGTGGTGATAAGAAATAAAGCCCGACTTGTGGCCAAAAGGATATTCACAAGTCGAAGGTTTGGATTTCGAGTGCCTTCTTCAATGGACCTATCAATGAAGAGGTCTATGTTGAGCAACCTCCTGGCTTTGAATATAGTGAGTACCCTAACCATATTTATAAACTCTCAAAGGCGCTTTATGGGCTCAAGCAAGCCCCAAGAGCATGGTATGAATGCCTGCGAGACTTTCTTATCACTAATGGCTTCAAAGTCGGTAAAGCCGATCCTACACTCTTTACTAAAACTATTGAAAAAGACTTGTTTATATGCCAAATTTATGTTGATGATATCATATTTGGGTCTACTAACAAGTCTACCTATGAAGAGTTTAGTAGGATCATGGTACAAAAATTCGAGATGTCAATGATGGGGGAGTTGAGATATTTTCTAGGATTTCAAAACAAGCAACTCCAAGAGGGCACCTTCATCAGCCAAACAAAATACATTCAATACATACTTAAGAAGTTTGGAATGAAGGATGGCAAACCCATCAAGACACCCATGGGAACAAATGGGCATCTCGACCTCGACGCGGGAGGTAAATCCGTAGATCAAAAGGTATACCGGTCGATGATAGGATCTTTACTCTATTTATGTGCATCTCGACCGGATATTATGCTTTCTGTATGTATGTGTAAGATTTCAGGCCAATCGTAAGGAAGTTCACCTTAGGGTCGTGAAGAGAATCGTGAGATACTTAGTCTACACTCCTAAGTTTGGGCTTTGGTATCCCAAGGGATCCACCTTTGATTTAATAGGATATTCCGATGCCGATTGGGCAGGGTGTAAAATTGATATGAAGAGCACATCATGGACTTGTTAGTTTCTAAAGAGATCCCTGGTGTCTTGGGCTTCAAAGAAACAAAACTCTGTAGCTCTTTCTACCGCCAAAGCCGAGTATATTGCCGCAGACCATTGTTGTGCGCAATTACTTTGGATGAGGCAAACCCTCAGGGACTATGGCTACAAATTGAGCAAAGTCCCTCTCCTACGTGATAATGAGAGTGCAATCCGCATGGCGGATAATCCCATTAAACACAGCCACACTAAGCACATAGACATTCGGTATCACTTTCTGAGGGATCACCAGTAAAAGGGAGATATCGAAATTACTTATGTTAATACCCAAAACCAATTAGTCGATATCTTTACCAAGCCACTGGATGAGAAAACCTTTAGCAAACTTAGGAATGAGGTAAATATTCTTGATTCTCGGGATTTTGATTGAAAAATTGCACACATAGCTTATTTATATACCTTTGATCATATCTCTTTCTTTTGGTACAATTGCATATTTCTTATTCTTCTTGTGCCAAACCTATGACTAATGTGTTTTCAAGTGTATTTCTATACCAAGTCGTAGATTGAAAGGGAAATGGAGTATTCGGCAAAGACAACGCTTCCACTCAACTCTAATGGTATTATCTACCCTTTGCCGGTATTCCGCAAAATCTCAATGGTATGACCCCTCACTCGTATTTATTTTACCATTTGGGAGGTAATGTTAGGCCCCAAAGGGGAGAAAATGTTAAGGGCTCCAAAGTTCTCCGTTTTTGGCAATTAATGCCAAAGGGGGAGAAAATATTAGGCCCAAAGCAAAAGGACCGCACCACCATTTCAAAATTTTTGAAATGAAGATTTAATTGGTTTTCACAAATGTTTGTTTTTCAATTGGTATCAATTGATATCTATGCTTATGAAAATAAGATTTCAAAATTGGTATCCATTTAAAAACCCTCTTGAAAGCTAAGAGAAGAATTTCATTCAAGGGGAGCTTTTCTTTAGTCAAAGGAAAAGCATTTGAAATAGGGGGAGAAATTTCAAATCTTGAAAATGCTTCTCGCAATCTTATTCATATACCTTTGACTATTTGCAAAAGAATTTTGAAAAGACTTTGAAAAGATTTGCAAAAACAAAACAAGTGGTGCAAAAGTGGTCCAAAATGTCAAATAAAAGAAAGCAACCCACTCATATCTAGTAAGATTATCAATTAGTTTAATTCCAAGTAACCTATGCACTTACCATATGCAAACTAGTTCATTTCTGCACTTTATATACTTGCTTTGGTTTGTGTTGGCATCAATCTCCAAAAAGGGGAGATTGAAAGGGAAATAGGGTTAACCTTTTCCTACAATTAATTTTGGTGGTTGAATGTCCAACACAAATATATGGACTAACTAGTTTGCTCTAGAACTCATGTATTACAGGTGCATAAGGTTCAACACAAACCAATAAATATTCAAGTTAGGGACCCAATTCAAAAGGAGCAAAAAGGACTTGAGTGTGCTGTGGTCTGGCGCACCGGACTGTCCGGTGTGCCACCGGACAGTGTCTGGTGCACCATGTTCGTACGAAGATGAACCAGCCACTCTCGAGAAAATTGAGCCACGCTCCGCTATAATTCACCGCACTATCCGGTGTGCCACTGGACTGTCCGATGAGCCAGTGGGCAGCGGGCAACGGCTATCCAGCGCGCAACGGTTGACTCTGACAGTGTGAACAGTGCAGCACAGTGAAATGCAGAAGTCAGAGCAGAAAGTCAGAGGGACACCAGACTATCCGGTGTCGAAGACAAAGCTCCAACGGTCGATCGAGCTTCGAACCCTAACGGTTGGGTGACGTGGCGGCTCACCAGACAGTGAACATGACCTGTCCGGTGGTGCACCGGACTCTCCGGTGTGCCCATCGACAGCAGCCTCCCCAACGGCTACCTTGGTGGTTGAGGGCTATAAACACCCCCCAACCACCACAACTCCAAGCATCCAAGTTTTCTGAAGTTCTCATTCAATACAAGAGCTAGTGCATTCACTCCAAGACACATTTCGAAAGATCAAATCCTCTCCAAGTCTAGAATTCATTCCAACCACCTAGTGACTTGAGAGAGTGTGTGTTTGTGTTCATTTGCGCTCTTGTTGCTTGGATTGCCTTTCTTCTTTCTCTTTCTTATTCTCAAGTGACTTGTAATCAAAGCAAGAGACACCTAAGTGTGTGGTGGTCCTTGCGGGGTCTAAGTGACCTGTTTGATTAAGGAGAAGGCTCACTCGGTCTAAGTGACCGTTTGAGAGGGGAGAAGGGTTGAAATAGACCCGGTCTTTGTGACCACCTCAACGGGGACTAGGTTCTTTGGAACCGAACCTCGGTAAAACAAATCACCGTGTTCATTTGCTTGTTTTCTCACTTGATTTGTTTCCCCTCTCTCTCCCGGACTTGAATTTAATTCTAACGCTAACCCCGGCTTGTAGTGTGTGCTTAAGTTTATAAATTTTAGGTTTTGCCTATTCACCCCCCTCTAGGCAACTTTCAATAATGATGGATAGAGGCGTAGTTAAGAGAACCCTAATGGGCCACCAGTAAACGAGCAGCCGCCTGCCCCTCGCCCTCGCCTAGCCGTCGTCGTGAACCTAGCAGTTCAGAACGTGGCACTGCCTCCCTTTACAAGTGGATACCTCGGAGGTGCTGCACCTGGAGCACTAGAACGAACCATGCGAGAACGTGAAGGTCGTCGACGACTGCACAACACTACTCGACGCGTTCGTCTACATCGAGACGTCTTCCACTGCCCTACGCGTCTAGCGGTAATTCCATGATGTATAACCATAGTAGTTCCTGGTTTTATGGGGTCGAAAATTTTGTTTTGCGCTACTGTAGCCTCCCCATTATCCTTCAGTTACCACTATGATAAACTTTAGGTGGGTCTCAGGCCCATCTAACTTGATGCACTATCTATCACACTATGTGATAGCCCCTTAGTAAATTGATCTGCCAGATTTTTAGACGTATGGACATAATCCAACGCTATTACTTCAAAGTTTCTCAATTTCTTGACATATTTCAAACATCTCTTTATATGCCTTATTGACTTCATGTTATCCTTAGGACTTTTTCTCTTAATTATCACAGTTCATGGAAATAGCCGGCATAGTTTTTTCAATCACAAGTTAATCCATAAGGAGTTCAAGAAGCCACTCAGCCTCAACTGAAGCGGTATTTAATGCTATGAGTTCTGCTTCCATAGTCAACCTCGTTAAGATGATGATGACACATAACTGGACATCATCACACAATATTCAAATAATAACGTAAAGATGTATTAATTTGATTACATCATGATGTCCGAGACATCCACATAGTCTTAAACATAGATCAAAGTGCGAATACAAAACGTAGTAAAATACAACCTTCACAGGCATCCGACTGGGATTTGCAGCTAACCCACACCTAGAACTCATCGTAGTCTTGGAACTCATGGAAGTCCTCCGCTACGCCTTCATATTCTCATGAACAAGGGTTGCAATGCGAAAAACCTGGTGTTTTGGTGTTTTAAAGTAAGGGTGAGTACACATCAACACTGAAGCGTCCCCAATCCTCTGGGACTCAAATGTGATACAATTACTAGTCCCAGGAGGCTAGTAAACACATTTATACATCAGATGATACCAAATCTGCTTAAACGAGACAAACCTACAAAGGTGGCGAACAACTTTAAGAGTTGGTCCACAACTCGGGACATATCATCAAAGTGGGGCTGAAGCAGCCCGATATATGCAGCAAAGCAAATCAGCGGTCCAACAGCCACAGGCAAGGTTGGGAACAGTCGTAACTCTTACCCAATCTCCTTTTTCTGAAAAACAACAAATAAGCAAGGGTGAGTACAAACGTACTTAGCAGCCCACCTTCACCCACGGAATGGGGAAATCAGATATAATGCATGGAATATGTGGAGCTCAGGCTATTTTGCAGAAAAAACAATATTTTATGCAGGGTTGTTTTGAAAAACATTTTGTATTTTTGCAAAGCGCATCCTCTCCAAAAGGAGCAGGAAGTTTTTCAATATAGAACAAAAACCCCTGGACTAAACCATCCAGATATCTCAGCAATTTCCCACTGGTTTTCATTTTCAAAAACAGCTACTGGACTTCCCGTCCACCTTAGCTCACGGCTCAACCGCCGGACCTTTTAAAAACCACTTTTCTCAAACGCACCTCTTTTTTTGAAAACAAAACACTAATTGCCATACCACACCAGACTCGTCCATTCCTGTGGACACAGACTATTCGAATAGGTTTTCAAACTCTGCGCAGAGGTGTACACTTTACCCACTAGTCCGACTCTGCGATCTCGTGGCCGATGAGATCCGAATCCGAATCTCTTTCTTTCCTCGCACGTCCTAACCTTAACGGTTATACCGAAAGGAGTCAGGCCACCTCCATGTCCAAACCGGACAAAACATTCCTCCTCCTTATCCTCCCGGTGCTCCCTAGCCTTCATAACCCTGGGGTTGGACCGTACGAGTTCAGATTGAGTGACTGCCCACACAGTCTCGAGTGGTTGTACTTATCATGAGTACAGGTAGTGAAAGATGACAAACCGGTCCTTATAAGAGGGGACAATCCTTCTGCTCACGCCTAAACCAGCTGAGCCATCACCTTAGGCCCTCCCCTAAACCAGGGAGTCCTTGATCATCCCTACTCAAAGGTGATAAGGGTGAAAACCCTTCATCAAACACATTTTGAAAAGCATTTTCTTTTGAAAACCCACACCTTTCCTCAAATCATTTGTAACAATTATATCAGGGATTGATTGCGGCAAGCGGCTGAGTGGCCATAATAACTTGTCTCAAAATCATATTATGCATAAAATAACAGGCTGAGGGTTGTGGTTGTAAAACATAGGTAATTTATGCATCAAAGGGATCCAGTGAGCTTGCTGTGCTTATCCGATGAAGGGGAAAGAGCTCGAGGAACTGGCTTCTGGCTCCACTGCCTGGCGTAGACTTGCAGATCTAGCCTCCACGAGACGGCACGAACGCTCCGATAACTATGCAACATGAATAAGCAAACATACAAACAAGCAAGTATACCAACAAATAT
Organism: Zea luxurians; assembly: GCA_029449295.1. NCBI lineage: Eukaryota > Viridiplantae > Streptophyta > Magnoliopsida > Poales > Poaceae > Zea > Zea luxurians. The sequence goes on along the minus strand of JAOPSE010000077.1, from coordinate 2,858,287 downwards.
TTAGTATAGTGGTCAGAATAGTGATATATGGATGGGTAGAGTCTTGAGTAGAATCTGTGTCATGTGGTGTTGTGATATTACTGGTGGTGGAGCGGAGGTGCTTACCAGGAGGGTGGACTGGAGGCGAAGCGACACTATGCGTGTAGCCGGCAGAGTAGAGTAATCTGAGTGGGTGGGGTGTTTGCCTTGGCTGAGGGTGTTGAGTGTGTGGAGAGGGAGAGGGTAGCTGGGTGTATTTATAGCTGGGTGTATGTGGTGTAGCACAGTGAAGTTCACTGTTGGTGAGAATAGTGACGAATGAATCGTCTGACTTAGTATGAATAGGAGAGTTATAGGCAGAATATGGGACAAGAGTATTTTGGGAGTCTTCTGGAATATGAACCATGCTTAAGGGATGACATGGTTGGATAGGGAAAAATTTGATAAGAATTTAGAAACAAGAATTATTGGAATCTGAGTTTGGAAGCCTGGTTCAAAGGAATCTCAAAGTTAAGCATGCTCAACTTGGAGAAACCTAGGATGGGTGACCAGATGGGAAGTTCCCTACTAGAAGAAAAATCACAGTCACCGGAGTTCGTATGACTAAAATATTGGTCTGGCTGGTCTTAGGTGGACTGGACAGCATGATGGATGAGTAGTTGAAATTTGGGATGACTGGATGACCGATGAATAATAACGATGATTAGTAACGATGAATAGTGGTGACGGAAAAATAATTATAGATACCATCGATGAATAGTAACAATGATGAATAGTGTATGTGAATAGTAACTGTGAATAGTAATGGTGAACAGTGATAGTGAATAGTTCGTATGAACGAACGATGAACGATGAATAGGAACTATGAACGGACGGACGAACGATCGGAATTTCGGTAGCATAACGGCAAGAAAAGATTATTTGGACGAACGAACGGACGAACGATCGAATGATCAGACGAACGAACGATCGGAATTTCGGCAGCATAACGGCAGGACAAAGATTATCTGGAAGAACAATGAATAGGGACTATGAATGAACAATGAACGATGAATAGGGACTATGAACGAACGATGAATGATGAATAGGGAACTATGAACGAACGATGAACGATCGAATGATCGAACGAACGAACGATTGGAATTTCGGCAGCATAACGGCAGGACAAAGATTATCTGGAAGAACGATGAATAGGGACTATGAACGAACGATGAACGATGAATAGGGACTATGAACGAACGATGAACGATGAATAGGGACTATGAACGAACGATGAACGATCGAATGATCGAACAAACGAACGATCGGAATTTCGGCAGCATAACGGCAGGAAAAAGATTATTTGGACGAACGAACGGACGAATGGACGAGCGAACGGACGAACGGACGAACGAACCATGAACGATCGGACGAACGAACGAACAAACTAAGAATAGGGGGACGAACGATCGAAGAACAATCGAACGATCCTTGTGCTAGTGTGTGCTTGTGTGGAACATGGAGTGGGTGTGTGGGGGGGGAAGAGAGTTGCCATGAAATGGCTTGGGGTGGGATGAGAGGAGGCCCTTGCCCCTCTATTTATAGCCATGGTGGGGGGATTAGGGGGAGGGATGAGAGGATTAGTGGGAGGATGAGAGGATTAGTGGGGGATTAGCATGTATTTGTCTTGTATAAGTGTAATTAGCTTGTAGAGCTCACCGTATGACACTGGAGGCATACGTATACGTATGAGCATGAGGAAAGTTATGGAGAAAATATTTGTAGGGACTTTAAAAATGATTCTGAAGGTATTTCTCAAGAGGAAAATATCTGGAGATATATCGGTGGAATATTTGGGGCAGTATTTTTGGAAAGAACTTGAAGGGGATCACTAGGGAAATATCTGAGCAGTATTTCTGGAAAGAATTTGAGGGGGATCACTCGGGAAATATTTGTAGGATATTTTGAGGAGGATTTTGGAGATAATATAGACCACTATATTTTATTTGTTAATATCAACTCGCAAACAAACATTTTGAAATGAAACTTGAAATTCATTTTGAATTTAGGGCGAGTTTGAGAAAATTTCAGGATTTGAATTTTTGGGATGCTACAAATCTACCCCACTTAAAAGGAATCTCGTCCTTGAGATTCGGCTTAGAAGGGTTATGGGTATAGCTTTACTTCAGCTACATATCTTCACTTTGCAACTCTTCGAGGAGATGGAACTTCAACAAAATCTAGCCCTTGCGGAGCATCCGGCTGCTAATTGCAAACGCTGATTCTGGCTACTCAAGATCATCTTCAGGCTTCTAGCTTTCGCTTGGCAACTAGTTTATTGAAGAAGCATTGATGCCAACACGCAAACCTTTCTCTTGCGAACTCCCACACGGATTCCTTCCTTGATTGGTCTTCTGGTGCTTCATCAATGGAACTTGGGTGACCACTTCTCATCCAGAAACTTATAAGCTTGGATGATCTGGTCCTTCACAAGCTTGCTGCATGCCTTCTTCTTTTTCTCCATAACAGGAACCTTACTGGAACACTACCCCACTTAAAAAGAATGAGGGTAGAACTCTTGAATATTGGGGATTTGAACTCCATGAAGTACCTCATAACAAGGGCGTTACAAGGCCTTCTTCTGCTGTTGCTGCTTGAGCAGGCTGCGGAGAGATGACTGACACAGGGTTGATTTTGGGAGAACCTTCTTCTTATCTTCTCTTCACTATCTTATTTTCTCTTCTCACTTCTCACTTTTCACTGCCTCTTTCTTTCTCTTTGCTCTTCCCACTCGAGGATTCTATCAAAGAGTATTACTATCATACACTGGAGGAAACCAAAGACTATGAACCATGTGCAACAGTCTTCAACCCAAGAATCACCAAGAATTGTGATCTTAGGGGGCGAGGGAGTGGAAAATGGAGTTGCTTGCGATTTGGCAGAGGGGGTTTTATTTGGAGTGTTTTGCTTGGGATGGGAACTGAGGGAGCTGGTGGGGGGTTTATAGGCGAGCAGGTGCTCGGGTGCGGAGTGGCGGTGATGGAGTAGGTGCCACGCGGCAGCAAACATGACAAGGGGAGGGGGGCCTGTTGCCGGCGACGATGGCGGTGGGTGCGCTGCAAAAGGGGGCGTGGGTGGCGGTAGTGCACTGCAAAGGGGCCATGGGGCGGTGGTAGTGCGCATGGAGGCGGGCACGCGTGCGAGGGGCACGGGTGAGTGGTGGGGTCAATGACCCTGATGTTTGTGGTCTCTGGTTCCAAGAATCTTTGCCTCTCTGTATGGTAATAACTCCTTTTGTCCTCTTTTCCTATTTACTTTGACTCAGGGGCAGTGCTTTGATTCTCACGGTCGGTCCTTTTGACTGAGCGGCTGGACTGGTTTCTTCTGTAACTTGTTCTAGGCTTCAAGAGTAAGCTTCCCGGTATCTTCTTGGGTAAGGTGCTTTTCTCTTGAGATGGGTTAAGATGAGAATGGAAGAATAAGGTGAGGATTGGATCTAATTTGTGATCTATGTTTTTAGAGAAAACCTTTTTTAGACAAACGGAAAGAAAACACACAAGCTCAACAATGATAAGCACAAACAAATCAAATGTTTTGAATAGGGGAAGAATAGAGTTTTTCCAAAGCACGGACTACTCAGATTCGGGGGCTAAGCATAACTACTATTGCTTGGCTCCTGAATTGAGAACTATGCTAAATGCAACTTATGAGCACTAACATTAAAGCATCACATATGCACTCTAAAGGGAAGAAAACATCAAGCGAAATTCATTTTGAAATGCCCTAGGGGGCCACACAATTAGAGTTTTTCAAAACACGGTCTACACGATTACCTCTCATACATGCAGGGTTCTAGCCAAAGTGAAGAAAACTTCACTACCCGATGCATGCAGAGGACTAGGCATACTAACTTCAAACTAGACAGCTTCTCTTCTGGCAAGGCTGGCGCACAACTTCAATCTGAGACATCTCCTGGATGGGTTAAGAGGGAGCTGATGTTGATGACTTCTTCTGGCGGCAACTAAGATGACAACACGGGGTTGAACTCTTCTTCAAGCTGGACTGGCTCTTGTAGCCCCTCAGAGGGCGGCGGTGCTGGTGGGGTGCTTGCAGCTTCTTCCTTGACTTCAAGGGATGGTGCTAGAATCTTCTTCATGGTGAGGGGCTCAAACAACTCTGGCGGAGGATCTTGGGAGGACTCGGCGTGCTCTTGCTTATCCATAGCCTGAGGGAAGACTGGAATTCCTTCCAAGACTATGGCTCCTTCTGGGAGTTCCCAAGTCTTCTTCTCTCCTCTGATAGAGACCGGGTGACCTTCAAGAATCTGGGGATCTTCAACTCTCACGGATTGAACTGGGTTGGATGAAGCGGGCTCTTGGATCCGTAGGGCTCTACGTTGGTTATGGGTTACCAAGTAGGCCTCCATCAACTTCTGGACGTGCTCATCCTTGGCCTGCTTCAGGGCTTCAACAGCAATGGCTTCATGACTTTCCAAGGCAGCTACACGGGCTTGAGCTGAGGTGAGATCCACATGGAGCTTACAGTTGAGCTTCTCTGCATCTTCTGCTCGGGCAATCATCTGACGGTGGTGCCGAGCCAAGAAATCATACTGGGCATCTAGGGTGAGCAGGTATGCAGTGAGGTACACGACTAAGGGGTCGTCCTCAAGCAGCTGCTGCCCTTCCAATGCACGCATTCTGGCCATCCAAACGGGACGGTCTCTCTGAAAGGGTGGAAAGAATCTGAGCGGGGTGTCGACCACTTCTTCTTCATAGATCTGACACAGGGCCCTCAATGCCTTACGGGCGACGACTTGGCAGGTGTCTTTGAATCTGTGCCCAGCAGCAGTGACACTCCATTCCACATGGTGTGGACTGGATCCAATGTATACAGTCACGACACACTTCTCTGTGCCATGCTCGACGAATTCACGACCATCATACTCTGGCTGGCTCCTAATTCCGAGGCGAACTGTGCATGCTCTCAGCAACTTGGGGAAATCATCTTCATTCTGGCAAAAGCTGCTTTGGCAGCGAACCTCCATCTGACTTCTACGAGAAGGAAAGGGGGAAAGCATTTTGAAATGAAGGGATGAGAGCAAGATTTTTTTTAAGAAAATAGTTTGGACTCAAAAACTTTTGGAGCGGGCTAAGGGTTACGTCCTGCGGCCAACCTAACAGTTCTGATACCACCTGAAGCATCCCCAATCCTCTGGGACTCAAATGTGATACAATTACTAGTCCCAGGAGGCTAGTAAACACATTTATACATCAGATGATACCAAATCTGCTTAAACGAGACAAACCTACAAAGGTGGCGAACAACTTTAAGAGTTGGTCCACAACTCGGGACATATCATTAGAGTGGGGCTGAAGCAGCCCGATATACGCAGCGAAGCAAATCAGCGGTCCAACAGCCACAGGCAAGGTTGGGAACAGTCGTAACTCTTACCCGATCTCCTTTTTCTGAAAAACAACAAATAAGCAAGGGTGAGTACAAATGTACTCAGCAGCCCACCTTCACCCACGGAATGGGTAAATCAGATATAATGCATGGAATATGTGGAGCTCAGGCTATTTTGCAGAAACAACAATATTTTATGCAGGGTTGTTTTGAAAAACATTTTGTATTTTTGCAAAGCGCATCCTCTCCAAAAGGAGCAGGAAGTTTTTCAATATAGAACAAAATCCCCTGGACTAAACCATCTAGATATCTCAGCAGTTTCCCACTGGTTTTCATTTTCAAAAACAGCTACTGGACTTCCCGTCCACCTTAGCTCATGGCTCAACCGCCGAACCTTTTAAAAACCACTTTTCTCAAACGCACCTCTTTTTTTGAAAACAAAACACTAATTGCCATACCACACCAGACTCGTCCATTCCTGTGGACACAGACTATTCGAATAGGTTTTCAAACTCTGCGCAGAGGTGTACACTTTACCCACTTGTCCGGCTCTGCGATCTCATGGCCGATGAGATCCGAATCCGAATCTCTTTCTTTCCTCGCACGTCCTAACCTTAACGGTTATACCGAAAGGAGTCAGGCCACCGCCATGTCCAAACCGGACAAAACATTCCCCCTCCTTATCCTCCCGGTGCTCCCTAGCCTTCATAACCCTGGGGTTGGACCGTACGAGTTCAGATTGAGTGACTGCCCACACAGTCTCGAGTGGTTGTACTTATCATGAGTACAGGTAGTGAAAGATGACAAACCGGTCCTTATAAGAGGGGACAATCCTTCTGCTCACGCCTAAACCAGCTGAGCCATCACCTTAGGCCCTCCCCTAAACCAGGGAGTCCTTGATCATCCCTACTCAAAGGTGATAAGGGTGAAAACCCTTCATCAACACATTTTGAAAAGCATTTTCTTTTGAAAACCCACACCTTTCCTCAAATCATTTGTAACAATTATATCAGGGATTGATTGCGGCAAGTGGCTGGGTGGCCATAATAACTTGTCTCAAAATCATATTATGCATAAAATAACAGGCTGAGGGTTGTGGTTGTAAAACATAGGTAATTTATGCATCAAAGGGATCCAGTGAGCTTGTCGTGCTTATCTGACGAAGGGGCAAGAGCTCGCGGAACTGGCTTCTGGCTCCACTGCCTGGCGTAGACTTGCAGATCTAGCCTCCACGAGACGGCACGAACGCTCCGATAACTATGCAACATGAATAAGCAAACATACAAACAAGCAAGTATACCAACAAATATTTAGTATAGTGGTCAGAATAGTGATATATGGATTGGTAGAGTCTAGAGTAGAATCTGTGTCATGTGGTGTTGTGATATTACTGGTGGTGGAGCGGAGGTGCTTACCAGGAGGGTGGACTGGAGGCGAAGCGACACTATGCGTGTAGCCGGCAGAGCAGAGTAATCTGAGTGGGTGGGGTGTTTGCCTTGGATGAGGGTGTTGAGTGTGTGGAGAGGGAGAGGGTAGCTGGGTGTATTTATAGCTGGGTGTATGTGGTGTAGCACAGTGAAGTTCACTGTTGGTGAGAATAGTGACGAATGAATCGTCTGACTTAGTATGAATAGGAGAGTTATAGGCAAAATATGGGACAAGAGTATTTTAGGAGTCTTCTGGAATATGAACCATGCTTAAGGGATGACATGGTTGGATAGGGAATAATTTGATAAGAATTTAGAAACAAGAATTATTGGAATCTGAGTTTGGAAGCCTGGTTCAAAGGAATCTCAAGGTTAAGCATGCTCAACTTGGAGAAACCTAGGATGGGTGACTAGATGGGATGTTCCCTACTGGAAGGAAAATCACAGTCACCGGAGTTCGTATGACTGAAATATTGGTCTGGCTGGTCTTAGGTGGACTGAACAGCATGATGGATGAGTAGTTGAAATTTGGGATGACTGGATGACCGATGAATTGTAACGATGATTAGTAACGATGAATAGTGGTGACAGAAAAGTAATTATAGATATCATCGATGAATAGTAACGATGATGAATAGTAATGGTAAATAGTAACAATGATGAATAGTGTAAGTGAATAGTAATGATGAATAGTAACAGTGAATAGTAATGGTGAATAGTGATAGTGAGCAGTTCGTATGAACGAACGATGAACGATGAATAGGAACTATGAACGAACGGACGAACGATCGAATGATCGGACGAACAAACGACCGGAATTTCGGTAGCATAACGGCAGGAAAAGATTATTTGGACGAACGAACGGACGAATGATCGAATGATCGGACGAACAAACGATCGGAATTTCGGCAGCATAACGGCAGGACAAAGATTATCTGGAAGAACGATGAATAGGGACTATGAATGAACGATGAACGATGAATAGGGACTATGAACGAACGATGAATGATGAATAGGGAACTATGAACGAACGATGAACGATTGAATGATCGAACGAACGGACGATCGGAATTTCGGCAGCATAACGGCAGGACAAAGATTATCTGGAAGAACGATGAGTAGGGACTATGAACGAACGATGAATGATGAATAGGGACTATGAACGAACGATGAACGATGAATAGGGACTATGAATGAACGATGAACGATCGAATGATCGAACAAACGAACGATCGGAATTTCGGCAGCATAACGGCAGGAAAAAGATTATTTGGACGAACGAACGAACGACCGAACGATCGGACGAACGAACCATGAACGATCGGATGAACGATCGAACGATCGGACGAACGAACGAACAAACTAAGAATAGGGGGACGAACGATCGAAGAACGATCAAACGATCCTTGTGCTAGTGTGTGCTTGTGTGGAACATGGAGTGGGTGTGTGGGGGGGGGGGAGAGAGTTGCCATGAAATGGCTTGGGGTGGGATGAGAGGAGGCCCTTGCCCCTATATTTATAGCCATGGTGGGGGGATTAGGGGGAGGGATGAGAGGATTAGTGGGAGGATGAGAGGATTAGTGGGGGATTAGCATGTATTTGTCTTGTATAAGTGTAATTAGCTTGTAGAGCTCACCGTATGACACTGGAGGCATACGTATACGTATGAGCATGAGGAAAGTTATGAAGAAAATATTTGTAGGGACTTTAAAAATGATTCTGAAGGTATTTCTCAAGAGGAAAATATCTGGAGATATATCGGTGGAATATTTGGGGCAGTATTTTTGGAAAGAACTTGAAGGGGATCACTAGGGAAATATCTAGGCAGTATTTCTAGAAAGAATTTGAGGGGGATCACTCGGGAAATATTTGTAGGATATTTTGAGGAGGATTTTGGAGATAATATAGACCACTATATTTTATTTGTTAATATCAACTCGCAAACAAACATTTTGAAATGAAACTTGAAATTCATTTTGAATTTAGGGCGAGTTTGAGAAAATTTCAGGATTTGAATTTTTGGGATGCTACAAACGCACTCAACAAATGTCCCATTTGGCTAAAGTGGACTAGCTGTATGTGGGGTGAAGCTCATAGCAGTTGCTTTTAGTTGGTCAGGTAATTATTACTGGTAGAGAGCTAAGTTTTAGTAATAATCCCAAGTTATTAACCCAAAGGTACTCCCTCCAAAAGGAGAATACCAAAATCTATAGTCATAATCATCACCATTAGAATCATTATCCTCATCATCATATGTCAGACCACCGAAGCAGTCTGTGTGGCACTAATGCGATGAGTCACTTCTACACATTGCACGACACTTATGCAATCTGCAGTTGTCAGGTATGATAATTAGGGGTACCCAGATTATCCCCCTAAAACACGCTTAAAACCCTAAGGAAACCATCAAAGTGCAACCCCTAAGGTCAAAGGAGAAAACTCTATCTCGCCCGAAGTCCCCCTCAGGGGTCTTCCCAAAACTCTGCCTCGCCCGAGGTACCCTAAGGCATATCCGAGACCCTCGGAAGCGATTCGTGATGGTGTCCCATCGTAGGGTGGCATCGAGCCCTCGGACCCCATCAAATGGGTTTGGGACCAAGCGAATCACCCACATGTACTTTTGGGGCGTGTCTCTAGACCACTAGCCGACTCCCTTCAAATGGAGCTCAGACCCCCACTCGAATCACTCGATAACAACTCACTAGAGACATCATGCTCGTTGCCCATCGAGGGTAGCATAGTGCTTCCCCCCTCTTCCTCCTTAAGGTGAGGCAATGAAGAGGCGCATAACCAAAAAAGTCAAGACTTCCCTAGATCGTCCTCTCACCCTGTGCAAAGGCTTGGGGACTGCCCTTGCACCTGTGCTGCGCCAGACTTGTTGGAAGCTCCAGCAATCCGATGTAGACGCTCGGGGGCTCCCTTCGCACCCAGGCTACGGCCAGGTGACGAACAAAGTCAACCATGCCAACATAGGTAAAAACTAAGACCCCGAAGGAGCCGACCACTCTTTCGGGGCCTCGGGGGCTACACACGATGGGTGCACTCGCGTGCACCCATTGGAAACAAAATCTTCCACTTTTTAGGGAAAGGTAGCATACTTGCGAAAGAACAAAAAACCTCCAAACAAGTGTCAAAACACTTCTTTGGAAGGCTCGGGGGCTACTATCGGGTATGCTAATTAGGGGTACCCAGATTATCCCCCTAAAACACTAAGGACACCATCAAAGTGCAACCCCTCAGGTCATAGGAGCAAACTCCATCTTGCTCGAGGCCCCCCCTCAGGGGTCTTCCCAAAACTCTGCCTCGCCTAAACCCGATCTTGGACGGGGCATGAGTTCGAGAGAATCTCTGCCTCACCCGAGGCCCCCTCACCCAGGACAGCCATGTAAAACGGAAATGTGCCCTTGGGCCATTTCTTTAAATGTTTTGGTGATTAAATGCCCAACACATATTGTTTTGGTCAATATGTGCTAAGTGGTTGAAAGATAAAAATCAAAGAATCAAGGTATGTCTCCGGCCTTAGTAAATTGTTTTTGGATACTAACATATTTCTCTAAGTGCTAGGAATCTTACCAAATCAAAAGAAATTGGATTGGAGAAGTTTGACATGAGTTCAGCCAAACATGCACCAGCCTAGGGTGCACCGGACTGTCCGATGTGCACCGGACATTTTTCGGTGCCTAGGCTGGTGAAAGTCGCCTAGAGGGGGGGGGTGAATAGGCGGAATCTGAAAATTATAAACTTAAGCACAACTACAAGCCGGGGTTAGCGTTAGAAATATAAATGAGTCCGAAAGAGAGGGCGAAAACAAATCACAAGCAAATAAGAATGGATGACGCAGTGATTTGTTTTACCGAGGTTCGGTTCTTGCAAACCTACTCCCCGTTGAGGTGGTCACAAAGACCGGGTCTCTTTCAACCCTTTCCCTCTCTCAAACGGTCACCTAGACCGAGTGAGCCTTTCTCTTCAATCAAATGGGACACTAAGTCCACTACAAGGACCACCACAACTTGGTGTCTCTTGTTTTGATTACAAGTGAGTTGAGCACAAGAAAGAAGGAAGAAGAAAAGCAATCCAAGCGCAAGAGCTCAAATGAACACAAATGTCTCTCTCTCTAGTCACTTATTTGGTTGGAGTGATTCCGGACTTGGGAGAGGATTTGATCTCTTTGTTTGTGTCTTGTATTGAATGCTATAGCTCTTGTATGAGGTGTGAAGGCTGAAAACTTGGATACCATGAATGTGGGGTGGTTGGGGGTATTTATAGCCCCAACCACCAAAATGGCCGTTGGGGATGGCTTCTGTCGACGGGCGCACCGGACAGTCCGGTGCGCCACCGGACACTGTCTGGTGCGCCAGCCACATCACCCAACCGTTAGGGTTCGACCGTTGGAGCTCTGACTTGTGGGGCCACCAGACAGTCCAGTGGTGCACCGGACAGGTCCTGTAGACTGTCTGGTGTGCCTTCTGGCGCCTGCTTTGACTTCTGCGCGTGCAGGCGCGCACTGTAGCGCATTTAATGCCTTCGCAGACGACCATTGGCGCAAAGTAGCTATTGCTCCGCTGGCACACCGGACAATCCGGTGTTGCACCGGATAGTCCGGTGAATTATAGTGGAGCGGCCTCCCAAATTCCCGAAGCTGGCAAGTTCAGCGTCGATCTCCCTGGTGCACCGGACACTGTCCGGTGGCACACCGGACAGTCCGGTGCGCCAGACCAGGCCTGCCTTCGGTATAATTTGCTCCTTAGTTTTGAACCCTTTTTTGACTTGTTTTGGTTTATTGTGAACCTTTGGCACCTGTAGAACTCATAATCTAGAGCAAACTAGTTAGTCCAATAATTTGTGTTGGGCAATTCAACCACCAAAATTCATATGGAAAAGGTTTGACCCTATTTCCCTTTCAATCTCCCCCTTTTTGGTGATTGATGCCAACACAAACCAAAGCAAATATAGAAGTGCAGAATTGAACTAGTTTGCATAATGTAAGTGCAAAGGTTGCTTGGAATTGAAACCAATAAACTTAATTCAATAGATGTGCATGGATGGTTTTCTTCTTATTTAAAATTTTGGACCACATTTGCACCACGGGTTTTGTTTTTGCAAATCCTTTGTAAAATTCTTTTTCAAAATCACTTTGCAAATAGTCAAAGGTATATGAATAAGATTGAAGAAAGCATTTTCAAGATTTGAAATTTTCTCCCCCTGTTTCAAATGCTTTTTCCTTTGACATAAACAAAACTCCCCCTAAATAAAATTCTCCTCTTAGTGTTCAAGAGGGTTTTGCAATTTTTGAAGATACTACTTTCTCCCCCTTTTGAACATAATAAGATATCAATTTGAAAAACTTCATTTTTAAATTTGGTGGTGGTGCAGTCCTTTTGCTTTGGGCTCATACTTTCTCCCCCTTTGGCATGAATCGCCAAAAACGGATACTTGTGAGTGAGATATAAGCCCTTACCAAACTTTCTCCCCCTTTTGGCAAGCACAAAAATATGAGTGAAGATTATACCAAAGTGGAGAACAATGCGGAGTACTGGCAAATACTATTGGAGTTGAGTGGAAGCGCCTTCTTTGTCGAATACTCCATTTCCCTTTCAATATTTATGACTAAGCATAATAATACACTTGAAAACACATTAGTCATAGACATAAAAGAGATATGACCAAAGGTATATAAATGAGCTATGTGTGCAAGGAATCAATCAAAATTCCTGGAATCAAGAATGTTTAGCTCATGCCTAAGTTTGGTAAAAGTTTGCTCATCTAGTGGTTTGGTAAAGATATCGGCTAATTTTCTTTGGTGCTAACATAAGAAATCTCGATATCCCCCTTTTGTTGGTGATCCCTCAAAAAGTGATACCGAATGGCTATGTGCTTAGTGCGGCTGTGCTCAACGGGATTTTCCGCCATGCGGATAGCACTCTCATTATCACATAGGAGAGGGACTTTGCTAAATTTGTAGCCATAGTCCCTAAGGGTTTGCCTCATCCAAAGCAATTGCGCGCAACAATGGCCTGCGGCAATGTACTCGGCTTCGACGGTATAAAGAGCTACAGAATTTTGCTTCTTTGAAGCCCAAGACACCGGAGATCTTCCCAAGAACTAACAAGTCCCTGATGTGCTCTTTCTATCAAGTTTACACCCTGCCCAATCAGCATCGGAATAACCAATTAAATCAAATGTGGATCCCATGGGGTACCAAAGACCAAACTTAGGTGTATAAACTAAATATCTCATGATTCGCTTTACGGCCCTAAGGTGAACTTCCTTAGGGTCGGCTTGGAACCTTGCACACATGCATACAGAAAGCATAATGTCCGGTCGAGATGCACATAAATAGAGTAGAGATCCTATCATCGACCAGTATACCTTTTGATCTACGGATTTACCTCCCATGTCGAGGTCGAGATGCCCATTGGTTCCCATGGGTGTCTTGATGGGCTTGGCATCCTTCATCCCATACTTGGTGAGAATATCTTGAATATACTTTGTTTGGCTAATGAAGGTGCCCTCTTGGAGTTGCTTGACTTGAAATCCTAAGAAATACTTCAACTCCCCCATCATAGACATCTCGAATTTTTGAATCATGATCCTACTAAACTCTTCACAAATAGATTTGTTAGTAGACCCAAATATGATATCATCAACATAAATTTGGCATACAAACAAATCATTTTCAATGGTCTTAGTGAATAAAGTAGGATCGGCCTTTCCGACTTTGAAGCCATTATCAATAAGAAAATCTCTTAGGCATTCATACCATGCTCTTGGGGCTTGCTTGAGCCCATAAAGCGCCTTAGAGAGTTTATAAACATGGTTAGGGTACTCACTGTCTTCAAAGCTGGGAGGTTGCTCAACATAGACCTCTTCCTTGATTGGTCCATTGAGGAAGGCACTCTTCACGTCCATTTGGTAAAGCTTAAAGCCATGGTAAGTAGCATAGGCTAATAATATACGAATGGACTCAAGCCTAGCTATGGGTGCATAGGTTTCTCCAAAATCCAAACCTTTGACTTGTGAATGTCCCTTGGCCACAAGTCGGGCTTTGTTCCTTGTCACCACACCATGCTCATCTTGTTTGTTGCGGAAGACCCACTTGGTTCCTACAACATTTTGGTTAGGACGTGGAACTAAATGCCATACCTCATTCCTCGTGAAGTTGTTGAGCTCCTCTTGCATCGCCAGCACCCAATCCGAATCTTGAAGTGCTTCCTCTACCCTGTGTGGCTCAATAGAGGAAACAAAAGAGTAATGTTCACAAAAATGAGCAACACGAGATCGAGTGGTTACCCCCTTATGAATGTCTCCTAGGATGGTGTTCACGGGGTGATCTCATTGTATTGCTTGGTGGACTCTTGGGTGTGGTGGTCTTGGATTTTGTATATCCTCCTTATCTTGATTAATTGCATCTCCCCCTTGATCGTTGCTGTCTTCTTGAGGTGGCTCATCTTCTTGATCTTCTTCTTCATCATCTTGAGCCTTATCCTCATCTTGAGTTGGTGGAGATGCTTGCATGGAGGTGGATGGTTGATCTTGTGCTTGTGGAGGCTCTTCCAATTCCTTAGGACACACATCCCCAATGGACATGTTCCTTAGCGCGACGCATGGAGCCTCTTCATCATCTAGTTCATCAAGATCAACTTGCTACACTTGGGAGCCGTTAGTCTCATCAAACACAATGTCACAAGAAACTTCAACTAGTCCAGTGGACTTGTTAAAGACTCTATATGCCCTTGTGTTTGAATCATATCCTAGTAAAAAACCTTCTACAGCCTTAGGAGAAAATTTAGATTTTCTTCCTCTTTTAACAAGAATAAAACATTTGCTGCCAAAGACTCTAAAATATGAAACATTTGGCTTTTTACCGGTGAGGAGTTCGTAAGATGTCTTCTTGAGGATTCGGTGTAGATACAACCGGTTGATGGCGTAGCAAGCGGTGTTTACCGCCTCGGCCCAGAACCGATCCGAAGTCTTGTACTCATCAAGCATGGTCCTTGCCATGTCCAATAGAGTTCTATTCTTCCTCTCCACTACACCATTTTGTTATGGCGTGTAGGGAGAAGAGAACTCATGCTTGATGCCCTCCTCCTCAAGAAAGCCTTCTATTTGTGAGTTCTTGAACTCCATCCCGTTGTCGCTTCTTATTTTCTTGATCCTTAAGCCGAACTCATTTTGAGCCCATCTCAAGAATCCCTTCTAAGTTTCTTGGGTTTGAGATTTATCCTGTAAAAAGAATACCCAAGTGAAGCGAGAACAATCATCCACAATAACTAGACAGTACTTACTCTCGCTGATGCTTATGTAAGCTATCGGTCCGAATAAATCCATGTGGAGTAGCTCCAATGGACTGTCAGTCATCATGATGTTCTTATGTGGATGATGAACACCAACTTGCTTCCCTACTTGGCATGCGCTACAAATCCTGTCTTTCTCAAAATGAACATTTGTTAGTCCCAAAATGTGTTCTCCCTTTAGAAGCTTGTGAAGATTCTTCATCCCAACATGGGCTAGTTGGCGGTGCCAGAGCCAACCCATGTTAGTCTTAGCAATCAAGCAAGTGTCGAGTTTAGCTCTATTGAAATCAACTAAGTATAGCCGACCCTCCAACACTCCCTTAAAGGCTACTGAATCATCACTTCTTCTAAAGACAGTAACACCTGTATCTGTAAAAAGATAGTTGTAACCCATTTTGCATAATTGAGAAACAGAAAGCAAGTTGTAATCTAAAGAATCTACAAGAAAAACATTGGAAATAGAATGGTCAGGTGATATAGCAATTTTACCCAATCCTTTGACCAAACCTTGATTTCCATCCCCGAATGTGATAGCTCGTTGGGGATCTTGGTTTTTCTCGTGGGAGGAGAACATTCTTTTCTCCCCAGTCATATGGTTTGTGCACCCGCTGTCGATGATCCAACTTGAGCCCTCGGATGCATAAACCTACAAAACAGATTTAGTTCTTGATTTTAGGTACCCAAACTGTTTTGGGTCCTTTGACATTAGATACAAGAACTTTGGGTACCCAAACACAAGTCTTTGACCCCTTGTGTTTGCCCCCAACATATTTGGCAACTACCTTGCCTGATTTGTTAGTGAGCACATAGGAAGCATCAAAAGTTTTGAATGAAATATTATGACCATTTGATGCTTTAGGAGTTTTCTTCTTAGGCAATTTAGCATGTGTTGATTGCCTAGAACTAGATGCCTCACTCTTATACATAAAAGCATGATTAGGGCCAGAGTGAGACTTCCTAGAGTGAATTCTCCTAATTCTGTGTTCGAGATAACCGGCAGGGTATAAAATGTAACCCTCGTTATCCTGAACCATGGGAGCCTTGCCCTTAACAAAATTAGACAATCTTTTAGGCGGGGCATTAAGCTTGACATTGTCTCCTTGTTGGAAGCCAATGCCATCCTTAATACCAGGGCGTCTCCCACTATAGAGCATGCTTCTAGCAAATTTAAATTTCTCATTTTCTAAGTCATGCTCATTAATTTTGGCACAAAGTTGAGCTATGTGATCATTTTGTTGTTTAATTAAAGCTAGGTGATCATGAATAGCATCAACATTAATATCTCTACATCTAGTGCAAATAGTAACATGCTCAACGGAAGATGTAGAGGGTTTGCAAGTAGTTAATTCAACAATCTTAGCATGCAAGATATCATTCTCATCTCTAAGATTGGAAACAGAAGCATTGCAAACATCTAAATCTTTAGCCTTAGCAATTAATTTTTCATTCTCATTCTTAAGGCTAGCAAGAGAGGCATTCAATTTGTTAATCTTAGCAATTAAATTGGCATTATCATTTCTAAGACTAACAATTGAATCATCACAACCATCAAGCTTCCCAACCTTAGCAGTTAAATTGGCATTCTCATTTCTAAGGTTGGAAATAATATCATGGCAAGTGCTTAGCTCACTAGTTAATTTTTCACATTTTTCTACTTCTAGAGCATAAGCATTTTTCACCTTAACATGCTTTTTGTTTTCTTTAATTAGGAAGTCCTCTTGGCTATCCAAGAGTTCATCCTTCTCATGTATAGCGCTAATTAATTCATTTAATTTTTCTTTTTGTTGCATGTTTAAGTTGGCAAAAAGAGTAAACAAATCATCCTCATCATCACTAGAATTAGCCTCATCACTAGATGTTGCATACTTAGTGGAGGATTTGGATTTCACCTTCTTCTTCTTGCCATCCTTTGCCATGAGGTATTTGTGGCCGACGTTGGGGAAGAGGAGCCCTTTGTTGACGGCGATGTTGGCGGCGTCCTCGTCGGAGGAGGAGTCGGTGGAGCTCTCGTCGAAGTCCCACTCCCGGCAAACATGGGCATCGCCGCCCTTCTTCTTGTAGTACCTCTTCTTTTCTCTCCTCTTTCCCTTCTTGTCGTCGCCCCTGTCACTATCACTAGATAATGGATATTTAGCAATGAAATGACCGGGCTTACCACATTTGTAGCACACTTTCTTGGAACGGGGCTTGTAATCTTTCCCCTTCCTTTGTTTGAGGATTTGGTGGAAGCTCTTGATGATGAGCGCCATCTCCTCATTGTCGAGCTTGGAGGCGTCGATGGGGACCCTACTCGGTGTAGTGTCTTCTTTCTTCTCCTCCGTTGCCTTGAATGCAACGGGTTGTGCTTCAGGTACGGAGGAGGATGCGCCTTGCTCGATGATCTTTTTGGAGCCTTTGACCATTAGTTCAAAGCTCACAAATTTACCTATCACTTCCTCGGGAGACATTAGTTTATATCTTGGATCACCACGAATTAATTGAACTTGAGTGGGGTTAAGAAATACGAGTGATCTAAGAATAACCTTGACCATTTCATGGTCATCCCACTTGGTACTCCCGAGGTTGCGCACTTGGTTCGCCAAGGTTTTTAGCGGTTGTACATGGCTTGCGGGTCTTCTCCTTGGTTGAGCATGAAGCGACCGAGCTCCCCCTCGATCGTTTATCTTTTGGTGATCTTGGTCACCACGTCTCCTTCGTGCGCCGTTTTGAGCACGTCCCAAATCTCTTTGGCGCTCTTCAATCCTTGCACCTTGTTATACTCCTCTCGACTTAGAGAGGCGAGGAGTATTGTGATGGCTTGTGAGTTGAAGTGCTGGATTTGGGCAACTTTGTCCGAATCATAGTCCTCATCCCCTATGGATGGTACCTGTACACCAAACTCAACAACGTTCCAAATACTAGTGTGGAGTGAGGTTAGGTGATGCCTCATTTTATCACTCCACATGTTATAATCTTCACCGTCAAAAACCGGTGGTTTGCCTAATGGAACGGAAAGTAATGGAGTACGTTTAGAAATACGAGGGTAGTGTAGGGGAATCTTACTAAACTTCTTGCGCTCATGGCGCTTAGAAGTTATGGACGGCGCGTCGGAGCCGGAGGTGGATGGCGATGAAGAGTCGGTCTTGTAGTAGACCACCTTCCTCATCTTCTTTTTCTTTTCGCCACTCCGATGCGACTTGTGTGAAGGGGATTCCTTCTCCTTCCCCTTGTTGCGGGACTCTCCTGATGGAGCCTTCCCGTGGCTTGTAACGGGCTTGTCGCCGGTCACCATCTCCTTCTTGGTGTGTTCTCCCGACATCACTTCGAGCGGTTAGGCTCTAATGAAACACCGGGCTTTGATACCAATTGAAAGTCACCTAGAGGGGGGTGAATAGGCGGAATCTGAAAATTATAAACTTAAGCACAACTACAAGCCGGGGTTAGCGTTAGAAATATAAACGAGTCCGAAAGAGAGGGCGAAAACAAATCACAAGCAAATAAGAATGGATGACGCGGTGATTTGTTTTACCGAGGTTCTGTTCTTGCAAACCTACTCCCCATTGAGGTGGTCGCAAAGACCGGGTCTCTTTCAACCCTTTCCCTCTCTCAAACGGTCACCTAGACCGAGTGAGCCTTTCTCTTCAATCAAATGGGACACTAAGTCCACTACAAGGACCACCACAACTTGGTGTCTCTTGTTTTGATTACAAGTGAGTTGAGCACAAGAAAGAAGGAAGAAGAAAAGCAATCCAAGCGCAAGAGCTCAAATGAACACAAATGTCTCACTCTCTAGTCACTTATTTGGTTGGAGTGATTCCAGACTTGGGAGAGGATTTGATCTCTTTGTTTGTGTCTTGTATTGAATGCTATAGCTCTTGTATGAGGTGTGAAGGCTGAAAACTTGGATACCATGAATGCGGGGTGGTTGGGGGTATTTATAGCCCCAACCACCAAAATGACCGTTGGGGATGGCTTCTGTCGACGGGCGCACCGGATAGTTCGGTGCGCCAGCCATGTCACCCAACCGTTAGGGTTCGACCATTGGAGCTCTAACTTGTGGGGCCACTGGACAGGTCCTGTAGACTGTCCGGTGCGCCTTCTGGCGCCTGCTCTCACTTCTGCGCGCGCAGGCGCGCACTGTAGCGCATTTAATGCCTTCGCATACGACCGTTGGCGCGAAGTAGCCGTTGATCGCTGGCACACCAGACAGTCCGGTGTTGCACCGTACAGTCCGGTGAATTATAGCGGAGCGACATCCCAAATTCCCGAAGCTGACAAGTTCAGCGTCGATCTCCCTGGTGCACCGGACACTGTCCGGTGGCACACCGGACAGTCCGGTGCGCCAGACCAGGGCTGCCTTCGGTATAATTTGCTCCTTAGTTTTGAACCCTTTCTTTTGACTTGTATTGGTTTATTGTGAACCTTTGGCACCTGTAGAACTCATAATCTAGAGCAAACTAATTAGTCCAATAATTTGTGTTGGGTAATTCAACCACCAGATTTCATATGGAAAAGGTTTGACCCTATTTCCCTTTCAGCTGGCCACGACGACGAACTCTTCGCTCTTGGGAATTCGTCAAGGGCGCCGCGGCTAAAATTCACCGGACTGTCCGGTGTGCACCGAACTGTCCGGTGAGCCAACGACGCCCACGCCAACAGTCGGCAGCACAATCAGCGGGCGACACATGGCCAAGCCAATGTCACTTAGTCGCACCGGACTGTCCGGTGTGCATCGGGCAGTGTCTGGTGCGCCAAGGGGACCGAGGGCGCAACGGCCGGCTTTGCCATAAAGGAAGGAGATCGGGCACCGCACAAGCACTGTTCATGTCCGGTGGTGCACTGGACTGTCCGGTGCGCCACTCGACAGAAGGCAAGAATTGCCGTCCAAATGGAACTCCAACGACTCCTAGCTGCCTTGGGGATATAAAAGGGACCCCTAGACGCATGGAGCACTACACCAAGCATTCACTAAACATCCTAAGACGCCTAGACTCCGCAAATAAGCATTTGGACCATCGTGACTGAGATTTGAGCACTAAGTGTATTGCGAACTTGTGGCATTGTTCATGTGTGCTCTCTTCTTGACTTGTGTGTGTATAGTTGCTGCGATTCTAGTCTTGTGTGTGTTTCTTTCCCTCCCTTACTCTTGTGCTTTTCTTGTGATCAACATTGTAAGGGTGAGAGGCTCCAACTTGTGGAGATTCCTCACAAACGGGAAAACATCGCTAAGGAAGAAAACCGTGGTACTCAAGTTTGATCGTTGGATCACTTGAGAGGGATTGAGTGCAATCCTTGACCGGAGGAGGTCACCACAACGTGGAGTAGGCATTGGCCAAACCACGAGATAAAATCATCGTGTCTCTTGTGCCATCTTTTATTGTGATTGGTTTTCTTCTCGAGTTCTCACTTAATCACTTGTGCTATTATTCCTAAGTTTAATACTCATTCTAAAGGAACAATCAAGTGAAGAGTTCTCACTATAGCATCTTGTTTTTGATCTAACTAACATTTCATAATCAAGTTTGGACTATTTAGCATTTGATTTTACAGGATCACCTATTCACCCCCCTCTAGGTGCTCTCAATTGGTATCGGAGCTGTACTCTTCATTTAGGGACTAACCAATCGAAGAGATGGATCCTAAGGGTAAGGAAATGGTGATCAACGACAAGGAGAACGAGTCCCTCTTCAACGAGTCAAGAGATGTCAAGCCCACTGACTCAGGCTCGAGTCACAAGAAGAAGGACGGGAAGAAGAAGAGGCGCATTAAGAAGATTATCTACTACGACAGCGATGCCTCCTCTTCTTCACCAAGGGATGACGACGACGAAGACTCCTCGTCGAAAAAGAAAATGGTTAATCAAAACTATTCCTTTGATTATTCTTGCATCCCTTATAACTCAAATGCTCATTTACTATTAATTCCACTTGG
Organism: Zea luxurians; assembly: GCA_029449295.1. Taxonomy (NCBI): domain Eukaryota; kingdom Viridiplantae; phylum Streptophyta; class Magnoliopsida; order Poales; family Poaceae; genus Zea; species Zea luxurians. The sequence continues at coordinate 2,837,295 of JAOPSE010000077.1, read as the reverse complement.
AAAACCCCACACTTTGATGGAGAGGATTATTCTTTTTGGAGTCATAAAATGCGTAGTCACTTATTTTCCCTCCATCCTAGCATTTGGAAAATTATAGAAAATGGAATGCATTTTGATAGTACTGATAACCCTGTGTTTATCAATGAATAAATACATAAAAATGCCCAAGCCACTACTGTTTTGCTAGCATCTCTATGTAGGGATGAATATAACAAGGTCAGCGGCTTGGACAACGCCAAACAGATATGGGACACCCTCAAAATTTCTCACGAGAGAAATGATGCCACCATGATCACTAAAATGGAACTGGTGGAAGGTGAGCTGGGGAGATTCGCGATGATAAGGGGAGAAGAGCCAACATAGACATACAACAGGCTCAAGACCCTTGTCAACAAAATCTGAAGCTACGGGAGTACAAGATGGATGGATCATGACGTCATCCGAATCATGCTTAGGTCATTTACGGTTATTGACCCCCATCTTGTAAATCTTATTCGTGAACCCCAGGTACACCAAGATGACGCCCGAGGAAATCCTCGAAAAATTCGTGAGTGGGTGTATGATGGTGAAGGAAGCAAGGTACGTGGACGACACGCTAAACAGACTGCTTCCTCTCTACGAGCCGAAGCCCATTGCTCTCAAAGCAACTAGCAGCAAGGAGGCGCTACCTAGCAAGGTAGCACAAGTGGAGGCTATCAGGCTCAACGAGGATGAAATGGCGCTTATCATCAAGCGCTTCAAGACTGCCTTGAAGGGACGCAAGGAGTTTCCCAACAAGAATAAATCAAGGGGAAAGCGTTCCTGCTTCAAGTGCGGTAAGTCTGGTCATTTTATTGCACAATGCCCCGATAATGACAATGACTAGGCACAAGAGAAGAAAGGGAGGAAAGAAAGAAAGAAGAACTACAAGAAGGCGAAGGGCGAGGCGCACATTGGAAAGGAATGGGACTCCGACTGTTCTTCATCCGACTCCGATGATGAAGAACTAGCCGCCTCAGACTTCAACAAGTCTCTAGTCTTCCCCAACGAATGACACACATGCCTCAAGGCTAAGGAGAAAAAGGTATGTATTCGAGCTACTCCTAAATATTCTTCTTCTAGCGATGAGGAATCGTCTGATGATGAAGTGGATTATACTGATTTGTTTAAAGGATTAGATAGAACTAAAGTAGACAAAATAAATGAATTAATTGATGCTCTTAATGAAAAGGATAGGCTTCTAGAAAAGTAAGAAGATATTCTTTATGAAGAACATGATAAATTCATTAATGTTCAAAAAGCCCTTGCTCTAGAAACTAAGAAGAATGAACTATTGACTTTTGAATTATCTGCTTGTAATGACTCTGTCTATAAGCTTAAGAATTTAAATGTTGATTTAAATGCTAAGTTAGAAGAAGCAAATTCTGCTAGTTCATCTATAGAGTATGTTGTTATTTGCAATAGGTGCAAAGATATTGATGTTGATGCTTGTAATGAACATGCTTCGACTATTGCTAAGTTAAACAATGATGTTGCAAGTCTTAATGCTCAACTTAAGATGTGCAAAGATAGTTATGACAAACTCAAATTTGCTAGTGATGCCTACACCATTGGTAGACACCCTCAATTAAGGATGGACTTGGTTTCCGAAAAGAAACCAAGAACTTAACAAACCCAAGGACTTCCAGTCTCAATAAGGAGAAAGGGAAGGCTCTTATGGCTAGTAGCTTGTATTCTTCACATGATCAAAAGAACCATGCTTATATTTATGCTCATGTCAAGAAAATTGCTAATGTTTCTCATTATGATAAGTGTTATAATCATGTTGCTTTACCTACTTATCATGATTCGCATGCTATGTTTGCATCTAGCTCCACATATGTTCATGGTACGAGTAGGCTTAGGCGTAATCATAATGTTTCTCATGCTCCTAGGAAAGTATACACTGGTCCAACTACTATGTATCAAACATGTAATGCTTCTTTTGTATTGTCATGTAAAAATGCCAAAGTAGTCGCTAGAAAATTGGGATCTAAATGCAAGAGAGACAAAACTTGCATTTGGGTTCCAAAATTTTTTGTAATTAACCTTGTAGGACCCAACAAGAGTTGGATACCTAAAACCCAAGCTTAATTACCTTGCAGATTTATGCATCTAGGGGCTCAAGCTGGATTATTGATAGCGGATGCACAAACCACATGACAGGGGAGAAGAAAATGTTCACCTCCTACGTCAAGAACAGGGGTTCCCAAGACACCATCATCTTTGGAGATGGGAATCAAGGCAAGGTTAAGGGCTTAGGCAAAATAGCCATCACAACCGAGCATTCAATATTAAATGTGTTTTTAGTAGAATCATTCGGGTATAATTTACTGTCTGTAAGTCAATCATGTCACATGGGCTATAATTGTTTATTTAGAAATATTGATGTATTTGTCTTTAGAAGAAGTGATGGTTCATTAGCCTTTAAGGGTGTATTAGACAACAAGCTCTATTTAGTTGATTTCTCAAAAGAGAATGCCGATCTAGATGCATGCTTCATCGCTAAGACTAATATGGGCTGGCTTTAGCACTGCCGTCTAGCACATGTTGGGATGAAGAACCTTCATAAACTTCTAAAGGGAGATCATGTCTTAGGACTAACTGATGTCTGTTTTGAGAAAGACAGATTGTGCAGCATGCCAAGCAGGGAAACAGGTGGGAAGCACTCATCAAAGCAAGAACATGATGATGACATCAAGACCACTAGAACTCCTACACATGGATCTCTTCGGCCCCGTTGCCAATCTCAGCATCGGGGGAAGTAAGTATGGTCTTATTATAGTTGATGATTTTTCCTGCTTCACTTGGGTGTTCTGCTTGCAGGACAAATACGAAACCCAAGGAACCCTAAAACGCTTCTTAAGGAGAGCTCAAAATGAATTTGAGCTAAAGATGAAGAAGATAAGAAGTGATAATGGGTCCGAGTTCAAGAATCTACAAGTTGAAGAATATCTTAAGGAGGAAGGCATCAAGCACGAGTTCTCCGCTCCCTACACACCATAGCAAAATGGTGTGGTAGAGAGGAAGAACAGGACACTAATCGATATGGCAAGGACGATGCTTGGAGAATACAAGACGCCTGAGCGGTTTTGGTCGGAAGCTGTGAATACAGCCTACCATGCCATAAACCGGCTCTATCTGCATCGCCTCTTCAAGAAGACGTCATATGAACTCTTAACTAGTAACAGACCTAATGTTTCCTATTTTCGTGTATTTGGGAGTAAATGCTACATCTTGGTAAAGAAAGGTAGGCATTCAAAGTTTGCTCCCAAAGCGGTAGAAGGTTTCTTACTAGGATATGACTCAAATACAAAGGCATACAGGGTCTTCAACAAATTATCAGGATTGGTTGAAGTCTCTAGCGATGTTGTATGAGATTAGACTAATGGCTCTCCAAGAGAGCAAGTTTATCTTGATGATGTAGATGAAGATGAGGTTCCGACGGTCGCAATGCGAACGATGGCGATAGGTGATGTGCGACCACAGGAACTACAAGAGCAAGATCAACCTTCTTCCTCTACGATGGTGCATCCCCCAACTCAAGACGATGAACAGATACCTCAAGAAGAAGGGCAGGATCAAGGGGGAGCACATGAAGAACAGGATAAGGAGGAAGAAGCATCACGGGCCCCTCCAACTCAAGTCCGAACGACGATCCAAAGAAACCATCCAGTGGATCAGATTCTGGGTGACATCAGCAAGGGAGTAACAACTCACTCACGATTAGCTAATTTTTGTGAGCATTCCTCTTTTGTCTCTTCTATTAAGCCTTTTAGGGTAGAAGAAGCCTTGCAGGATCCGGACTGGGTGTTGGCCATGCAGGAAGAGCTCAACAACTTCAAAAGAAATGAAGTCTGGAGCCTGGTGCCACGTCCAAAGCAAAACATTGTGGGAACCAAATGGGTGTTCTGCTACAAGCAAGATGAACACGGAGTGATGACAAGAAACAAGGCTCGACTTGTGGCAAAAGGTTATGCCCAAGTCACAGGTTTGGATTTTGAGGAGGCTTTCGCTCATGTGGCTAGGTTAGAATCAATTCGGATTTTATTGGCCTATGCTGCTCACCATTCCTTTAAGTTGTTCCAAATGGACGTGAAGAGCGCTTTCCTCAGTGGACCAATCAGGGAGGAGGTATACATGGAACAACCCCCTGGCTTTGAGGATGACAGGTATCCCGACCATGTCTACAAGCTCTCTAAGGCGCTCTATGGACTTAAGCAAGCCCCAAGAGCATGGTTTGAATGCCTTAAAGATTTTCTCATTTCTAATGCTTTCAAGGTTGGGAAAGCTGATCCTACTCTCTTCACTAAGACATGCGATGGTGATCTTTTTGTATGCCAAATATATGTCTATGACATTATATTTGGTTCTACTAATCAAAAGTCTTGTGAGGAGTTTAGCAGGGTGATGATGCAGAAATTTGAGATGTCAATGATGGGCGAGTTGAACTACTTCCTTGGATTTCAAGTGAAGCAACTCAAGGAAGGCACCTTCATCTCCCAAACGAAGTACACTCAAGACTTGCTCAAGAGGTTTGGGATGAAGGATGCAAAGCCCACGAAGACACTGATGGGAACAGACGGACATCTGGACCTCAACAAAGGAGATAAGTCCGTTGATCAAAAGGCATACCGGTCTATGATAGTATCTTTACTTTATCTTTGTGCTAGTAGACCAGACATAATGCTAAGTGTATGCATCTGTGCTAGATTTCAATCTGACCCCAAGGAGTGTCACCTTGTGGCTGTTAAATGAATTCTTAGATATTTAGTTCTACGACTTGCTTCGGGATCTGGTATCCAAATGGATCTACCTTTGACTTAATTAGATACTCGGATTTTGATTATGTCGGGTGCAAGGTTGATAGGAAGAGCACATTGGGGACTTGTCAGTTTCTAGGAAGGTCCCTGGTGTCTTGGAGCTCTAAGAAACAAACATATGTTGCCCTATCCACCATTGAGGCTGAGTATGTTGCCGCAGGACAGTGCTGCATGCAACTACTTTAGATGAGGCAAACCCTCAGGGACTTTGGCTACAATCTGAGAAAAGTCCCACTCCTATGTGATAATGAGAGTGCAATCCGCTTGGCGGATAATCCTATTGAACATAGTCGCACTAAGCACATAGACATCCGACATCACTTCCTGAGAGACCACCAGCAAAGGGGAGATATCAATATTTACCACATTAGCACCCAGAACCAGCTAGCCGATATCTTCACCAAGCCTTTAGATGAGAAAAGGTTTTGCAGGTTGCGTAGTGAGCTAAATGTCTTAGATTCTCGTAACTTGGATTGATCTACAACATACATGTGTTCTATGCCTTTGATCATGTTACTTTAAGCTTTATTGTCTTTAATTGCTTATTTCTGGTGCTCAAGTTGTACAAGTCATCCCCGGACCTCACAAGTCCCTTTGCAAATGATGCACATGTTTAGGGGGAGATGTGCTACAACTTGACTCCCTTGAGACTAACTTGTTTGTTTGAGTATTCTTGAAATAGTCTCAAAGGGATATTGAAAGGAAAAAATGAACTAGGACAAAGAAAGAGCTTCCACTGCATTCCGGTAAATGTATCTTGTCCTAAGTTCTTTGTTATACTTTCATTGCCTTTTTGCTCGTATTTGACATTTTGGTGAGGCAATGGGGTTAAAGGGCCAAAAAGGTCTCCCGTTTTGGTGCTTAATGCCAAAGGGGGAGAAATTAAGGCCAAAGCAAATGGATCAGCCAACCACTTGTGAAATTTCAAAAATGTAGAGTTAGAAGCTTTGTATTTGATCAAAACCCTTTTATTGCAAAATCGTTCTCTTATGGGGGAGAAGTTTCATTATGGGAAAAGGGGGGAGTTTGTGGCATTCGATCAAATTTACTCTTGAACTATCTCTCTATTTGCTCAATCAAGTGTGTTTGACTTAGAGATAGGAAAAATAATTTGTTTTGTGAAAATAAACCACGTGGTGGCAAAAGGGATCCAAATATGCCAAATCCTATGTGAGACATATTGGTCTTCAATTTGCACTTTTGAGAATAATGTTGCACTTCAAGTTGCATTTAAATGTGTTGGCATAAATCACCAAAAAGGGGGAGATTGAAAGGGAAATGTGCCCTTGGGCCATTTCTATAAATGTTTTGGTGATTAAATGCCCAACACATATTGTTTTGGTCAATATGTGCTAAGTGGTTGAAAGATGCAAATCAAAGAATCAAGGTATGTCTCCGGCCTTAGTAAATTGTTTTTAGATACTAACATATTTCTCTAAGTGCTAGGAATCTTGCCAAATCAAAAGAAATTGGATTGGAGAAGTTTGGCATGAGTTCAGCCAAACATGCACCAGCCTGGGGTGCACCGGACTGTCCGGTGCCCAGGCTGGCCCCGACAACAAACTCTTCGCTCTCGAGAATTCGTCGACGGCGCCGTGGCTAAAATTCACCAAACTGTCTGGTGTGCATCGGACTGTTCGGTGAGCCAACGGCGCCCGCGCCAACGGTCGGCAACGCAATCAGCGGGCGACACATGGCCAAGCCAACTAGTCGCACCGGACTGTCCGGTGTCCGGTGCACCAAGGGGACCGAGGGCACAACGGTCGGCTTCGCCAGAAAAGGAAGGAGATCGGGCACCGGACAAGCACTATTCATGTCCGGTGGTGCACCGGACTGTCCGGTGCGCCACCCAACAGAAGGCAAGAATTGCCTTCCAAATGGAACTCCAACGGCTCCTAGCTGCCTTGGGGCTATAAAAGGGACCCCTAGGCGCATGGAGCACTACACCAAGCATTCACTAAACATCCTAAGACACCTAGACTCCGCAAATACGCATTTGGATCATCGTGACTGAGATTTGAGCACTGAGTGTGTTGCGAACTTGTGGCATTATTCTTGTGTGCTCTCTTCTTGACTTGTGTGTGTATTGTTGCTGCGATTCTAGTCTTGTGTGTGTTTCTTTCCCTCCCTTACTCTTGTGCTTTTCTTGTGATCAATATTGTAAGGGTGAGAGGCTCCAACTTGTGGAGATTCCTCACAAACGATAAAACATCACTAAGGAAGAAAATTGTGGTACTCAAGTTTGATCGTTGGATCACTTGAGAGGGATTGAGTACAATCCTTGACTGAAGGAGGTCACCACAACGTGGAGTAGGCATTGGCCGAACCACGGGATAAAATCACCGTGTCTCTTGTGCCATCTTTTATTGTGATTGATTTTCTTCTCGAGTTCTCACTTAATCACTTGTGCTATTGTTCCTAAGTTTAATACTCATTCTAAAGGAACAATCAAGTGAAGAGTTCTCATTATAGCATCTTGTTTTTGATCTAACTAACATTTCATAATCAAGTTTGGACTATTTAGCATTTGATTTTATAGGATCACCTATTCACCCCCCTCTAGGTGCTCTCACCATGTTCGCCTCGCCCGAGCCCATCTCGGGCGATAAGGACAAGGCTTGTGGTGAGGCTCGCCCGAAGGCCGCTGGGGGACAATCACATTCAATGCGTGTACCTACCCACTCAAGCCTGCGGGCTGTCACACCTGGTTTTAGAAGACAAACCGAATGCGAACCATGTACGTGTCAGGATCAGAAATTCACGTACACAACAATTACATAACTGGACATCATCACACAGTGCTCAAATAATAACGTAAAGATGTATTAATTTGATTACATCATGATGTCCGAGAGATCCACATAGTCTTAAACATAGATCAAAGTGCGAATATGAAACATAGTAAAATACAACCTTCACAGATAGCCGATTGGGGGTTTGCAGCTAACCCACACCTAGAAACTCATCGTAGTCTTGGAACTCATGGAAGTCCTCCGCTACGCCTTCATCTTCTCCTAAGTAGGGGTTGCAATGCGGAAAACCTGGTGTTTTGGTATTTTAAAGTAAGGGTGAGTACACATCAACGTACTCAGCAAATGTCCCATTTGGCTAAAATGGACTAGCTGTATGTGGGGTGAAGCTCAGAGCAGTTGCTTTTAGTTGGTCAGGTAATTATTACTGGTAGAGAGGTAAGTTTTAGTAATAATCCCAAGTTATTAACCCAAAGGTACTCCCTCCAAAAGGAGAATACCAAAATCTATAGTCATAATCATCGCCATTAGAATCATTATCCTCATCATCATTTGTAATCATAGTATCTCTAATCAAAGGAGCTCCCAAGGTTGCTCATAACTGTGAGCATGGCTGATATATCAGTTTCTAACCCTCTGCAGAGGTCGCACACTTTACCCATGAGTCGTGATTCCCGTTCCGCCCGAGGATCATGAATCCCCATTGATCACTTCCAAGGTGAACTGGCAAGGTTTTACTATGTAGCTTTTACAAAGATTCCCCAAAGGTATAACCGCCTGTTAGGTTTCCTAAATGCATCGCACTCCTCCCCAAAGGGCAAACCACCCTCGGCAGAGCGAGCTGCGTACACCGGGCCCCATTAATGGCACAACAGCGAAGCAAACTACACCTCAGTTCCTCTAATTAATTAGCTAAGGGTGCCCCATCCCACCCTCATGGTTGTATTGTTATCCCGGGTGGTCATCCAACAAACAAGTCCTTATAGAGAGGCACTCGAGAAACAGCTCGAGCCCCCCCTAAATATCACCAAGCCATAACCATATCCAAAAGTAAACCTCGTATCATAAATAGTCTCATCATGTTCACTCATTAGAATAGAGCTAATCCAGATATAATCCATCCCAAATAGGTGATCAAGGACATGATAAACAAAAGACTAGTAAATCCTTAGGTACGAATTGTGTAAATGTGGGGAGATGAATTATAAAATGAGTAGGACATAGATAGGTCAGAGGACACTTGCCTTCATCAACCAACTGCTGCTTAGGGTATTCTCCTGCAACTTCCTCGGACTCCGCCAATGGTCCGTTATCTATACGAGTGCAACCATACATTCCACATTTTAACATAGAAGGAAACAATACAACACAGAATGAAATAGATAAATTAAACGGACACGTGGCGTAGAGCTCGCATTTACGACTACACGAGAAAAGAAACTACGCCGATCAAAACTACGACCGAGAGACATAGCGATTACGTTAAGCGTCTATAGACTGAAATATTTATTTCGGTATAATTATATTATTTTATATTCATGCAACGCTTAATAAAATTGTCACTTGACCCTGATTAGTTTGGTGCTCGATTAACCACCGTTACACTACACACTTTAATTATCATACGTGATTTTAGGTGGATCAAAAGGTCGTCGCGCGGCAAAGCGCGTGACACACAAAATGGTGTGCGCGCTGCGCGCAAAACTACACATGACCCAAGCGTAAATTTAAAGCGTTACGGCGCACGTGAAGCGCGCCAAGGGCACACGCGCACTGAAGCTGAGCCGAGGCCACGCCAGGACGGCTGCCCGCAAGCCGTGCCGGGGCGGGAGGCCACGTGGGGGAGGGGCCACCAGGCAGGGAGGTCGTGCCGAGGGGCAGAGGGCGCACCGGGGCGAGAGCGCCGCGTGGGGGGGCAAGGCCGCGCGGGGAGAGAGAAGGAGAGAGGGGGGAGGCTTACCACGAACGTGACTAACGGTGACAACCGCAGCTCTCCGGTGATCCAAGCGAGGGCAGGGAGAGAGAGGGAGAGGAGGAAGAGGGAGAGGAGAAGGGGCGATTTCTCCTCCCTTAGATCATGGGTGCGCGTGGGAGAAGGGAGGGGGGCTAGGCCAAGCGGACTGCTTTCTCCTAATCTTCCTTTAATCATCCTCGTTTCTTTCTAATTAAATTCACTCACCGAATAGAACCCTAAATTAAATGGATGCACATCTAGGCACGACATCAAACAAAAAATAAATATGCTCCAGCATGATGCAACAATGATATCACCTTAGGGTTTTGCTTACACATAGCATGGACATAACTCTCTATGTTACTTTGAAAATGGGAGGAAGGAGAAGAAAATAAAGTGAGAAAGAAGGTAATGCCTAAATTTGGTGAATATTGGAGAAAAAATTTTATACCTCCCAAATTCAAGCGTTACATGGGCATACAGGAACAACAAGACCGCGGTCTTGTCAAAGATTCACCAACCATGATTACGCATGCGTCCACTATACACGCACGCCGTCTGACCAGCCTCTGATGGGACATGTAATACGACAGGGACGCGGGCCAGCCCTCGGGTGCAAACTCCGTCTCGCCCGACATAGAGCTCACCCTCGGGATAAACTCCGCCTTACCCGAGCCCAGCCTCGGCTACCTGCTCCCCTGCGAATCACGTGGAAGGCCACTACTACAACTGTGGCGCACGTCATCGATCTCAGGATGGGTTCGGTCATGAGCTCGGGCGGACCTTTGCCTCGCCCGAGCCCGGTTCTGCCCTCGATATATGTGACGGAGGACGTCCACAGCGTCATCAAATACAGTGGAGCTGACACATCCCTTAAAAAGATTTTTTCCCATGTTAAGCACTGTGTCAACCACTACGTTATGGGCAACCCCATCCAGGGGGCCTCGGGTACGTGGTCGAGCCCTCGGCCTCGGCTCTCAGCAGAAAACAAGCAGGCACAAGTCAACAACAAAGTACAAATACCATACAGACATCCCCTCACAGTACGTAGCCGACTCCCATCCACTAGGAAGCACCCCTTGAGCCTATAAATAGGGTAGTCTACGGCTTCTCAAGGGGTAGGCGAATACTTCACAAGTCATCTCGTCCACTCGGTATTGACACTTGTCTCAATCATCCCCTTGGACTTGGAATCCTTCTATCTCCCGCTTTGCTTGTAAACCCTACCGCAGGCACTTGGGTGTAAGTAATATAAATCTCATCCCCTCTGCTAGAAGTAGGGCATCTTCTAGCCCGAACCAGGATAAACGACTTGTGTCAGCTCACATCACCCTCTAGGTCTGGGACACGTGACATTATTTCACTAATTGGTTAGGTCTACGGATTCAAACACCGACAACAGTGTAGATTACTCTTTTGAGTGTTTTTTCGGTGCTTTGGATGTCTGAATTTTATCTATTTCTTCCATGGATTTTCTGAGATACCGAGGAAGTTTTCTAAGTTCTCTAGTCACTAGTTGGCTTAGAGGATTTTGGTTCGAGGTCTTGCTTTATCTCTACTACTATTAAGACTGCAATAGTAGTCTGCCATTCCGTGTTCTGCCTATTCCGTGTTCTGCCTTTCCGATTCCCTCCTGCCCATTCCGATTCCCCCCTCCCCACGCACAGTCCATTCCCATGTTCTCTGTGTTCTGCCCATTCCGACTCCCTCCTACCCATTCCGATTCCCTCCTCCCCACGCACAGTCCATTCTCATGTTCTCTGTATAGCCAACGCCTAGCTAAAATTAAAAAAATACACATGGCCCCAAGGGGATTCGAACCCACGACCTCTCAAGCAAATGCCAGTGGTAGCTACCACTACACCACATGTGTGTTTATATCTACATCTATAATATAAAACATATCTACTATATATTCTCGTTGCAACGCATGGGTATTTAGCTAGTTGAGATTGAAGTTAAGCTCTATTTTAGCTTTCAGCGAGGTTCGCTGTTTTGCTTGGTGTTCAGAATATCCAACCATTAGTTGACTCAAGGGCGTCACTCTTGTAAGATTTGGTATTTTGAAGGTTTGTTTGGGGTAGGATCCTTTTCGATTTTTTTATTGGCTCCTATTTGTCCTCTTTAGTCGTCTAATTCAGTCATTCGGTAATAAAATGGTTTGTATTATTGCATGTATGAGATATGTTGTCAAAAACTAATTAAGCTAATGAAAAATAAAACAAAACGCTCCTAGAATATTATATCGAATCATAAGAGAATATGACGACCAAATAAAAAAAATACAGCAACATGGATGTTTTGTATGTCAAGGCCATCTGCGCCACGGGTGTGCTAAAACACTGATAGTCAACAAGTGTGTTATAGGAGGGAAAAAATCTGATAGTTGATATATAGTAAATATATAGAGGAATATGAGCGCGGTAATATAGAGTAAAAAATTTGTTGACTAGACTACACCTGATGGTATAGAGTAAGGATACGGAGAAACCTACACTACAGATAGTCTAAGGGTTTGTTCGTTTTTGAAATTAATCTACATAAATTGGATGTAATTGAGTCGATTTAAATCCATATTAAATCAAAATTCACCTCAATCCACGTAGAGTAGGAATAACCGAACAAGGTTTAATTAAATAAAAATAATAAATATATTTAGTGAAAGATGTAGCATCTATTAGGATGATATGGCAATTAGTGGAGTATGATACGTAGGGGTGATAATAGATCCTAAATTTTACACTATAAAATTTAAGAATTAGATCTAATTAGGATCAGATTCTATTTCTATTTATTTTTAAATTAAAAATAATTTAGTACCCTAATAAATTATGAAGAAACATTTAAATCGTGATCTATTATTATCCCTAATGATACGTGCGATGCTTGCACGTAGAGGTCGGAGGATAATGCCGTTTGTTTTTATAAAAGAGATAGGTAAATAAATAGATAGGTAGGCAGATAGATATAGATCATGATTTATATAGTGGAAATATAAATATTTTGTAAATTATTAGAGAATGTTTGAATGTATTAGAGCTAATAGTTATCTGGACACCCTAGCTAATAATTCAGATAATAGCTATTTTTAGTAAATAAGCTATTTATTATCTAGCTAATTTCATTAATAATTTTTATTCAACTAACTATTAGCTCTAGCGTATTTAAATACCCTCCAAGAAGCCTCTAACATCTGGTTTATGGGCGAGGAGGAAAATCGAATTTTGACATAATATTTCAAGGAGTCGTCAAGGAAAAAAAGAGCTAGTTATAGGTACATTACCTTTTTTTTGTCATTGTTAAACTGTCTCGTTGTATTCCTTATTTCACTCTATATTTTAAACTCTACTCTATAAATAATATAATCTATAATGTAAAATAATATTTTATACGTTATGTCTTGTCGAAGAAAATCTTACTGTAATTTCTTAATCATACAACACCGATATGGTATTTTATATAGCACTGATATGGCAACTTGGGAACGCCAACCCGAAGTCCCAGGCAGGAAAGTCAAGCCAGTGAGTTAAAGACATCCATCAGCTGACCGGCAGAATAGAAATTGATTGATATGCAGTTCTCCATGGAAAGCTTGGGCGCGAAAAAGAGCGGCGCATCGCTTCGTGCTCACTCACTCACGCTGCTCGCGCGTGGTTTGCCTCCTTGCCGCCCGCTAACCAAGTAACCATAAACAATTAACCAATATTCTTACTAGCGAAGTCAGTTTATTAACCCGCTTGTTAAGGGCATTCTCAGTGATAAGTTTTAATGCAGGGATGTTTGAAAACAAAATATTTTTGGAGTTTTAAGGTAAAACCATAATGTTGGAGATATTATACCCCATGGTGATTGTCTATAGTGTAAAAAACTCCGTTTGAATATCATGGTTTTGTTGATATCATGATATTTTTGAAGTATTTTAAAACTCCACTACAATCTAAAGTTTTTATCTATGACTAACATTTGCATATATATACTAAATATCATGATTTGAGATATTTTATCTCCAAACACGTATAGCTAAGAGCCTAAGAATGATGTAAAAAATACTATGGTTATGCTATGGCATCTCAAAACCGTATTATTTCAAAACCATAGTTTTAAAATAGTTTGCTTCTAAACATGTTTGTACTATTTTCAATGTTGTCATATCAGATTTAAACTAGTTAATTATGTATGCAGAGATTTCATCTCCCGTAAAACTCTATTATTTTTTATAAAATCCTCTCTATATCTTTTCTATTAATTGCACTGACACGTCACTAATCTTGATAATGTGTCACTACATTTAATGAGTACAACGTTGAGAATGACGTTAACCAGCAGCTCCGGAATCCGGATCTCCCCACACGGGACACACCCACACGCTTCGGCAGGCACGGCCGGTCCATGTAGCGCGCGCCCGGACACGGAGCAGGGATCACCCGCAACGGCAGCCCGGCTTGTCGGGAGCGCGAGGGGCGACATGGGGGCGGAGGCCGGCGAGCCCAGCTCCATCCTCAGGTGAGCATGAATTCCCGCTATTCCTTTCTTTATCCTTCTTGCTGCGCATCTCCGCCGCACTGCCCCGCTTTGCTTTACCCTCCTCCCCGCACGATGATTGGGGTGGGGACTGGAGGGGGATGCTGGCAACTGCGCGGCGGCGCCCTACCGGTTTTCACGCGATGCTTTGGGGGGATTTGAATACTTGCACGATATTTGGATGGTGGAATCGTGCGGGGAAGCCGTTTCCATGTATAATTTCTTTCCCCCTTCTGCTGCCATTTGGTTCGTCAGATTGGCAAACAAGTGGATGGGGATTTGGTTCGTTGTGCCCCGCCCTCAGGCAAGCCCGTATTCATGGGCGTTCGGCAGACTAATCCTCTGCAGTTCTGCTTCTTTTGCAGATTGTTGTGCTCGTAGCGTAGAGGCATTGGGTTTTAGACGTCCTTTATTTCTGAAAGAAAGAAACTGGTTGGTTCGTTAACAATTTCTTTGCGTCTCGGAATATGATTAATGAGCGTATAAAGTCTTCCTCCTTCAATGGTACTGTATGTATGCAGTCAACTATCTGAGTATCTTACTCTCTGGCCGCTTGATGTGGTGGCATACTTAAACTACACACTCGTTTAAAAATAAACACTCTTCTGCGCTTCATCATAGTTAAATCGAACCTACCAGATCTCACTTGGTTTAGGAGTTAGTATCAAGTTCAACTTCTGCAAGAAAAGCTAGGGTCATGTTCTTTGTTACTAAGGTCATAAACATCTTTAGAAATATTGTAATGTTTATTTTCTGGAGGAAAGAAAACCGGTTTTGCGTAGAACTACTGGGTCAGACCAGATTCAGATTTCAATGTATTTGAAGTTCTGGCCATTTCCCTGTGCAGCTTAGCTTCCGCCTTTTCCTATGGAGTCGCATCTATGGCAATGGTTTTCGTGAACAAAGCGGTTCTTATGCAGTATGTTCACTCCATGACCCTCCTCACTTTACAGGTATTGCTGAGCATCACGGCCGGGAAAGTATTGCATGCTTCTATGTTTGACTAAATCTGATTGTTTTGTTCAATTTCTCCGTTACTTTCTGCAGCAAATAGCAACGACACTTCTGATACATTTTGGTCAAGTTCTAGGAATGTCTAAACGAAAAGACTTTAGCTTGATAACCGCGAAGAAACTTCTTCCAGTGTCAATTTTCTACAATGCAAATGTGGGATTTGCTCTAGCAAGCTTGAAAGGGGTTAACATCCCAATGTATATTGCAATCAAAAGGATCACTCCCCTTGCCGTGTTGGTGGCTGGGTGCATGCGGGGAAAGGGGAAGCCACCGACACAGGTCTTTACTCTATTTTGCACTTCCTTTAACATACAGTACATTTATTACTTAAACTGTACAACCCTCACTGTCTCTAATTGATGCTTGCAAAATCTATCAAGCTTCTCCCAGCTCAACTATTCAGTCATGAAGTAAGATAAGTGTGGATATAGCTTATCAAGGTTTATGAGAATTCTAGCCTTACTGGGTAGTGTAAATCCTACTTTTCAAGATTCCTGCCAATAGATTTTAATATTCTAGGTGCTTGTCTTCTGGCGGCCTTGTTTTCCAGTAAAAAATTATGCAAGCACTTTAGGTATGTATTGCAAAAGGCATTGACAATGTAACTGACACTCATGATATGCTCTGCATTCTTGTTTTGAAATTTCCTCATTTGCAACTTAAAAATCAAACTTTAGGAAAATGCATTGTTTCTTCCTAGGAAATAACAGATCTTTATTACTATTGTTGTTTACCACATTCTGATCAATTCAAAATTGTTTTAGGTCATTCTTTCAGTTATCTGCACCGCCACTGGTGTCCTCATTGCAGCACTTGGAGATTTTTCCTTTGACCTATATGGATACTGCATGGCTCTAACATCAGTCTTCTTCCAGGTTGTGTTATTTCCTTGTGCTTTGTTCTTACAAATTTATTCTATAACTTTTGAGAGGTTTTTAGGCACGGTTCTTTATCTTTGTAATTGACAACTGAATGTGTATGCACTATGCAGACTATGTATTTGATTCTGGTGGAGAAATCAGGCGCTGAGGATGGTCTTTCCTCAGTGGACTTGATGTTTTACAACAGCATATTGTCACTTCCATTTCTGTTTTTCCTCATTATAGCAACAGGAGAATTCCCCCATTCTCTTACAGTATTATCTGCAAAGGTCAGTGATACAAATGCAGTACAATCAAAATTTTACCAGCACATTTAAGCTAGCAATCTCTGTGTGTTCCCTTGTATCACCCCTTTAACTCAAGAATGACAATTAAAGGTAGTTCTCCAGACTGAAGCAAATGGTTTCACACTTCGCTGCTATCCATTAACACAATAGTACTCTTAAAGTTTGTGTCATTGTCTGTTGTATGTCTCTATCCTAACTTGCATTGTCTGGTGACACTTGAACTGTAGGCAGCCTCGCTGACGTTCGGCGTCATTCTCGTTATCTCACTGGTGATGGGAATCGTTCTCAATTTCACTATGTTTTGGTGCACAATTGTGAACTCTGCTCTGACTACAACAATAGTAGGAGTTCTCAAGGGTGTTGGATCAACGGTAAGTTTGCCGACTTATGAAAGATCAGTTTGTCCTTTAATCAGAACCCTTTGATACAAGTGAGCTCTGAAGTTAACTAATAAGTAAATCATATATCATGTTTTTCGCCATCAGACCCTTGGTTTCGTTCTGTTGGGAGGTGTCGAAGTACATGCTCTGAATGTTACTGGACTGGTGATCAACACATTTGGCGGCGTATGGTACTCTTATGCGAAGTATAAGCAGAAAAGGAAAACACCACGGAAGATCCAACATGATGTAGAGTCGCATGCCCACAAGTAGCGTCAGATTAACTGTAGTTATACTTCGTTCTTTGATCAGATAATAACTGGATGCATGTTTAAATCCATTTTTTCTGAACTCTATTCCATCACCAGCAGTTAGGTTGGTGCAATTAAGGGAAGCAACAAGCTTTTCCTATTTCACATCTTATAGTTTTTACGATCAGTGATATAGGGTGTAAAGTCAGTTATTTTTCGCAGCTCCAGTGTGCGATGCATCACTTTTGCTCCAAAGAGACAAATCCATGGGTCTGGATGAGGTGATTGCCGGTCCTTTAAGGAATTTTTAAACATATGCTCCTAGTTCAGCTGTTCAGTTTTACCCAGTAGTAATGGATGGATGAGACGTTTTACTAGTGTCATGAGAAAGGATCTCTGGATTCTTTCTTAATAAAATAACATGTGCGAAAGGACTTCTAACATGATGGTTAAGGCTTTCGAGTAACATCTCTAGATCTCGGGTTTCAGGTTTGGTTAAAATAATCCTCTCGCTATACCTCACCTTCTCGGGTTATGTCCTGTGAGCCACCTTTCGGTTGAGCTGTTACAGAGTGGGCGGTAACGGCCCGCTAGTGATGAGGAGCTAGAGTTCGGAGATTTTCTCTGTCGAGACCATGTTCTTTTCCTTCTCAGCCAGGTTTTTTTTAAATAAAATAACATGTAAAAGGATGGTTAAGCATTGTCACAGGTACAGTCAGAAGTTCAAGGGTGATGCCGTGTTCGCCAAAAGATGCTCTGGAATGAACTTCCGGAGCTCTTCGTTAAAAAAAACCCCAACAACGTAACAAAGAAACGTCTGTCGCAAGTCCAACCGCATTTGTGCCACACAGAGGAGAGCAGGCGCAACTGTAAAATGAACAGAGTCTCGGTAATCACACAACAAAATTTCACAGAATCAACAACCAGACCGGTGTAAGAGAAACAGACAACAGTACATCCTGCTGCAATTTACACACTTGGAAGAAAAGAAGAAAAAAGAATGGTAGAGCCCTGACCCGGGAAGCAAAATCTGCTCGGCCAGCGGACACAAGCAATCTTTCTAATCTACGGTGGGATCCCTACAATACAATGACCACAAGCACCACTACATATGTATGTACAGTATGAACAACCGATCAGAAGCAGCAATCTTTTGCCTTAACAAACAATGTATCAGCCATTCAGTCCTCCGCCAGTCAGTCAGTCGTCATGCTCCGCCGAGAAATCCGGCTCCGATGGCTTCCTGAACTTAGGCAGCTCCCTGATGATGCTGCCGGCTCCTCTCCTGAGCGCGAGACTCTGTTCAGGGGACGAAGCGTTGTCGCCGTCGCCTTCGTACGGTCCCGTGGACGAGAACGACTCCCTCAGACTCAGGTCCTTGGCCATCTTCCTCCTCCTCAGGCGGCGCCAAGCGTGCTGGATGAAGCATGCGGCCCAGGTCCTCCAGTGGTGGGAGTAGTACCGGAACGTGTGCTGCAGCTTCCTGCTGTGGAGGCGCCTGAACTGGCTGGCGACGAACCTCAGGTCGTCAGCCCGGAGAGCGAACGCCTCGACCTCGAGAACCGCCTTCACCGTCCGGGTGGACAGTGGCAGGTTGACGGTGGGCTTGGGGACGAGCGCCCATCCGAGGAGCTCCTCGCCACAGAAGTCGCCGGGCTTCAGGGTGATCGAGTTGAAGAAACCCGTCCGGCCACCGTCTGTCGTGGAGCTTTCCAGCTTGCCGCGGATGATGAACAGCATCTCCGTCACTGGGTCGCCTTCTCGGACAATGTATGTGCCCTCTGTGCTCAAGGACGATACCAGGCACTCGCATATGGCGTCTAGAAGCTGATCGTCCATCTGGGAGAAAAGTGGGACCTGCAGCATTGCAATATAAAAGATTAAGTAACACTACTCATGGTCAGGTTATCGTAAGACTAGCTGTTACAGGCGCGCCACTGATCACCTCACAAATGGATAAGAATTCAACTAGCACTACTAACTCTGTTGCTGACCAATAAAAAACGAGAGAGCAAAGGTAGTAAGCTGATTTACCCTACGAACGAGATACAGGCAAAGGTGGCGCTTGATGTCGCGGCGAAGATCTGTAGGTAGGGCACTCAATATAGACTCTTCGTCCACGCCTCGAGTTGCGAGCCACTTGTAATGAACAAATCTTCTCACTCTTTCCCGTAATTCATGGGGCAGTTGCCGATGCCCCATCCACTCCTCGGTATCTCTCTGCTTTAGCCTCCACTCCTCAACCCTCGCGGTGATTAATTGCAGGTAGGTCTAGCAGGAAACATAATTTGGTAAGAACAATGTTCCTTATCACAGAATCACTGACATTACGCGGCGACAACAAAACTAACTTAATGCATGGAATGATGGGACTGGGGAGCTTGTTCAGTAAGGTTAACTGGTAAGGTTTCAACCTGCCGACTTAAAATGAGCTAGAATATTTACAGGCTGAGAATCAGTATATACTGTACACATTGATCAAAATACACACACACTACCAAGTGGGGGCATGAACAGGGAGGTTTGAAGAAATCAGAAGCAAAATCTCAGGATTCTATTCCTCATTGCATATAGCATAGATGAAGTACCTGAACTTTTCCGATCAAATGGGCAAACAAGACTAGGCCAACCACTGCCAATAATATAGCATACAGTGTCTCACCAATGAAGGTGCTCACGGTCAATGTCTGGCCATAGCAACTGTAGAAAAAATGGGTACCAAAACAGCATGTTAGAAACAAAGTATGATCAGCAAACTGATTATTAGGTTAATTGTTCCTGTTATATCTTTGTGTGCGTTTTCCATGCATAACCAAAGTTAGCATGGCATATTAGCACTTAACATAGATCTGCTTTTGTTATCTCTGAGTTTCTCTTTGAGAATACTAATATTATTTTTTAACGAGTTGTAAATTACAATAACAACAAAGTTTTTCAGTCCCAAGCATGTTGGGGTAAGCTATCTTTTTTTCTTGAACAAACGCAGGAGAGCTGCGTGTCATTATATTAAGAAGAAAAAAGAACATAGGAGAGACAAGACTTGTCAACCCCTAAATACAAAGGCCCCTAGGCCGAGACCCCCCTGACATTAACACAACGCACCACGCAATGGGGTAAGCTATCAAGTTGTAAATTACAGCAGTGCCTTTTTTTTTCTTTGAGAAATTAACAGTCATAAAAGAACATGTGTTCAGCAAATCATACCTTAGATTCTGCAAACCCCACCAAAGGCAATAGATATACTTCTTCAGGAAGCTCTCATTAGGAGTTTTGTTTGCTAACAGTGGCTGGAACATACCAAAGTCAAATTTGGGACTGTTCTTAGCATTACAACTAGAAAAGACTGAGGTCCCATTCCACATTGAATCTGGTTTTACATCACAATATAGATATCGAGTGTGGCAATCAGTTTCATCGCAAAAGTTTTTCCAGCACGCAATCTGACGATCAACAGATAGAAGGTACCACAGCGCTCCTAAAACCTGAAAGAAGAGAACTGCATGATTAGAAATTCCACTGTAGGATAGCAAGGCAGAAAAAAATGGTAGCACCGTCCAAAAGTAATATGACAAATTCCAAAAATACGAAATGATAAAACATACATGGCTAGCAATCATGTATAACAGCAGGTTGTAGGCAGCCCCTTGCCAAGCAGTCTTTGCAAACACTCCAGTAATTTTGATGATTTTATCGTTCAAGGAAAAAATGAGGTATAATCTTAGGATATACTGGAAAAGAGCAACCAGAAGCAGCATGTCATTGCCATGCTCAGACGAAGAATATTTGATAGCTGGTATCACGGACCAAATAATGATCTGCAAGAAAGAAGAAAAGGTGTACATTAGGTAGTCAGATTACAGCTATAACTCAGATATCAGATGATTTCAATGAAAAAACAAGTCAAGAACAAAATATATATGCGGCTTAACAGATTGCAGCATTCAGTTTCAAAAACGAGCTGAATTACCTGTGGTAAAGGCAAAGAAGCCACCAAATCAACAACAAAGTCAGATCTCAAGTACTGCTTTGCGATTTCCTTAGGATCTGTAATGAGATCTCCTCGACCAAAAACCCCTAAGTTTGAGCTTGGATTAATATATGCAGTCCTGAACTTTATCATCATCTGGATGACATAAAAGAGGTCGACAATTGATCGGAACACAGTAACGATGATGGCTAGGCGTGTATCCTTCCTGACACAATGAAAGGTTTGCCTGTAATCGATTTCAGGCACATAGAAGTACAGAGGGTCCATGAACAGAGCAATGAAGCATGACACACGGAAGACGTATATCCACGTCAAGATGAAGTCGCTCGACGGGTCGATAATCTTGTTGTACCACAAGTCGTCTCCTGCCACGAAGACCTTGTTCTTCCCCGAACTACCCAAGCCGAGCCTGCTAGCAGCCAGCCCATGCTGCTTCTGGTGAATAGGTATGGTTGCCTTCGCCCTCTCATCATGGAATCTGTTGATGAAGAAAATAGCATTAGGATTGCCCTAAAGTAAACAACAAAAATAGCATACTGGACACTTCAGGGATTGTTTGCTCTTAGGAGTATCAGTTATCCCCTGGTCGCCATCAGGCCATCAGGCACCCAGAATTGGTATATCTTGCTATCCTATCCATCCATATGCTGCTTAGCCCCCTATCTAATTCTACTCACCCAGGAACTAAACTATAACTCCAATTAGCTAACAAAATCACGGAACTCGCCATATGGATAGTCTTAGTATCCAACTGTTTTTGCTAACTTTCTCAGGTCAGGTCGATAATCCTAGTTCAAGAGCTAAAATCAAACCCTTAATTCCAAGCTTCACACAAGGACTACGACTCACGAGCTACATACACTACACACAAGTCCGAGACACCAAGAGCACGGGAACAACCAGCTTAGGAAACCCAAGCAAAGAGTTGTTCCTCCCATCCCCTCCAAAGCCAAGAAATTGCGGCTTGACCCATGCTCTGCATCACCTAATCACCTGCAGCCTGCAGCCTAACAACCACTCGCAGGCCACCCAAACATTCTGAGAGGTTCACGTTCAAACGGGAAAAATAGCAAGGTAACTCTTGCGCTGTGCTCACCTCACGGTCCTCTGCCTCGTGAGCGCCATCTCGTCCTCCACCCTTCCGGAGCCGAACCTCATGTGGCCCCGCCCGTCCAGTACTCTACTCCGCTGCCACACCGACCGATAGCTTGCCCAAGAAACCGACTTGCTCGCTCATCCTGCGCCGTAGCAGTCCGAGGCCGGTCCTTCCCCGCGTAGGAGACCGGCGCCGGGGTGCTCGGACGCTGGGAATCGCAGCCGCTCGCTCGTAGTTCTGACTCTGAGGAAGTGAGAAGAGGAGGGGGGTTGGGGAAGCGACCGGAAATGGAGTTGGAAAGCGAGAACTTGTTGCGGGTACCAAACACGGAGAGACCGTGCACTCCGCTTGACCCGTCGGAGAATCAGTCCACGCTTTTAAACGACTCTTCATTTTTTAATCTATACTAGGTATGTGCCCGTGCGTTGCAACGGCGTATAAATTATTCGATAAATATTAGTGCACAGCGATTACATGAAAACGGACAACATATGTATCATCAACTCCATATCTCACAAATTAACACTAATGACATGAAATTTGTGTGCAATTCAAATAGTGATAAAATACATTGATATACAAAAATATTATATGTTATTCTATACTTTTATTAGCATCACCAAAAGTGGACGTTTACATATCTTAATCTTAAAAGATATATAAGATTGTACATGTGCTTTGTCATTGATAAAAAATGAACAATGATAAATATGTAGCGAATATTAATCAACATTGATTCCATAGAAGGATAGTATATTATATAAGTCTCATGAACGTCCCAGATAATGGTATCGTCGAAATCAGGAAACAAAACGATAAAGGGAGACAACAACAACAACTGGGTACATACTTGAATAGCATACCCTAATTATTTATGTCCATTAGCAATTACCATGTACTTAGCATTGCCGGATTTTATGAACTTTATGAGGACTGGATAGATATTTTCAAAAGTAACGTCTCATCTCTCACCTGGAAAGAGAAAATGTTGGATATACTCTAACGCGATAAAAAAACTAAGATGTACTCTAATGATAATGGACTCAAGAAAAGGCTGTTAACATTAGCTTTTGTCAGAACAATCTTGTCGGAAACAAAAATCAGTAGCACGATTTTTGGCTGCTTCATTCGATAGATCAAGCCAGGGAAGAGCTTTGCTTCATACTGGGAAGTGAAAGGTCGAGCAAAATGTGAGAACAGTAGCATGAAAAATCAACAAGGTTGCTGAGAGAATTATGTTAAAAAAGATGAGGAATGCAACTTACACTTAAATTAATTCACAATTAAAAGAAAGATAGGTCAGGAATTTGTGTAGCAGCCTGATAGATGAATTGGGAAAAACAGTGATACCCTTAAATCAATTCACAAAAGTGTGAAGTTAGACATAATTGACTCATAATTAAAATAAAGGGAGATCACGAATTTGTGTAGCAGACTAATAGATGAATTGAGAAAAAATAATGACACCCTTAAATCAATTCATAAAAGTGTGAGGTAGACAACTGTGTCGCAACACATTTCCTTCCTGATTCAACAAATTAACGCGACTAAGAATGGCATTAGATGGGAGTGCTTTACCACATACACAGAAGTTCAGGATAGAGACACCGAACTGAAACAACACATTGTATAGAAGTATGGACTAATAAGACAAAGGATAGGGCTAAAGGGATTGGATCACCTTGAATAGGTTAATCTTTGTGATTTGACAGGAACGGTAACACGTTGAACATATTAACCTAGTATATAGGACATAGTTTGAACCATCAAAAATTTTGGGTAAGTCTACAGTTTCATATAAATGTTGTGATCTGACAGGAACTACAATTTCATATAAAGGGAAACCATGAATTTTAAGGTCAGATAGATATATTTTTAGACAAAACTTAAGACACCATACTGCATATCATATTAGTGTTTGTGAAGAGAGGTGTGGTTTCATATTTAAGTGACTGATGTTTTAAAAAATAAAAAATCTGACAAGTGCTAAAATAGCTCATGTGGTACACTTAATATACAAAATGTCGTGCAGGACATATTGCCCACAAATATTGATTCAACTACAACTAAAACTCTATTTATTTACAGAAAGGGTGTATGAATGATAAAGCTACAATCAATTAGAGAAAAGTAAACATATATAAAACTTAGACACACAAACCTGAAATTGCCAAATGAACAGCCACACAAGTAGTTCTTTATTTTGTAAACCAAGTCTGTTTGTGTTTCAGAGAGGTGTGGTGTTCATATTTGAGTGCTCAGAGAGTTGTCTTCCATCTTATACTCGAGCATCGCAAGATTTAGGCGGGGCTGGCACGTAGAATGGGAAGTACTCTAGCATCGCAAGATCCGGGCGGGGCTGGCGCGTAGAATGGGAAGAATGAGATGGTGTGGTGGTCCTGCACTTGCGATGGGATGCGGGCCGATGGTGGTCTGGATAGCGACGAGGGGATTGGGTTGCGATTCCTTCCATGGCGACGAGGCGTGAATTGCGTTTGGGGTGCGGAGAATTTGGGCGGGGCATCCGTGGTGCATGGGAAGAACGATTGGGCAGGGTGGTCCTACGCACGTGGGTCGTCGGCGATGGGATTCCTGCGTGCTGGATTGCTGCGAGGCGTGGATAGCGGCGAGGGGATGTGTTTCCTTGTGTGGCAGTGACATGATTTTTCCTTCCATGGCCGATTGCGGCTAGGACCATGCAGATGCAGGGATAGTGGGGAAGGGCGCGCATGGGGAAGAAGGGAGACACTAACATGTGGGTCGTATGCGTCGTGAGGAGGCAGAACTATAGGTGTACATTCAGGCCGCCCGAGCCGGCCTAGCCCAATCCCGAAAAGGCCCGTATTGTTTGAATTTCGGGCCGGCCCGGCCCATTTCAATTTTGGGCCGTGCCGGCCCACGTGCCTAGCCCTCGACCCACGACCCGACCCGTAATTGCTTAAACATGCCGGGCTCATTTCGGACGGCCCGAAATTCACATTAGGGCCCGAAATTCAATTTTTTGCCCGAAATTTAGTTTTTGGCCCTAAATTCACATGAGAGCCCGAAATTCAAAACAAATTTAATAAACCAAATAAAAGATAAGACAAATAAATTTGACCAAAAGCAAACTTAATATTTGTATTAAGTTACCAGAGCTATGCAATGACTACCTCGTTTACAAATCATTTTGTTAAAAATAAAAAGAGTATAGTCAGCTCTATATAAAGTTCGTAAGTTCAGTTCATTATCTAATATCCATAACAAAAAAAAAATACATCACATACTCTAATTCAAAGCTACAAAAAAACATCTAACTAACATTATATCTAACTTTGTGTTCTTTATCAAGTACATGAAAGTGTGGAATGAAGTGTGATTTTAATAAATATATGGGCCTTTTCGTGCCTCTATATGGGCCATTTCGTGGCTGCCTTAAACGGGTCGTGCTCGTGCCCGCCCATGGGCCGCGACCTCGGCCCGAACCCGGCCCGATATATCGAGACGTACCGGCCCGACACTAAAATATTTCGGGCCATGGCGTGCCTGGGCCGTGTTTTTTTCCCGTGCTTCGGTCCGGTCCATCAGGCCCGGCCCAAATATACACCTATAGGCAGAACCGTGCACCACGGTCTACGTTAGGTTCTTATATAGTAGTAGAGATTTAACGCTCTATTTATTTATAGATTACTCTATATGCTAGTTTGAGAGGCATAAAACAAAAGAGGTTAGAAGGACTAGAATCTGCTTCTTATTCAAAATTAAATAAGAAGGAGAATCTAATCTCTTCAATCTTCTTTGTGCCTCACAAACTAGCTCTATATGAAGCATCACACTCTAACATACTCTCTGTTTAGTTTGTCTAGCTAAATTTGGCTAGAGGAAGGACTAATTTGAAGAGATGAACAGTTTGGTGAGTTGGATGGCTAATTTATTAGAGACTTATTTTGCTATATAGTACCTAAATTTTAGTTTAAAAATTATTTAGCTAATTTCTTAGAGAGATGCTTTATAGAAAATTATGGTTGGCTCGATGTTTGCCAGTCGTAAGCATCGAGAAGCACAATTTTAATTCACATGCATGGAAATTATCGAAATAAGCATCTTCAAAAGACTAGCCAAATAACTTATAAAGTTAAATTTTAACTACTCAATAATAAAATAACTATCCAATAAATTAGTCATCCAACTCGTCAAATTATCTGTCTCTCTAAATTAATCTCTACTAGTTAAATTTGGTTACCCACTCCGGCTAGCCAAACTAACTTACATATTAAAGAGTTTGGAATGAGACGCTTATATAATTTAAGAGGTAAATAGAAAGTTAAAAATAAAGAGTCTTTTAAAAATGCTCTAATATAAAGAGAATATAGGCAGTTCGATTTCTAATTTTGATGTCAAAAGAATAAAAAAAAGGTGCTGTTGGACCGCGATGTTTCAGTTGAACTACTAAAACGGCGTGTATCTAAATGTGCTTCTAAAAGTTCTATTATTATACCAATTCATATCTTGCATACGCTCATCATTTGTGATTTGCGTTTTCAAGTAATATATTGATGGTTCCATAAATATTCCAAAAAAATTCTTTTCTGACAGAGAGGAGATACACAGTGACGGAGCCAGGAAAAAGTTTAGTAAAAGCTGAACTAAATTGCTACATTATAAAAGCTCATTCTACATTATATTGTATACATTTTAGATTAGGGGAGTCTGTAGTGGGTTCTATGAGATCTGAAGCGGTAGGGGGGGCTCAAGCCCCGCCCGCCCCACCGCTGGATCCGTCCCTGGAGATACACTAGGCATACCATATATTTATTTTCAATATTATAGTTCGGTCCATGCCTAGCGGGGATAAACTATATTCTCCTTTAACATGTCATCTTTATATAGATTCTGAGGTAAAGAGCTTTAGCCTATCCACACTTATCTTACTTTAAATTCCTACTCTAAAAGAATATTCTGTTCTGGTTATCAATATTTTGAAATACAGCAGCCAAATTTCTAGATTCATAACTACTCTGTATCTCAACCCTATACAAACTATCATATTTTTTTGTCAATATATATCAAACACACCCATCTCCTTTGCCTTTTGTCCCGACTGTGGCACGAGGAAATGAACTCTGTCCAATCCCTGGACCGACGGTACTTACTCCTAGCAGCTCTCTAGGATCATATATCGTCCTCACAAACAAACACGAGTCTTTTGTGCGCACTTTGTCCTCATTCATACGCACCCGAGAAAACTTCATGGTCGGTCACTCATCCCAAATTGCTCCAAACCAAGCACACTTAACTAGGAGGTTCTTTCGAAATAGGCTTTCGAAAAAGAAGATTGAAAGGGAAATATGCTTAAACCTTTTCCTAAATGATTTTGGTGGTTGAAATGCCCAACACAAATAATTGGACTAACTAGTTTGCTCTAGAGTATTTGTTCTACAGGTGCCAAAGGTTCAACTCAAAACCAATACAAAGATTAAAAAGGGTTCAAAAAGAAAGGAGCAAGGAAACCGAAGTGCTCCCTGGTCTGGCGCACCGGACTGTCCGGTGTGCCACCGGACAGTGTCCGGTGCACCACCGGACAGTGTCCGGTGCACCAGGGAGGATCGACTTCAAACCCTTCACCTTCGGGTTTCCCAGGCGCAGCTCCGCTATAATTCACCGGACAGTCCGGTGAGCCATCGGACTGTCCGGTGCGCCAGTGGAGCAACGATCATCTGCGCGCAACGGTCGACTCTGACAGTAAACAGTGCAGTACAGTACACGCGGCAGAAGTCAGAGCAGAAGTTCAGAGGGGCACTGGACTGTCCGGTGCCACATGAGGACAAAGCCTCCAACGGTCGACCAGCTCCAACCCTATCGAAGAGGATGACGTGTCGACGCACCGGACACTATTCGGTGGCGCACCGGACACTGTCCGGTGCGCCCATCGCTAGCAGCCTTCTCCAACGGCTACAATTTGGTTGGTGGCTATAAATACCACCCCAACCGGCCACTTCAATGCGTGGGAGCCCAAGCAACATTCCAAGTCATCTAGTTGACATACTCAAGCCCTCCCAACCACACATATTCATTGATCCATCCTATACACAAGATTTAGACCACTACAACCCACACAAGTGCCACAAAAGCGAGAGCAAGCAAAAGAAAGCCTCTCGTGTGATTTAGCTCTAGTGCTTTGTGAGTTTCATTGAGAGATAGTGTGTACTACATCTTTGTGTTCATTTGCGCGTGGAGTTTTGACTCCCATTGAACTTCCTCCAAAGTTTTGGAGGCTTGTAAAGCTAGCAAGAGACACCAAAGAGTGTGGTGGTCCTTGCGGGATCTTAAGTGATCCTTGAGAAGAAGAAGAGCTCGCCGGTCTTGCGTGATCGGTGGAGAGAGGGAAAGGGTTGAAAGAGACCCGTCCTTAGTAGACTCCTCAATGGGGACTAGGCCTTCGAGGGCTAAACCTCGGTAAAACAAATCACTCGTGTCTCGTGTGCTTATTGCTTGTGATTTTTTTGTTCTTTCCCTTTCTAAGTTTTTATTGCTCTATTCTTTGCTAATACTATTTGGTGTTGCTTTAAGTTAAATTCTCATTTAGTGAAGCAACACATTGCAAAAAAGATCTTGTATCATTGCTCTTCTTATCTAAGCCCCCTTGCTTTATTCTCATAGACCTATTAGTTGTATTGTTTTATCAATTCCGTATTATTTGAAAGCAATACTCTTTACAAGCAAGGACTTAGTTTTTATACTCCGATAATTGTATATCTTGTTCTAACCACTAATCAAGGGATCTAGTTGGGAGATAAAGTTTTAATTTTTAGGTTTAGCCTATTCACCCCCCTCTAGGCGACTTTCAATTGGTATCAGAGCTAGGCACTTCATATTGAGTCTAACAACTCGAAGTGATGGCTCGTAGAAGATCCCAAAAGAACAAGAAGACAACTCTGAAGGAGAACAAGGAGGTAACTCTTGAGATATTACTTTCCGATTGTTCTAATTATGATTCTTGGTCTACTAGGGTGATAAATGCTTTTAGAACCATAGATCCACAATTAGAACAAATTATAGACAAGAGTATCTTCCCCTCTAGTTATAATGGAAAGAATATTTTCGAGGAGGATCAAAGATGTTTTCGCTTAAACTACCTAACTTATGACATCTTAAGTAATTCTCTTAGCAATGAAGATTATCGTGCCTTCATATCAAATTATAATGAATCCATTCATGATGCGCATGATATTTGGACTAGAATTAAAAGCAAATTTGATGAGTCCAAACATGATAGTTCTTTTTGTGCCTCTACTTCCTTTGGTATTTGTGAAACTAACCCTTTGAAGGAAGAAGAAGAAGATGAACGATGGAGACCAAACGATGATTCCACCTCTCCAAAAGGTTTGTCTTCCCATTTCGATTCCCACATATGTTGTGTGGCTAATGAAAATGATAGCGGAAGCACAAATGAGGATGAGGAGGAAGAAAGAAGCTTCTTGCAACTCTACGCTCGCCTAAGCCAAGAAGATAAGGTGGTCATGCTCAAACTTCTAAAAAGAGCGAGAGAGCAAAACGAAGCTCGTCAAAGGCTAGAAGATATTCTCTCCATAAAAAATGCTAAGCTTTGACGAGTTGACTAAAGAACATGAGGAGCTAAAGTGCTCTCATGTTGATTTGGTCCAAAGGTATGAAACTATTTCAATTGAGCAAGATAACTCTTTACATTATATCGCTCAATTAGTAAATAGGAATACCTTACTTAAGGACCAAGTAGAAAAGCTAAAATTTGAAAATCTAGCTTTTCAAGATAAATATGATATGCTTCTATGTTCTCATGAAAATCTTATGGATGATCATATCATATTAAATATTGCTCATGAGGTAGTGATAGAAAACTTAAAATCCCAACAACCTCACTCATGCACATGTATTCAAATTGAAACTACATTACCATGTGCTAATGCTTGTTGTCCG
Source organism: Zea luxurians (assembly GCA_029449295.1). Taxonomy (NCBI): domain Eukaryota; kingdom Viridiplantae; phylum Streptophyta; class Magnoliopsida; order Poales; family Poaceae; genus Zea; species Zea luxurians. The sequence goes on along the minus strand of JAOPSE010000077.1, from coordinate 2,807,397 downwards.
TCGACAAGCAAATCTTCCTTTGAGCTAAAATTTGCAGGAACAAAAGATGATACATATCAAAAGCTCAAAGAAGAAAATGAGAGGCTAAAAATGAGCTTGACACAACTAAAAGGGAAGTGCATTGCTCAACCTTCTCAAGATAACTGTGATCACATGGTGAAGAAGCTTGAGACGGGAACAACCGTGGCATGCACTAAATCCCTTGAAGAAAATGTCAAGGACTTGATGATTGCCAAGAGGAAGGAACAAAAGATGAAAATCAATGCCTCATCCAAAAGCCTCAACCACGCCTCCATAAAAGGTAACATCCAAGGTAATAATCAAGCCACACTTCACACTAAGAGAAGTAAGAAGTGTAGTGAATACTTTGAAAAGGGGCACTCGATTAGGTCATGTCCCTATATTAAAAATGACTTGATTATTAACCAGGATGATAAACTTTGTTTTAAATGCTCAAAGAAGGGACACTTAATTAGGTCTTGTCCCTATTTGAAACAAAAAGACATTATGTTAGAAAAGAAAATATCCACTAACCATGTAGCAAGCAAGAAACAAGGAAGGAAGAAATCTTCAAGGCTTGAAGATCGCCTATGCTACATATGCCGAAAGAAGGGACATCAATGCAAAGATTGTCCCATTGGTAACAACCCCACTCCTAGCTTGTCAATTAATTCTCATGTAACTAGGCAACCCAAAATTGCAACTTGTGCTAGAAAGGTAATGAGTTTACCTAGTGTTAGCACAAAGGACATTTGGGTTCCTAGATCTTTGTTGACTAACCTTGATGGATCCATCAAGCGATGGGTACCAAAATGTGCTTGACAAGCTTTGCAGGAGAAGGAGATGATATGAAGCTTTGGGGTGCTTGAGAGAGTGTAACACCCGGATTTAAGGAACAAAGCCGGGTGCATCTCATACATGCGCCAAGAAGACAACATATATAATAACAGAGTGTATAGAGATAAATGTCATAAATCATCAGAGTACTTATTACATAGCGGAAGTCTTATTACAAAATGAAGGAATAACCATAAAACAAAGTAAGGATCGTCGGCGCCAATGTCGACTGAGAAACGCCACCTAGATCAAGTCGAATGCCTCAGTGTTAGGCGGCTCCTCTTCAACCACCTGTTCTTCTCCTGTGGGGGGGGGGTGAGACAGCAAGAGTGAGCTCACATACGTTCATAGCTCAACAAGTCGTGGGGAATAATATGGCATGAACTCACCAAAGGTGGGAGTTCATGAAGTGTAAGGCTGATCAATGAAATAAAGGCTGAGGCTGAGCATTGCTTTTACATGTTGGTCAAAATTTTATTAGCAATTACTAAGTGTAAGTAAATACCAAACCTTAATATCAATAAAGAACAGTAATAGTAAAATAATCCCAAATGCGATGCAAATGTCAAATTGAATTTAAGTTCCATAATTAACCATGTGAGGGTCCGAGCCGCTCATGACCGTGAGCACGGCTAGTATACTAGTTTTACACTCTGCAGAGGTTGCGCATCTTTACCCACAAGCTGTGTTACCCATCTGCCAAGGGGTCATGAATCCCATACACCTCTACCAAGGAAGCGAGGCAGGGTAACACTACGAGGCCTTTACAAAGTTCCACTAGCTTCAGACTACCCGCTACAGTTTATAGGAAGCTCCAGTGCAGGGTTCTTGCCTGACTGCCATCGCAGCAAAATCAAACAAGGACCTCCCTACACTGACCACTCCCCTACTGCCCTTGCCCCTTTCGGGTAAGGTAGCCCTCCACTAGCTTTCCTAGTTAGTCAGCCAAGGGCGTCCCATTAAACCCTTGTGGTAGCACTGTTTTCCCGGGTGGTCGCTCCATGTTCCCATTAATTTAATGATCTTAACATGAACAGTAATAATAACAAGATAATAACAGAATAATCATGAATAGTTTATCTCCATACCCAATCCACATAAAGCAATAGCAAGTACTACCTAAAAATATTTCAGGGGTGAACAAGGTATAGAGGTAATCAAAACTGGGGTAACATAAAGGATCCCATCAAAATTAACCTATGCAGATCATTATAATTAATAAGAACATGGCTGGGAAAAGTAAGTGATCAAGGGCACAACTTGCCTTCAATGAGCTCCTGCTCAGCTACCTCTACTTGTTGAACCTCAGAATCCACAGTGGCTTGCTCGTCTACTCGCATCAACACAATACATACATAGTATAGCATAAATTAACATCACATCAAACATGTAAATGAAATATACAGTAAAAATCTATACATTAAAATGAGATCATAGGAACTGGAATCACTGAATTTGGAGTTATAGGTTTCAAGTTATGAATTTCCTAAGGTTTAATGTGATTAAATTAGGATTAAATGTTAAATTAATGTTCTAACAGAGTTCATGTCAAAACAGTGACCCAAAAGGGTAGTGAATATTATTACAAAATTTTAGAAATTGGAATGGCTCAATTTGGATCAAAAATGGAATTTCTATGAATTTTACAAGTTTCTAGAATTGTTTTTGTATTAAAAACTAAATTCTATAATCATTTTCTCGGTTTTTAATATCCCCTGGACTAGGCCTCGAATTCCAGAAAACTCAGGGGTCTCGGTGCAAGTGTTTCCAAGACTCTGTGGACTGTTCCTGTGGACCGCGGGTTGGTTTCTAAGTTTCCCGAGGACTTATTTGCAGTTTTACCGGGCCGAAGGGGTATCTAGGGTTTCTGACCGTTGGATCTGAGTTCAACGCTTAGGATTAGATCTAGCCTTTAATGAATCGGTATGTGATTTGGTTCGTTGGATCAGTGATCAAGGGCTGCGATCAATTATGCGCACGACCCGATCTCGCCCACAAGCCGACCATCCAACGACCGAGATTCTTATTTTACAAAACGATACCCTTCGGTCTAATCTACGCTGTCCCTGATCGAATCAACGGTCAGCGGCCCTTCTTCCTTCTTCCAGTGACCAGAACAGCGGCGCCGCCACGCGCCCACGACGGAGGCCATGGCCGGCGACCCAATTCCCGTGTTCCAGCCCCCAAACCTAATTCCGAGCTGAGCTAGACGTAGAGGAGAGTAATGCAGAGCGTAGGGAGTTGATTTTACCTCGGATTTGAGGTAATGGCGGCACGACCCTGAGGTTGCACGTCCGCGGGTCTCCGGTGAGGAATTCCGTGGCCTCTGTAGACTCCCCTTCCTTACCGATGCCGCGGATACTTCCGCCACAACTTGATGAAGCCTCCGCACTCTCCAAGACTGACCGAGGTGGCGACGATGAGCGGTCCGACGTCGAGCTCGCGGTGACAGAACACCCGTAAGCGACCCTCCTCACGATTCGCGTAGCGGAGCTGTGCCCTGGCCGTCTCGGTGATGAAATAGGGCAGGGGAGTACGGCGCGTAGGTCCTTATACCCCGGTCAAGGCCACGGACTTGGGACGGGGCTGTTGCCGAGGTTGCCGCGGCCACGAGCAACAATCCCGGCCGATGCGGGCGGTTTGTTAGGGATGACGTGCGGGCCCCACCCGTAAGCGAGAGGGAAGTCGGCCACGCGCGTGTGGAGAAGGTGGGCGAGGCTGACAGAGGGGCCCCACTTGTCGGCGCGGTCGAGCACTCCCCCGATGGGCTAGTGCGGTGTGTTATTCTGCTGGGCCAAAACGAGTAGAGGCCGGCCCATGAGGCTTTTATTCTTTTTCTTTTTATTTTTTTCCTATTTTCTTTCTTCATTTCAAAATTTGGTTTGAATTTGAATTTTAAATTCGAACATTGTATAGATTTTTTTATCCTCCAATCATATTGTAAATTGAGAATATAAATCTTGGAGATAATAGTATATTATTTATATTTTTATACCCTTTTCTCTTCTCTCATTTTTGAAAACCCTATTTTTAATTTAGGGTTTGATTTAACTCCTAGTGTTTATTCTCTTATTATCCTTATTATTATTATTACTATTATTATTTTATTTAATGCACAAACATAAAAATTCCACATGATGTATATTTTTTTTATCATTTGTAATTTAATCACTCTTAAGTACTTGGATGCTCTTTTTATGATGCAAATGAGGCACATAAAATGAGAAGATCTCTCTATTATTCTTGGTATACAATTTGAGTATTACAAATCCTACCCCCCTTAAAAATAATCTCGTCCTCGAGATTTAAGAAGATCTAGGGAAAAGGTGGGGAAAATCTATACGAAGCTCTTCTTCTCTTTCCCAAGTTGCTTCATCTTCACCGTGGTGACTCCATTGAACTTTGCACATCCTTATAACCTTATTCCTCGTAACTCGAGTCAATGTATCAAGAATCTTGATGGGGTACTCAGCATAAGTTAGATCATCCTGAACATTAAGGTCTTCCATTGGTAACTGTTCTTCAGGTACCCTGAGACATTTCTTCAGCTGAGATACATGAAATACATCATGAACATCCGCAAGATGATCCGGTAACTTCAATTGGTATGCAACCACTCCCACTCGCTTTAAGATTAAGAAGGGTCCAATAAAGCGAGGGGACAACTTTCCTTTCACTTTAAATCTTCTCATGCCCCGGAGTGGTGACACCTTCAAATAGACATAATCACCCTCTTTAAACTCAAGCAGTCTTCTCCGGGTGTCAGCATAACTCTTCTGCCTGGATTGTGCAGTTCTCAAATTCTCCCTTATTTGCTGAACTTGTTCCTCTGCTTCCTGTATAATCTTAGGCCCAAACAACTGCCTTTCACCAGTTTGATCCCAATACAGCGGAGTCCTGCACTTTCTGCCATATAAGGCCTCAAACGGTGACATCTTCAAACTGGCCTGATAGCTATTATTATAAGAGAACTCTGCATACGGTAGACTTTTATCCCAACTACCACCATGCTTAAGGGCACAAGCTCTTAACATATCTTCTAACACTTGGTTAGTCCTCTCTGTCTGCCCATCAGTCTGTGGGTGGTAAGCCGAACTAAAATTCAATCTCGTATCCAATGACTCGTGTAACTTCTTCCAATACCGAGAGGTAAACTGTGATCCTCGATCTGACACAATCTTCTTTGGCACACCATGCAGGCATACAATCCGTGCCATGTACAACTCTGCCAACTTGGCTCCTGAATACGTGGTCTTCACTGGAATAAAGTGGGCTACTTTAGTTAGTCTGTCCACAATCACCCATATAGAATCATATCCAGCAGGCGTGCGGGGTAATCCAACAATGAAGTCCATATCAATCTCTTCCCATTTCCACTCAGGTATTTTTAGTGGGTGCAGTAGTCCGGCTGGCCTCTGGTGTTCAGCCTTAACTCTTTGGCATACATCGCACATAGCCACATGTGCAGCCACATCTCTCTTTAGTCCATACCACCAATACTTTTGCTTTAAATCCTGATACATCTTAGTACTTCCAGGGTGGATAGAATAAACTGAATCATGTGCCTCCTTCAATATGGTTTCCCGAAGACTATCAATATCGGGAACACAGATCCGATTCTTGAACCATATCGTGCCTTGCTCATCCTCTGTGAATTCCGGGCCTCTACCCTCTATTATCAGATCCTTTATCTCCTGGATTTTAGCATCACCAACCTGACCTTTACGAATTTCTTGCTCCAAGGTAGGTTCCAATTCAATAGTAACTCCTTCCGTATGTGAAACGATTCCCAGGTTGAGTCTCTCAAAATCTTTTGCTAATTCATCAGGTAGCTGGACGACAAAAGTGGAGTGAACATGCTCCTTACGACTCAAGGCATCTACAACCAAATTCGCCTTGCCTGGGTGATAGTGAATCTCCAATTCATAATCCTTAATGAGATCCAACCAACGGCGTTGCCTAAGGTTGAGATCCTTCTGAGTGAATATGTACTTCAAACTCTTATGATCCGTGTATACTTGGCACTTAGTTCCCATAATGTAGTGTCTCCAAATCTTAAGTGCATGCACAACCGCTGCCAATTCCAAGTCATGAGTGGGGTAGTTCAATTCATGCTTCCGCAACTGACGAGATGCATAGGCAATCACATGACCATCTTGCATAAGCACACATCCAAGTCCTTGGCCACATGCATCACAGTAAATGTCAAATCCCTTCTGCAGATCTAGCATAATCAATACTGGGGGTGACATCAATCTCTCCTTCAATTGATCAAAGCTTTCTTGGCATTTCTCATCCCACTTGAATTCTCTTCCTTTCTCCAAAAGCGATGTCATAGGCTTAGCGATTTTAGAGAACCCTTCAATAAATCTCCGATAATATCCTGCGAGTCCCAAGAAACTCCAAATCTCAGTAACTGTAGTGGGCACTCTCCACTCCATTATCTCCTTCACTTTAGCAGGATCCACTGCTATTCCTCCATTAGAAATAATATGACCAAGGAATGGCACCTTGTCAATCCAAAACTCGCACTTGCTGAACTTAGCGTAGAGTTGATTATCTCGTAACTTCTGTAGCACCAACCTTAGATGTTGTTCATGATCACTTTCATTCTTAGAATAGATAAGAATATCGTCGATGAACACCACGACGAATCTGTCCAAGTACTCCATAAACACCTTATTCATCAAATTCATAAAATAAGCCGGTGCATTGGTTAATCCAAATGACATAACAGTAAACTCATATAATCCATATCGGGTCGAGAATGCTATCTTGGGAATATCCGATGGTCTAATCCTCATCTGATGGTAACCCGATCGGAGATCAATCTTCGAGAATACCCTAGCTCCTCTCATCTGATCAAACAAATCCTCAATACGGGGTAATGGATACTTGTTCTTCACCGTAACATCGTTGAGAGATCTATAATCCACACACATTCTTTGTGATCCATCCTTCTTCTGCACAAATAACACCGGTGCTCCCCAAGGTGAGGAACTCGGACGAATGTACCCAGCCTCTTGTAACTCAGTTAACTGCTTCTTAAGTTCCTTCAACTCCTCTACGGACATCCTATATGGTCGTTTAGAAATAGGGGCGGTTCCAGGTAAGAGATCAATAACAAACTCAACTTCTCTATCAGGTGGCATCCCTGGTAACTCCTCTGGAAAGACATCCGGAAAATCCCTAACCACCCGGATGTTGTCACCAACAAACTCCTCAGGCATAAAGAACATTGCACGCATGGATGAGGAGGTTACTGCAATATTAACTTGAAATCTTTCTCCTTTAGTGGTAGTGAGTTCTACGGTACCTCTACCACATGCTATAACGGCCTTTGCCTTTCTTAGCCATGACATACCAAGGATCAGATCTATACTGCTTGACTCTAATATTATAGCAGTAGCTCCAAATTCTCTACCCATAATGGTTAATGTCAATCTACGCGTCATTTGATTCACCTCAACAGGCCCTTTAGGTGTAATTACTATCATGGGTTTTCTCATATTTAGCAGTGGTATTTCATTTGTGTTGGCATATCTAGCAGACATGAATGAATGTGTAGCACCAGAATCAAATAATATGGTTGTAGGAATTGCATTAACATAAAACATACCAATTACGAGGTCCCCACCATCAGGAGTATCATCAACGCTGACTTGATTCACCCTGGCTATAGAATATCCCTTGCCAGGGGTCTGTTGCTTGTTCTGAACTAGAGTAGTAGCAATCCTCTAGGGGCAGACATTTGCATAATGACCAGTCTTCCCACACTTGAAACACGTAGTGCCTGGACTCTGTCCTGCAAACTTCGTCGGGGTGCCAGTGGGGGTAGCCTGTCGAGGAGGTGGAGTCCTCAGTGGTGATTGCTGAACTGGGCGTGGTCCTCCTGGTCGAGTCGGTGTACCCTGTGGTGAACTGTAGCGAGGACGAACACTGCTGCTACCCTGTCCTTGTGAGATAGCCTTCCTCTTCAAATCACCCAGTTGAACACTCTTGTGTTCAATAGCAAGAGCCTTATCCAGTAGTCTCTGAAACGATGGAAAGGTGTGTGCAACCAGTGCATACTGCAAGGGTCCATTCAGTCCTTCAATAAAGTGCTCCTGTTTCCTCTCATCTTTAGCAACTTCCTCCGGAGCATATCTCGACAGCTGAATGAATTTGTCTCTGTACTCGCTGACCGACATGTTGCCTTGCTTCAATGACAGAAACTCCTTCTTCTTGATCTTTATCATACCAGCTGGAATATGGTAGTTCCTGAATTGTGTACTGAACTCTGCCCAAGTAATAGTATCAGCAGCATCATGGGCAGCAGTATAAGAATCCCACCAATCAGCAGCAGGACCAGTCAGACGTCCAGAAGCATATAAAACCTTCTCCCTGTCAGTGCATTGTGCAATATTCAGCATCTTCTCAATTGACTTCAACCAATCGTCTGCATCAAGTGGATCTGGCGAACTGGCGAAGGTCGGTGGCTTATGACTCATAAACTCCCGGTGCTTATCACGAGGTGGAACTGGTGGTGGTGGTGGAGGCAATGGCACTTGTTGCTGTTGTTGCTGTTGTTGAAGTTGTTGTTGCAGCTGCTGTTGTTGCGCCCTCCTTTCTTGGCGTATCTCATCTCTCTCCTGGCGCAACTCCTGGCGTATATCTTCTCTTTCCTGACGCATTTCCTGGCGTTCTTGCTGCATCTGGGCACGCATATCAGCCATAGTGTCTGCCATTTGCTGCATCACCGCCATCTGAGCAGCAACCAGTGGATCAACTCCGCCTGGTGGAGGATTAGGAGGATTCATCTCTGCAGGCTGTGGCTGAGGTTGTCTATATATCCTTCGAGTGTGTTGGTTAGGAGGCAAATCAATTCCACCACCCCTCCTGGTATTGACCATCTGAGTTAGATACATATGGTAAGAAAGAGCAGTAGACAAGGCAGTAATTACAATCATGTTACTTTAGGGGACTTATTAGCTAAGTAGATTAGTGTGTCACCTACTAAAGCTAATACAATACCTTATAGTGGTACATGCTAAAATGTCCATCTATACTATTTCAATCAATCAAAGAAGCAAATCAGGCATTGATCATCAGAACAATCAACCAACATTCTTAAATACAAAAAAATAGTTTTGATTTGGTCTTAGGCCTCCTATCTCTTAAAATGTCATAGGGGTAGGGATTCCAAGGTGTGAAATCCATCTTGTCTCAGAGTAGAAGAGGTAAGAATGATCAGAGTAGAACAGTAGAAGGTGAGACAGGATCAAGATAAGTATAGAAAGAATCAGAGTAAGATAAGTAGGTAAGGGTTGTCCATTTCTATCTAAGTTTCGTCCTACAGTCAACATTTCCTCTGATACCACTTCTGTAACACCCGGATTTAAGGAACAAAGCCGGGTGCATCTCATACATGCGCCAAGAAGACAACATATATAATAACAGAGTGTATAGAGATAAATGTCATAAATCATCAGAGTACTTATTACATAGCGGAAGTCTTATTACAAAATGAAGGAATAACCATAAAACGAACTAAGGATCGTCGGCGCCAATGTCGACTGAGAAACGCCACCTAGATCAAGTCGAATGCCTCAGTGTTAGGTGGCTCCTCTTCAACCACCTGTTCTTCTCCTGTGGGGGGGTGAGACAGCAAGAGTGAGCTCACATACGTTCATAGCTCAACAAGTCGTGGGGAATAATGTGGCATGAACTCACCAAAGGTGGGAGTTCATGAAGTGTAAGGCTGATCAATGAAATAAAGGCTGAGGCTGAGCATTGCTTTTACATGTTGGTCAAAATTTTATTAGCAATTACTAAGTGTAAGTAAATACCAAACCTTAATATCAATAAAGAACAGTAATAGTAAAATAATCCCAAATGCAATGCAAATGTCAAATTGAATTTAAGTTCCATAATTAACCATGTGAGGGTCCGAGCCGCTCATGACCGTGAGCACGGCTAGTATACTAGTTTTACACTCTGCAGAGGTTGCACATCTTTACCCACAAGCCGTGTTACCCATCTGCCAAGGGGTCATGAATCCCATACACCTCTACCAAGGAAGCGAGGCAGGGTAACACTACGAGGCCTTTACAAAGTTCCACTAGCTTCAGACTACCCGCTACAGTTTATAGGAAGCTCCAGTGCAGGGTTCTTGCCTGACTGCCATCGCAGCAAAATCAAACAAGGACCTCCCTACACTGACCACTCCCCTACTGCCCTTGCCCCTTTCGGGTAAGGTAGCCCTCCACTAGCTTTCCTAGTTAGTCAGCCAAGGGCGTCCCATTAAACCCTTGTGGTAGCACTGTTTTCCCGGGTGGTCGCTCCATGTTCCCATTAATTTAATGATCTTAACATGAACAGTAATAATAACAAGATAATAACAGAATAATCATGAATAGTGTATCTCCATACCCAATCCACATAAAGCAATAGCAAGTACTACCCAAAAATATTTCAGGGCTGAACAAGGTATAGAGGTAATCAAAACTGGGGTAACATAAAGGATCCCATCAAAATTAACCTATGCAGATCATTATAATTAATAAGAACATGGCTGGGAAAAGTAAGTGATCAATGGCACAACTTGCCTTCAATGAGCTCCTGCTCAGCTACCTCTACTTGTTGAACCTCAGAATCCACAGTGGCTTGCTCGTCTACTCGCATCAACACAATACATACATAGTATAGCATAAATTAACATCACATCAAACATGTAAATGAAATATACAGTAAAAATCTATACATTAAAATGAGATCATAGGAACTGGAATCACTGAATTTGGAGTTATAGGTTTCAAGTTATGAATTTCCTAAGGTTTAATGTGATTAAATTAGGATTAAATGTTAAATTAATGTTCTAACAGAGTTCATGTCAAAACAGTGACCCAAAAGGGTAGTGAATATTATTACAAAATTTTAGAAATTGGAATGGCTCAATTTGGATCAAAAATGGAATTTCTATGAATTTTACAAGTTTCTAGAATTGTTTTTGTATTAAAAACTAAATTCTATAATCATTTTCTCGGTTTTTAATATCCCCTGGACTAGGCCTCGAATTCCAGAAAACTCAGGGGTCTCGGTGCAAGTGTTTCCAAGACTCTGTGGACTGTTCCTGTGGACCGCGGGTTGGTTTCTAAGTTTCCCGAGGGCTTATTTACAGTTTTACCGGGCCGAAGGGGTATCTAGGGTTTCTGACCGTTGGATCTGAGTTCAACGCTTAGGATTAGATCTAGCCTTTAATGAATCGGTATGTGATCTGGTTCGTCGGATCAGTGATCAAGGGCTGCGATCAATTATGCGCACGACCCGATCTCGCCCACACGCCGACCATCCAACAACCGAGATTCTTATTTTACAAAACGATACCCTTCGGTCTAATCTACGCCGTCCCTGATCGAATCAACGGTCAGCGGCCCTTCTTCCTTCTTCCAGTGACCAGAACAGCGGCGCCGCCCCGCGCCCACGACGGAGGCCATGGCCGGCGACCCAATTCCCGTGTTCCAGCCCCCAAACCTAATTCCGAGCTGAGCTAGACGTAGAGGAGAGTAATGCAGAGCGTAGGGAGTTGATTTTACCTCGGATTTGAGGTAATGGCGGCACGACCCCGAGGTTGCGCGTCCGCGGGTCTCCGGTGAGGAATTCCGTGGCCTCTGTAGACTCCCCTTCCTCACCGATGCCGCGGATACTTCCGCCACAACTTGATGAAGCCTCCGCACTCTCCAAGACTGACCGAGGTGGCGACGATGAGCAGTCCGACGTCGAGCTCGCGGTGACAGAACACCCGTAAGCGACCCTCCTCACGATTCGCGTAGCGGAGCTGTGCCCTGGCCGTCTCGGTGATGAAATAGGGCAGGGGAGTACGGCGCGTAGGTCCTTATACCCCGGTCAAGGCCACGGACTTGGGACGGGGCTGTTGCCGAGGTTGCCGCGGCCACGAGCAACAATCCCGGCCGATGTGGGCGGATTGTTAGGGATGACGTGCGGGCCCCACCCGTAAGCGAGAGGGAAGTCGGCCGCGCGCGTGTGGAGAAGTCGGGCGAGGCCGACAGAGGGGCCCCACTTGTCGGCGCGGTCGAGCACTCCCCCGATGGGCTAGTGCGGTGTGTTATTCTGCTGGGCCAAAACGAGTAGAGGCCGGCCCATGAGGCTTTTATTCTTTTTCTTTTTATTTTTTTCCTATTTTCTTTCTTCATTTCAAAATTTGGTTTGAATTTGAATTTTAAATTCGAACATTGTATAGATTTTTTTATCCTCCAATCATATTGTGAATTGAGAATATAAATCTTGGAGATAATAGTATATTATTTATATTTTTATACCCTTTTCTCTTCTCTCATTTTTGAAAACCCTAGTTTTAATTTAGGGTTTGATTTAACTCCTAGTGTTTATTCTCTTATTATCCTTATTATTATTATTACTATTATTATTTTATTTAATGCACAAACATAAAAATTCCACATGATGTATATTTTTTTTATCATTTGTAATTTAATCACTCTTAAGTACTTGGATGCTCTTTTTATGATGCAAATGAGGCACATAAAATGAGAAGATCTCTCTATTATTCTTGGTATACAATTTGAGTATTACAGAGAGTCAATTCAATTTTTATTAACTCAAGCTATCAATCTTCAATGATCTATATATCCAAGATTGACCCAAAGTTATTTAAATTTATTATATTCAAAACTCATATCATCTCGTGAAAGATATTGATGTTGTAGGAAATAAAGAATTATCCTGTGCGAAAAGATCAAGGCCTACAACATGGAGGAAAGCCAAAGGATGGTAACGCTTATGTTTTAGTGCACGTATCTTAAATTACCATTTCTCATGTGTCTTGTGTAGCCACATAGAAAAAGAAACATTTCAAATGTTTTTAATTTATATCACCATTCTTTGAAGAAATTCCTCTCATATGGTAGATTGCATATTCATCATTTCTATACTATGGCAATCTACATGCTTTAAATTATTGCAAGTACCTTATGGCATGTATTTTCACTAATTATCTTATTGCCATGATCTAGATATAAAGAGATATTCCATGTTCTTAAAAGAATTAGGTGTCAAGTAAGGAATTCAAATCCTTAGGACACTTATAAAAGGAGAATTCTCTATATAGCTAGAATAGTGAGACTAATGCTTTTATCTAAGTAACCCAAGTAGTCTCACTTGTAGAGAATAAGTTTCTCTTTGGAAGTGTGTAATCTAACATAAAAGGAAAAATCAATCCAATGACTTATGTTGTTGTGCTTCTTGCTTAAATTGGATATGATTCTTCTACATTTATCGCTCTCCATGTTTTGAACTAGAGTTGTTCCATAATCTTAAAAAATTATTTATGCTTGTTTTATGAGTTAAAATTGAGCGTAACATCATCTATAGGATAATCTAGTTCATGCTATGAAGTTTCCATGTTTTAGTAATCTAGCTTTTCATTCCTTTTAAAAATGATTACAAAAAGGGAAACTAGTGCTTGTGCTACTAATGACATATCTCTTGAGCTTACTTATGAAAATCGACAAGAGAGTAAGTGCAAGCCACAAGCCTCAAGGGTTTCTCTTTACCCAAAGGAAGAAAGGTAAAAGCAAAGATATGAGAACTCTTTTTTCTCATCAATAGTTACCTATGTGAAGAATAGATTCTTTATTTGACTTAACTTTTGCTAGGTGTGCATTCAATCTCATTCTCATAAATGCACTAGTCCATTAGAATCTATTTCATGCCTTTGCTATATATATGTTCTCATATTGATTTGCTTCTAAGTAATGATTAATGAATTCAATATGAAGTAGTAAATTTCCTATGATTGATCAAAATGTTTAAAAAGTGCATATTCCTTTTTCTTAAAGATGTGCACCAATTTTAAGAAGTTTACTTCATGTCTATGGGACTTATGGATGATGAATTGTTTTTATTTCCTATCTAAAGAAATCATCCTTCATCATATACTCCCTTATACTACTAACATCTCTCTTGAGTATTTTCAATAAGTTTGGAAGGAAAAAGAGATAACTGCAAAGGGAGGACTCTCAAATGAAAGAGGAGGACATCAAGAACAACACCACCTACTTGGATAGTAAGATCTACAAAACAATCAATAGTGTGGTTGTGAGTATTCTAAATCCTTTTTATTGTGAGAATATCAGGCATAAGTTGTTTATTGCAAATCTTATAAGCCTTGATCAAGATGTATAATGCTTCTCCCTACACGCCTCTAAAATGAATGCATCTATTCATCTCATTCAAATTATTGATGCATATCTTTAGGGGGAGTCTATTTCTATATCTTGATAATGTTGAGACTAACACTTTATCTTAGCAATCTCATTTAGTCTCAAGTATAAGAATAAGTTTCTCATGAAGTATGCTACTACATATCAATCCAACTTGTTAAAATGATGTCGCTTTTATCAATGATTGTTGCTCTCATTGCTAAAGTAGCATATTAAATGGATTCTCCTATTATTATTTAATGCATATGTTGTTTTCCGTTATTTGTTTGATCATTGAATAACTTCAATTAACGCTTATGTTTCTTAGTGCCGTATATCTATCAATCTATATCTTTCTTGATATGCACTAAGTTACAAAGGAGAATTCATGATACATTTATGCAATTTGTGATCCATTCGATATATGCTAACAATGTCTTGGAGAAGGATCACTAGTTGTAGAAATCTCTATTGTGCAAAATATTTCCATATATTGTCTTGAATATAGGTCTTAAGTGACCAAGACCAAGGACAAAGCACAATGAAGAGAGCGTCTCTATGTGAAGGTACAAAAGGGTAAAACTACTTCCTCTCATTTACACATGTACCTAAATCTTCCTCTCTTATACATTCCTTGCATATCTTGTATAAAAGGAAGAGAAAGCATGTCCATGCATTTGCCCTGCTTCATACCTAGTTTAACCTCTCAAAAATCTCACTCCCGCATTAATGCATCTTTGTTAAAACTAGGTGAAGTGATTTTATTGTCAAAGAGCTTAAAGCTTAACCTTGTAATGAGGATAAGCTGCCTTTGTTCCAAAGGTGGATGGTCCTTAAGCCTCTTTGAAATCCTTATGGGTAAATGCTTGAGATGTTTATAACATGCTTTCATAAGTGCATAAACTGTCATGAGCATCACACTTATTCTATGACACAATGCACTTCACATTCTCTATGATATAGACTTGATCTCATTAACCTAACTATGTGCACTTGGCATTTAAGGCCCAAATTTGTATTCCTCTCAAGGCACGTATTTAAGGGGAGTGAAGCGTCCCGATCCTTTGGGACTCAAAATGTGATACAATTACTAGTCCCAGGAGGCTAGTAACCACATTCATTACTTCAAATGGTTACAGAGTCTGAATAATGTTATTACAATACCGGGGGATACAAGCTCGAAAGTGAGCCGAAAAACATAAAGCGCAGTGGAAGATAAAATAGCCCAGGCCACAGGCAGAACTGGGTGAAGACACAGCCCCCCCCTCAATCAAGCATAGCAGAAAAGAAGTCTTCAGCTGCTGAAAAACATAAATAAATCTGGGTGAATACACTAGGTATTCCGCAAGCCCACCCGGCTCCCGTAAAGAGAAAGTGGCCTATAAGGTACATGCTTTATATGGTGGAGTTGAGGTCACTCATGCTTTTTCAGAGAAAGGCAGTATTCGTTGACTATGGTTTTCCCAAGACAATAGAAGTAACACTTACTTGACCACCACTGAGCTTCCTGCTCCTGTGGTACCACTTTCCTTTCGGAACATACACACACATTTCCCTGTTCCCGGTTGTAGTAGAAACACTAATTGTCATACCATACCAGACTCGTCCCTACCAGTGGACACGGACTATTCGAATAGGTTTAGACTCTGCGCAGAGGGGTACACTTTACCCACTAGTCCGGCTCTGCGATCTCATGGCCAATGAGACCCGAATCCGAAAATCTTTCCTTCCTTGTATGTCCGAACCTTAACGGTTATACCGGAAGGAGTCAGGCCACCGCCATGTCCAAACCGGACAAATCATTCCCCCTCCTTACCCTCCCGGTGCTCCCCAGCCTTCATAACCCTGGGGTTGGACCGTACGAGTTCAGATCGAGTGGCTGCCCACACAGCCTCGAGTGGTTGTACTTTTTGTGAGTACAGGTAATGAAAGATGACAAACCGGTCCTTATACGAGAGGACAATCCTTCTGCTCACGCCTGAACCAGCTGAGCCAACACCTTAGGCCCTCCCCTAAACCAGGGAGTCCCTGATCATCCTACTCACCAGGTGACGAGGGTGAGTACCCTTCATCGCACACTTTTGGAAAACATGTCACTTATATCCTTTTAATTGCCCCATATCTTTTAGTCAAAGTAATAGTTAATGCGGGCTCTCTCATGCTCACCATGCAATTCAATTCCCATCCCATAATCCAGGCTTAGGCAGTGGTAGAGAGAAATAGGTAAATAATGCATCAAGGGAAGGATGGACTTGCCTTCGTCGAAGCTTTCCTGGCACAAGAGGTTAATCTCAGAGGGGTCGGGCTCTTGCCCCTCTTCCGGAGCTATAAGTTCCGGAGGATCCGATCCCTCTTCCGCTAATCAAACACAGATAATAACAGTACATCAAACATAGTGACCTTTGTGGGGTGTGCAAATTTTTATACTTAATTATTTTTGTGCCCTAATAATTTATTTGAACAATTTTTGGTGCATAAAATATTAGCATCTAAATATGTATGAGAAAATGGGAAAAAGAGAAGGGAAAATAAAAAAAATAAAGGATTTCCAGCCAGCTGGGCCGGGGGGGATTTTCGGCCCACCAGGCGCGAGCGCGCGCGCGAGGGCGCGCTTGCAGCCCAGTTGGCCCGGTCGCGAGGGAGCGATGGCGGGGAACAGCGCCGTGGCGCGGGCCCACACGCCAGGGAGGGGGGGTTAACGGTGTTGCGGCAACGGACGGAGGGGGGGAGGTTCGACCGGAGCCCGGTCGGCGGCGAACTCCCGCGGCGGTTCTCCGCCGCTGGTCCGGTTCTACGGTGGGGAGGTGGTGGCGAGGCACGGGCGAGTGCGGGGGATCACGGGGGTGGGATCAATTTGGCCTGAGGGGGCCTATGGCGACCGGTCCGCGGCACAGTGGCGGGTGTCCGCGGCGGCGAAGCCGCCGGTGCGGTTGCCGGCCACGATAGGAGGCGGGGAGGTGTGCCTCGTGACCGTGAGAGTGTGGCGGAGCTTCGAGCCTAGTTTGATTGGACAGAGGATCACCAGAGAGGGGGAGGGAGCTCACCGGAGCAATGAAGAGAGCACGGCGGCGCTAGCTCGATTGGTGTGGGGAAAGGTGGAGGAGTTGGCCGGAGCCGGTGTGGTGAAGACGGGGCTCGGGCGGGTGCTTTTATAGGCACTCGGGGGAGGGAGGGGGATGGAGGAGACGACGAGCACCAGCGAGCTCGCCGTGAGGGTGGGAATGGCGCTAACGCCGATGCGATGGCTCGGGCAGGCGGGGGGTGAGGGGTCGGCTCAAGCACAGTGGCGGGGTTGTCGCGGAGGCTGGCGAGCATTAATGGCGAGGCGACGAGGCGAGGGGGTGCTCGGCGGCGGATGCGCCGGTGAGGGATGGGCGAGGGGGATGGAACTGACAAGTGGGCCCTAGCTGCCAGCGAGAGGAAGCGGCGCGAGAGGGAGGGGGTGAGGCGCTGACGGGCGGGGCCCGGGTGTCAGCAGAAGGGAGCCGCGCGCGGTTGGGCCGCTTGGGCCGGGGAGAGAGGGGGAAGAGGTGCGGGCGCACGTGGGTTGGGCTGGAATTCGGCCCAGCCGAGGGAGGGGGTGAGGTTTTCCTTTTCTTTTTATTTTTCTAATTCTAATCCCTTTCTTCTCCTTTTTCTATTTTTGTTTCTTTTTTATTCTTTTTCTTTAGAGACCAAAAATATTTTCTAAATGATCTTGAGTGAGAAACATAGTCTATGTGAGGTGCTCTAATTATTTCAAGTGTATGCACGTGAAGAGGGGTTCTAAGGGTAGGGTTAAGGGAGAAAGGTAAAATAAGGGGGGAAGGAATTTAGGAGGTTAGGGTTTCAAAACTTGGGTGGGATTTTGGGATGTTACAAACCTACCCCACTTAAAGGAATCTCGCCCTCGAGATTTAGACTAGATTTGAGAAAAGATAAGGGTATTCCCTCCTCAAGGAGTCCTCACTTTCCCAGGTAGCTTCCTCTTCTCCTTCTCTGCTCCACTGAACTTTACAGAGCTTCACCTCTGAGGTGCGGGTCTTTCTGACTGCTGAATCAAGAATATTCACTGGTTTTTCACGGTACTGAAGGTCTTTCTGAATCTGTACTGTCTCTTCTTCGATGTGACTTTCTGGTGCTTGTAGGCATTTGTGGAGCTGGGATACGTGAAACACATTGTGGATGTCGGACATGGATTCCGGTAATTCCAGACGGTATGCTGCGGGTCCTACCCTACCAATGATGGGATAGGGACCTACGAAACGCAGGGCTAGCTTCCCTTTTACTTGGAATCTCCTGACACCACGCATTGGAGAAACCTTGAGGTAGATGAAGTCTCCTTTCTCAAATCGGAGTTCCCTCCACCTGTTGTCTGCATAACTCTTCTGCCGACTCTGAGCTTCAAGTAACCTTCTGCGGATCAGTGCAACTTTCTCTTCCACCTCTTTGACAAAGGCAGGTCCTTCTAGTGCTTTTCCCCCTACGTTGGACCACATGAGAGGGGTCTGGCATTTCTGTCCATACAGTGCCTCGAATGGCGACATCTTGATGCTGGCCTGATAGCTATTAGTGTATGAGAATTCTGCGTAGGGTAGACTGGATTCCCAACTTCTATCAAAAGCTAACACACATGCTCTTAACAGATCTTCAAGGACTTTGTTGACTCTTTCTGTCTGCCCATCTGTCTGAGGGTGATAAGCGGTACTGAAATCTAGCTTGGTGCCCATAGCTTTCTGAAGGCTTGTCCAGAACTTGGATGTGAACTGGGTTCCCCTGTCTGACACTATCTTCCTTGGGATGCCATGGAGTCTGACTATCTCCTTGAGATAAATCCGGGCAAGGGTGGCTCCTCCAAAGGTAGTTTTCACTGGGATGAAATGGGCTACCTTGGTGAGGCGATCTATTATTACCCAGATGGAATCATTCCCTTTTTGCGTCCGGGGCAGTCCGGTTACGAAGTCCATGCCTATTTCTTCCCACTTCCATTCAGGTATCGGAAGGGGTTTGAAAGTCGCCTAGAGGGGGGTGAATAGGGTGAAACTGTGATTTACAAAATTAATCACAACTACAAGCCGGGTTAGCGTTAGAAATAGTAATGAGTCCGAGAGAGAGGGCGCAAAACAAATCGCAAGCGAATGAAGAGTGTGACACGCAGATTTGTTTTACCGAGGTTCGGTTCTCGCAAACCTACTCCCCGTTGAGGTGGTCACAAAGACCGGGTCTCTTTCAACCCTTTCCCTCTCTCAAACAGTCCCTCGGACCGAGTGAGCTTCTCTTCTCAAATCAAAACCAGGAACAAAACTTCCCCACAAGGACCACCACACAATTGGTGTCTCTTGCCTCGGTTACAATGGAGTTTTGATCACAAGAACAAGTGAGAAAGAAAAGAAGCAATCCAAGCGCAAGAGCTCAAAAGAACACGGCAAATCTCTCTCGCTAATCACCAAAGCCTTGTGTGGAATTGGAGAGGATTTGATCACTTGGGTGTGTCTAGAATTGAATGCCTATCTCTTGTAAGTGGTTGAGAAGTGGAAAACTTGGATGACTTGAATGTGGGGTGGTTGGGGTATTTATAGCCCCAACCATCAAACTAGCCGTTTGGTGGAGGCTGACTGTCGTATGGTGCACCGGACAGTCCGGTGCACACCGGACATGTCCGATGCGCCAGCCACGTCACCCGGGCGTTAGGGTTCCGACCGTTGGAGCTCTGACTTCTGGGCCCGCCTTGATGTCCAGTGGCGCACCGGACATGAACTGTGGAGTGTTCGGTGCGCCAACCCACGCGTGCCTGACTTCTGCGCGCTCTGGCGCGCATTTAATGCACCTGCAGGTGACCGTTGGCGCCGAAGTAGCCGTTGCTCCGCTGTCACACCGGACAGTTCGGTGTACACCGGACATGTCCGGTGAATTATAGCGGACTAGCCGTTGAGAATTCCCGAGGCTGGCGAGTTCAGAGTCACGTCCCCTTGGAGCACCGGACAGTCCAGTGAATTATAGCGTGGCTCCTCTGAAAATTCCCGAAGGTGAGGAGTTCAGCATCGACTCCCCTGGTGCACCGGACACTGTCCGGTGGGGCACCGGACACTGTCCGGTGGCGCATCGGACAGTCCGGTGCGCCCGACCAGGGTGCCTTCGGTTGTCCCTTTGCTCCTTTGTTTGAACCCTTTCTCTTGATCTCTTTATTGGCTTATGGTGAACCTTTGGTACCTGTAGAACTTATAAACTTGGGCAAACTAGTTAGTCCAAATATTGTGTTGGGCAATTCAACCACCAAAATTAGTTTAGGAAATAGGTGTAAGCCTAATTCCCTTTCAATCTCCCCCTTTTTGGTGATTGATGCCAACACAAACCAAAGCAAATATAGAAGTGCAGAATTTTGAACTAGTTTGCATATGCAAGTGCAAAGGTTACTTAGAATTTGAGCCAATAAATATTACTTACTAGATATGCATGGATTGTTTCTTTATTTTTAATATTTTGGACCATGCTTGCACCACAAGTTTTGTTTTTGCAAATTCTTTTTGTAAATCCTTTCTAAAGTCTTTTTGCAAAATAGTCAAAGGTAAATGAGTAAGATTTTGCGAAGCATTTTCAAGTTTAGAAATTTTCTCTCCTTGTTTCAAATGCTTTTTCTTTGACTAAACAAAACTCCCCCTCAATAAATTCTCCTCTTAGTGTTCAAGAGGGTTTTAAGATATTAATTTTGAAAGGAGCTACTTTCTCCCCCTTTAGAACACAAAGAGATACCAATTTGAAATTTACCAATTGAAAATCATTAATTTTAAAATTAGGGTGGTGGTGCGGTCCTTTTGCTTTGGGCCAATACTTTCTCCCCCTTTGGCATGAATCGCCAAAAACGGATACTTAGAATGAAATGTAGGCCCTTTGTTAACTATTTTCTCCCTTTTGGCAAATAAAACATATGAGTGAATATTATACCAAAGACGGAGAGTGAAGCGGAGCGACGGCGAAGGATGAGTAGTAGAGTGGAGTGGAAGCCTTTGTCTTCGCTGAAGACTCCAATTCCCTTTCAATATACCTATGACTTGGTTTGAAATACACTTGAAAACACATTAGTCATAGCATATATAAAAGAGATATGATCAAAGGTATACTTATGAGCTATGTGTGCAAATTAGCAAAAGAAATTCCTAGAATCAAGAATATTGAGCTCATGCCTAAGTTTGGTAAAAGTTTGTTCATCTAGTGGTTTGGTAAAGATATCGGCTAATTGATATTTAGTATTAATGTATGCAATCTCGATATCCCCCTTTTGTTGGTGATCCCTAAGAAAATGATACCGAATGGCTATGTGTTTAGTGCGGCTATGCTCAACGGGATTATCCGCCATGCGGATTGCACTCTCATTATCACATAGAAGAGGAACTTTGGTTAATTTGTAACCATAGTCCCGCAGGGTTTGCCTCATCCAAAGCAATTGCGCGCAACAATGGCCTGCGGCAATATACTTGGCTTCGGCGGTAGAAAGAGCAACCGAATTTTTCTTCTTTGAAGCCCAAGACACCAAGGACCTTCCCAAGAACTGGCAAGTCCCCGATGTGCTCTTTCTATTAATTTTGCACCCCGCCCAATCAGCATCCGAATAACCAATTAAATCGAATGTGGATCCCCGAGGGTACCAAAGCCCAAACTTAGGAGTATAAGCTAAATATCTCAAGATTCGTTTTACAGCCGTAAGGTGGGATTCCTTAGGGTCGGATTGGAATCTTGCACACATGCAAACGGAAAGCATAATGTCCGGTCGAGATGCACATAAATAGAGTAATGAACCAATCATCGACCGGTATACCTTTTGATCGACGGATTTACCTCCCGTGTCGAGGTCGAGATGCCCATTGGTTCCCATGGGTGTCTTGATGGGCTTGGCATCCTTCATTCCAAACTTGTTTAGAATGTCTTGAGTATACTTGGTTTGGCAAATGAAGGTTCCCTCTTGGAGTTGCTTTACTTGAAACCCTAGAAAATACTTCAACTCCCCCATCATCGACATCTCGAATTTTTGTGTCATGATCCTACTAAATTCTTCACATGTAGATTCGTTAGTAGACCCAAATATAATATCATCAACATAAATTTGGCATACAAACAAATCATTGTCAAGAGTTTTGGTGAATAAAGTAGGATCAGCCTTGCCGACTTTGAAGCCATTAGCTATAAGGAAATCTCTTAGGCATTCATACCATGCCCTTGGAGCTTGCTTGAGCCCATAAAGCGCCTTAGAGAGCCTATAGACATGGTTAGGGTACTCACTGTCTTCAAAGCCGGGAGGTTGCTCAACATAGACCTCTTCCTTGATTGGTCCATTGAGCAAGGCACTCTTCACGTCCATTTGATAAAGCTTGAAGCCATGGTAAGTAGCATAGGCTAATAATATGCGAATTGACTCAAGCCTAGCTACGGGTGCATAGGTTTCACCAAAATCCAAACCTTCGACTTGGGAGTATCCCTTGGCCACAAGTCGGGCTTTGTTCCTTGCCACCACACCATGCTCATCTTGCTTGTTGTGGAAGACCCATTTGGTTCCTACAACATTTTGGTTAGGACGTGGAACTAAATACCATACCTCATTCCTAGTGAAGTTGTTGAGCTCCTCTTGCATCGCCATCACCCAATCCGAATCTTGAAGTGCTTCCTCTACCCTGTGTGGCTCAATAGAGGAAACAAAAGAGTAATGCTCACAAAAATGTGCAACACGAGATCTAGTGGTTACCCCCTTATGAATGTCGCCGAGGATGGTGTCGACGAGGTGATCTCGTTGGATTGCTTGGTGGACTCTTGGGTGTGGCGGCCTTGGTTCTTCATCCTCCTTGTCTTGATCATTTGTATCTCCCCCTTGATCATTGCCGTCATCTTGAGGTGGCTCATTATTTTGATTTTCTCCTTCATCAACTTGAGCCTCATCCTCAATTTGAGTTGGTGGAGATGCTTGCGTAGAGGAGGATGGTTGATCTTGTTCATTTGAAGGCTCTTCGAATTCCTTAGGACACACATCCCCAATGGACATGTTCCTTAGCGCGATGCACAGAGCCTCTTCCTCACCTATCTCATCAAGATCAACTTGCTCTACTTGAGAGTCGTTAGTCTCATCAAACACAACGTCACAAGAAACTTCAACAAGTCCTGAGGACTTGTTAAAGACTCTATATGCCCTTGTGTTTGAGTCATATCCTAGTAAAAAGCCTTCTACAGTTTTAGGAGCAAATTTAGATTTTCTACCTCTTTTAACAAGAATAAAGCATTTGCTACCAAAAACTCTAAAATATGAAATATTGGGCTTTTTACCGGTTAGGAGTTCATAGGATGTCTTCTTGAGGATTCGGTGTAGATATAGCCGGTTGATGGCGTAGCAGGCGGTGTTAACCGCCTCGGCCCAAAACCGATCCGGTGTCTTGTACTCATCAAGCATGGTCCTTGTCATGTCCAATAGAGTTTGATTTTTCCTCTCCACTACACCATTTTGTTTTGGCGTGTAGGGAGAAGAGAACTCATGCTTGATTCCCTCCTCCTCAAGGAAGCCTTCAATTTGAGAGTTCTTGAACTCCGTCCCGTTGTCGCTTCTAATTTTCTTGATCCTTAAGCCGAACTCATTTTGAGCCCGTCTCAAGAATCCCTTTAAGGTCTCTTGGGTATGGGATTTTTCCTGCAAAAAGAACACCCAAGTGAAGCGAAAATAATCATCCACAATAACTAGACAGTACTTACTCCCGCTGATGCTTATGTAAGCGATCGGGCCGAATAAATCCATGTGTAGGAGCTCCAGTGGCCTGTCAGTCATCATGATGTTCTTGTGTGGATGATGAGTGCCAACTTGCTTCCCGGCTTGGCATGCGCTACAAATCCTGTCTTTCTCAAAATGAACATTTGTTAATCCTAAAATGTGCTCTCCCTTTAGAAGCTTATGAAGATTTTTCATTCCAACATGGGCTAGTCGGCGGTGCCAGAGCCAACCCATGTTAGTCTTAGCAATTAAGCAAGTGTCGAGTTCAGCTCTATCAAAATCTACCAAGTATAGCTAACCCTCTAACACTCCCTTAAATGCTATTGAATCATCACTTCTTCTAAAGACAGTGACACCTACATCAGTAAAGAGACAGTTGTAGCCCATTTGACATAATTGCGAAACAGAAAGCAAATTGTAATCTAATGAATCAACAAGAAAAACATTGGAAATGGAATGGTCAGGAGATATAGCAATTTTACCCAAACCTTTGACCAAACCTTGGTTTCCATCCCCGAATGTGATAGCTCGTTGGGGATCTTGGTTTTTATCGTAGGAGGAGAACATCTTCTTCTCCCCCGTCATGTGGTTTGTGCACCCGCTATCAATGATCCAACTTGAGCCCCCGGATGCATAAACCTACAAAACAAGTTTAGTTCTTGACTTTAGGTACCCAAACAGTTTTGGGTCCTTTAGCATTAGAAACAAGAACTTTGGGTACCCAAACACAAGTCTTGGAGCCCTTGTGTTTGCCCCCAACAAACTTGGCAACTACCTTGCCGGATTTGCTAGTTAAAACATATGATGCATCAAAAGTTTTGAATGAAATGCTATGATCATTTGATGCACTAGGAGTTTTCTTTTTAGGCAACTTAGCACGGGTTGGTTGCCTAGAGCTAGATGTCTCACCCTTATACATAAAAGCATGGTTAGGGCCAGAGTGAGACTTCCTAGAATGAATTCTCCTAATTTTGCTCTCGGGATAACCGGCAGGGTACAAAATGTAACCCTCGTTATCCTGAGGCATGGGAGCCTTGCCCTTAACAAAATTAGACAATCTTTTAGGAGGGGCACTAAGTTTGACATTGTCTCCCCTTTGGAAGCCAATGCCATCCTTGATGCCAGGGCGTCTCCCATTATAGAGCATACTTCTAGCAAATTTAAACTTTTCATTTTCTAAGTTATGCTCGGCAATTTTAGCATCTAATTTTGCTATATGATCATTTTGTTGTTTAATTAAGACCATGTGATCATGAATAGCATCAATATCAACATCTCTACATCTAGTGCAAATAGAAACATGCTCAATGGTAGATGTAGAGGGTTTGCAAGAATTAAGTTCAACAATCTTAGCACGCAAAATATCATTGTTATCTCTAAGATCGGAAATTGTAACATTGCAAACATCTAATTCTTTAGCCTTAGCAATTAATTTTTCATTTTCAATCCTAAGGCTAGCAAGAGAGGTGTTTAATTCTTCAATCTTAGCAAGCAAATCATCATTATCATTTCTAAGATTGGGAATTGAAACATCACAAACATGAAAATCAACCTTAGCAATTAATTTGGCATTTTCATTTCTAAGGTTGGCAATAGTGTCATGGCATGTGCTTAGCTCACTAGATAATTTCTCACATTTTTCTACCTCTAGAGCATAAGCATTCTTAATCTTAACATGCTTTTTATTTTCCTTGATTAGGAAGTCCTCTTGGGAGTCCAAGAGATCATCCTTTTCATGGATGGCACTAATTAGCTCATTTAGTTTTTCCTTTTGTTGCATGTTTAGGTCGGCAAAAAGAGTACGCAAATTATCCTCCTCATCACTAGCATTATCATCGCTAGAGGACTCATATTTAGTGGAGGTTTTGGATTTAACCTTCTTCCTTTTGCCGTCCTTGGCCATGAGGCACTTGTGGCCGACGTTGGGGAAGAGAAGTCCCTTGGTGACGGCGATGTTGGCGGCGTCCTCGTCGGAGAAGGAGTCGGAGGAGCTCTCCTCGGAATCCCACTCGCGGCACACATGGGCATCGCTGCCCCTCTTCTTATGGTACCTCTTCTTTTCTCTTGTCTTGCCCTTCTTGTCGTCGCCCCTGTCACTGTCACTAGATAGTGGACATTTTGCTATAAAATGACCGGGCTTACCACATTTGTAGCACACTTTCTTGGAGCGGGGCTTGTAGTCTTTCCCCCTCCTTTGCTTGAGGATTTGACGGAAGCTCTTGATGATGAGCGCCATCTCCTCGTTGTCGAGCTTGGAGGCGTTGATGGGTGTTCGACTTGGAGTAGCTTCCTCCTTCTTTTCTTCCGTCGCCTTGAATGCGACCGGTTGTGCCTCGGGTGTGGAGGAAGTGCCTTGCTCGATGATTTTCTTTGAGCCTTTAATCATTAGCTCAAAGCTCACAAATTTTCCTATAACTTCCTCGGGAGACATTAGCTTATATCTAGGATCACCTCGAATTAATTGAACTTGTGTAGGGTTAAGAAATACGAGGGATCTAAGAATAACCTTGACCATCTCATGGTCATCCCATTTTTCGCTCCCGAGGTTGCGCACTTGGTTCATCAAGGTCTTCAAGCGGTTGTACATAGCTTGTGGATCCTCCCCTTGGTGAAGCATGAAGCGACCTAGCTCCCCCTCGATCGTCTCCCTCTTGGTGATTTTTGTCACCTCGTCTCCTTCGTGCGCGGTCTTGAGTACGTCCCAAATTTCCTTCGCACTTTTTAACCCTTGCACCTTGTTATACTCCTCTCGACTTAGAGAGGCGAGGAGTATAGTGGTTGCTTGGGAGTTAAAGTGGTGGATTTGGGCCACCTCGTTCGAGTCGTAGTCTTCATCCCCTACGGATGGCACCTGCACACCAAACTCAACAACATTCCAAATGCTTGTGTGGAGTGAGGTTAGATGATGTCTCATTTTGTCACTCCACATATTATAATCTTCACCGTCAAAAACCAGTGGTTTGCCTAATGGAACGGAGAGTAAAGGAGTACGCTTTGAAATGTGGGGGTAGCGTAGGGGAATCTTACTATACTTCTTGCGCTCTTGGCGCTTAGAAGTAACGAACGGTGCGTCGGAGTCGGAGGTCGACGTTGATGAAGTGTCGGTCTCGTAGTAGACCACTTTCCTCATCCTCTTGTGCTTGTCGCCTCTCCGATGCGACTTGTGGGAAGAAGATTTCTTCTCCTTCCCCTTCCCTTTGTTGGAGGAGTCCTTCTTCTTCTCCTTCCTCTTGGTGCGGGACTCTTCCGATGAAGTGCTCCCGTGACTCGTATTGGGCTTGTCGTCGGTCTCCATCTCCCTCTTGGTGTGATCTCCCGACATCACTTCGAGCGGTTAGGCTCTAATGAAGCACCGGGCTCTGATACCAATTGAAAGTCGCCTAGAGGGGGGTGAATAGGGCGAAACTGTGATTTACAAAATTAATCACAACTACAAGCCGGGTTAACGTTAGAAATAGTAATGAGTCCGAGAGAGAGGGCGCAAAACAAATCGCAAGCGAATGAAGAGTGTGACACGCGGATTCGTTTTACCGAGGTTCGGTTCTCGCAAACCTACTCCCCGTTGAGGTGGTCACAAAGACCGGGTCTCTTTCAACCCTTTCCCTCTCTCAAACGGTCCCTCGGACCGAGTGAGCTTCTCTTCTCAAATCGAAACCGGGAACAAAACTTCCCCACAAGGACCACCACACAATTGGTGTCTCTTGCCTCGGTTACAATGGAGTTTTGATCACAAGAACAAGTGAGAAAGAAAAGAAGCAATCCAAGCGCAAGAGCTCAAAAGAACACGGCAAATCTCTCTCGCTAATCACCAAAGCCTTGTGTGGAATTGGAGAGGATTTGATCACTTGGGTGTGTCTAGAATTGAATGCCTAGCTCTTGTAAGTGGTTAAGAAGTGGAAAACTTGGATGACTTGAATGTGGGGTGGTTGGGGTATTTATAGCCCCAACCACCAAACTAGCCGTTTGGTGGAGGCTGACTGTCGTATGGTGCACCGGACAGTCCGGTGCACACCGGACATGTCCGGTGTGCCAGCCACGTCACCCGGCTGTTAGGGTTCCGACCGTTGGAGCTCTGACTTCTGGGCCCGCCTTGATGTCCAGTGGCGCACTGGACATGAACTGTGGAGTGTCCGGTGCGCCAACCCGCGCGTGCCTGACTTCTGCGCGCTCTGGTGCGCATTTAATGCGCCTGCAGGTGACCATTGGCGCCGAAGTAGCCGTTGCTCCGCTGTCACACCGGACAGTCCGGTGTACACCGGACATGTCCGGTGAATTATAGCGGACTAGCCGTTGAGAATTCCCGAGGCTGGCGAGTTCAGAGTCGCGTCCCCTTGGAGCACCGGACACTGTCCGGTGTACACCGGACAGTCCGGTGAATTATAGCGCGGCTCCTCTGAAAATTCCCGAAGGTGAGGAGTTCAGCATCGACTCCCCTGGTGCACCGGACACTGTCCGGTGGGGCACCAGACACTGTTCGGTGGCGCATCGGACAGTCTGGTGCGCCCGACCAGGGTGCCTTCGGTTGTCCCTTTGCTCCTTTGTTTGAACCCTTTCTCTTGATCTCTTTATTGGCTTATGGTGAACCTTTGGTACCTGTAGAACTTATAAACTTGGGCAAACTAGTTAGTCCAAATATTTGTGTTGGGCAATTCAACCACCAAAATTAGTTTAGGAAATAGGTGTAAGCCTAATTCCCTTTCAGGGTTGTAATAGGCCTGCAGGCTTTTGGTGTTCGGCCTTCGTCCGTTGGCAGATGTCACATCGGGCCACATACTGAGCTATCTCTTTCTTCATCCCTTTCCACCAGTATCTGGTTTTGAGGTCTAGGTACATCTTGGTAGTTCCTGGGTGGATGGAGTAGGCCGAGTCGTGAGCTTCCTTGAGTAGGACCTCTCGAGCCTCCCCTTTTGGTACACACATACGGTATTTGAACCAAAGGACTCCTTGGTCATCCGTCCTGAGGTCCGAGAGTTGTCCCTTGCAGGCTTTCTCCACAAGTCCTGTTGTCTCTGAGTCTAGACGTTGAGCTTTGCGTATGAGGTCTTCCAGCATTGGTTTGACTTCGAGACTGTCGTTGTTTCCCAGACATGCATTTAGTTGCGCTGATTCTTTCTTCCAATCCTCTAAAAGGTTGGTTCCTTTTAATCCGAATGGTTTTCGACTGAGGGCGTCGGCTACCACGTTGGCCTTCCCGGGGTGATAGTGAATTTCTAGGTCATAATCCTTGATCAGCTCCAACCATCTTCGCTGACGGAGGTTGAGATCTGGTTGAGTGAAAATATACTTCAGACTCTTGTGATCGGTGAAAATGTGGCATTTGTTTCCGATTAGGTAATGCATCCATATCTTCAAGGCATGCACTATGGCTGCGAATTCCAAATCATGGGTGGGGTAATTCTGTTCGTGCGGTTTGAGTAGGCGTGATGCGTAAGCAATGACTTTTTCGTTTTGCATTAGCACACACCCTAAGTCTTGCCTCGAGGCATCACAGAAGACGACAAAATCTTGATGAATATCTGGCAGTGATAGAACGGGTGCTGTTGTGAGTTTCTCCTTTATGACCTGGAAACTCCCTTCACATTTTGGGGTCCACACAAATTTATGGTCTTTCTTGAGAAGTTCTGTCATTGGTCTTGCTATGCTGGAGAATCCTTTGATGAAGCGGCGGTAGTACCCTGCCATTCCTAGGAAGCTTCGAACTTCACTGACGTTGGTTGGCTGCCTCCATTTTGATACTGCTTCCACCTTGGAAGGGTCCACTTCTATCCCTTCTGCGGTTAAGATATGCCCAAGGAAGGCTATCTTTTCCAACCAGAATTCACATTTACTGAGTTTAGCATAAAGTTGGTGTGTTCTGAGTTTTCCGAGGACGATCCGAAGGTGACGCTTATGGTCTTCGCGGTTCTTGGAGTAGATAAGGATGTCGTCAATGAAGACTACGACAAACTTATCTAGCTCTTCCATAAACACTTTATTCATGAGATTCATGAAAAAGGCGGGTGCGTTTGTCAGTCCGAACGGCATCACTGTGAATTCATATTGCCCGTACCGAGTGACAAATGCAGTCTTTTGGATGTCTGCTTCCTTGATCCTTAATTGGTGGTAACCAGACCTTAGGTCTATCTTGGAGAAGTACTTGGCTCCTTGAAGCTGATCGAAGAGGTCGTCAATCCGAGGAACCGGATACTTGTTCTTGATGGTAACTTCATTTAACGATCGGTAATCAATACACATTCTCATGCTTCCATCTTTCTTGGAGACGAACAGGACTGGTGCTCCCCAAGGTGATGAGCTGGGACGAATGTATCCCTTTTGCTGAAGATCTGCGATTTGAAGCTTCAGTTCTGCCAACTCGGTCGGAGCCATGCGGTATGGTCTCTTCGCGATGGGCGTCGTTCCAGGGATCAGATCTATGTAGAACTCCACTTCTCTTTTTGGTGGCATTCCTGGTAACTCTTCTGGAAACACATCCATGAATTCTTCTACCACTGATATACTTTCTGTTGCTAGATTGAACATCATTGGGTCACTGGCGGGTGGTTGTGCCTGACAAGAGACTGACTTTCCCTGCTGGTCGGTGAGGAGGACTGTCTTGTCTGCGCAACTGATGATGCCTTTGTGTTTAGTTAGCCAATCCATTCCTAGGATCACATCAATTCCTTTGGATGGCAAGACGGTTAAGTGTGCCAGGAATACTACCCCACTTAAAAGGATTCTGACTTGGGAGCATTTTAGCTGGCATAGAAGGTCGGACCCTGGGGTTCGGGTGACTAAGGGAATCTTCAGAGGAGTAGGGGGAATGCCATGATTTTCCACAAAACTAGTGGCTATGAAGGAGTGGGATGCTCCAGAATCGAAAAGTACGGTAGCGGGAGTAAATTCAACAAGGAACTCACCGAGCACTACTCCCGGAGCCTGCTGAGCTTCCTGGGCATCGACGTGATTTACTCGTGCCCTTCCTTGGTACGGAGCCTTGATCTGCTGGCTGACGGCGGAGGGCGCCTTGGGGGCGGATGCTGAGGTATTCTTGGGGTCATTCACCGAGTTGGAGTAGGCGGGTCGTGGTGGCTTCAGCTATGGACAGTTGTTCTTGAAGTGACTGGGATCACCACAGTGCCAACACGCATTTGCCGGGGGTTGGTTGCTTGCCACTGAGGGGGAATGGAAAGAGCTCTGACTTTGCTGGCTGAATCGTGACGGAGTGGGTCCAGCTGGTCTACTGAAGTTTGGCCCCTTGGGTGGAAACCCAAATGATCGAGTCTTCTGGTGCCGGTCTTGCTGCTGAGCCCGGAGGACTTGGAACTTTCTTTTGAGATGCCCTTTTTCCTCCTCCTTTGCCCTTTCAACTTGCATGGCCTTGTTGGACAGGTGAGAGAAACTGAGGAAGTCTTGGCTAGCCAGAATTGTCTTGAGTTCTGGCCTGAGTCCCTTCAGGAAACGGGCCATCTTCTTGCCCTCGGTACTGACGTCATCTGGCGCGTAGCGGGCTAATTCCGTGAACTTGTGCACATATTCGCTGACAGATCTTCTGTCTTGAGTCAATTCTCGGAACTCGTCCTCCTTAAGCTGTACAAGTCCTTGGGGCACATGGTGCTCTCGGAAAGCTGCTTCAAATTCCGCCCAGGTAGCATCTCTGATGGTGACGTTGAAGGTGTCCCACCAGGCTAAGGCCATCCCGGAAAGTTGATGGGCAGCCAGTTGAACACGCTAATTTTCTAGGCAACCGATGGCTTCCAACTTTCTTTTGATCGTGCACATCCAATTGTCGGCATCGAGGGGATTGCTCGATCCGGCGAACGTGGGAGGCTTGAGTCTCAGGAAATCCCCCATTCTGTCCTGCGGTCTTCCACCATTTGGCCGTTGATTTTCTAGATTTCAAGTGAGGACCTCGATGAGTCGGGTTTGATTGGCTAGAACTTGGGCTAGGTCTAAGGGTAGTGGTGGGGGTGCAGGGAGGTGGGTTTCACTTTCCTCTCTAACGGCTTCCCCTTCAGCTCTCAGGGGAAACCCTGCTCCAATCTCGGAGGCGGTAGGCGTGGTTTTATCTGAAGCCATCTGCCAGGGAAGAGAGTCACTAATATGCACATGCAAATTGTTTTCAACCAAGTTATTTTATTCATTACACCAGCACAATACAAGCATAAGACTACTACAGGTGGAGCTACACGAGAGCGTTCCCCGAGGTACTACCGAACTCCTTCTCTAAGGTGTCCCCAAACTCCTTGAGAACATCATCAAGGCTTGCTAGGGATAGATCCTTGGCGTCGGACCAATCATCTACCCTGGGGGGAGGTGGGGCTGGAGGGGTCTTCTTCTTCTCCGTTTGGCATCCTCGGTTGGTGGTCTTCTTCTGGATTTTCTTTTTGGGGGCGAGCTTCTTTAGCTTCTTGTCATAGTCCATCTTTAAGGTTCGATAAGCCTCACGGGTGTTGGCCTCCTCGCCTTCTGCTATGTCGAGACACTCTTGGAAGGATGCCTTCTCTTGCTTAAGTTCTCTGACTTGCCGCTCTAGGCTTTCCACCCGGGAGTTTAGGTGGGTGCAGTGGGAGGAGAGGTCATCGTAGTGGTTGTCGAGAGTGTGGAGGTATCCAGCCATGTAGACAATGGTGGGGTCATCCTCGGTGGGATCTCTCCCTGACAGAGTCTGAAGTCTTTTCCTCCAGGTGGGGGTATTTTTGTTGCTGGGTGGGAAATAACGAAGGGGGGTTTCAGAGATCTCTTGGATGTAGTTTTGGCATAGCTGTTTAAGGGCTTTTCGGGCTACACTTTGGCAAGTGTCTAGGAAGCGGTGTCCGGTGAAGTTGACTTGGAAGGGAGGGTGGTTTGGGTAGTTTCGGCTTTCTCCCAGGTAGACTGCCATAGAGCACTTTTCTATACCATTTTCGTGGTATTCCTTCCAGACATATTCGGGCTTCTTACGGATCCCCATGCGTAGCGCGCAACTCCGTAAGAGGTGAGGGAATCCTTCTTCCCCTGAGCAATAGGATGTCCTAATAACCCAGGAGTCTTCCATCTGGTAGAAGAAAGAAAGGGTCTGTTAATATTGGGGAAAGGGGAGAGTGTTTCTTGGGGGTAAGAGGTGTTTTCTTGTTAAGGCAACTTTTAAGGTCAGGGCTGCGGTCTACGGCCAGTCCTACAGGCTCTGATACCACCTGAAGCGTCCCGATCCTTTGGGACTCAAAATGTGATACAATTACTAGTCCCAAGAGGCTAGTAACCACATTCATTACTTCAAATGGTTACAGAGTCTAAATAATGTTATTACAATACCGGGGGATACAAGCTCGAAAGTGAGCCGAAAAACATAAAGCACAGTGGAAGATAAAATAGCCCAGGCCACAGGCAGAACTGGGTGAAGACACAGCCCCCCCTCAATCAAGCATAGCAGAAAAGAAGTCTTCAGCTGCTGAAAAACATAAATAAATCTGGGTGAATACACTAGGTATTCTACAAGCCCACCCGACTCCCGTAAAGAGAAAGTGACCTATAAGGTACATGCTTTATATGGTGGAGTTGAGGTCACTCATTCTTTTTCAGAGAAAGGCAGTATTCGTTGACTATGGTTTTCCCAAGACAATAGAAGTAACACTTACTTGACCACCACTGAGCTTCCTGCTCCCGTGGTACCACTTTCCTTTCGGAACATACACACACATTTCCCTATTCCCGGTTGTAGTAGAAACACTAATTGTCATACCATACCAGACTCGTCCATACCAGGGGACACGGACTATTCGAATAGGTTTAGACTCTACGTAGAGGGGTACACTTTACCCACTAGTCCGGCTCTGCGATCTCATGGCCAATGAGACCCGAATCCAAAACTCTTTCCTTCCTTGTACGTCCGAACCTTAACGGTTATACCGGAAGGAGTCAGGCCACCGCCATGTCCAAACCGGACAAAACATTCCCCCTCCTTACCCTCCCGGTGCTCCCCAGCCTTCATAACCCTGGGGTTGGACCGTACGAGTTCAGATCGAGTGGCTGCCCACACAGCCTCGAGTGGTTGTACTTTTTGTGAGTACAGGTAATGAAATATAACAAACCGGTCCTTATACGAGAGGACAATCCTTCTGCTCATGCCTGAACCAGCTGAGCCAACACCTTAGGCCCTCCCCTAAACCAGGGAGTCCCTGATCATCCTACTCACCAGGTGACGAGGGTGAGTACCCTTCATCGCACACTTTTGGAAAACATGTCACTTATACCCTTTTACTTGCCCCATATCTTTTAGTCAAAGTAATAGTTAATGCGGGCTCTCTCATGGTCACCATGCAATTCGATTCCCATCCCATAATTCAGGCTTAGGCAGTGGTAGAGAGAAATAGGTAAATAATGCATCAAGGGAAGGATGGACTTGCCTTCGTCGAAGCTTTCCTGGCACAAGAGGTTAATCTCGGAGGGGTCGGGCTCTTGCCCCTCTTCCGGAGCTATAAGTTCCGGAGGATCCGATCCCTCTTCCGCTAATCAAACACAGATAATAACAGTACATCAAACATAGTGAGCTTTGTGGGGTGTGCAAATTTTTATACTTTATTATTTTTGTGCCCTAATAATTTATTTGAACAATTTTTGGTGCATAAAATATTAGCATCTAAATATATATGAAAAAATGGGGAAAAGAGAAGGGAAAAGAAAAGAATAAAGGATTTCCAGCCAGCTGGGCCGGGGGGATTTTCGGCCCACTAGGCGCGAGCGCGCGCGCGGGGGCGCACTTGCGGCCCAGTTGGCCCGGCCGCGAGGGAGCGACGGCGGGGAACGGCGCCGTGGCGCGGGCCCACACGCCAGGGAGGGGGGGTTAACGGCGTTGCGGCAACGGACGGAGGGGGGGAGGTTCGACTGGAGCCCGGTCGGCGGCGAACTCCCGCGGCGGTTCTCCGCCGCTGGTCCGGTTCTACGGCGGGGAGGTGGTGGCGAGGCACGGGCGAGTGCGGGGGATCACGGGGGTGGGATCAATTTGGCCTACGGGGGCCTATGGCGGCCGGTCCACGGCACGGTGGCGGGTGTCCGTGGCGGCGAAGCCGCCGGTGCGGTTGCCGGCCACGATAGGAGGCGGGGAGGTGTGCCTCGTGACCGTGAGAGTGTGGCGGAGCTTCGAGCCTAGTTTGATTGGACAGAGGATCACTAGAGAGGGGGAGGGGAGCTCACCGGAGCAATGAAGAGAGCACGGCGGCGCTAGCTCGATTGGCGTGGGGAAAGGTGGAGGAGTTGGCCGGAGCCGGTGTGGTGAAGACGGGGCTCGGGCGGGTGCTTTTATAGGCGCTCGGGGGAGGGAGGGGCATGTGAAAGTTCCCTTTGACCCGGGAACAGGATCTGGATGTCGCCTAGAGGGGGGTGAATAGGCGAATAAAACTTATTACTTTAAAACTTAAATTCTTACTCTACTCGAAGACTTAGTACGCAGTGGAGTGAGAAGACTCTTCGAGTAGGTTGCAGCGGAATAGAAGATCCTGTCTCAAAATGTCCTGCACTTCAAATCAAGCTTATACCACAGATAAGTATTGAAGTGCAGATATAAAGGCGAGTAAGACAGAGAGTCAGGATACAATACAGAACAGAGCACACAGACGCAAGGATTTATCCCGAGGTTCGGCCAAGCCTGAAATGCTTGCCTAGTCCTCATTGGAGTTAGCCACACCTGGGCTTGGAGTCTATTTCAACTCCTTCCTCCGTTTGCTCAGATCTGTCAGTATGACAGATAGAGCCTTTCACTATTGAGTTGGGTTACAACAACACCGTGGCTGCTCACAAACTTCTCTGCAGCACCTTGGTAGAGTAACGATACGCTCAAGACCTTGCTCTAGCTCTAAGCAGCACTTCTCCTCTCTCTAAAGGCTTATAGTTGTGTCTTCTACACAAACTATAGAGTTACACACAAGAGGGAGAGTGAGAATTGATTCGAGTGATGTCTACACTTGTTGGCTGCGCTTGTACGTTGCTTGGGTGTCTAGGGGTCCCTTTTATAGGCACAAGGGGCCTAGGAGCCGTTGGAATCCCATTTGGAAGGCAAATCTTGCCTTCTGTCGGGTGGCGCACCGGACAGTCCGGTGCACCACCGGACACTGTCTGGTGCCTGATCTCCTTCCATAAATGGAGCAGTCGACCGTTGCAGTCCTGGAGCCGTTGGCGCACCGGACACTGTCCGGTGCACACCGGACAGTCCGGTGCCCCTATCTGACCGTTGGCTCGTCCACGCGTCACGCGCGGATTGCGCGGCCGACCGTTGGCCCAGCCGACCGTTGGCTCACCGGACAGTCCGGTGCACCACCAGACAGTCCGGTGAATTATAGCCGTACGCCGCCAGACCCCTCCCGAGAGCGGCCTGTTCACCGGGGTTCAACCTGGCGCACCGGACACTGTCCGGTGCACCACCGGACAGTCCGGTGTGCCAGACTGAGCTGTATCTTGGCTGTACACAGCCAAACCATTTGCACCTCTTTCCTTTTCTTCTTCCTTCTGTTTCTAACACTTAGACAAGTATATTAGTACACAAAAACCAATGTACTAAGTCTAGAAACATACCTTCTCTTAATTATTACTTCTATAGTATTTCACATGCTCGAGCTTTGATGTTGGACTCATAAATCATCAAGTCGGCTTGATTTGATCTAGATTGACATTTCTTGGCTCCAACATCCTGCAAAGGTCACATAGAACATCTCCAAACATAGGAACAACCCAAACTAAAGATCAAGGTGAACTTAGCTCTTTTGGGCTGCTTTCAGTTCTGGTTTTGACACTTGTTCTCCTTCTAGTGACCTTGATCTCCTTCTTAGAGCTTGATCTTGAGCCTTATGACTTACACCACATAACTGTAGCTGTTACCTCATTGGCTATAAGTCACGTCCTTATGTAGTGATCCTTGATGTGTCGTAGCTGTTCTCAACTCGATCACCCTTAACTTTGCAAGCCTTCTTCTTCACCCTTGGCTTTGGGTTCCTCAGCCTCCTTGACCTTCTCCCGTGCACTTGGTACCTTGAAGCTCTTCTTGCCTCCGTCCTTGGCTTGATCAGTTGTCTCCGAGCTACGCACCCGAGTCTCACTTTATGCAATGTCCATCTTACTTGTGATGTCCATTATGTATCCATAATCCAGTTCTTGGACCATCACATTTGTTCACTTGTGTTGAACCCTGTTAGATTTACCTTAAGCACCTGTTCAACACTTAGTACACTTGTTAGTCCTTTAATTGGGTTGTCATCCAAACACCAAAACTCACAAGAGAGCTTTCAGCATGGAGGAGACGACGAGCACCGGCGAGCTCGCCGTGAGGGCAGGAATGGCGCTAACGCCGATGCGATGGCTCGGGCAGGCGGGGGGGGGGGGGGTGAGGGGTCGGCTTAAGCACAGTGGCGGGGTTGTCGCGGAGGCTGGCGAGCATTAATGGCGAGGCGACGAGGCGAGGGGGTGCTCGGCGGCGGATGCGCCGGTGAGGGATGGGCGAGGGGGGATGGAACTGACAAGTGGGTCATGGCTGCCAGCGAGAGGAAGCGGTGCGAGAGGGAGGGGGTGAGGCGCTGACGGGCGAGGCCCGGGTGTCAGCGGAAGGGAGCCACGCGCGGTTGGGCCGCCTGGGCCGAGGAGAGAGGGGGGAAGAGGTGCGGGCGCGCGTGGGTTGGGCTGGAATTCGGCCCAACCGAGGGAGGGGGTGAGGTTTTCCTTTTCTTTTTCTTTTTCTTTTTCTAATTCTAATCCCTTTCTTCTCCTTTTTCTATTTTTGTTTCTTTTTGATTCTTTTTCTTTGGAGACCAAAAATATTTTCTAAATGATCTTGAGTGAGAAACATAGTCTATGTGAGGTGCTCTAATTATTTCAAGTGTATGCACGTGAAGAGGGGTTCTAAGGGTAGGGTTAAGGGAGAAAGGTAAAATAAGGGGGGGAAGGAATTTAGGAGGTTAGGGTTTCAAAACTTGGGTGGGATTTTGGGATGTTACAGGGAGCAATCTATATAGAACTATGATTATGCTTAATTGATATATCTTTTGATCATATCTCTTTATGTCTATGACTAATGTGTTTTCAAGTGTAATCTTATGCTTAGTCATAGAATTGAAAGGGAAATGGAGTATTCGGCAAAGACGACGCTTCCACTCAACTCCATCGGTATTATCTATTCTTTGCTGGTATTCCGCATTGTTCTCCACTATGGTATAATCTTCACTCATATCTATTTGTTTGCCATTGGGGAGAAAGTAAAAAAGGCTCATATTTCACTCACAAGTATCCGTTTTTGTCGATTCATGCCAAAGGGGGAGAAAGTATGAGCCCAAAGCAAAAGGACCACACCACCACCGCCACCGCCACCGAATTTTAAAAATGAAGTTTTTCAAATTGATATCTCATTATGTTCAAAAGGGGGAGAAAGTAGTATCTTCAAAACTTGCAAAACCCTCTTGAACACTAAGAGGAGAATTTCATTGAGGGGGAGTTTTGTTTAAGTCAAAGGAAAAGCATTTGAAACAGGGGAGAAGAATTTAAATCTTGAAAATGATTCTTTCAATCTTATTCATGTACCTTTGACTATTTGCAAAATGTTTTGAAAAGAATTTTACAAACAAAAAACAAAACTAGTGGTGCAACCGTGGTCCAAAATTTTAAATAAAAAAATCCATGCATATCTAATTGAAATAAATTTATTGGTTTCATTCCAAACAACCTTTGCACTTACATTATGCAAAACTAGTTCAATTATTCACTTATATATTTGCTTTGGTTTGTGTTGGCATCAATCACCAAAAAGGGGGAGATTGAAAGGGAAATAGGCTTAAACCTTTTCCTAAATGATTTTGGTGGTTGAAATGCCCAACACAAATAATTGGACTAACTAGTTTGCTCTAGAGTATTTGTTCTACAGGTGCCAAAGGTTCAACTCAAAACCAATACAAAGATTAAAAAGGGTTCAAAAAGAAAGGAGCAAGGAAACCGAAGTGCTCCCTGGTCTGGCGCACCGGACTGTCCGGTGTGCCACCGGACAGTGTCCGGTGCACCAGGGAGGACCGACTTCAAACCCTTCACCTTCGGGTTTCCCAGGCGCAGCTCCGCTATAATTCACCGGACAGTCTGGTGAGCCACCGGACTGTCCGGTGCGCCAGCGGAGCAACGGTCATCTGCGCGCAACGGTCGACTCTGACAGTGAACAGTGCAGCACAGTACACACGGCAGAAGTCAGAGCAGAAGTTCAGAGGGGCACCGGACTGTCCGGTGTGGCACCGGACTGTTCGGTGCCGCATGAGGACAAAGCCTCCAACGGTCGACCAGCTCCAACCCTATCGAAGAGGATGACGTGTCGACGCACCGGACACTATCCGGTGGCGCACCGGACTGTCCAGTGCGCCCATCGCCAGCAGCCTTCTCCAACGGCTACAATTTGGTTGGTGGCTATAAATACCACCCCAACCGGCCACTTCAAGGCGTGGGAGCCCAAGCAACATTCCAAGTCATCTAGTTGATATACTCAAGCCCTCCCAACCACACATATTCATTGATCCATCCTATACACAAGATTTAGACCACTACAACCCACACAAGTGCCACAAAAGCGAGAGCAAGCAAAAGAAAGCCTCTCGTGTGATTTAGCTCTAGTGCTTTGTGAGTTTCATTGAGAGATAGTGTGTACTACATCTTTGTGTTCATTTGCACGTGGAGTTTTGACTCCCATTGAACTTCCTCCAAAGTTTTGGAGGCTTGTAAAGCTAGCAAGAGACACCAAAGAGTGTGGTGGTCCTTGCGGGATCTTAAGTGATCCTTGAGAAGAAGAGCTCGTCGGTCTTGCGTGATCGGTGGAGAGAGGGAAAGGGTTGAAAGAGACCCGTCCTTAGTGGACTCCTCAACGGGGACTAGGCCTTCGAGGGCCGAACCTCGGTAAAACAAATCACCCGTGCCTTGTGTGCTTATTGCTTGTGATTGGTTTGTTCTTTCTCTTTCTAAGTTTTTCTTGCTCTATTCTTTGCTAATACTATTTGGTGTTGCTTTAAGTTAAATTCTCATTTAGTGAAGCAACACATTGCAAAAAAGATCTTATATCATTGCTCTTCTTATCTAAGCCCCCTTGCTTTATTCTCATAGACCTATTAGTTGTATTGTTTTATCAATTCCGCATTATTTGAAAGCAATACTCTTTACAAGCAAGGACTTAGTTTTTATACTCCGATAATTGTATATCTTGTTCTAACCACTAATCAAGAAATCTAGTTGGGGGATAAAGTTTTAATTTTCAGATTTCGCGTATTCACCCTCCTCTAGGCGACTTTCAAAGATGCACCTTATTGATATGATTACTCTATTAATTCTATTAAGCCTTGGGCCAGGACATCTCATCTCAGGGGCTAGGATATCACAATGAACACCAACGCAACGCCATCGTGAAAGAGAGAGAGAGAGAGAGCGCGATGGCGTAGAACAACATCGACTCCTCATTTGAGGTTGGAGAGGACTGACTCCTCATTTAAGGTCGGAGAGGACCTACTGGAAGATGCAGTAAGGCATCCAGTAACCGGTGCAACACTATTTACTGTAAAATATTACTGTGATTAGCTTTAGTAGACAAGTGTGGACAGCCTTATCCATGCCATCACTCATACCGTGATTTGACTAGTCTCACCCTAAAACCGTGTGTGTAGACGTCTCTTGCTTTCCAAGTGATCGCGCCATAGATTGTAACTCACGTTGCATCCTTACTGGTTTGTCTAAAAGTCCATTACAACTTAGGGATCGAATAGTCTAGAGAAGGGAAGGGGTGAAATCGAATTTGTCAATATTTGGCTACCACTTATATTGTTCGTAATAGATGGTATAAAATAAGAAATGAGGCGCTGGAGACGGCCTTAATCTAAGAATTTTGAGGTTACACCATATAAAAAAATCGACAATGACGTGCAAATCTGGCGTCATTAGATTCATAGTAAAAATAGTGCTATATGTATGACGCCAAATTCGTAGTGTGACGTTAGAGCTCGTATGCGAAGGTTACACTGTTCTGTTAACTTATTGTGGCTACAGCTTACGTGAATGTAACATTTTAAACTGTTGTTGAAACGACTATTTGATGCTTCTTTGCGTCAGGGTGGGGGAGGGGGTAAGAAAAATAGAGTGGAGAGAGCGAGAGGTCTGGTTGGTTATCTGGTTCATCGGTGGAGCCCGTGGCTCTCTTAGTTTCGATTAAAGGCGATCGTTTAAACTGTTGTAAATGTAATTTATAAAGAGAGGACATATCCTGTGCAATCACTCATTTTGGTGCAAGCGTGTAATCAAACTATCCAGAGCATCCAGTCTAGATCCAACGGTTTCATATGGAAGTGGTTAAATGTAAAATAGACACTAGATTTCAGGTGGAAGGGGTTAAATGTAAAATAACAGTTACCATTAGATCTAGATCGGATGCACCAGATCGCTTGATTGCATGCTTGCACCAGGATAAGTGATTGCATAGAATATTTTCCCTTATAAAGACAGTACAGATTAAAGCAGCAATAAGTCTGTCTGACTCCTGTCGGGTCCCGCGCCACCTGCTCCCTTCCCACGGGCGTGACGCGATGCGCTGACCTGGCCACCAGCGCTTCGCCTCACCTTACGGGGCCCCGTTTGGATCCGCTTTTCGGCGGCTTTTGGCGGCCAGTAGCCGCTTTCTAGTGTCAAACGCACCGCTTCTCTGAGCGTTTCTAGTGGAAGTGCTTTGTTGGGACGCAGTAAATGAACGGGGATAGAGAAGCAGCTCTAGGCCTGCGTCATGGAGAAGCGTCTGATGCCCGCGCCATCGACGACGCTGTGTTCGAGCATGTTCAAAGTTCGAGGTTCCATGATGGCAAGTCAATACGTCGGCTTTAATTAGCTTGAGCCCTTTTAATTAAGTGGTTTAACTCATGTTTTTCGGGGACCATAATTAGGGGTACCCCAAGACTTCTAATCTCAGCTGGTAACCCCCATCAGCACTAAGCTGCAAAGGCCTGATGGGTGCGATTAAGCCAAGGCTCGGTCCACTCAAGGGACACGACCTCGCCTCGCCCGAGCCCAGCCTCGGGCAAGGGCAGCCGACCCCGAAAGATTCACGTCTCGCCCGAGGACCCCCTCAAGCGACGTACACACCTTCGGCTCGCCCGAGGCCCAGTCTTCGCCAAGAAGCAACCTTGGCCAGATCGCCACACCAACCGACCGAATCGCAGGAGCATTTAATGCAAGGATGGCCTGACATCTTATCCTGTCACGCGCCCTTCAGTCGACAGAGCCGAAAGTGACCGCAGTCACTTCGCCGCTCCACTGATCGGCCTGACAAGAAGACAACGCCGCCTGCGTCACTCCGACTGTTGTGCCACTCGACAGAGTGAGGCTGACAGCAGCCAAGTCCGGCCTCGAGTGCCATAGGAAACTCCGCCTCGCCCGACCCCAGGGCTCGGACTCGGGCTCGGCCCCGGAAGACGACGAACTCCGCCTCGCCCGACCCTAGGGCTCGGACTCGGGCTCGGCCCCGGAAGACGACGAACTCTGCCTCGCCCGACCCCAGGGCTCGGACTCGGGCTCGGCCCCGGAAGACGACGAACTCCGCCTCGCCCGATCCGGGGCTCGGACACGACCTCGACCTCGGAAGACCGACTCGACCTCGACCTCGGAGGAGCCTCCACCTCGCCCGACCCAGGGCTCGGACCGACCACGTCACAGGGGGGGCCATCATTACCCTATCCCTAGCTAGCTCAGGCTACGGGTAACAGGACCGACGTCCCATCTGGCTCGCCCCGGAAAACAGATAATAATGGCGCCCCGCGTGCTCCATGACGACGGCGGCTCTCAGCCCCTTATGGAAGCAAAGAGACGTCAGCAAGGACTCGACAGCCTCGACAGCTGTCCTTCCGCAAGGCTCCAACGCTCCTCCGACGGCCACGACATCACATGAACAGGGTGCCAAAACCTCTCTGGCTGCCATGACGGCATGTACTTAGGGCACTAGCTCCTCTCTGCTAGACACGATAGCGCACTGCTACACCCCCATTGTACACCTGGACCCTCTCCTTACGCCTAAAAAAGGAAGGTCCAGGGCTCTCTTACGAGAAGGTTGGCCGCGCGGGAGGACGGGACGACGCGTAGAGTCCCTCGCTCTCCCCCACGTGGACGCTTGTAACCCCCTACTGCAAGCGCACCCAACCTAGGCGCAGGACAACACGGAGGCCACGGGTTTCCCCCTTTTCTCCCTCTCTTCTACCCCCTTCGTGCTCCGTCTCGCGCCGACCCATCTGGGCTGGGACACGCGGCGACAATTTACTCGTCGGTCCAGGGACCCCCGGGGTCGAAACGCCGACAGTTGGCGCGCCAGGTAGGGGCCTCCTGCGTGTTGACGAACAGCTCCCCGTCAAGCTCCAGATGGGTAGTCTCCAGCAACCTTTCCAACCCGGGACGGTGCTCCGTTTCGGGAGTCTTGAGTTCATGTCTCCCGACGGCAGCTACGACATGATACTCCTTCCTCCGCCGCGCGACGGCGACAATGGCGGCCGACAACCCACCCGCCGGCGGCAGAATCGACGACGTCTTCCCCACGAGGCAGAAGAACGACGTCCGAGTTTGTCCCGTCACCTCCCCCGCCGGAGGAGGAGGAGGCGGGGCAACCGTGGCCAAGCAGGAGGCGGCACCTCATCGGTTGTCGAGCGAGTCGAAGGCACCGGCGCCCCAACGGGGGACATGTCGGGCGTCGACCTCGCGTCTGAGACGAAGACGAGCGCCGTTTCCCCGCAACACGCCAACTCCAAGCGGACGGACGACGCCAGCACGCTCGCGAAGGACTTGCTGGGCGTCACCCTCGTACCTCAGACGACGGTGCAGTCCACCCCTGACGTGACAACGTCACCACCTGTCGACCAAGAGGTACCGACCGACTCCCGTCTCATGCCTTTTGGATTCGGCCTCGACCCACCAAGCGACCCCGCTTTGGTGGAAGCCTTAATAGA
The DNA here is from genome assembly GCA_029449295.1 of Zea luxurians. Classification (NCBI taxonomy): domain Eukaryota; kingdom Viridiplantae; phylum Streptophyta; class Magnoliopsida; order Poales; family Poaceae; genus Zea; species Zea luxurians. The sequence goes on along the minus strand of JAOPSE010000077.1, from coordinate 2,763,694 downwards.
AGCATGCACCAACCCTCCGGGGTATCATATGCGGTCACCCTGGGACCGGCTGACGGCCGTCTCGACCTACGGACCCTCGAGTTCTGAGGAAGATGACGAGCCCGACTTTGGTTGGGATTTCTCCGGGCTCGGTAACCCTAGTGCCATGCGGGACTTCATGACCGCATGTGACTACTGCCTTTCCGATTGTTCCGACGGTAGCCACAGCTTCGGCGACGGAGACAGCGGCCCAAGTCGTGAATGTTTCCACATCGATCTAGGGGGTCCTGACGAAGGCAACCATCTTGGTATACCGGGAAACGGTGATCCCCCTAGGCCTGCGCCTCGCGTTGACATCCTTCGGGAGCTAGCTGTGGTCCCAGTCCCTGCGGGGGGTCAGGACGCCCAGCTCGAGCAAATCCGCGAGATGCAGGCCAGGCTCGACGAGGGGGCAGGAACACTTGAGCTGCTCCACCGGAACATTGGGCAGGAATGGGTAGACCAAGCTCCGACCGGAGAAGCACGTCATCTACCCCAGGGCGTCCAGCTCCGCATCGCCGACGACGTCGGGGCAAGGCCACCACCGACTTCCAGTGGGGTCGGCCAGAACCTGGCTGCAGCGGCGATACTTCTCCGCGCGATGCCGGAACCATCAACCACCGAAGGGCGGCGGATCCGGGGAGAGCTCAAGAATCTCCTGGAGGATGCCGCGGTCCGACGGGCCGAGAGCTCTACCTCCCGAAGGCAGGGATACCCCTCAGAGCACCGCGCCGCGACTTCCTGATTCGTGCGAGAAGCCTCGGTCCACACCGGGCGCACGCGCAACACAGCGCCTGCAGCCCCGGGACGCCTCGGCAACGAGCACCACCACTGCAACCATCGAGCCCGCCTCGACGAAAGGGTGCGCCGAGGCTACCACCCCAGGCGTGGGGGACGCTACGACAGCGGGGAGGATCGGAGCCCCTCGCCCGAACCACCCGGCCCGCAGGCTTTCAGCCGAGCCATACGACGGGCGTCGTTCCCGACCCGGTTCCAAACCTCGACTACCATCACAAAGTACTCGGGGGAGACAAGGCCGGAACTGTGGCTCGCGGACTACCGGCTGGCCTGCCAACTGGGTGGAACGGACGATGACAACCTCGTCATCCGCAACCTCCCCCTGTTCCTCTCCGACTCCGCTCGGGCCTGGCTGGAGCATCTGCCTCCGGGGCAGATCTCCAACTGGGACGACCTGGTCCAAGCCTTCGCCGGTAATTTCCAGGGCACGTATGTGCGTCCTGGGAACTCCTGGGATCTCCGAAGCTACTGCCAGCAGCCGGGAGAGTCTCTCCGGGACTACATACGGCGATTCTCAAAGCAGTGCACCGAGCTGCCCAACGTCACCGACTCGGATGTCATCGGCGCGTTCCTCGCAGGCACCACCTGCCGCGACCTAGTGAGCAAGCTGGGTCGCAAGACCCCCACCAGGGCGAGCGAGCTGATGGACATCGCCACCAAGTTCGCTTCTGGCCAGGAGGTGGTTGAAGGCCATCTTCCGGAAGGACAAGCAGCCCAGGGCCGCCAGCCGGAAGATGTTCCTGAGGCGTCCGCTCAGCGCGGCACCAAGAAGAAAGGCAAGAAGAAGTCGCAAGCGAAACGCGATGCCGCCGACGCGGACCTTGTCGCCGCCGCTGAGTACAAGAACCCTCGGAAACCTCCCGGAGGCGCCAATCTATTCGACAAGATGCTCAAGGAGCCGTGCCCCTATCATCAGGGACCCGTCAAGCACACCCTTGAGGAATGCGCCATGCCTTGGCGTCACTTTCACAGGGCCGGGCCACCTGCGGAGGGTGGCAGGGCCCCCCACGACGACAAGAAGGAGGATCACCAGGCAGAGGAGTTCCCCGAGGTCCGCGACTGCTTCATGATCTACGGTGGGCCAGTGGCGAATGCCTCGGCTCGGCACCGCAAGCAAGAGCGTCGGGAGGTCTGCTCGGTAAAGGTGGTGGCGCCAGTCTACCTAGACTGGTCCGACAAGCCCATCACCTTCGACCAGGGCGATCACCCCGACCACGTGCCGAGCCCGGGGAAATATCCGCTCGTTGTCGACCCCGTCATCGGCAACGTCAGGCTCACCAAGGTCCTCATGGACGGAGGCAGCAGCCTCAACATCATCTACGCTGAGACCCTCGAGCTCCTGCAGATCGATCCGTCCTCGGTCCGGGCCGGTGCGGCGCCTTTTCACGGGATCATCCCCGGGAAACGCGTCCAACCCCTCGGACGACTCGATCTGCTCGTCTGCTTCGGGACTCCCTCCAACTTTAGAAGGGAAACCCTCACGTTCGAAGTGGTCGGGTTCTGAGGAACCTACCACGCGGTACTGGGGAGGCCATGCTACGCCAAGTTCATGGCCATCCCCAACTACACCTACCTCAAGCTCAAGATGTCGGGCCCCAACGGGGTCATCACCGTCGGCCCCACGTATCGACACGCGTACGAATGCGACGTAGAGTGCGTGGAGTACGCCGAGGCCCTCGCCGAATCCGAGGCCCTCATCTCCGACCTGGAGAGCCTCCCCAAGGAGGCGCCAGACGCGAAGCGCCATGCTGGCAACTTTGAGCCAGCGGAGACGGTTAAGTCCATCCCTCTCGACCCCAGCAACGACGCCTCCAAGCAGATCCGGATCGGCTCCGAGCTCGACCCCAAATAGGAAGCAGTGCTCGTCGACTTTCTCCGCGCAAACGCCGAAGTTTTCGCGTGGAGTCCCTCGGACATGCCTGGCATACCGAGGGATGTCACCGAGCACTCGCTGGATATCCGAGCTGGAGCCCGACCCGTGAAGCAACCTCTGCGCCGATTCGACGAAGAAAAGCGCAGAGCCATAGGCGAGGAGATCCACAAGCTGATAGTCGCAGGGTTCATCAAAGAGGTATTCCATCCCGAATGGCTTGCCAACCCCATGCTTGTGAGAAAGAAAGGAGGGAAATGGCGGATGTGTGTAGACTACACTGGTCTAAACAAAGCATGCCCAAAAGTTCCCTATCCTCTGCCTCGCATCGATCAAATCATGGATTCTACTGAGGGATGCGAAACCCTGTCTTTCCTCGATGCCTACTCAGGGTATCACCAAATCAGGATGAAAGAGTCTGACCAGCTCGCGACTTCTTTCATCACACCTTTTAGCATGTACTGCTATGTTACTATGCCATTTGGTTTGAGGAATGCGGGTGCGACGTACCAAAGGTGCATGAACCACGTGTTCGGCGAACACATTGGTCGAACGGTCGAGGCTTATGTCGATGACATCGTAGTCAAGACGAGAAAAGCCTCCGACCTCCTTTCCGACCTTGAAACGACATTCCGGTGTCTCAAGGCAAAGGGCGTAAAACTCAATCCCGAGAAGTGTGTCTTCGGAGTCCCCCGAGGCATGCTCTTGGGGTTCATCGTTTCCGAGCGGGGCATCGAGGCCAACTCGGAGAAAATCGCGGTCATCACCAACATGGGGCCCATCAAGGACTTGAAAGGCGTACAGAGGGTCATGGGATGCCTTGCGGCTCTGAGCCGTTTCATCTCGTGCCTCGGCGAAAGAGGCCTACCTCTGTACCGCCTCTTAAGAAAGACCGAGTGCTTCACTTGGACCTCCGAGGCCGAGGAAGCCCTCGGGAACCTAAAGGCACTCCTTACGAACGCGCCCATCTTGGTGCCCCCCGCCACCGGAGAAGCCCTCTTGATCTACGTCGCCGCTACCACTCAGGTGGTCAGCGCCGCGATCGTGGTTGAGAGACAAGAAGAAGGGCATGCATTGCCCGTCCAGAGGCCGGTTTACTTCATCAGTGAGGTACTATCCGAGACCAAGATCCGCTACCCGCAAATTCAGAAGCTGTTGTACGCGGTGATCCTGACGCGACGGAAGTTGCGACACTACTTCGAGTCTCATCCGGTGACTGTGGTGTCATCCTTCCCCCTAGGGGAGATCATCCAGTGCCGAGAGGCCTCGGGTAGGATTGCAAAGTGGGCGGTGGAAATAATGGGCAAGACGATCTCGTTCGCCCCTCGGAAGGCCATCAAGTCCCAAGTCTTGGCGGACTTGTGGCTGAATGGGCCGACACCCAGCTCCCGGCGGCTCCGATCCAGCCGGAACTCTGGACCATGTTTTTCGATGGGTCACTGATGAAAACAGGGGCAGGCGCGGGCCTGGTCTTCATCTCGCCCCTCGGGAAACACCTATACTACGTACTGCGCCTCCATTTCCCGGCGTCCAACAACGTGGCTGAGTATGAAGCTCTGGTCAACGGGTTGCGCATCGCCATTGAGCTAGGGGTCCGACGCCTCGACGCTCGCGGCGACTCGCAGCTCGTCATCGACCAAGTTATGAAGAACTCCCACTGCCGCGACCCGAAGATGGAAGCCTACTGCGATGAGGTTCGGCGCCTGGAGGACAAGTTCTACGGGCTCGAGCTCAACCACATCGCCCGACGACACAACGAGACTGCGGACGAGCTGGCTAAGATAGCCTCGGGGCGGACAACGGTTCCCCCGGACGTCTTCTCCCGAGACCTACATCAACCCTGAGTCAAGACCGACGACACGCCCGAGCCCGAGAAGGCCTCGGCCCAGCCCGAGGCGCCCTCGGCTCGGCCCGAGGCGCCCTCGGCTCGGCCCGAGGCAACCTCGGCCCCCGAGGGTGAGGCACTGCGCGTCGAGGAAGGGTGGAGTGGGGTCCAGCCTAATCGAAACTAGCAGACCTCGTACCTGCAATATCTCCACCAAGGGGAGCTGCCCCTCGACCGAGCCGAGGCTCGGTGACTGGCGCGGCGCGCCAAGTCGTTTGTCTTACTGGGTGACGGAAAGGAGCTCTACCACCGCAGCCCATCCGGCATCCTCCAGCGATGCATATCCATCGCCGAAGGCCAGGAGCTCTTACGAGAAATACACTCGGGGGCTTGTGGTCATCAAGCAGCGCCCCGAGCCCTTGTTGGAAACGCCTTCCGACAAGGTTTCTACTGGCCGACCGCGGTGGCCGACGACACTAGGATTGTCCGCGCCTGCCAAGGGTGTCAATTCTATGCAAGGCAGACCCACCTACCCGCTCAGGCTCTGCAGACAATACCCATCACCTGGCCGTTTGTTGTGTGGGGACTGGACCTCGTCGGTCCCTTGCAGAAGGCACCCGGGGGCTACACGCACCTGCTGGTCGCCATCGACAAATTCTCCAAATGGATCGAGGTCCGACCCTTGAACAGCATCAGGTCCGAACAGGCGGTGGCATTCTTCACCAACATCATCCATCGCTTTGGGGTCCCGAACTCCATCATCACCGACAACGGCACCCAGTTCACCAGCAGAAAGTTCCTAGACTTCTGCGAGGATCACCACATCCGGGTGGACTGGGCCGCCGTGGCTCACCCTATGACGAATGGGCAGGTGGAACGTGCCAACGGCATGATTCTGCAAGGACTCAAGCCGAGGATCTACGACGACCTCCACAAGTTCGGCAGGCGATGGATGAAGGAACTCCCCTCGGTGGTCTGGAGTCTGAGGACAACGCCGAGCCGAGCCACGGGCTTCACACCGTTCTTTCTAGTCTATGGGGCCGAGGCCGTCTTTCCCACGGACTTACAATACGGTTCCCCGAGGACGAGGGCGTACGACGACCGAAGAAACCAGACCGACCGAGAAGACTCACTGGACCAGCTCGAAGAGGCTCGGGACATGGCCTTACTACACTCGGCGCGGTACCAGCAGTCCCTGCGACGCTACCACGCCCGAGGGGTTTGGTCCTGAGACCTCCAAGCGGGTGACCTGGTGCTTCGGCTGCGACAAGACGCCCGAGGGCGGCACAAGCTCACGCCTCCCTGGGAAGGGTCGTTCGTCATCGCCAAGGTTCTGAAGCCCGGGACATATAAGCTGGCCAACAGCCAAGGCGAGGTCTACAGCAACGCTTGGAACATCCGACAGCTACGTCGCTTCTACCCTTAAGATGTTTTCCAGTCGTTCATACACCTCGTTCACGTTCAAAGTCTAACCATCAAGGAAGGGTCAGCCTTGCCTCGGCAAAGCCCGACCCTCCCTCGGGGGCTAGAAGGGGAGAACCCCCTCTGCGTCAAAATTTTCCTTGGAAAAAGTCTTTCTGCCAGAACGTCTTTCGTGCTTTTTGACTACTTCAAAAGTGGGATCCTGAAAACGACGGAGTACACGTAAGCAGCCAAGGCCGACCGAGCCGAGGGACTCCTACGCCTCCGGGATACGGATACCTCACTCATCACCTTCTGTGATAAGTAACTCACGCTCGGATAAGCGATTCTGCCGATCGAACAAGTCTTAATACTCGAGACCTTTCTGCCGAAATGGTTTTTTGGGTCTTCTCGACTACATCGTTAGCAGAATTCTACAAACGAGTAAGAGTACATGTAAGCGGCAAGACCGATCGAGCCGAGGGACTCCTACGCCTCTGGGATACGGATACCTCACTCATCACCTTCCGTGAAAAGTAACTCTCGCTCGAACAAACAATTCTGTTACCGACGAACAAGTCTTGATACTCGAAACAGAAAAAAGACGCAGCTTTACAACACAGCAACAGTATGTTTGGGCCTCGGCGGCTGCAGAAAACATACGCATACTACAAGGTAAACCGATCCTGCAGGTTCGGACCTCGATGGAGGGGGAGCAGCAGCACCCTCGACGTCAACACCATCTTCGGCGAAGTCCGACTGAGCCTCGAACGGCAACACAGTCGGAGGACCTCCGCTCCGAAGGACGACGTCAACACCACCTTTGGCGAAGTCCGACCGAGCCTCGAACGACAACACAGTCGGAGGACCTCCGCTCCGAAGGACAACGTCAACACCACCTTCGGCGAAGTTCGACCGAGCCTCGAATGGCGACACAGTCGGAGGATCTCCGCTCCGAAGGACGACGTCAGCACCACGCCCGGGCCATCGCCGCCAGGGTCTCCTCCAGGAGTCCAGCTCAAGCAGACGGCTCGGCCGGTCGCCCCGAAGCCTCAGCCAGCTGTCCCCCGAGGACATCAGCCCGGCCCATGGCCTCGGCAACTCGACTCCAGCGCCGGTCCCGCCAGTGGACAGCCCGGTCAGGCCCCGGCCGACGAAGTCTTCTTTCCGAGCCAACTCTGCCTCTGTCCACGCTGATACCGCTGCCTCCGGCTCCGGCTCATCGAAGAGCGGCCAAGGGTTTCCTTTAACTAAGCAAGAGAAGCCTCGGGCGGCAAGGCCGACTGAGCCGAGGGACTCCTACGCCTCCGGGATACGGATACCTCACTCATCGCCTTCGCACGAGGCAACTCACACTTGGTGAAGCGGTTCGGTTAGCTGACAGGCGAGTCCTGGTGCTCGGAATGAGGGAAAAACACGGCTTCACGCCAAAAGATACATACATGTTCAGGCCCCGACAGCCACAATGAACATACGCCAGCACTCAAGGTGCCATTACAAACGGAACTCCGATTCCACCCCCGCGGGTATGAACAACCTCCACACCGGAGAGCGTGCGGGGCGACAAGCTCCGGGCGACTCACCAGCGACCTCTGCAGCAGCAGCCATGGTCCCAGGATGGACGCAGCCACCGGAAGGCCCTCGTTCGCGTCCCCACTCAAGGGACGCGAACCAGACATTAAAGCCAAAGGAACCGGAGGTTGGTCCGTAGGCGGCGCTGACGGCCCCGACGGCGGAGAAGCTTCCTCCAGCTGCCACCACGTCAACACCGACAGCGACATTCGCCTGTTCACCAATGCCGCACCAGCAAGCGCAGGCCGCTCCAAAGCGCACCGGCAGGCCCTCACTCCCGTCCTCGCCACGAAAGCAAGGACAGAGGACGGAATGTTGCATCCTAGCTGGGCAGCAACAGTTCACCTTCCCCGGGATGGCTGGAGGACGCCTCCTCCGCAGAGCTGGAGGATGGTTTCCACCACCAGAAGCTGGAAGAAGAGGTGGCCGGCCGACCCGTGCAGGAGGTAGAGCTCCGGCTCAGCCCGGCCTCCGCCCCAGCCAGGATGACGAAGATCCTTGAAGCTGAGGGCGGGACCAAGATCGCAGCCTGACTTGCTTCTCCCCACCCTGGAACTGGTGGTCACCGTCTTGGGTGATCACCAGCGAGGGGAAGCAGCCGGGCTGCCTGACGAAAATCCTCGAAGCCGAACGATGGCTGAAAGGTACCAACTTCCGCGAAGTTGCGTTCCCCCAACGACGACAAGGCGTAAGAACCACGGGCGCCACCCGTCTAGGGGCTCGAAAGGTGGAAAGACACAACGCATGAGGAGAGCGCGAAGACATGGTTGCCTTTCGAGGGGTCACCCTCCTTTTAAAGGCAACTCTCCCCACTTGCGTCCTCAATCGTCGCGGGCTGAGTCTTCTCCAACACGCTCCAAGGTCTTCCCCCTACGACACGAGGGCTGGGCCCCGCGCGTCATGCAAGCTGGCGCAGGGCAGACAGGGCCAAACCGCCACCCACGGTGCGCGCAACTACCCAGCGATTACAAGCACTCCTCCACTTTCGCCCAGGCCAGCGGGCGAAAGGGCAGGCCGCCATGCAGGTGGCGTGCAACCGCGCCCTGGGGGACGCACCCTTTCGACTTCGACGCATCCAGCATGGAGGCCCACACGTCATGTAACCGGCGCACCAGTTACTACGTGCAAGAAACTGCACCACCACTCGCGCCAGTACCACGCCTTCTCGATTGCGGAACCAGTACCGCGACTCGAGGCGACCCTGCGCATGACCCGATAGTGCCAACCGAACACATTGGTCACGGGCCGGTCAGCCGCGGGAGAAGGCGCGACGGTCGATATGGCCAGAAATGGGCCGGCAGTAATGGCGGTGGCAGGCGAGCGGAAGCGGCAGTCGAGTCGTCAGCAAGCTCACGTCCCCTCCTGGGATAGCGAAAGGACCTTCTCCTACGGCGGAAGACGACACGTCCGCGTTCCGTTCCTCGAACGACTCGCGCACGCGCAACGGCCGCCCCGTGAACCACTTGTCCCGTCGCATTAACTCTGCGGCCGGACAGGCGGCACCTTTGGCAGGCGAAGCAAGCGACGCTTCACCTCTGCCATAATGACCGCGTCAAAAAAGTGCGCCACGTCATTCGATTTCATATCCTTTTCACTTCCTCTTTCTCTCTCTTGCCTCAGGGTCGGAAAGGGGGATACTCTGAAAGGGATCCTTCTCCGCGAAGGAAACGGGCCCCGAGCCCCCCTACTGATCAGAGGTTCGAAAGCTGGCCCCTCGGAAGGGTTCAACAGCCGCCTCAGAGCGCTCGGGCTCCACGCCCACTACTGGTCAGAGGTTCGAAGGCCGGCCCCTCGAAAGGGTTCAACGGCCGCCTCAGGCCACTCGGGCTCCGCGCCCACTACTGATCAGGGGTTCGAAGGCTGGCCCCCAAAGGGTTCGACAGCCGCCTCAGACGCAGAGCGAGGGATGACCCTGGGTACGTTCGATACATAATCGAGGCTCGGGCTGTGCTCCCGAGGTACCCTAGGACATTTTCGAGACCAACGGGAACGATTTTGTAACGGAATCCCACCAGAGGGAGGCAAAAGGGGACCGGGTCCGGCAAGTCACCCGCAGGTACTTTTGGAGCGCACCTCCGGGCCACTAGCCGACCCCTAACAAATGGGGCACGGGCGTCCACTCGGATTACCCAATAGCAACTCACTGGAGACACCATGTTCGGCGCCCTCCGAGGGCAACATGGCGCTTTCCCCCTCCTTGCGGAAAGGCGACGCAGGGGCGTATGTAAAAAGCCGAGTCTGTCCCTAACCGTCCTCTCGCTCTTTGCGGAGGCTCAGGGGCTGCTCTCGCAAACCCGGCTCTGGCCAAACCGTTGACAGTGTCAACATACCAGCCCGAGAACTTGGGACTCGACTGTTCACCCGGGCTACGGCCAGTTCGCATGAGGGGGCGGCTAGACCGGCCGAAGCATTACGAAACGTACTAAGACCTCGAAGGAGTCAAACCACTCCTCCGAGGCCTCAAGGGCTACACCCGGCGGGTGCGCTCGCGCGCACCCACCGGAACAAAAGGCAACCGAGGAAGGCCGATCCCCTTGCAAAAAAGTGCGACAAAAGCCTCCAAGCGAGTATTAACACTCCCTTCGAGGCTCGGGGGCTACTGTCGGGGACCATAATTAGGGGTACCCCCAAGACTCCTAATCTCAGCTGGTAACCCCCATCAGCACTAAGCTGCAAAGGCCTGATGGGTGCGATTAAGCCAAGGCTCGGTCCACTCAAGGGACACGACCTCGCCTTGCCCGAGCCCAGCCTCGGGCAAGGGCAGCCGACCCCGAAAGATTCACGTCTCGCCCGAGGACCCCCTCAAGCGATGTACACACCTTCGGCTCGCCCGAGGCCCAGTCTTCGCCAAGAAGAAACCTTGGCCAGATCGCCACACCAACCGACCGAAACGCAGGAGCATTTAATGCAAGGATGGCCTGACATCTTATCCTGTCACGCGCCCTTCAGTCGACAGAGCCGAAAGTGACCGCAGTCACTTCGTCGCTCCACTGACCGGCCTGACAAGAAGACAACGCCGCCTGCGTCACTCCGACTGCTGTGCCACTCGACAGAGTGAGGCTGACAGCAGCCAAGTCCGGCCTCGGGCGCCATAGGAAACTCCGCCTCGCCCGACCCCAGGGCTCGGACTCGGGCTCGGCCCCGGAAGACGACGAACTCCGCTTCGCCCGACCCCAGGGCTCGGACTCGGGCTCGGCCCCGGAAGACGACGAACTCCGCTTCGCCCGACCCCAGGGCTCGGACTCGAGGTCGGCCCTGGAAGACGACGAACTCCGCCTCGCCCGACCCCAGGGCTCGGACTCGGGCTCGGCCCCGGAAGACGACGAACTCCGTCTCGCCCGATCCGGGGCTCGGACACGACCTCGACCTCGAAAGACCGACTCGACCCTAACCTCGGAGGAGCCTCCGCCTCGCCCGACCCAGGGCTCGGACCGACCACGTCACAGGGGGAGCCATCATTACCCTATCCCTAGCTAGCTCAGGCTACGGGTAACAGGACCGGCGTCCCATCTGGCTCGCCCCGGAAAACAGATAATGATGGCGCCCCACGTGCTCCATGACGACGGCGGCTCTCAGCCCCTTACGGAAGCAAAGAGACGTCAGCAAGGACTCGACAGCCCCGACAGCTGTCCTTCCGCAAGGCTCCAACGCTCCTCCGACGGCCACGACATCACATGAACAGGGTGCCAAAACCTCTCTGGCTGCCACGACGACATGTACTTAGGGCACTAGCTCCTCTCTGCTAGACACGATAGCGCACTGCTACACCCCCTATTGTACACCTGGACCCTCTCCTTACGCCTATAAAAGGAAGGTCCAGGGCTCTCTTACGAGAAGGTTGGCCGCGCGGGAGCACGGGACGACGCGTAGAGTCCCTCGCTCTCCCCCACGCGGACGCTTGTAACCCCCTACTGCAAGCGCACCTGACCTGGACGCAGGACAACACGGAGGCCACGGGTTTTCCCTTTTTCTCCCTCTCTTCTACCCCCTTCGTGCTCCGTCTCGCGCCGACCCATCTGGCTGGGACACGCGGCGATAATTTACTCGTCGGTCCAGGGACCCCCCGGGGTCGAAACGCCGACAATGTTTGGAACAGTATATCCATGCGCTGCTGCTATTGCAGTTATTAAGTGTACCTTTAATCCTCATGTTTAGATATTAACAATACGATAATTTAGACATTTAAGCATATAGACTTCAGATACTGATATTTAATAATCCGGTCTGTATTTATCTGTTTTCTTTTTTTAATCAGAATCTACAATCCCATAATCTGCTTATCCAAACATCCATATTCTACCCACCAGCAACAACAAGGCCACACCACACACACGACTTTGGACCGGACCTTCAGTCATTTTTGGATTCGGTCGCTCGTGGATTCGTTAGCACGCCAACCCCTCCAGATACGGACAACCAACAGGCATATACAAGCAATCAACAAAACATACTGCTACATCCATTCTTGAAAATTTATTTTTAAACTAAAACACGATAAATAAAAAAAGACTATAATATTGTTATTGGTTTCTCTCTTTTGAGCCTAGCTGCGTGATACAAGCTAAGCCATAGCCTAGATTCGAAGAAACGAGAATGAAATCTGTTTCAAGCGAGCTGGCCAGATCCTGCATTCCGCGGTGCAATGAGCACAAAAGTACAGGCAACCATTAACCAAACACTTCAACTTAAACTACTAGATGCACGGACGAGCAACCAAACAAGCACGTGCTGCCTCTCAACCAGCCTGGTTGATCGAAATGCAGCCTACCCCTCAGGTTAATAATACATTGTCATATAGCAACCACGGGATGAACAAATAGTTCGCCGCCAATCATCAACCAGATGGTTACCATTATATATCAAACAGCATCTGACATTAGTCTGTCGAACAAGAAACAAGCTAATAACAATTTAACTACATTGTCCATTAGGGGGGGAAACGGTTGCACAATAAGGATGCAGGATTCGACTTCAACGCAGGCTCTATGACGATCAATTAGGGTGACTGCATGTCACTCGAAGAATGAAGAATATCAATCAGGATGCTGCAGAGAAGGAAGCGGAAGGCGAAGAAGACTTCGTCGAAGGCAACACATGGTGGCAAGTGGAGATCGCAGAGCAAAGCCAAAGTCGGCTCAACGTAGCATTTGGCCTGGTCAATTCACTTCCTGGCGCTCACTAACCTGGGTCCTCTGAAGGCATGATAACATGAGTAGGTGAGTCATCCATCTAACATACTGCAGTTCCTGAACCAGGAGCAGCGCACGCAGCACGGAGACCAAACCTACGGGGAGAAACTTACCAGATGCTGCATTTGTCAGCAAATCAAACCTTACCAAATGGTATGAGAAGGAAGGTCATTACTGCTTTTGCGATGCGCAGCATCTTCGAGAAGATACGCAGGCAGGTTAACACACGGCAGACTGAATGAAGCATGCGAGGGTGTGCGAAGAATGTAGAGCGCAGAACAAAACCATGAAGACAGAACTGAAAGCCGTAGTTGGCCGAGTCGTTTAAGCAGTGCAGGACGATGCCTTTTTACCACACAAGAAAAGACAGTAGGTCTTAGTTCAACAAATACACTCATCAAAAGGTTTTACTGCTACTTATAAAGTAGACACAAGATAATAGGTATATAAAAATAAGTTATGAGAACCTTAACCAAAGTCAAGCAGTCGACGAAGGATCTTTCAAGCAGGTTATTGACCATAGCTTTCCCAATATCTGTCACATAACGCTCGTCGGATACAAGGATCTGGCTCTAGCTCCTGCTGCGGCGGTATCTGGCAGTATCAATGGTAAAATCAAATTAATATTTTAGTAGCTGACAACAAAAAAATGTGTAACTAAAACATGCATTACCCATTATCATAGGGAGATTCTTCACGTGCACCCTTGTGCTGTGGTGACCTGCTATAGCTGCGTCCACGAGCTGGTGAGACGCTACGACGCCTTGGAGAGCGTGCTGCAGGACTGTAACTCCTGTTTGTAAAGATACGAATTCGATCAGATTCATTGTCCTTTGTTCATAACATGAATTATGCAATTTGCTAAGAGTATTTCCCAAGTACAGATTGAATGGAACAAAAAGATCAAGAGTGCACATATTGCTTTTGCTCATTTGACAGACAGTTTACACCATTTAATCATTCAAAACCTAGTCAACGAATGTGAAGGCCAGAGGAAATCCTAGAAACTTCCCCATAAGTGCATGATCCATAGTCAATTCCAAAAAAACAAAGAGCAAGTGATTCATGTATATGTCTGATCTGAGTTCAGAATGGAACAGAAAAAAACTAAGTGGCTTGGGGCCTTGATATAAAGTCTGTAGTACAGTAGGGGTATATGCACTAATAAGTATATAGTCCGTGAATAGGGTAGAAAAAGAAACACGTGTACATTCACCTTCTACCGTAACTTGGACTCCGGCGATATCTGGGACTGCGACTGCGGCTACGGCTACGGCTTCGGCGCCTTCCGCTGCCTAGACCTCCAGAACCAATCCTCAAACGGCACTCACGAGCAAAGTGACCAGTCTCACCACACTCGTAACACTTGGACTCAGACCCACCATGCCGGTCACGACCTCCACGACCACCGCTGGCATTACGAGATAACTCAACTCTCCATCCATTCTTGCCTACAGAACCATAAAAATCTTGAAATGATCAGCAAGGATTAAAACATTTGTACATGATCATAAACATGCAAGCACACAAACTGTGACTATCAAACAAATAAAGCACAGAAATAATCTCAGAAGGTAAGAAAAATACCACAAAAGATAAAATCGATTGAACTTTAACAGAGATTATTTCTAACAAGCACAGAAATAAGTTCATATCATTAGAGCATGCAGTTTCCAATATGATATTGACTAGCATTATCTACAGGATATATGTATTATATTATGAACAGGCTACAGAAGGACTTTCTTGATTTTGTGTCATCAATCTAAATGAAATTTTACAAACAAATTGTCAGAGCTAAAGCTTAACATACATAAATTGAGTTATAGTTGTTATATTATGAGCATTTTCAATGTTTCCTACTTTCTCTACTCCTGCAACAGCCAATAGCTGTGACCAGATGGTAGGCGTGTACCCAAGCCCAAACCCAAGCTCATATTCCATATACCAAATAGAGCTCTGAATGTAATTTAATACCAACTCAGATATTCTTCACAAAGAACCACGAAAACATATGGAATGTCATATAAACATCTGATACAACATACCAATAGAGGTTTATAACATGTTGACAGCAATACATTGATCACATACCATCTAGGTCACGGATTGCATCCTCTGCGTCCCTCTTATCATCAAAATCAATAAACGCAAAGCCAGGTGGTTTCCGAGCAACCCAGACACTGAAAAACATGAAAAGTGTACCAGAATCATCAGCATCAAGCAGCATATATCAATGCAAGATGTAATTCCATGCATTCAACGATTATATAATGGTACAGAACTTTGTACAGGGTCCAGAACAGCATATCCTTTGGTGTTCAAAATACTGGCCATATCATTCATTTTGAACCCAGATAGTGTAAACCCCCACAGACCACAGTAATGTAAGCCAAGGTCTATCACCAGTGAATTTGACAAATCGTACCATGCTCAATCAAAGAAATAATTGTCACAACCAAAGTACAACAGGTTATGTTTGGGAATGATGCGTATTATTAAGGCGACATCTCCCAAGTATGGTAGGGAAATAATATACAGTACCAGTATATTTTATCGTAAAACAGGAGACGATTTGCAGTACAACTCGTGACTGTCATGCTAACGAAATAGTCAATCGTCCTTGCAAGTTTGCAACCCAGGACAGACAGATACTAATCTGTCACCAAATCATAAACCTACAACACTTCAGCTTAGGATCGCTATATCTAACAAAATTCTGTCCTTATGGTTATCATCCGAACGGGATCATACAAGTAGACACGCGTGGATTTCGAAGACGAGACACACGAATCTAAGGATCTGAGGCGAGAGCACTGACCTGCGAAGAACCCCGAACGTGCGGAACTCGTCCTCCAGCTCCCGAGCGGTCACCCGGGGATCCAGGTTGCCGATGTACAATCGAGCCATCACAACAGATCACCTGCAAATCGTTCGCCACAAACGGATATCGACAGCAGTGAGGTTTCGGCAAAGCCAGGCAGACAGCCACCGAGAACATTCGAATCAGCGACGAGCCACGCCAAGCAAAGCAACGAATCGCTCAAAATCGAGTCGAAAACAAACACATCTTAAAACTCGAGACCAAAACCAGACGCGGAATTCGGCCGAGGGAGGGGTGGGGAGGACGGCCCACGAATCAACCAGATCTAGGGTTTCGAGGCGGGGGTGGAAAGGACATGGGGTCCAGAAGGCGAGAAGGAAATCTGTGTCTTGCCTTCTCCGATCTGCTTCCTCCCGGCCTCCCGGGGCAGCCTGGCTGACGCTGGCGGACGGAGCTGTAGGTGAGCGAGGGCGAGACGAGATCACGCGACGCGAGGATTGATTGATATATTCTCGCGTTGCCGGGTTGGGGTTGGACGGGAGTACGGGCCAGTTCTGTTCAGGAATCAGAACTTTTGGTTGGACCCGGAAGCCGTGTGATGTTTCGGTGGGCTGGGCTTCTTATGGGCTTGCAAGCTTGGGCTGCTGACTGCTGTTGAAGTTGAACTCTATATAGCACGCAGATAAAGTTGTTTTGATCATCTTTTTTTTAAAAAAATAATACACTGTAGAATTCCAAACAGACCACATATTACGAAGTCCTAGCATGCACAAATGAAGTTCACTCAAAAAATCAATTCTAGCATTTGTTGACATATAAACGAAGCAAACAATTGCACTGACGAACTTAGAAGTGTTACGTATTGTGTCCTCCCCGCCTTTACAGCTGCACCTAATATTGAAACCCAAATATGTTCAGTGACTAGTCGGTTACCCATGCGTTGCGACGGCTCACAACAATACTCACGTAAATTATCTATCAAAAAAATCAAAAAATTTTTTATTGATTGTCTCCGCTCTTCGCATAATATTTTTTATAAACGCATGGGTACCATAGGCAGCAAATCAGAGACCTCTATCCCTCGTCTCCCCCACTTCTAAGGTTTCGTAGAGCAGTAGAGGAAGGAAAGAGACGGACATACCTATTCGTTGTCGGAGAAGGACACGACGAAGACCTGACATCTGGAGGCGACATAGGTAGTATACCACTAGATATATAGGGTGAGAGCACGCAAGCGGAGAAAGAAGCACAACCGGAGCAGCTCTAAACCGAGAGGCACACGCACCAGGCGCCAATCCGAGAAGGGCGACAGAATGTGAGTGTCTTTTCAGCCCTGGATCCGCCGAAACGACACAACACTGCCACCAACTCCGTAGCATATGCCGACTGCTGCCACGCTACGGGCCTTGGTTATCCAATATCTCAGACCTGGACTCCTCATCGCTAAGATAACCTAAGCGTGGCAGGTGCCACCATGTCCTCCTCGACGGCACACATGGAGAAAGGCTAGAAGCATGACCCACTCGCCCCGTACCCGCGTCGATGAGCGTCGGTCGGCTCGCAGCTGCGATCGTGGGCGGCGGCGGCAAGTTGGGGAGGAAGAACAGGGCGAAGGCCGGGAAGACGAACGGGACGTCCGACGATGGCGAAAACGATGGTGCGCGCATTATGTGAAACGTCCTCGTGGACGTGCAATAGCCACTGCACGAGTCGATGTCGGGGCTGGTGTCGGACGAATACGGGGAGGAGACGCATGCTCCTACGCCCTCTGCCGAGAATGGGGTGGCGTGGAGGTGGAGGCATGAAAGGAGAGAGAAAAATGTAGAATGACGAACAAGGTGGTGGCAAGTGAGGCGAGGACCATCATTATCGTGCGGAGGTATAGATGGCCAAATGGGTCGTGTCTGACGAGCCGGCCCGAGGCACGACCTATTTAATATTGCCTGGGCCAACCCAGCACGAGCCCCGTGTTGTGCTTGGGCCGTAGCCTCGGCCCGTAGTGCTGGCCCGACCCGACACGATTATTTTTTTATTTTACAAAAAATTCATATATACATATGTATAATTTATATTCAATATTATAAACACATGAGCATGATGTTCTACTGGTTAGACAGCTTCGCCTAGTGTCTCATATCCTTCTTCCATTATAGGGTGTGGGTTCAAACACCACCTCCTACATCGCTTTTTATAACATAACCCATCTTCTACACCGCTTTTAAAACATTTTACGTTGAGTTGATTTAGAAGAAATGTAGGGACTTTTTTTGTAAAAATATCGCTGCCGGTACCCTGAAACAGGGGTACCCCTAGCCACAATATGAAGGTACTACGCCGGCGGAGAGGTCTCTGGCTGCGCGGAGTCCAATTCGCAGCCGCGCCACATCGACCGCCCCAGGGTCGCCACGTGGCCAAGGAAAGGGACACGCTCCAGGATGCACGCGGTGGGTCCGGACCTACCGCGGGGAAAGCACCGGACCCCGTGCGTGACGAACAGACCTCTGAGATGGGTCCCGTACCCTTCTCAGTAGGGTCCGGACTACTCACCGCCGGACCCCGGGTATCTGGGGCAGAGAATACCCGGACCCTGCCCAAGCAGGGGTCCGAGGGGGACATGTGTCTAGACCCAACTTGGTGCGAACTTGTCCACACAACGTTCCTATTCCCTGGCCAGGCAGAGACCTGGTGGAGCCAAGCGGCCTACTGTGCATGACGTGAGCTTGCGGGATGGGCCTGACGTAAGACCGCTGAGCTTGCGGGATGGGCCTGACGTAAGACCGCTGGGCCACGCAGCCCTTGCATTTATTATGGAGATGATGCGCCGCCTGGCTACCCCGCTGACAGGCGATGTGCCCCTTCAGCATTTAATGCGCCCTGTCCACTCAACTGGCAGGTGGCGCCCAAGCTATCCTGCAGGCGGCGTGTCTGACTATTTCCGTTGGCCAACAGTACACCATTGTCAAGACGTGCGTCGCACCCGTCATGACTCGTGTGTTACCGAGGGCGCTGCAGCAAGATATCAATATTGTACGCACTACGGATATTATGGTGCACAAAGATTACAAGGGCATGGCAAGCAGTAGCTCCATCCTTCCATTTGTCCCTGGGCCCACGAGTCGGGGCTCAGAACCCTTGTACATGCCCCCTTGAACTATAAAAGGGGAGGCATGCAACATGAACACTGTCGGGGACCATAATTAGGGGTACCCTCAAGACGCCTAATTCTCAGCTGGTAACCCCCATCAGCATAAAGCTGCAAAGGCCTGATGGGTTTGATTAAGTCAGGGATCAGTCCATACGAGTGACTTGACCACGCCACGCCCGAGCCTAGCCTCGGGCGAGGGCAGCCGACCCTAAGATGACTCCGTCTCGCCTGAGGTCTCCTCTTTCACGGCAGACGCATCTCCGGCTCGCCCTAGGCCCCGCCTCCGATAAGGAGAAACCCTGACTGAATCACCGCACCAACCGACCGAGTCACCGGGGCGTTTAACGCAAAAGGTAAGACCAGCGGGCGACCAGACTTCGCCAGAGGTGCCATAGGAGACTCCGCCCGACCCAGGGCTCGGACTCGGGCTAAGGCCCCGGAAGACGGCGAACTCCGCTCCGCCCGACCCAGGGCTCGGACTCGGGCTAAGGCCCCGGAAGACGGCGAACTCCGCTCCGCCCAACCCAGGGCTCGGACTCGGGCTAAGGCCCCGGAAGACGGCGAACTCCGCTCCGCCCGACCCAGGGCTCGGACTCGGGCTAAGGCCCCGGAAGACGGCGAACTCCGCTCCGCCCAACCCAGGGCTCGGACTCGGGCTAAGGCCCCGGAAGACGGCGACCTCCGCCTCGCCCGACCCAGGGCTCGGACTCCGCCTCGGCCTCTGCCGAGTAATCTCCGCCTCGCCCGACCCAGGGCTCGGACTCTGTCTCTATCTTGCAGGACGGACTCGGCCTCGGCCTCGGAGGAGCCTCCACGACGCCCGACCTAGGACACGAGACCGCCACGTCAACAGGAAGCGTCATCATCACCCTGCCCTGAGCCGACTTGGGTCGCAGAGAACAAGACCGGCGTCCCATCTGGCCAGCTATGCCAGATAGGCCATGATGGCGCCCCGCTAGATCATGACGACGGCGGCTCCCAGCTCCCTTACGAAAGCAGGAGAACGTCAGCAAGGACCCAGCCACCTCGACAGCTGTCCCCCCGTCCGGCTCCGTTACTCCTCCAACAGCCACGACGCCACACCAACAGGGTGCCACGATCTCTCCGGCTGCCACCTGGGCATGTACATAGGGCGCTAGCTCTCCCCCGCTAGACACGTAGCACCTTGCTACACCCCCATCTTGTACACCTGGACCCTCTCCTTACGACTATAAAAGGAAGGGCCAGAGCCTTCTTAGAGAAGGTTGGCCTCGCGAGGACGAAGGGCAGGGGCAGGCGCTCTCTCTCAGGGCCGCTCTCTCCCCTCGCCTCGTGCGGACGCTTGTAACCCCCTACTGCAAGCACACCCGACCTGGGCGCGGGACGAACACGAAGGCCGCGGGAATTTCTCCGACTCCCTCACGACCCGGCTCCGGCCACCGACTCTCTCTCTCTCTCTGTTCCCCCCTTCGCGCTCGCTCCACGCGCTCGACCCATCTGGGCTGGGGCACGCGGCACTCTCACTCGTCGGCTCGGGGACCCCCCGGTCTCGGAACGCCGACAGTTGGCGCGCCAGGTAGGGGCACGCTGCGTGTTGACGTTCGATTTCCCGTCAAGCTCCAGATGGGCAGTCTCCAACAACCTCTTCAACCCGGGACGGTGCTCCGTTTCGGGAACCTCGAGTTCATGTCTCTCGATGGCGACTACGACATGATACTCCTTTCACCGCCGCGCGACGACGACATTGGTGGCGGACAGCCCGCCCGCCGGCGGCGGAATCGACGACGTCTTTCCCGCATTGGGGAAGGATAACGTTCGAGCTCGCCCCATCCTCTCCCTCGCCATCGGAGGAGGAGGAGGCGGGACAACCGGGGCCGAGCGGGAGGCCGCGCTCCGACGGCTGTCGAGCAAATCGACATCCCCGGCGCCCCAGCGGAGGACACGCCAAGCGTCGCCCTCGCGTTCGAGGCAAACGCTAGCGCCATCCCCCCGCAACACGTCGACCCCGAGCAAGTGGACGACGCCAGCGCGCTCACGGAGGGCATGCAGGACGTCGCCCTCGTACCCAAGACGACGGCGCGGTCAGCCCCCGACACGACTTCATCGCTCCTCGTCGGCAAAAAGGTAACGACTGCTCCCCATCTTTCGTTATTTCGACTCGGCCTCAGCCCGCCTGGCGACTTCGCTTTGGCGGGCGCTCACATTGAGGCGAGTGCAACCTCTCTGGGGTTTCCTGTGCGGTCGCCTTGGGACCGATTGACGGGTGTCTCGACCTACGGACCCTCTGGGTCCGAGGAAGATGACGACCCCAGCATCTGCTGGGATTTCTCCGGATCTGGCAACCCTAGTGCCATGCGGGACTTCATGACCGCATGTGACTACTGCCTCTCCGACTGTTCCAACGGCAGCCGCAGCCTTGGCGACAAGGACTGCGGCCCGAGTCGCGAATGTTTCCACATCGAGCTAGGGGATCCCTCCGGAGGCGGCTGTCTCGGCATGCCGGAGGATGGTGATCCCCCTAGGCCAGCGCCTCGCGCCGACATCCCGCGGGAGCTAGCTGTGGTCCCCGTTCCGGCGGGGGGGTCACGACCCACAGCTCGAGCAAGTCCGCGGGGCGCAGGCCGGGTTCGATGAAGGAGCAGGAGCGCTCGAGGCAATCCGCCAGAACATCGGGCAGGCATGGGCGAGCCAACCCCCGGCCGGAGGAATACGTCACCTGCCCCAAGGTCTCCAGCACCGCATCGCCAACGATGCCAGGGACAAACCGCCACCCGCATCCGGCGGGACTGGCCAGGACCTGGTCGCTGCAGCAATGCTCCTCCGCGCGATGCCGGAGTCATCAACCACCGAGGGTCGGCGAATTCAGGGAGAACTCAAACATCTCCTGGAAGGCGCTGCGGCCCGGCGGGCCGAGAGCTCTGCCTCCCGCGGGCAGGGATACCCCTCGGAACCACGTGCCGCGACTTCCCGACTCACGCGGGAAGCCTCGGCCTTCACCGGGCGCACGCGCAACACCGCGCCTGCGGCCCCGGGCCACCTCGGCGTCGAGCACCCTCATCGCGACCGTCGGGCACGCCTCGACGAAAGGGTGCGCCGAGGCTACCACCCCAGGCGTGGGGGACGTTACGACAGCGGGGAGGATCGAAGTCCCTCGCCCGAACCACCCGGTCCGCAGGTCTTTAGCCGAGCCATTCGGCGGGCGCCGTTTCCGCCCCGATTCCGACCCCCGACTACTATCACGAAGTACTCGGGGGAAACGAGACCGGAATTGTGGCTCGCGGATTACCGCCTGGCCTGTCAGCTGGGTGGGACGGACGATGACAACCTCATCATCCGGAACCTCCCCCTGTTTCTCTCCGACACCGCTCGTGCCTGGTTGGAGCACCTGCCCCCGGGGCAGATTTCCAACTGGGAGGATCTGGTCCAGGCTTTCGCCGGGAACTTCCAGGGCACGTACGTGCGCCCCGGGAATTCCTGGGACCTCCGAAGCTGTCGGCAACTGCCGGGAGAGTCTCTTCGGGACTACATCCGGCGGTTCTCAAAGCAGCGCACCGAGCTGCCTAACATCACCGACTCCGATGTCATCGGCGCGTTCCTCGCTGGCACCACCTGCCGCGACCTGGTGAGCAAGTTGGGTCGCAAGACCCCCACCAGGGCGAGCGAGCTGATGGACATCGCCACCAAGTTCGCCTCCGGCCAGGAGGCGGTAGAGGCCATCTTCCGAAAGGACAAGCAGCCCCAGGGCCGCCCGTCGGAAGATGCTCCCGAGGCGTCCACTCCGCGCGGCGCCAAGAAGAGAGGCAGGAGGAAGTCGCAAGCGAAGCGCGACGTTCCCGATGCGGACCTTGTCGCCGCCGCCGAGCGCAAGAACCCTCGGAAGCCCCCCGGAGGTGCTAACCTCTTCGACAAGGCACTCAAGGAGACGTGCCCCTACCATCAGGGGCCCGTCAAGCATACTCTCGAAGAGTGCGTCATGCTTCGGCGTCACTTCCATCGGGCCGGGCCACCCGCAGAGGGTGGCAGGGCTCACGACGACGACAAAAGGGAGGATCGCCAAGCAGGAGAGTTCCCAGAGGTCCGCGACTGCTTCATGATCTACGGAGGGCATACGGCAAACGCCTCAGCTCGGCATCGTAAGCAAGAGCGTCGGGAGGTCTGCTCGGTGAAGGTGGCGGCACCAGTCTACCTAGACTGGTCCGACAAGCCCATCACCTTCGACCGAGACGACCACCCCAACCACGTGCCGAGCCCGGGGAAGTACCCGCTCGTCGTCGATCCCGTCATTGGCGACGTCAGGCTCACCAAGGTCCTGATGGATGGAGGCAGCTGCCTCAACATCATCTACGCCGAGACCCTCAGACTCCTGCGCGTCGACCTGTTATCCGTCCGAGCAGGCGCTGCGCCCTTCCACGGGATCATTCCCGGGAAGCGCGTCCAGCCCCTCGGACAGCTCGACCTCCCTGTCTGCTTCGGAACACCCTCCAACTTCCGAAGGGAGACATTGACGTTCGAGGTGGTCGGGTTCCGAGGAACCTACCACACAGTGTTGGGAAGGCCATGCTACGCGAAGTTCATGGCCATCCCCAACTACACCTACCTGAAGCTCAAGATGCCGGGCCCCAACGGGGTCATCACCGTCGGCCCCACGTACAAACACGCCTTCGAATGCGATGTGGAGTGCGTGGAGTACGCTGAGGCCCTCGCCGAGTCCGAGGCCCTCATTGCCGACCTGGAAAGCCTCTCCCGGGAGGTGCCGGACGTGAAGCGGCATGCCGGCAACTTCGAGCCAGCAGAGACGGTTAAGGCCGTCCCTCTCGACCCCAGTGGCGACACCTCCAAGCAGATTCGGATCGGTTCCGGGCTCGACCCCAAATAGGAAACAGTGCTCGTCGACTTTCTCCGCGCAAACGCCGACGTTTTCGCGTGGAGTCCCTCGGACATGCCCGGCATACCGAGGGAAGTCGCCGAGCACTCGCTGGATATTCGGGCCGGAGCCCGACCGGTCAGACAACCTCTGCGCCGATTCGACGAGGAAAGGCGCAGGGTGATAGGCGAGGAGGTCCACAAGCTGATGGCAGCAGGGTTTATCAAAGAGGTATTCCATCCCGAATGGCTCGCCAACCCTGTGCTTGTGAGGAAAAAAGGGGGGAAGTGGCGGATGTGTGTAGACTATACTGGTCTCAACAAAGCATGTCCGAAGGTCCCCTACCCTCTGCCTCGCATCGATCAAATCGTGGACTCCACTGCAGGGTGCGAAACCCTGTCTTTCCTCGATGCTTACTCAGGGTATCATCAAATCAAGATGAAAGAGTCCGACCAGCTCGCGACTTCTTTCATCACGCCCTTCGGCATGTACTGTTACATCACAATGCCGTTCGGTTTGAGGAACGCGGGTGCAACTTACCAGTGGTGCATGAACCATGTGTTCGGCGAACACATTGGTCGCACGGTCGAGGCCTACGTCGATGACATCGTAGTCAAGACGAGGAAAGCCTCCGACCTTCTCTCCGACCTCGAACTGACATTCCGGTGTCTCAAGGCGAAGGGCGTCAAGCTCAATCCCGAGAAGTGCGTCTTCGGGGTGCCCCGAGGCATGCTCTTGGGGTTCATCGTCTCCGAGCGGGGCATCGAAGCCAACCCGGAGAAGATCGCAGCGATCACAAACATGGGGCCCATCAAAGACTTAAAAGGCGTACAGAGGGTCATGGGATGCCTCGCGGCCTTGAGCCGTTTCATCTCGCGCCTCGGCGAAAGAGGCCTGCCCCTGTACCGCCTCTTAAGAAAGGCCGAGTGCTTCACTTGGACTCCCGAGGCCGAGGAAGCCCTCGGGAGCCTGAAGGCACTCCTCACCCAGGCGCCCATCTTGGTACCCCCAGCGGATGGAGAAACCCTCCTGGTCTACGTCGCCGCAACCACTCAGGTGGTCAGCGCCGCGATCGTAGTCGAAAGGCAGGAAGAGGGGCATGCTTTGCCCATTCAGAGGCCAGTCTACTTCGTCAGCGAAGTGCTGTCCGAAACCAAGATCCGCTACCCACAAGTCCAGAAGCTGCTATACGCTGTGATCCTGACGAGGCGAAAGCTGCGACATTACTTCGAGTCCCATCCGGTGACTGTGGTGTCATCCTTCCCCCTGGGGGAGATCATCCAGTGCCGAGAAGCCTCGGGACGGATCGCGAAGTGGGCGGTGGAAATCATGGGCGAGGCAATCTCGTTCGCCCCTCGGAAGGCCATCAAGTCCCAGGTACTGGCGGATTTCGTAGCCGAATGGGTCGATACCCAGTTGCCAACGGCTCTGATCCAGCCAGAGCTCTGGACCATGTTTTTCGACGGGTCGCTGATGAAGACGGGAGCTGGCGCGGGCCTGCTTTTCGTCTCGCCCCTCGGAAAACACCTGCGCTATGTGCTCCGCCTCCATTTCCCGGCGTCCAACAATGTGGCTGAGTACGAGGCTCTGATCAACGGACTGCGAATCGCCATCGAGCTAGGGGTCCGACGCCTCGATGCGCGCGGCGACTCGCAGCTCGTCATCGACCAAGTCATGAAGAACTCCCACTGCCGTGACCCGAAGATGGAGGCCTACTGTGAAGAGGTTCGACGCCTGGAAGACAAGTTCTACGGGCTCGAACTTAACCACATCGCCCGGCGCTACAACGAGACTACGGACGAGTTGGCGAAGATAGCCTCGGGGCGGACAACGGTTCCCCCGGACGTCTTCTCCCGGGATCTGCACCAACCCTCCGTCAAGATAGGCGATGCGACCGAGCCCGAGGCACCCTCGGCCTCGTCCGAGGTAACCTCGGCCCAGCCCGAGCCATCCTCGGTTCAACCCGAGGAACCCTCGGAGCCCAAGGGCGAAGCGCTGCACATCGAGGAGGAGCAGAACGGGGTCACGCCAGATCAAGACTGGAAAACCCCGTACCTGCAGTATCTCCGCCGAGGAGAACTGCCCCTCGACCGAGCCGAGGCTCGGCGGGTAGCGCGACGAGCAAAATCGTTCGTCCTGCTGGGCGATGAGAAGGAGCTCTACCACCGCAGCCCCTCGGGCATCCTCCAGCGATGCATCTCCATCGCCGAGGGTCAGGACCTCCTGCAGGAAATACACTCGGGGGCTTGCGGTCATCATGCAGCACCTCGAACCCTCGTTGGGAATGCTTTCCGCCAAGGCTTCTACTGGCCAACGGCGGTGGCTGACGCCACTAGAATTGTTCGCGCCTGCGGAGGGTGCCAATTCTATGCGAAGCAGACCCACCTGCCCGCTCAGGCTCTGCAGACGATACCCATCACTTGGCCCTTCGCTGTGTGGGGTCTGGACCTCGTCGGCCCTTTGCAGAAGGCGCCCGGGGGCTACACGCACCTGCTGGTCGCCATCGACAAATTCTCCAAGTGGATCGAGGTCCGACCCCTAAACAGCATCAGGTCCGAGCAGGCGGTGGCGTTCTTCACCAACATCATCCATCGCTTCGGGGTCCCGAACTCCATCATCACCGACAATGGCACCCAGTTCACCGGCAAAAAATTCTTGGATTTTTGCGAGGATCACAACATCCGGGTAGACTGGGCCGCCGTAGCTCACCCCATGTCGAATGGGCAAGTGGAACGTGCCAATGGCATGATTCTACAAGGGCTCAAGCCTCGGATTTACAACGACCTCAACAAGTTCGGCAAGCGATGGATGAAGGAACTCCCCTCGGTGGTCTGGAGCCTGAGGACGACTCCAAGCCGAGCCACGGGTTTCACGCCGTTCTTCCTGGTCTACGGGGCCGAGGCAATCCTGCCCACGGACCTGGAATACGGCTCCCCGAGGACGAGGGCCTACAACAAGGAAAGCAACCAAGCCAGCCGAGAAGACTCGCTGGACCAGCTGGACGAGGCTCGGGACAGGGCCTTACTACACTCGGCGCGGTATCAGCAGTCCCTGCGACGCTACCACGCCCGAGGGGTCCGACCCCGAGAACTCCAGGTGGGCGATCTGGTGCTTCGGCTGCGGCAAGACGCCCGAGGGAGGCACAAGCTCACGCCCCCCTGGGAGGGGCCGTTCATCATCGCCAAAGTTCTGAAGCCCGGAACGTACAAGCTGGCCAACAGTCAAGGCGAGGTCTACGGCAACGCTTGGAACATCCAACAGCTACGTCGCTTCTACCCTTAAGATGTTTCCAAGTTGTTCATATACCTCGCACCCACGCAAAGTTTAGTCAACAAGGAAGGGTCGGCCTCGCCTCGGCAAAGCCCGACCCTCCCTCGGGGGCTAAAAGGGGGTTAACCCCCTCTGCGTCAAAATTTTCCTCGAACAAAAAACCTCTTTCACCAGAACATCTTTCGTGCTTTTTGACTACTTCGGAAAGTGGGTCCTGGAAACGACGGGGTACACGTAAGCAGTCAAGGCTGACCGAGCCGAGGGACTCCTACGCCTCCGGGATACGGATACCTCACTCATCACCTTCTGCGATAAGTAACTCGCGCTCGGATAAAGTGACTCCACGGATCGAACGAGTCTTTACGTACGGAAGCTCTTCTGTTGAAGCGGTTCTTCGACACTTCTCGACCGAGTCGGTAACAGGGCCTCATGGATGGGTAAAAGTACGCGTAAGCGGCGAGGCCGACCGAGCCGAGGGACTCCCACGCCTCCGGGATACGGATACCTCACTCATCACCTCCCGCGAGAAGCAACTCTTGCTCGCACTAACATCCCTGCTACCGACAAAAAGTCCAGATACTCGAAACAAGAGGAAAAGAGACACAGCTTTACAACGCAACAAGGGTGTGTGTTCTGGCCTCAACGGCCGCACAAGGCCCACGCTACAAGACGACTTGACCCTGCAGGCGCGGATCTTGACGCTGGAAGAGGGCGACGACACCCTCGGCATCAGCAGCACCTTCGGCAAGGCCCGACCTGGCCTCGGGCGGCGACGCGGTCCGAAGGCCTCCGCTCCGAAGGACGACGTCGTCACCGCGCTCGAGCAATCTCTGCCAGAGGCTTCCCCGAGAATCCGGCCCGAGCGGACGGCTCGGCCGGCCACCTCCAGGGCCTCGACCGACCACCTTCCGAGGGCGCCAGCTCGGTCCGAGGCCTCGGCCAATCAGCTCCGGCGTCGATCCTGCCAACGGACAACCCGGCTAGGCTCCGGCCAACCAGGTTTCATTTCCGAGCCAACTCCGCCTCTGCTCGTGCTGATATCGCTACCCCTGGCCTCGGCTCGTCGAAGAGCGGCCGAGGGGTCTCTTTAACTAAGCTAGAGGAGCCTCGGACAACAGGTCCGACCGAGCCGAGGGATTCCTACGCCTCCGGGATACGGATACCTCACTCGTCACCTGGACACGGGGCGACTCATGCTTGGTGAAGCGATTCAGACAATCGACAGGCAAGCCTTATTGCTCAGAAATGAGGAAAAAGCACGGCTCTGTGCCGGAGTTACATACATGTTCAGGCCCCGAAAGCCGAAAATGAACAAAAAACCCGGCACTCGAAGTGCCATTACAAACGGAACTCTGGTTCCCCCTCCGCAGGTACGAACAACCCCACTCGACGGGGGTGGGCCTGCGGAGCAACAGAAGACCGACGAACGGCATGTCGCCGACCGCCCCGACAGCGGCAACGACGATGAAGACTTCTGCCCCGGGGAGCCGAACAGCAGCAGTGATGGCCTCGGGGCGGATACTGCTGCTAGGAGGCCCCCGCCCTCGCCCAAACTCGAGAGGCAAGGACGGGCAGAAGGCCGTAGAGTTGGAGGTCGGCCCGTGGCCAACCTGGGCTGTCGCGCCGGTGGAAGAACCTCTTCCAGTTGCCGTGGCGGGAGGCGGCACCGGGGGCGATTCCGAAACTGCTCGGCTCAGAGAGCCGGGCACGGTGCAGCTGTTAGCGCCACGGGCGACTCCCGCCCTTCCCCCCGATCACTGAGGGAAGAAGCGGGCCACCGCCCGCGCAGAGACCGACCCCAACTCGGTACACGCCCCTCCTCAGCCCTGGTGATGAAAATCCTTGAGGCTGAGGAAGGGGCGGATGCCGCAGCCCGGCTCGCTTTCCCCCACCATCAAGCCAGAGGTCGCCCTCTTGGGTGACCACCGGTAGAGGGGTGCAGCCGGGCTGCCCGATGAAAATCCTTGAAGCCGAACGATGGCTGAAAGGTACCAACTCCCACGGAGTTGCGTCCCTCCGGCGACGGAGCGAAAAGACGGCGGTTTCCCCCCATCCGGGGGCTTGGAAGATGGAAAGACGCAATGCATAAGGGAGGTAGGAGACATGGTCACCTCACGAAGAGGGTCGCCCTCCTTTTAAAGGCAACTCCCCCTGCTTGCGCCCTCAACCGTCGCGGGCGGAGTCTTCTCCAACACGCCTCCAAAGTCCTCCCCTGCGACGCGGGGGCTGGGGCCCGCCTGTCATGCAGACCGACTCCAAGCAGAGAAAGCCGAACCGCCGCGCACGACGCACGCAACCGCCCAGCGGTTACAAGTAACCCTCCACTTTTGCCCAGACCAACGGGCAAAAGGGGCGAGCGGCCATGCAGGCGGCATGCAACCGCGCCAAGTGGACGCGCCTCTCCGACTCCTGACAGGCCAGCGCGACGGCTCAAGCCCACGCGTCGTTCAACTGGCGCGCCGGGCGCTGCATGCGAACCGCCGCGCCTCTCGCTCCACCACCGCACCTCCTCGATTGCGGAACCAATACCGCGACTCGAGGCCGCCCAGCCTGCGATCCAGCGGCGCCAGCCTGGCGCAGCGGTCAAACGCGGTCAAAAATGGGCCGGCAGTGATGACGGTGGCAGGCGCGCGAAGGCAGCTGTCACGCCATCGGCCAGGCTCACGTCCCATCCGGAGGCAGCAAGAGAACCCCCTCTCACGGCGTGAAGGCGACGCGCCCGTGACCCGTACCTCGAACGGCTCGCGCACGCAACGGCAGCCTCGCCGACCGCTTACCCCGGCGCATTAACTCCGCGGCGAAATAGGTGACGTTTCTGGCAGGGGCAGCTGGCGACGCTTCGCCTCCGCCAAAACGACCACGCCGGAAAAGGTACGCCACGACGTTCAATTTCGATTCCCTTTTTCCCTTTTCCTTCTTTCTCTATCTCTTGCAACAGGGACCGAGAAGGGGGATAACCCCAAAGGGATCCTTCCCCGTGAAGGAACTAGGCTCCGAGCCTCCCTACTGATCAGGGGTTCGAAGGCTGGCCCCCCGAGGGGTTCAACAGCCGCCTCAGATCGCGTGGGCCCGACACCCACTACTGGTCAGGGGTTCGAAGGTCGGCCCCCGAAAGGACTCACGACCGCCTCAGGCTACTCGGGCTCCGTGCCCCCTACTGATCAGGGGTTCGAAGGCTGGCCCGTCGAAGGGTTCACAGCCGCCTCAGACGCCGAGCGAGGGATGACCAGGGGTACGTTCGATACATAACCAAGGCTCGGGCTGCGCTCCCGAGGTACCCTAGGACATTTCCGAGACCAGCGGGAACGACTCTGTAACGGAATCCCATCGGAGGGAGGCAACGAGCCCTCAGACCCCGTCGCCAGGGGACCGGGTCCGGCAGATCACCCGCAGGTACTTTTGGGCGTGCCTCCGGGCCCCTAGCCGACCCCTAACGAACGGGGCACGGACGTCCACTCGGATCACCCGATCGCAGCTCACCGGAGACACCATGTTCGGTGCCCATCGAGGGTAACATGGCGCACTCCCCCCCTCCTCCTTGCGGAAAGGCGACGTAGGGGCGTATATAAAAAGTCGAGTCTGTCCCTGATCGTCCTCTCGCTCCGTGCGAAGGCTCGGGGGCTGCTCTCGCAAACCCGGCTCCGGCCGAACCGTTGACAGCGTCAACATACCAGCCCGAGAACTTGGGCCCCGACAGTGCACCTGGGTTACGCCCTGCTCGCATGAGGGAACCGCTAGTCCAGCCGAGGCATTACGCAAGGCATTAAGACCTCGAAGGAGTGAAACCACTCCTCCGAGGCCTCGGGGGCTACACCCGGCGGGTGCGCTCGCGCGCACCCACCGGAACAAAGTACCTCCGAGAAAGGCTGGTCCCCTTGCAAAAAAGTGCGATGCAAGCCTCCAAGCGAGTGTTAACACTCTCTTCGAGGCTCGGGGGCTACTGTCGGGGACCATAATTAGGGGTACCCTCAAGACGCCTAATTCTCAGCTGGTAACCCCCATCAGCATAAAGCTGCAAAGGCCTGATGGGTTTGATTAAGTCAGGGATCAGTCCATACGAGTGACTTGACCACGCCACGCCCGAGCCTAGCCTCGGGCGAGGGCAGCCGACCCTAAGATGACTCCGTCTCGCCTGAGGTCTCCTCTTTCACGGCAGACGCATCTCCGGCTCGCCCTAGGCCCCGCCTCCGATAAGGAGAAACCCTGACTGAATCACCGCACCAACCGACCGAGTCACCGGGGCGTTTAACGCAAAAGGTAAGACCAGCGGGCGACCAGACTTCGCCAGAGGTGCCATAGGAGACTCCGCCCGACCCAGGGCTCGGACTCGGGCTAAGGCCCCGGAAGACGGCGAACTCCGCTCCGCCCGACCCAGGGCTCGGACTCGGGCTAAGGCCCCGGAAGACGGCGAACTCCGCTCCGCCCAACCCAGGGCTCGGACTCGGGCTAAGGCCCCGGAAGACGGCGAACTCCGCTCCGCCCGACCCAGGGCTCGGACTCGGGCTAAGGCCCCGGAAGACGGCGAACTCCGCTCCGCCCAACCCAGGGCTCGGACTCGGGCTAAGGCCCCGGAAGACGGCGACCTCCGCCTCGCCCGACCCAGGGCTCGGACTCCGCCTCGGCCTCTGCCGAGTAATCTCCGCCTCGCCCGACCCAGGGCTCGGACTCTGTCTCTGTCTTGCAGGACGGACTCGGCCTCGGCCTCGGAGGAGCCTCCACGACGCCCGACCTAGGACACGAGACCGCCACGTCAATAGGAAGCGTCATCATCACCCTGCCCTGAGCCGACTTGGGTCGCAGAGAACAAGACCGGCGTCCCATCTGGCCAGCTATGCCAGATAGGCCATGATGGCGCCCCGCTAGATCATGACGACGGCGGCTCCCAGCTCCCTTACGAAAGCAGGAGAACGTCAGCAAGGACCCAGCCACCTCGACAGCTGTCCCCCCGTCCGGCTCCGTTACTCCTCCAACAGCCACGACGCCACACCAACAGGGTGCCACGATCTCTCCGGCTGCCACCTGGGCATGTACATAGGG
This sequence comes from Zea luxurians, assembly GCA_029449295.1. Classification (NCBI taxonomy): domain Eukaryota; kingdom Viridiplantae; phylum Streptophyta; class Magnoliopsida; order Poales; family Poaceae; genus Zea; species Zea luxurians. The sequence continues at coordinate 2,731,902 of JAOPSE010000077.1, read as the reverse complement.
CGCTAGCTCTCCCCCGCTAGACACGTAGCACCTTGCTACACCCCCATCTTGTACACCTGGACCCTCTCCTTACGACTATAAAAGGAAGGGCCAGGGCCTTCTTAGAGAAGGTTGGCCTCGCGAGGACGAAGGGCAGGGGCAGGCGCTCTCTCTCAGGGCCGCTCTCTCCCCTCGCCTCGTGCGGACGCTTGTAACCCCCTACTGCAAGCGCACCCGACCTGGGCGCGGGACGAACACGAAGGCCACGGGAATTTCTCCGACTCCCTCACGACCCGGCTCCGGCCACCGACTCTCTCTCTCTCTCTGTTCCCCCCTTCGCGCTCGCTCCACGCGCTCGACCCATCTGGGCTGGGGCACGCGGCACTCTCACTCGTCGGCTCGGGGACCCCCCGGTCTCGGAACGCCGACAAACACGGTCAGACGCAAGTCATTCAGGCTTACACACAACTTAATCTCTCAAGCAATACAATACTCAGTGGAGTAGGGTATTACGCTCCGGCGGCCCGAACCACTCTAAACCCTTGCGTGTTCTTGTGTTCATCCCTTCGATCTCTAGCAAGCAAAACGCTTAAGCCCCCTCCACATCTTAGGACTTAGGGCAGGTGCACTCCGCCACCCGGCCGGAGAATTCCCTCTCCGACACTTGGCGCGCCAGATAAGGGGCTAGGCTTGGAGTTTTTGCTTGTTTTCCTGTTCGACACTATGGTTCATATCGCCGAGCATCATGGCGAGACTTCTAAAGATTTCTCCATGGAGGAGGAGGTCGCATCTTCTATGCCGCAGAGTTCTGGCCGCCCGACACCTGGTGCCACAGCTATGCGCCCCACACAACGACACACGCCAGCGCAGGCGTCCCTGACTCCACCAGGGATTGCCCCCGTCGGAGCACTCTCTACGGCCAGGGAGTTGTTGCACTACCCACCAAGCTCCACGGCCTCGCCAGGGGCCATGAGGCAGTGGCGCAACGATGTGGATCGCCTCCTTGGCGTAGCGCACTCTGGCTCGGTCGGGCCCAGGCCTCGATCATCCCGGCGCCAGTACGAGGCGTCAACCTCGGTGCGCTCGCCCTCGGTGAGGGCTGCTAAAAGTCGCCTAGAGGGGGGGGGGGGGTGAATAGGCGTAACCTGAAAATTAAAACTTTATCCCCCAACTAGATCCCTTGATTAGTGGTTAGAACAAGATATACAATTATCGGAGTATAAAAACTAAGTCCTTGCTTGTAAAGAGTATTGCTTTCAAATAATGCGGAGTTGATAAGACAATACAACTAATAGGTCTATGAGAATAAAGCAAAGGGGCTTAGATAAGAAGAGCAATGACACAAGTTCTTTCTTGCAATGTGTTGCTTCACTAAATGAGAATTTAACTTAAAGCAACACCAAATAATATTAGCAACGAATAGTGCAAGAAAAACTTGGAAAGGGAAAGAACAAACAAATCACAAGCAATAAGCACACGAGACACGGGTGATTTGTTTTACCGAGGTTCGGCCCTCGAAGGCCTAGTCCCCGTTGAGGAGTCCACTAAGGACGGGTCTCTTTCAACCCTTTCCCTCTCTCCACCGATCACGCAAGACCGGCGAGCTCTTCTTCTTCTCAAGGATCACTTAAGACCCCGCAAGGACCACCACACACTTTGGTGTCTCTTGCTAGCTTTACAAGCCTCCAAAACTTTGGAGGAAGTTCAATGGGAGTCAAAACTCCACGCACAAATGAACACAAAGATGTAGTATACACTGTCTCTCAATAAATCTCACAAGGCACTAGAGCTAAATCACACGAGAGGTTTTCTTTTGCTTGCTCTTGCTTTTGTGGCACTTGTGTGGGTTGTAGTGGTCTAAATCTTGTGTATAGGATGGATCAATGAATATATATGGTTGGGAGGGCTTGAGTATGTCAACTAGATGACTTGGAATGTTGCTTGGTCTCCCACCCCTTGAAGTGGCCGGTTGGGGTGGTATTTATAGCCACCAACCAAATTGTAGCCGTTGGAGAAGGCTGCTGGCGATGGGCGCACCGGACAGTGTCTGGTGTGCCGCCACGTCATCCTCCCGTTAGGGCTTGGAGCTGGTCGACCGTTGGAGGCTTTCTCCTCATGTGGCACCAGACAGTACGGTGCCTCTCTGACCGTCTGCTCTGACATCTGATTTGCACTGTTCACTTTGCAGAGTCGACCGTTGCGCGCAGATAGCCGTTGCTCCACTGGCACACCGGACAGTCCGGTGGTGCACCGGACAGTCCGGTGAATTATAGCGGAGCTGCGCCTGAGAAACCCGAAGCTAAAGAGTTTGAGGTCGATCCTCCCTGGTGCACCGGACACTGTCCGGTGGCACACCGGACAGTCCGGTGCGCCAGACCAGGGAGCAATTCGGTTTTCTTTGCTCCTATCTTTTGTGCCCTTTCTTTTGACTTTGTATTGGTTTGATGTGAACCTTTGACACCTGTAGAACATTTATTCTAGAGCAAACTAGTTAGTCCAATTATTTGTGTTGGGCAATTCAACCACCAAAATCATTTAGGAAAAGGTTTGACCCTATTTCCCTTTCAATCTCCCCCTTTTTGGTGATTGATGCCAACACAAACCAAAGCAAATATATAAGTGCAGAATTGAACTAGTTTGCATAAGGTAAGTGCAAAGGTTGCTTGGAATGAAACCAATATAGTCATTTCTATTAGATATGCATGAATTGTTTTGGACCACGCTTGCACCACAGTTTTGTTTTGCAAATTTTTGTAAGATTCTTTTTCAAAAAGTTTTACAAATAGTCAAAGGTAAATGAATAAGATGAAAGAAGCATTTTCAAGATTTTGAAATTTTCTCCCCCTGTTTCAAATTCTTTTCCTTTGACTTAAACAAAACTCCCCCTTAATGAAATTCTCCTCTTAGTGTTCAAGAGGGTTTTACAAATTTTTGAAGATGCTAGAACTTTCTCCCCCTTTTTGAACACAATAAGATATCAATTTGAAAAAACTTCATTTTTAAAATTCGGTGGTGGTGCGGTCCTTTTGCTTTGGGCTCATACTTTCTCCCCCTTTGGCATGAATCGCCAAAAACGGATGCTTGTGAGTGAAATATAAGCCCTTTTTACTTTCTCACAATGGTAAACAAATAAATATGAGTGAAGATTATACCAAAGTGGAGAACTATGCGGAATACCGGCAAAGAGTGGATAATATCGAAGTAGTTGAGTGGAAGCGTCGTCTTTGCCGAATACTCCATTTCCCTTTCAATTCTATGACTAAGCATGAGAACACACTTGAAAACACATTAGTCATAGACATATGATAAAGGATTTATCAAATTAAGCATGATCATAGTTCTATATAACACAGATTGCTCCCCCTAAATATGTGCATGGAGAGAAACACATATTTTGGCCTTAAATGCCAATTGCACATTATTAGATTAATGAGAACATATCTATATCATACAGAACGTGTAGTGCATTGTGTCATAGTATAAGTGTGATGCTCATGACAGTTTATGCACTTATGAAAGCATGTTATAAACATTTTAAGCATTTTCCCTTAAGGATTTCAAAGAGGCTTAAGGACCATCCACCTTTGAAACAAAGGTAGCTTATCCTCGTTACAAGGTTAAGCTTTAAGCTCTTTGACAATAAAATTAGTTCATCTAGTTTCAACAGAGATGCATTAATGCAGGAATGAAATTTTAAGAGGTTAAACTAGGTATGAAGTAGGGATAATGCATGGACATGCTTTCTCTTCCTTTTATACAAGATATGCAAAGAAAGTATAGAAAAGGAAGGTTTAGGTACAAGTTTAAATGAAAGGAGGTAGTTTTACCATTTTGTACCTTCACATAGAGACGCTCTCTTCATTGTGCTTTGTCCTTAGTCTTAGTTGCTTAAGACCTATACTCAAGACAATATATGAAAATGTTTTGCACAAGAGAGAGTTCTACAACTAGTGATCCTTCTCCAAGCCATTGTTAGCATATATCAAATGGATCACAAATTACATAAATGTATCATGAATTCTCCTTTTAACTTAGTGCATATCAAGAGAGATATGGATTGATAGAATATGTTGCACTAAGAAGCATAATTGTTAATTGAAGTTATTCAATGATCAAACAAATAACAGATGTGAACAAAAGAACAACATATGCATTAGAATAGGAGAATCCAGTAAATATGCTACTTTAGCAATGAAGGCAACACTCCTTGATAAGAGCGACATCATTTTAACAAGTTGGATTGATATGTAGTAGCATACATCATGAGAAACTTATTCTCATGCAAGAGACTATATGAGATTACTAGGATAAAGCGATAGTCTCAACATAATCAAGATATAGAAATAGGCTCCCCTAGAGATATGCATCAAGAATTTGAATGAGATGAATAGATGCATTCATTTTAGAGACGAGTAGGGAGAAGCATCATACATCTTGATCAAGGCTTATAAAATTTGCAATAAACACCTTATGCCTGATATTCTCACAATTAAAAGGATTTAGAATACTCACAACCACACCATTGATTGTTTTGTATAAGTAGGTGGTGTTGTTCTTGATGTTCTCCTCTTTTATTTGAGAGTCCTCCCTTTGCAGTGGCTTCCTTTTCCTTTCAAACTTATTGAAAATACTCAAGAAAGATGTTAATAACACAAGGGAGTATATAGTGAAGGATGATTTCTTTAGATAGGAAATAAACACAATTCATCATCCATAATTCATATACATGATGTAAATTCCTTAACGTTAGTGCACATCATTAGGAAAGAGGAATATGCACCCTTTAAACATTTTGATCAATCATAGGAAATTTAGTTCTTCATATTGAATTTAGTAATCACTACTTGGAAGCAAGTCAATATGAGAACATATATATATATATATATATATATATATATATATATATATATATATATATATATATATATAGCAAAGGCATGAAATAGATTCTAATGGACTAGTGCATTTATGAGAACGAGATTGAATGCATACTTAGCGAAAATCAAGTCCAATAAAGAATATATCCTTCACATAGGTAGAATAAGATAATTTAGAGTGAATAACCATTGATGGGAAAAAGAGTTCCCACACCTTTGCTTTTAACTTTCTTCCTTTGGGCGAAGAGAAACCCTTGAAGCTTGTGGCTTGCACTTACTCTCTTGTCGATTTTCATAAGTAAGCTCAAGAGACATGTCATTAGTAGCACAAGCACTAGTTTCCCTTTTAGTAATCATTTTTGAAGGTAATGAAAGATAGAATACTAAAACATGGAAACTTCATAGCATGAACTGGATTATCCATAGATGATGTCATGCTCAATTTAACTCATAAAACAAGCATAGATAATTTCTTAAGATTATGGAACAAATCCAATTCATAACATGGAGAGTGATGAATGTAGAAGAATCATATCCAATTTTAAGCAAGAAGCACAACAACATAAATCATTTGATTGTTTTTTTTCTTTTTATGTTAGATTACGCACTTCCAAAGAGAAACTTATTCTCTACAAGAGAGACTACTTGAGTTACTTTAGATAAAATCATTAGTCTCACTATTCTAGTTATAGAGAGAGTTTTCCTTTTATAAGTGTCCTAAGGATTTGAATTCCTTATATGACACCTTATTCCTTTAAAAACATGAAATATCTCTCTATTTCTAGAAGCATGGCAATAATAGAATGACTAGCGAAAAACAAGCCATGAGGTATTTACAATAACTAAAAGCATGTAGATTGCCAAAGTATAGAAATGATGAATATGCAATCTACCATATGAGAGGAATTCCTTCAAAGAATGGTGACTTTTCTATGTGACTACACAAGACACATAATAAATGATAATTTAAAGACATTTGAAGTGCTTCTTTTTCTATGTGACTACACAAGACACATGAGAAATCATAAATTAAGATATTTGCACTTAAAAACACAAGTGTTACCATTCTTCGGCTTTCCTCCATGTTGTAGGCCTCGATTTTTCCGCACAAGATAATTCTTTGTTTCCTACAACATCAATATCTTCCCCAAGATGATATGAGTTTTAGACATAACAATTTGAAATAACTTTGGGTCAATCTTGGATATATAGATCATTGAAGATTGATAGCTTGAGTTAAATTGAATTAACTTTCTCAAGCACCCCAAAGCTTCATATCATCTCCTTCTCCTACAAAGCTTGTCAAGCATATTTTGGTACCCATCTCTTGATGGGTCCATCAAGGTTAGTTAATAAAGATCTAGGAACCCAAACGTCCTTTGTGTTAGCACTAGGTAAACTCATTACCTTTCTAGCACAAGTTACAATTTTGGGTTGCCTAGTTATATGAGAAATAATTGACAAGCTAGGAGTGGGATTGTTACCAATGGGACAATCCTTGCATTGATGTCCCTTCTTTCGGCATATGTAGCATAGGCGATCCTCAAGTCTTGAAGATTTCTTCTTTCCTTGTTTCTTTCTTGCTACATGGTTAGTGAATATTTTCTTTTCTAACACTATGCCTTTTTGTTTTAAATGGGGACAAGACCTAAACAAGTGTCCCTTCTTGGAGCATTTAAAACAAAGTTTATCATCCTTGTTAACAATCAAGTCATTTTTAATATAGGGACATGACCTAATAGAGTGCCCCTTTTCAAAGCATTCACTACACTTCTTACTTCTCTTAGTGTGAAGTGTGACTTGATTATTACCTTGGATGTTACCTTTTATGGAGGCGTGGTTGAGGCTTTTGGAAGAGGTATTGATTTTCTTCTTTTGTTCCTTCCTCTTGACAATCCTCAAGTCCTTGACATTTTCTTCAAGGGATTTAGTGCGTGCCACGGTTGTTCCCGTCTCAAGCTTCTTCACCATGTGATCACGGTTATCTTGAGAAGGTTGAGCAATGCACTTCCCTTTTAGTTGTGTCAAGCTCATTTTAGCCTCTCATTTTCTTCTTTGAGCTTTTGATATGTATCATCGTTTGTTCCTGCAAATTCTAGCTCAAAGAAAGATTTGCTTGTCGACGGACAACAAGCATTAGCACATGGTAATGTAGTTTCAATTTGAATACATGTGCATGAGTGAGGTTGTTGGGATTTTAAGTTTTCTATCTCAACCTCATGAGCAATATTTAATATGATATGATCATCCATAAGATTTTCATGAGAACATAGGAGCATATCATGTTTTTCTTGAAAAGCTAGATTTTCATCTTTTAGCTTTTCTACTTGTTCCTTAAGCAAGACATTCCTATTTACTAATTGAGCGATACAATGTAAAGCGTTATCTTGCTCAATTGAAATAGTTTCATACCTTTGGACCAAATCAACATGAGAGCACTTTAGCTCCTCATGTTCTTTAGTCAACTCGTCAAAGTGTAGCATTTTCATGGAGAGAACATTTTCTAGCCTTTGACGAGCTTCGCTTTGCTCTCTCGCTCTTTCTAGAAGTTTGAGCATGACCGCCTTATCTTCTTGGCTTAGGCGAGCGTAGAGTTGCATGAAGCTTCTTTCTTCCTCCTCATCCTCGTTTGTGCTTCCGCTATCATTTTCATTAGCCACACAACATATGTGGGAATCGAAATGGGAAGACAAACCTCTTGGAGAGGTGGATTCATCGTTTGGTCTCCATCGGTCATTTTCTTCTTCTTCCTTGCAAGAGTTAGTATCACAAAAAACCAAAGGAAGTAGAAGCACAAAATGAACTATCATGTTTGGACTCATCAAATTTGCTTTTAATTCTAGTCCAAATATCATGCACATTACAAATAAGTTTATCATATTTTATTATGAAGGCATGATAATCTTCTTTGCTAAGGGATTTACTTAAGATGTCATAAGCTAGATAGTTTAAGCGTATACATCTTAAATCTTCTTCAGAGGCATTTTCCCTAGCATAGTTAGAAGGAATGATACTCTTGTCTAAAATTTGTTCTAATTGAGGATCTACGGTCCTAAAAGCGTTTATCACCCTAGTAGACCATGAATTATAATTAGAACAATCGGAAAGTAATATCTCAAGAGTTACCTCCTTGTTCTCCTTGGTCTTCTTGTTCTTTTGGGATCTTCTTTGAGCCATCACTTCGAGTTGTTAGACTCAAGATGAAGTGCCTAGTTCTGATACCAATTGAAAGTCGCCTAGAGGGGGGGTGAATAGGCAAAACCTGAAAATTAAAACTTTATCCCCCAACTAGATCCCTTGATTAGTGGTTAGAACAAGATATACAATTATCGGAGTATAAAAACTAAGTCCTTGCTTGTAAAGAGTATTGCTTTCAAATAATGCGGAGTTGATAAGACAATACAACTAATAGGTCTATGAGAATAAAGCAAAGGGGCTTAGATAAGAAGAGCAATGACACAAGTTCTTTCTTGCAATGTGTTGCTTCACTAAATGAGAATTTAACTTAAAGCAACACCAAATAATATTAGCAACGAATAGTGCAAGAAAAACTTGGAAAGGGAAAGAACAAACAAATCACAAGCAATAAGCACACGAGACACGGGTGATTTGTTTTACCGAGGTTCGGCCCTCGAAGGCCTAGTCCCCGTTGAGGAGTCCACTAAGGACGGGTCTCTTTCAACCCTTTCCCTCTCTCCACCGATCACGCAAGACCGGCGAGCTCTTCTTCTTCTCAAGGATCACTTAAGACCCCGCAAGGACCACCACACACTTTGGTGTCTCTTGCTAGCTTTACAAGCCTCCAAAACTTTGGAGGAAGTTCAATGGGCGTCAAAACTCCACGCACAAATGAACACAAAATGTAGTACACACTATCTCTCAATGAATCTCACAAGGCACTAGAGCTAAATCACACGAGAGGTTTTCTTTTGCTTGCTCTCGCTTTTGTGGCACTTGTGTGGGTTGTAGTGGTCTAAATCTTGTGTATAGGATGGATCAATGAATATATGTGGTTGGGAGGGCTTGAGTATGTCAACTAGATGACTTGGAATGTTGCTTGGTCTCCCACCCCTTGAAGTGGCCGGTTGGGGTGGTATTTATAGCCACCAACCAAATTGTAGCCGTTGGAGAAGGCTGCTGGCGATGGGCGCACCAGACAGTGTCCGGTGTGTCGCCACGTCATCCTCCCGTTAGGGCTTGGAGCTGGTCGACCGTTGGAGGCTTTGTCCTCATGTGGCACCGGACAGTCTGGTGCGACACCGGACAGTCCGGTGCCTCTGTGACCGTCTGCTCTGACATCTGATTTGCACTGTTCACTTTGCAGAGTCGACCGTTGCGCGCAGATAGCCGTTGCTCCGCTGGCACACCGGACAGTCCGGTGGTGCACCGGATAGTCCGATGAATTATAGCGGAGCTGCGCCTGAGAAACCCGAAGCTGAAGAGTTTGAGGTCGATCCTCCCTGGTGCACCGAACACTGTTCGGTGGCACACTAGACAGTCCGGTGCGCCAGACCAGGGAGCACTTCGGTTTCCTTTGCTCCTATCTTTTGAGCCCTTTCTTTTGACTTTGTATTGGTTTGATGTGAACCTTTGGCACCTGTAGAACATTTATTCTAGAGCAAACTAGTTAGTCCAATTATTTGTGTTGGGCAATTCAACCACCAAAATCATTTAGGAAAAGGTTTGACCCTATTTCCCTTTCAGCTGCCCTGACTGAAAATCTATGAGCGGAGCTCAACCGCAGACGTGCGATAGAAGAAGCTCAAGTTCCTCCGGAGAGACCAGAAGACCTGCGGGACGAACTCAACAGTAGGCGTGCGGGCAAAGATGCCCATATCTCTTTAGAAAGGGCGCGCGAGCGCCGCGGGAACCTCGAGGGTTACAACCTCAAGCAAGATTTCGCTGCGGTCGTGCCGTAGGCCCCATGGGATGCCCGATTCCAGACGAGCATCCCGTTGGCTAGGATGGGCTGCGCTGCCCTGGCAAACCACCTCCGCGTGGCGACATGGCCACCCAAGTTTCAGCCACACCTACCAGAAAAGTACGACGGTACGACAAACCCTTCGGAATTCCTGCAGGTTTATGTCACCGCCATTACAGTAGCGGGTGGAGGCACCGTCGTGATGGCAACCTACTTCCATGTAGCCTTGTCTGGGCCAGCCTGGACTTGGCTCATGAACCAAGCCCCAGGATCCATCTACTCCTAGGAAGAGCTCTGCGCGCGGTTCGTGGTGAACTTCGCCAACGCTTGCTAGCAGCATGGTGTGGTGGCACACCTCCATGCAGTAAGGCAGGAACCCGGGGAGACTCTCCGGTCGTTCATTTCCCGCTTCACCAAGGTACGTGGGACAATCCCCCGTATCTCGAATGCTTCCATCATCATTGCTTTCCGCCAGGGGGTACGTGATGAAAAGATGCTGGAAAAGTTGGCCACGCATGATGTGGACAACGTTACCACACTCTTCGCTCTGGCTGACAAATGTGCTAGAGCCGCCGAGGGCCGTGCTTGGCACTCGGCACCACAGGCCGGGGCTACCCAGACGGGCGGTTCGGATGCCGTCATCTAGAGCGGCGACAAAAAGAAAAGGAGAAACAAGAACCGCGGCCATGGAAAGCTGCAGTTTGCTGCTCCAGTCGCCGCCGCCATGGCCGGGGGCCAAGATGAGCGCAACAAGCGCCCATGGCCCCAGGGAAGCAGCAGTGGTACATGCCCGGTGCACCCCAACATCCGCCACAGTGCTGCTGACTGTCGTGAAATTATCAAACTCGCGAGGCGCGTCAGCGAGTGGCGTAGGGAGTCCTCCAAGGATGCCTCGCCGCCTCGCCTCCGGCCTGGCAAGAAGGGGGCCGACGAAGAAGCCGCGGCTGTGGAGGGACGAGACCTTGGCTACCAGTCGCCTGAGGGTGACCTTGTTTTCACCGGAGACTCCGACTCCGGCGACGACAGCGACCGCCGCAAGAAGTTGTATGTAATGTACGGCGGGAGCTGGGAGCTCATCTCCCGCAGGAGTGTCAAGTCCCTACGACAGGAGGTTCTTTCGGCGGTCCCAGGGGTCCCCAAAGCTGCTCCACACCAACGGTGGAGGGGCACCACCATCTTCTTTGGAGCATCCGACTACCCCGACAACATGGCGGAGACCGGCGTACTGCTGCTCGTCATCGCCCCTGTTGTCGCCAACATGCGGTTGCATCACATGTTGATCGACGGAGGGGTCGGCCTCAATGTCATCAGCCATGCAGCATTCAGGCAGCTGCAGATTCAGGGTCCCGGCTGGGGCCCTCTCGCCCATTCTCTGGGGTGGGCCCACAACACGTGTATCCCCTCGGGAGCATAACGCTCCCGGTTATATTTGGGACGGAGGGAAACTTTCGCACGGAAAACATCTAGTTCGATGTTGCAGAGGTCAACCTCCCCTTTAATGCCATCATTGGGAGGCCGGCCCTGTACCGGTTCATGGTCATTGCCCATTACGGGTATTTGGTCCTTAAGATGCCGTCCCCCGCTGGGATCCTCACCGTGCGGGGTGACCGCACCGCCGCGCTAGCAGCCATCGAGAAGCTACATACTCTGGCGGCCGAGATCGCTCGGCCGGACGACGGAGGGAGAGGCCCCTCGGCCTCCAGTGCCAGAGCGCCCTCCAAGGCACCGAAGGTGCAGCCGTCCGGAGCAGACGGTGGGCCCGCGAAGACCATCCAGGTTGGCACAGACCCCTCCCAGACCACCCGCATCGCGGGGAATCTGGGAGAAAAATAGGAACTCGCGCTCGTTGCCTTCCTCCAAGCAAATGCCGACGTGTTCGCTTGGGAACCGTCGCAGATGCCTAGGATCCCTAGGGAGGTGATTGAGCACCATCTAAGGATCTACCCTGACGCCAAGCCGGTAAGCCAGAAGCCACGGAGACAGTCCGTAGAGCGGCAAGACTTCATCCGTGAGGAGGTCTAGAAGCTGTTGCACGCCGGCTTCATCAAAGAGGTTCATCACCCCGTGTGGCTGGCCAACCCAGTCATCATGCCAAAGGCAAACGGGAAGCTTTGGATGTGCATCGACTACACCAGCCTAAATAAGGCATGTCCTAAGGACCCGTATCCACTGCCACGTATAGATCAGATCGTGGACTCTACCTCGGGGTGCGACCTTTTGTCCTTCTTGGACGCCTACTCCGGTTTGCATCAAATCCGGATGTCTAGGGAGGATAGGAAGCATACCGCTTTTGTGATGGTGGATGGGCTGTACTGTTATGTTGTAATGCCCTACGGTCTGAAAAACGCCTTGCCAACATTTGTTTGGGCGATGAGTAAGACCTTTAGGGACCTGATTCGGGACAAGGTGGAGATCTACGTCGATGACATCGTAGTCAATACTAGAGAGGGGTCGACTATAGTGGAAGACCTGACCCTGGTTTTTGGCAAGCTGCGGGCAACCCGCACCAAGCTAAACCCGGAGAAATGCATCTTCGGTGTCTCCGCGGGGAAGTTGCTAGGGTTCCTAGTTTCATATCGGGGCATTGAAGCTAACTCGAAGAAAATCAAGGCTATTGAGGTAATGAGGCCTCCCGCTCGTATTAAGGACATCCAGAAGCTTGTGGGATCATTGGCTGCCCTTAGTCGCTTCATTTCGAGTTTGGCTGAGAGGGCACTGCCCTTCTTCAAGCTCCTATGGAAATCCGACCCATTTGCCTGGACTAAAGAGGCGGAACAAGCCTTCCAAGAGTTGAAGCAACACCTTGCTTCCCTACCGATCCTGGTTGCTCCGGAGCCAGGGGAACCGTTGTACCTGTACATTGCGGCGGCTGCAGAAGTGGTAAGCATGGTGTTGGTCACCGAAAGGGCAACACAAGAAGGACAGAGACCTGAAAACTTAGGACCAGCTACAGAGGCCTGGACTATCCAGAAGCCGGTCTACTACGTCAGCGAGGTCCTCCATGAAGCAAAAACCAGGTACCTCGAGACGCACAAGCTCCTCTACGTAGTGCTGGTTGCATCCAGGAAGTTGCGTCACTATTTCCAGGCACATAGAGTTGTGGTGGTGACCTTCTTTCCGTTAAGGGCCATCCTCCACAACCCAAACGCCACCGGCAACATCGCCAAGTGGGCAGCAGAGCTTGCTGAGTTCCAGCTGGACTTCTAGCCCCGCCATGCCATCAAAAGTCAGGTCCTGATCGACTTCATAGTGGAATGGACTCCACCCCCATGCGCCCTTGGGGGCCCGGACCCCGTTCGGGGCCCCACACCTGTAGAGCGCAAGGGTCCGATCTTCACCGAGCCCCACTAGACGCTCTTCTTCGACGGGTCCGCCCGCCAACAGAGTGCTGGCGCAGGAGTGGTCCTCGTTGGCCCAGACGGAGACCAGCTGAAGTATGTGGTGCGTCTTTAGTTCAAGACCACCACCAACATGGCGGAGTATGTGGCGCTGATCTTTGGCTTATCTGTGGCCCTATCCCTGGGGGTCCGCCAGCTTCTCATGAAGGGGGACTCTCAGCTAATCATCAAGCAGGTCCACGGGGAATGTAGCTACAACGAGCCCAGACTCGCGGCTTACCTCCTCCATGTAAAGAAGTTGTAGAAGGACTTCATGGCCCTGGAACTACAACATGTTCCCCGGGCCGACAACTCAGCGGCAGATGACCTCTCTCAGAGGGCATCAACTCGAGCACCCATGCCCGAGGGCGTCTTCGAAAGACAGCTGCTGAGACCCGCCGCCCAGCCTGCCGAACTGGGCGAAGGGGGCGAGACTGGCACCTCGAAGCCGGCGGTCCTGGTGGCGTCCCAGAACCCACCAAAGGTTGTGTGTGCTCTAGGGGACTCCGCTGACCCCTTAGCGCCACAACCGACAACTCATAGTGGTCCCGATGCATGGATCTCCGAGATCCGGGACTACCTGAAGGAAAATATCCTTCCTGAAGGTCATGTCTCCGCCGAGCGCATAGTGCGGCTGGCTAAACGATACACGATGGTAGAAGGGGGTCTCTACCGCCGTGGCGCCAACGGCATTCTCATGCGATGCATCACCCAGGAAGAGGGCCGTGAGTTACTCACGGAGATCCATGGAGGGGAGTGTGGAAGTCATTCTTCATCCTGCACACTGGTCAGTAAGGCCTTCCGGCATGGCTTTTACTGGCCAACCGCCCTCCAGGATGCGGATGAGCTAGTAAAGTCCTAGGAAGCGTGCCAGTACCACGCAAAGCAGATACACACACCAGCTCAGGCTCTGCAAATGATTCTGCCCTCCTGGCCATTCGCCGTATGGGGGGTGGATATCTTGGGACCGTTTCCCAGGGCCGTTGGCGGGTACCAGTACCTCTTTGTCGCCATCGACAAGTTCACCAAGTGACTCGAAGCCACCCCGGTGGTCAGCATCACCCAGAGCACTGCTGTTGCCTTCCTCAAGTCGATCGTCTGTAGATTTGGGGTCCCAAGTCGTATCATTACAGACAACGGGACCTAGTTTACAAGTCGGATCTTTCAGGAGTACTGCAAAGGCATCGGCACCCAGCTCTGCTTTGTGTCCGTCGCTCACCCTAGGAGCAACGGACAGGTGGAGAGGGCGAATGCAGAGATTCTCAGGGGGCTCAAGACGCGCACCTATGACCGCTTAAAGAAGCATGGTGCAAATTGGGTCAGTGAGCTACCCTCCGTGCTATGGGGGAACCGGACCACGCCTAGCAGGGCTACCGGGGAGACCCCATTCTTCCTGGTCTACGAGGCCGAAGCCTGCCTTCCCTTAGAAATCATTATGGGCTCCCCATGAGTCCAGTCGTTTGATGAGTCTACGCAGGAACAGCTACGGCGCAAAGATGTGGACTTCATCGATGAGCACAGGTGGCGAGCAGCAATCCGAAATGCACGGTACAACCAGGCGCTCAGGTGCTACCACCAACGGTTTGTGCATAGTAGGAAGCTTGAAGTCGGGGACCTGGTCCTAAGGCAAATACTGAACCGAGAAGGGCTCCACGAACTCTCTCTCAGCTGGGAAGGACCCTTCAAGGTGACGGAAATATGCCGCCCCGGGTGCGTCCGCCTCGCCACAGCTAACGGAGTACCTCTCCCCAACCCTTGGAATATAGAGCATCTCCGTAAGTTTTCCCGTAAAAACAGAGTTGGGGGTTTGGTTTTCTCCCCTGTAACTAGGAAGAGCATATATATGCGCCAGCCCGGTGAGGTCCGCCCTCAACAAACCCGGTCTGTTAGCCTACACTCGTGTACATCCGGTTATAAGGAAGGGGTCTGACCCACAGTTTTGTTTTTCTGTTGATTTTATACTTGATTTTTACAACCATTATTATTATCTAACCCACCCATGCAGTCTCACTCCCTGGCTGGTATAGCGACATCCGAATTGATTAGCCAGGCCCGGCAGCCAGATATTGGGATGGTTCGGGGCCGTGAAATCGCTTGGTATGGTCAAGTACCGAAAGCCTACGTGCCCCACCACTCTGTAGCCGACCCTGTTGTGTGAATCAAAGGATAAGAAATACCAGCTAACGGACCCTATGGGTGTGCTACTAAAAATTCCTAGCCAAGACTATGTGCAAGACGGGTCCCAGTTGAGATTACCGCTTGGGGGCCATGTCACCAATTCCTGGCATCCAGCCTCGACACGTCGAGGCCATATCCCAGGGGGGCCAAGTACCAGGGAAGAAATTGGTAGCAATGCACAAGGCAAAGAAAAAGTAGCGAGCAGATAAGTTGTAATATCGCCTGACAAGTTGTGCTTAAAGAGTATCTTACAAAACCAAGATATTATAACCCGCTCCCCAGCGGAACCCTCGTTTTCTCCACGCAGGCCTGGCTACTCATCGTCAGCGGGATCCCGCTGGAAGAACCCGACCACCACGTCCACAACATCCTGCATGCCCTCCCGGGCGGCATATTCAGTATCAGCCACCGAACCTGCGATCACTGGCCCCAAGGAGACAGTCAGGTCGTGGCTCCGAAAGCATGTCAAGACATACTCTATCGCCGACCAGCAGAGCCTGCTGCCCTTGGCCTCTAGGCAGGTGCCAAGAACCTGATCCAGACGTCGAAGGCGCTCGACAGTGGAATCCAGTACCGGGAGCGCGTCGGAGATGGACACCGGCCGCACCAACGCTGGGATGGGACTCACCCCAAAGGGCACCAGTGCCGTGATTACCTCGCCAGCCCAGGCGGCGATGCGCTGGGCCCCGGCGCGTTGCTCAGCTCGGAGGTCGTCGAGCGTCTTCCTCATCACCTCCACCGCCTAGGGGCCCGGGGTCATCTGCGTCGCCTGAGCAGCCTGCACCGCCCGGAACCGGCGGACCTGCTCCTCCAGTGCCCGCTCCTTCCCCTCCAATCGCTTCTCTTTCTCCTCCGCCTCAAGCTCAAACTCGACCAGCAACTTGTTCCGCCTTTCCCACATCTCCTCCCCGAAGGCGAGGTCCTTCTCCTGCCAGGCGAGATCAGTCGCTCGTTTCTCCAGGGAGGCATCATTCACCATGAGGCTTTCCTCGGTGCGAGCAATGTTGCAAGCCTTGTCGTCAAGCCCCTGCTGCAGCTTCTGCAGCTTCGCCTCAACCGCAGCCTGCTCGTCCCGCTGTTTCTCCAGCATCATATTATAGGCTTTCAGCTTATTATGGAATGCCGAGATGACCTCCTCCCTTTGGTCCAAGTGCTCCTTCTTCTTGACCAGCCCTTTCTCCTTCCGGGTCACCTCCTGCTCCCGGTCAGACACCTTCCGGAGGTCCTCCTTGAAGGCCTCATGCTCTCGCTCAAGCTCGGTCCGCTCTAAGGTGAATTGGCAGGACGCTGCCTTAGTGCGCTCCTCCAGTTGGGTGCACCAGTCACCAAGGCGCTCGTGCTCGGTCTCGAGCGCCTCCCACTCCCACAGGATCGCCGCCTCGGTCTCCTGGAGAGCCTGATGAGCGTGGGACAGCACCTGAGGGAGGGGAGTCGGCGTTGCTTCTGGCTCGATGCCAAACCAGAGCGGTCGCCCAAGAATAACCTCTGGTTCCTCCGGAGTTGGCGGCGGGATGGAGCTGGACGCACCCCCCATGCCTACCGCCAACGGTGTAATCAACGGTGTCGCTGCCGTTGGATCTATAGTAGCTGTCGTCGGCGCTACCACCTCTGGACCCCGAGCCAGAACTTGGGAACCTAAAGGCATTGCCTCGACGGTGGCAGGCGGATCCTGGGGGCCCGAAGGCGCCACCTCAGCACCCGTGTCACCCCGCATGGTGGGGGCAAACACAGCAAGAACCTCTTCGGCCGCTGCCCGGGGTGTATTTGACACCGACACTGGTGAGGCTGCGGTAGTCGTTGATGGATCGCCGACAACATTCCCAGCATATGTGTGCTACTGAGAACCAGACCCACCGCAGGGCATAGCGACCGGCGGGGGAGGAGCATCCTGAAAAACAGAAGAGGAGGAGGCCCTGACGGGCAAAGAACGGATCAAGACCTGTCAGCATAAAAATAATGCTCGCCAGAACTTTAGAAGAGTCTAAACTTACTTGGGGCCCTGAACCTCCCAGTAACCCTGGAAGCGGGGCGCCCGTTGTCGTTGCTGCCGCTCCTGCTGTTGTTGCTGCCGCTGCCTGAAAGGGAAATGGGGTCAAACCTTTTCCATATGAATTTTGGTGGTTGAATTGCCCAACACAAATTATTGGACTAACTAGTTTGCTCTAGATTATGAGTTCTACAGGTGCCAAAGGTTCACAACAAACCAATATAAGTCAAAAGAAAGGGTTCAAACAAAGGGAGCAAAAGACAACCGAAGTGTGCCCTGGTCTGGCGCACCGGACTGTCCGGTGTGCCACCGAACAGTGTCTGGTGCACCACCGAACAGTGTCTGGTGCACCAGGGAATCCAACTCCGAACTTGCCACCTTCGGTAATTCTAGGAGCCGCTCCGCCATAATTCACCGGACTTTCCGGTGTAGCACCGGACTGTCCGGTGTGCCAGCGGACCAATGGCTACTTGCGCCAACGGTCGTCTGCGAAGGCATTAAATGCGCTACAGTACGCGCCTGCGCGCGCAGAAGTCAGAGCAGGTGCCAGAAGGCGCACCGGACAGTCTACAGGACCTGTCCGGTTAACCACCGGACTGTCCGGTGGCCCCTCAAGTCAGAGCTCCAACGGTCGAACCCTAACGGCCGGGTGATGTGGCTGGCGCACTGGACTGTCCGGTGCGCCCATCGACAAAAGCCTCCACCAACGACTACTTTGGTGGTTGGGGCTATAAATACCCCCAACCACCCACCATTCATTGTATCCAAGTTTTCAGACTTCCTACACCTTACAAGAACTATATCATTCAATACAAGACACACCAAAGAGATCAAATCCTCTCCCAAGTCCAAAGATCATTCCAATCAATTGGTGACTAGTGAGAGAGTGACTTGTGTTCATTTGAGCTCTTGCGCTTGGATTGCTTTTCTTCTTCATTCTTTCTTGTGATCAACTCAATTGTAACTGAGGCAAGAGACACCAATTGTGTGGTGGTCCTTGCGGGGACTTAGTGTCCCGTTTGATTGAGAAGAGAAGCTCACTCGGTCTAAGTGACCGTTTGAGAGAGGGAAAGGGTTGAAAGAGACCCGGTCTTTGTGACCACCTCAACGGGGAGTAGGTTTGCAAGAACCGAACCTCGGTAAAACAAATCACCGTGTCTCACTCTTTGTTTACTTGTGATTTGTTTTCACCCTTTCTCTCAGACTCGTTTATATTTCTAATGCTAACCCCAGCTTGTAGTTGTGCTTAAGTTTGCAAATTTCAGATTCGCCCTATTCACCCCCCCTCTAGGCGACTTTCACTGCCCCCGCGGTGATGACGGTCGGTCTAATGCTGGCGGCGGTGGCGGTGGTGTCAGATCCGAAGGCGGTGGTGGCGGAGGGCTTATGCCCCTCTGCCCGTCCTGGACCTGAGGTTCGGCTTTCCTAGTCCCACCAGCTGTCTTCTGACGCTTCTGGGGGGAGTCTAAATCAAGGGGCAGATCCGAGACAAAAGACCCATCGGTGCGGCGTAGCCGGTGTCGCCTCACTCCTGGCGGCACCCGGGACGGAGGAGCCACCCGCAGGCCCTTTGCCCTTGTTTGAGGAACCGGGGGCCACAGGAGGAACTCTAGAGCCCACATCGGCAGGATGGGAACCCTCGAACGGTACACCGGGAATGTGGATCCCCCGATGGGGGTCCCGGCCGCCGGTCTGATGGATCGCCACACCGCTCTCATCGAGGGTCGACAGTCGGGCCAGCACCGCTGTCCGCAACCCTGGATTGTCATAGAGCGGCGAAATGCCCTGGGGAGGTATCAAAGCTTCGGGGATAAAAGCCTCACCAGTGATCCCCCACCCCAAATTTTCCAACTGCTCCTAGGACAAGTCAGTCCCAGGCCCACGCTGAATCCTACCAATGTCGCTGGGATCGGTAAACCAGCAACACAGATGCGGCCTCCCCTGCAGTGGCATGACCCGGCGCTTCAGGAAATCGCCGAGTACGTGCATCGAGGTTAGACCACCAACCGCCAGTTCCTTAATCCTGTCCAGTACAGGCACGAACTCCAGCGTGAGGCACGGTTTTACCCTCCATTGCTTCCGGTCGAGTCTGGGCCCGTCACTCGGAAGGGCAAGGCGGTCGTTGGCCTCAGCGCTGGCGATCACCCAGTAACTACGCCAGTTCTCCCACCTCGTGCCGCCAAGGGTGGCGATGTAGGTCACTGTCGGATCTAACCTCGTCTAGAAGTAGTAGGGCCCAAGGTGGTCTTTGCCCATCCCAGACCTCACCAGCACAAAAAACTGGCAAAAGAGGGAAGTACAAGCCGCCACCCCCACGAACATCTCACAGAAGCAGACAAAGATGGCCACCTGGAGAATGGAGTGGGGCGTGAGGTGCTGGAGTTGGAGTCCGAACTCCTCCAGCAGCAGCAGGAAGAACGGTGAAATCGACAGCGCCAACCCACAGAAGAGATAGGAGACGAAGAGCACAAACTCCCCCACGGCAAGATCGCCGAGGGGAGTAGTGCCGGCCCAGATCCTCCCGGCGAGCGCCGACGTACCCCATCCGAGCAGGCGGCGCACCATGTCAAGCGCTGCCTTGGTCTGGAAATGATTGGGACGAACCAGCATGGCCATGGCAACCGCAGCGGCGAAAAACTGAGGAGCGCAGGAGCGTGGAGGGCTCGGAGGCGAAAGGACGAGGCAGTTGGGGAAAGTGCGAAAGAGAAACCGCTGCGTGCGAGGGGAACCCCCTTTTCAAGGAAGGGCTCCCCTCACACCCTGGAAAAATCCGCCTGACGCACACCTAGCGCCCGAACAACTCAGTCACCGACATGGAGGCCCGGGCCCACAAGTCATGAAGCTGGAACGCTGGTTTCTATGCGCGGAAGGAGCAAACCGTCGCGTGAATATCGAACCGTCGCGCACGCTCCCACGCCGCCTCAGAGCTACTACGGGAGGGTATTTTTAACATAGGCGGCGCCAGCAGGGCGCCCCACGCACGCGGGGCACGGCCAAACCGCCATGCGTGGGGGACACGCACTAGTCAGCTAAGCGGGCACGACGGTTGGTGTGACCAATGGCAGACTGACAGCATGTGCGCACTGGGTTCACACAGCGCGCATTAAGGAGATGCCCCGGTCGCTGGCCACGCTGTGCTTACACAAGATACAGGTTTTGGCCCCATCTGCAGGCTCGCACCCTCCCCTGAGGTGGGCCCTGATAGTAGACGCGGCCCGATCTTCCGTGAAATACGATAACTTGATTGAGTGGAGATCTCGACGTTGATGATCCAAGGCTCCGAGCGAACGGTTCCTCGCAATCACTACACCACGGCTCTGTTAGTTATCACCCGTGACACACGAATGACCTCGCCACAAAGGCTTATCCCTGCAAGCGTAATCAAGAACACAAGCAAGAACAGGAAAGAAACGCAACCAAAATTGTATTGATTACGGGATGGGGTCTCACAAACCAATGACGGCGATACTGTTCGATGACAGAATTGATCTAAGCAAAACCCAAACCTGAATATGGCGGCGGCTGCTGAATAAATAGAGTATTAGGGCATGCGTGACCCCTGGACTCGCCCCTAATGGGCTCTGACGCGATACACGGCCCAACGGCCCAACAGACGGTGTCGCAGCACCAAAACAGAATCTGAATGCTGACTTGTTTCGACGATTCCCGTTGACTCTGGATGAATTTTAGGGTGGAACTAGTTGGGTTGGTTAGATAATCTCGTTATCTTTCCAACCATATCCAGTCCGTCGCAATCGGAATCTGGATGCATCTTGGGCGTCCATTTTAGTGCAGACTGGTCCTGGAACCCGAGATGGAGTCGCAGTCGACTCGGACTTGACCTCCTTCCTGTTGTGGACGCCCTTGCTGCTCCTTCTCAACACCTTGGCCTTTCCCAAGTCCTTGCTGGTCCTCTCCAAGGTACCTAATCATCAAAACATCCATGGCCCCAAGCGTAAGCTCTGAAATACAATTGACTAGGGTAGAACGTACCTGGAGATTTAGCTATCGTGCACGAGATCGTGTTATCGGTCCATTCATTGTATGTATAGAAGTGATGTCCTCATCATCCTCCTCTTGAATTGGAGTCGTCCTCGACTTGATCTCATCTTCGTCACCCATATATGGCTTCAAATCTGAAATGTTAAAGGTGGAACTAACCCAAAAATCTGGAGGCAACTCAGGTGGTAATCCAGGGGGTATCTCAGAGGGAAACACATCCATATACTCTTGCAAAAGGTTAGCAATAGCCGGTGGCAAAGCAATAGATGTATCATCAATGGAATAGAAAACATTTTTGCACACTAAGGCATAGCAAAGTCCAATAGAGGCATGTAACTCATCAAGATCAGATTTAGTGGCTAGCAAAGTAGGAGTTTTTAACTTAATAGGTTGCTGATTTTCAGAGTTCAAAACACCTTTTTGCTTAGCATTAATCTTTTTCTCATGTTCTAAGTGGACCATTTCAGTGGGAGTCATAGGAAGCAACACAATTTTATTTCCCTTATGCATAAAAGTATATTTATTAGATCTACCATGGTGAATAGCATCAGTATCAAACTCCCAAGGACGTCCCAGTAAAAGAGAGCAAGCATCCATAGTCACCACATCGAAATCAGCAAAGTCATGGTAAGAGCCAATAGAAAAATGCACCCTTGCTATTTTTGTTACCTTGAACTTACCGTTGTTGTTAAACCATTGAATGTGATAAGGGTGGGGATGCTCTCGTGTGGTCAAGCCAAGCTTCTTGACCACCTCAACGTTCACCAAGTTGTTGCAGCTACCACCGTCAATGATGGTATGTACACGACAGTCCTTGACGATGAGGAACATGTTGAAAAGGTTGTGGCGCTGTCTGTTGGCGTCGTCATTAGCCGTGGTACTCAAAGCTCGTTGCATAATCAAGGCCTTATAGGTCTCGGTCGCTGTTGTACCAAGAACCTCTTCATCACCATCATAAGTCTCTGCAATGTTAGCTCCAATAGTATCTTCATCTTCAACATCAGAAGCACTAACATACCCACCATCACAAATAGCAATGTATGCCCGTTTGCTGGGGCAATCTCGCTGAATATGACCAAGTCCCTGGCAGCGGTGGCACTTGATGTTGGAGGAGCGGCCTGTGGAAGAGGTGGTCGTAGCAGGTTTTATTGCAACACCCGAAGGCACCAAGGACTTGCTGTTGTCGTGTCCCTGTGATGCCGAAGGTGCGGTGCTGCATGTGCCGCTGGTGGAGGAAGATGTGGACGTCCGTACGCTCGAAGAGGATGACACCTTGGCTGGCACCGGTGGCTGGTGTGGCGCGAAAGTGTTGCTCCTCCGCTGTTGATGACCCTGCAATTCTTTTTCTGCCAACACAGAAAGATGGAACAAGCGTTGTATAGAACGATATTCTTTATAATCAACAATATCCTGAATCTCCTGCCTCAATCCCCCATAAAACCTAACCATTTGATCCTCTAGATCCTCAACTACCCCACATCGTAGCATACCTTTCTGAAGCTCTTGGTAGTATTCCTGTACCGACATGTCTCCCTGATCTAAGCGTTGCAATTTTTTTCGAAGATCACGTCTATAAGAAGGGGGAACAAAGCGAGCTCGCATCTCCTCTTTTAACGCATTCCATGTTTGTGGTGCAGCACGCGTGTTAACTAGTTCATTCCACCAAATGATAGCAAAATCTCTAAATTCACTAGTGGCTTATCTAACCCTATGCTGCTCAGGAACAAGATAGGAATTAAATTTTTGTTCTACCGTCATCTCCCAGTCTAAGTAAGCTTCAGCATCATAAGAACCCATGAACGGTGGAATTGAAAACTTAATCTTAGCAAATGGATCATGGTCTAGTTGAGGATTATGATGACGACGTCTACTATTACCTCCCATACCTTGTCGATTACATGCGAAGCGTTGTGGCAGCGGTGCATAAACATCGTCGTCATCGTCGTCGTTGTCCACAGGAGAGTGAGATGGGGCTGGAGTTGGTGGTGGGGGACGAGCCTCCAGTACGTCCATGCGTGTAACAAGTTCATCAACTCGTCGATCAAGCTGCTCATAGGATGTCGAGGCAGAGTCCTGGTATTTTTTAAAAGCTTCAGTCATCGCGCGCATCATTTCCTTCAATTCCATCTGAGAGACACACTCATCGTCGTTAAGTTTAGGCCCCTTGTCCTTGTCCATTTGATTCTTTGGTCCTATCATTGTTAGCACAAAACAGAGACAAAAAGGCAACAAACAATGTGAACCCTACAACTATCTCTCAGGGTGGTGGTGGAGGTGGTGGAATACAAATTATGAAGCGTCTTACCCCGCTCTTACAATGTTCTTACCAGCACTGCAGGTGGCAAACGGTGACCGGTGTGACTGTCCAACGAGCGTGGGTGTGATTGCAAAGGAGTACCTGTTCTGCTCGAGAGAAAACTGGAGTTCTGGAAGGCTGACTATATATATATATAGCCATATATATATATATATATATATATATATATATATATATATATATATATATATATATATATATATATATATATATATATATATATATGGCACACAAGTCAGTAACAGATAGCAATGCTGAATAAGTGTTCCAAGTACTCGTCCTAGTTGCTGGCCTAGAAAATGTAATAGAACAGTTGGACCAAGGCACAAGAAAGGAGGTACAAGTATCTAGGTGCAGCAAGAAACAGGCTTGAGGCAAAATAATCACAGAGGTGCACAGAACACTGACGTTTCTGTTTATGTGCTACTCTTTTCTTTTTTTTTGCAATTTTTTTCAAATATTTTTTTTATATTTTTCTCATTTGCAGCAGCACATATGAAGAAAACACACCAAGTTTCAGATTTTTTTGTGCAAAGACGTGTCCTCTGGAATTTCTGCAAGTTTGCCCTAAAATCGGAATAAATGTTTGAAAAATGAAAAGTCATATTTCCAAGCCGAATTTGAGAATTTTAAAAACAGCGAATCCGGCAAAGCCGGAAAGAATTGGATGCGAAATTTAATTCTGTGCGATTTGAAAAAAAAATGGGCCCGATTCGAGTTCCGAGGCGAAAGTTACGACTGTTTTAAGTTTGGACCTCGAATCAGGGTTCTGGCGAGGTGTTGGAAGGGTGGGAGTTCGGTTTTGTGGATAGGGTCGGTTTTAGATATAAGATCTATTTTGTGGATAGAGTCAGTTGTAGAGATAGGATCTATTTTTTTGGATAGGGTCAGTTTTAGAGATAGGATTTTTTTTGTGGATATGGTCGGTTTTAGAGATAGGATCTGTTTTGTGGATAGGGTCGGTTTTAGAGATAAGATCTGTTTTGTGGATAGGGTCGGTTTTAGAGATAGGATCTGTTTTATATATAGGGTCGGTTTTATAGGATGGAAGCGGATGGACAGAATCAAACTGAACCAAAACAAATCTAATCCAGCAACCAAACTCAACTAGAACACGAACTCAGAACTGCGGACTCTAAAACTGAATTGTGCAAAGGCTAAGGCGATGGTTATAGGTCAGAATAAACTGATCGTAATTAATTTTTTTTGGCTTTTTGTGGACTATGGGACGAAACAAAACTAATCTAAAGGTAGAATTATACCTCACGGGCAACCTGGAAATCTGATACCAATTGATAGTAGACGCGGCCCGATCTTCCGTGAGATACGATAACTTGATTGAGTAGAGATCTCGACGTTGATGATCCAAGGCTCCGAGCGAACGGTTCCTCGCATGACCTCGGCTCCGTTGGTTATCAGCCGTGACACACGAATGACCTCGCCACGAAGGCTTATCCCTGCAAGCGCAATCAAGAACACAAGCAAGAACAGGAAAGAAACACAACCAAAATTGTATTGATTACGGGATGGGGTCTCACAAACCGATGACGGCGATACTGTTCGATGACAGAATTGATCGAAGCAAAACCCAAACCTAAATGTGACGGTGGTTGCTGAATAAATAGAGTATTAGGGCGTGCGTGACCCCTGGACTCGCCCCTAATGGGCTCCGACACGATACACGGCCCAACGGCCCAACAGACGGTGTCGCAGCACCAAAACAGAATCTTAATGCTGACTTGTTTCGACGATTCCCGTTGATTCCGGATGAATTTTAGGGTGGAACCAGTTGGGTTGGTTAGATAATCTCGTTATCTTTCCAACCATATCCAGTCCGTCACAATCGGAGTCTAGATGCATCTTGGGCGTCCATTTTAGTGCAGACTGGTCCTGGAACCCGAGATGGAGTCGCAGTCGACTCGGACTTGATCTCCTTCCTGTTGTGGACGCCCTTGCTGCTCCTCCTCAACACATTGGCCTTTCCCAAGTCCTTGCTGGTCCTCTCCAAGGTACCTAATCATCAAAACATCCATGGCCCCAAGCGTAAGCTCTGAAACACAATTGACTAGGGTAGAACGTACCTGGAGATTTAGCTGTCGTGCACGAGATCGTGTTATCGGTCCATTCATTGTATGTATAGAAGTGATGTCCTCATCAGGCCCGGGGGCCACTGTCGGTACCCTGAAACAGGGGTACCCCTAGCCACAATATGAAGGTACTACGCCGGCGGAGAGGTCTCTGGCCGCGCGGAGTCCAGTTCACAGCCGCGCCACATCGACCGCCCTAGGGTCTCCACGTGGCCAGGGAAAGGGACACGCCCCAGGATGCACGCAGTGGGTCCGGACCTACCGCGGGGAAAGCACCGGACCCCTGTGCGTGACGAACGGACCTCTGAGATGGGTCCTGTCAGTGTTTTGGGTCCGACCGCACACCCGGGGTTACCCCTCAAGGTGCTTTTAGGAGTAGGACGGTGTTATTGATTGTAGCTCAATGGTTCGTGCCGGTTGCACGAGAGACGGTAGACAATGGTTTACAGGTTCGGGCCGCTTTGAAATGCGTAACACCCTACGTCCTGGCGAGAGTGATTTATGTGGTGGGTTACAAGGTAGCTCTCTAGTGCGAGGAATGTAGAGAGTTGGGGTGGATGGCTAAGTAGTGAGTTCGATCTCTCCTGAAGGGGTGCCCCCTAGGCCTTATATATTCGACCGTGGGGCAATACATGCAGATATGATAACCACGTGCACCTAAGAAATAGTGAACCGATTGAGTCTATCTTCCTATAGTTCCGCCGACCCATCCTCGCTCGGTTCCGTCGCACGGGGCTCCAACACGGGAAGGTCGGGTCTCTGTTGTGATTACTTGCTCGAAGTCGTTGGGCCGTCTGGGCTTGCACCGATCCGCTTCACTGATCGTCTCTCCCAGGCCAACTAGGAGATGACCTCACGAATTATGGAGCCCTTGGGCCCTTCGTGAGGTCTTTTATCCTTCTGGTGGACCCGGGGGATATCTGTCCCCCACAAGCCCCCGATCTTTGGGTCGATTTTGAAATAAACAGCCCAATGATCCTAGGTCCAGCTTCCAGTCTTTTGATTTTAACAAGAAAACACTTTGGGGATAAGCTTGCCAGGCCAACGCTACAGAATTCTGAGTGGTCCGATAAAAACAATTTTTCACTGCCTTCTTCTGCTTTTATTGCTCAAAATTTGGTGTTCTGTCTCAGACTCTTGCTTCGGAGGTCAGCATTTCATACTGTAGGACTTCGAACTTCATTGGGCGCACCAAAGGTGCACCCAATGGGTGTAGCCCCCGAGCTTCGAGTGGATTTTTGGAAATAATCCACTCGAAGGTCTTCACTTTGAGTATTATCAGAAATCACTTTCATCTTCCACTTGTACTTTGTCGGAGGTCATCCTTGTATTGATCTTACCCTATGCTTTAGAGGTCAGCGTTGTCTTGATCTGAGATGATGATTCATTGGGTGCACCGAAGGTGCTCCCAATGGGTGTAGCCCTCGAGCTTCGAGTGGATTTTTTGAAAATAATTCACTCGAAGATCTTCATTTTATGCCTTTTTCCAGTAATCTTCTTCCCTTCTTGCCGAATGCCTTGGAGGTCAGCACTATGCTATTGATATTATGCTTTAGAGGCCAGCGTATATTTTGTCTTTGAGGCCGAGTTCGTGATCTGCCCATATCATGCTAGGCAGTGCAATTTATTTGATCTGTGACTGATTGGACGTTCGACAGGTGACCCTTGGCTAGTCTTCGTTATCACTTCTTGCTTCAATGCTTCTGTCGATTAGACTTGTACCTTGTTGGCTATATTTGGCTTTCCTTTGATCCTTGTTGATATCTCACTTTTGTCTTGAAGTATTCATTGCACGTACTGCACGGATGTGACGGTTTTGAAAAATATACTGATATTTCCTGGGCGTCCCCCCCCAATGGGTGTAGGCAAGGGACGGCTTGGTACGCTGAGTGTTTAGCGAACTGCTTCTGAGTAGTAACTTGATGTGACCGCAGGTGTAATCATATCGCCCGCGCGGTTGACTGGAGTCCTAATGGGTGTTGTGTTGCGTGAAACGGCGTCAGCTGCCTGACGTGTCTTCAGACGATTTGAATTGCATATTGAATTTTTACGACTGTTCAGTGGCCGTGGTAGGAGGTGAGCGGTTGCCTTCTTCTTCTATAAATAGTGTTCTTGCTTCCTCGGCATTTTCACATCTCTTACTACTCTCTGCTGCTTGCTCTCTTCTTCTTCCTTCCTTTCCACCATGGGCAAGAATAAGAAGGGTAGCAGTTCTTCGCCTCGCTCTGGTGACAAGCGCAAACGTGAGCCGACTCCTCCCTCGGAGGACTTCGACAACTCAGAGTACTCGGAGGAGGAGTTCTCCTCCGAGTCCGAGGGATCTCTGGCCCCCGTCTCTCCCCCGGCGTCGTCTGATGATTCAGACGACTCCCAGGGGATTGCCGCGGAGGTCTGGACCTACATCTGGGTCGTCGAGCACGCCGGACTCGAGGGCTCGGATGAGTCGGAGTACTCCTCGAACGAGGAGGACTCCTCGGACTCGTCTGAGGAGGGCAGCGGCGGTGATGGCGGAGACGGCGACGACGACGGAGGCGACGGCGACGGCGGCGACGGCAGCGGCAAGGGCGGTGACGGCTTCGACAAGGGCGGCAACGGCAGCGGCAAGGGCGGCGACGGCAACGGCAAGGGCAGCAGCAGGGGCAGCAACCAGGCCAGTGGCTAGATGCCACTGGTTTTTAGATATTAGTATAGATTAGTAGTAGAAATAGTATTAGTGAAATAATGTAGTAGTAGCTAGTAGTATAGAGTAGTGGTAATGTAATGTAGTAGTAGTAGTAGTAGGGAAGTGTCAACTCATAACGAGTTGATTTGTAAGTTCTGTAGCTTCCCTTTATGAAGAACGATTTCGTTTCCTCCTGCGTTAATTACTTTGCCTCCTGGTCAGTTGATGATCGTCGCAATATTTATTGTCCATGATGTTCTCTGTCTGCTATGCTTAAGTAGTAACTTGGAGTTCTCGAATCATTCTTCCGTTCGTTCTATCTGCAACGTCGATGCCTCAGAAGTAGTAGCCGAGTCACTTGGAGTCACATTGTCGCTTTTAAGGGTGACGACCAGGTTATTATTGACAACATTGGCGCTTCTGAAGTAGCGTCCGAATGATGGCGGGGCCACATCGGTGTTTTTAGAATTAACGACCGAGTGGTTACTGGTGATATCATCGTTATAGAGGTAACAACCGAGTGACTGTTGGCGATGTCGGCGTTTTTTAGAGGTAACAGCCGAGTAACTGATGGTGACATCGGCGTTTTAGAGGTAACAGCCGAGTGACTGATAGTGACGTCGGTGTTTTAGAGGTAACAGCCGAGTCAATTTGAGCTGCGTTGGCCGTTTTGGAAATAATGGCCGAGTGACGACATGGCACGCCAGCTTTTAGAAATAACAGCCGAGTGATGAGTCGGCACGCCAGCATTTTAGAAGTAACCGCCGGGTGAATACATGGCACGCCAGCGTTTTAGAAATAACCGCCGGGTGATGACATGGCACGCCAGCGTTTTAGAAGTAACCGCCGGGTGATGACTGGGCGTTTTTTGGAAACGGCATCTGGCCCGGGAAAACCCCATATGTACTGCACTGTAGCACGACTCCACGCTCCGTGCCCTAGTTCCTGCTTTCCTGCATCCAGGCCTTTTCTGCCCTTTTGCGGTTCTGCTTCCGCTCCGCTCGCCGGCGAGGTTGAGATGGCACCCAAGCGAAAATCCTCGAGTTCATCCATTGTTGTCATTCCCCCCATCGATCCCAACAGTCAGTTGCCTTTCGCAGGTAACCATATGTCTGTTGTTTCTGAGTCTGACCTTTTCCATCTCGTGTCCATCGGAGTTCTTCTTCCGAAAGAACTCTGTTCCTGGCGGATCTGCTGTGGGGTCACTGTTCCAACAGAAGACACTCATGAGTCTGTCGTCTACGTTCCATTTCTCCTCTGCGGCCTTGCTCTTCCTATTTCTCCCTTTTTCCGCGGTATCCTTGATTTCTATCACTTGAATCTGACCCATCTGAACCCCAATTCCATTCTGCAAATCTCCATCTTTGTTCATTTGTGTGAGGCTTTTCTTGGCATCCTGCCACACTTTGGACTGTGGAAATATTTGTATCACTGTCGCCCTGGGATGGCCGGAGGGCAGCACCAACTGGTAGGGGGCGCGAGCTTGGAGATGCACCGTGGGAGGAAGACTGACTACCTTGACATCCCACTCAAGGACAGTATCAAAGGATGGCGCTTAGAGTGGTTTACCGTGGAGAATCATGGGAATTCCCTCCCCCCACGGTCAGGGAGACAGCCGGATGTTCGCACTCCGAGCTGGACCGAATCCCCACAGACCAGGAGGTGGTTGAGGCAAGGGCTCTATTAGCTGAAGTTGGATTGTTGAAGGAGAGAGGTCTGACTGCAGAGGCTGTGGTTGCTGATTTTGTCTTCAAGAATATTCAGCCACTGAAAGACAGGGCACATCCGGCCTATCTGTACCGAGGCCTGGCTGACTCAACCCGGGTTACCAACAGAAGAATTCCTGCTGTGGATTTGTTGAGCTAGCTTGAAATGATACTCAAAGGCAAAGTATCAAATGTTGGCGCCCCTGTTGCGTATTCAGCCTGGAATCTGCCTCCTTCTAAGGCCTTCACCCATTTTGTATCAAATCCTCCTGCTGGTGATGGCGGTTTGGGCCTTAGAGTGCGACCCTCTACCGAGGAAGTTAGCGCTTTGGTTGCTTCGCTTGACGAAATTCATGATGATGAAAGGCAGGTTCATTTCGAGGTGCCTTTGGATCCCAGTGATGCAGAGATAGGTGCCATGTTGGATATGTTGGCTGAGGATTCTTCTGATGCCGCTCCTGCTGAAACATTGGTGGTGGTGCCCATCCCTGAAGCTGACAAAGCTTTGGACACTCAGAAGTCTATCAATGTCCGTCCAAAACGTTCTCGCCGAGCTGATCAAGCCTCTTTTCCTGCTGAGGGGGAGAAAAAGAAGAAGAGGCGTCTTCGTCGGGTGTCTAGCTTGGATCAAGGTGCCGGTCCTTCTGCTCCTGTTGTTGAGGAAGTGCCAGTGTCTGAATTTACTAAAGCTGATCCCAATGGGTGTGACCCATCTGACGCTGATCCCAATGGGTGTGCTGTCCATGTTGTTGGTGAGGATGACGAAGAAGAGGACAAAATCCCTCTGATTCGGAAGAATAGCCGGCTGTTATATAGCTAGTGGGGAAAGTAGTGGTGTTCCTTCTCCTGCCTTGTCTGCCCTCATTGGTCTGCAAGAATTATCTCTGGCGAACTTTGATCAAACTCTTGAAGGCATGGTTCCAGAAGATCTGTTATCAGAACCAGCAGATGGTGGCGCGATGGATGTTTGTGTTGATGTGCTCGACGCCGGGTTGGGATCATCCCGGGCAGCGTCCCGCGCCTCATCGACCTTGGAGCGTGGTCTTGAGGGTCAGGAGGCTGGTCTGGATTGCCCCGCTCCCATGGAAGTGACTGAGGGACCTTCAGCCTTAGAGGTGGCTGCTGCAGAGAACTCGGCCCTCAAGGATGGTGCTGGCACTTACCCAGCCCCCGAGGGTGTTGCCAGAGATGATCCGGCTCGGATGGGTTGTGCAAGCTACAACCCAGCCCCTGAGGGTGTTGCCAGAGATGATTCGGCTCGGATGGGTAGTGCAAGCTACGACCCAGCCCCCGAGGGTGTCCGAGCGAGTTCTCCCTCTTGCACTTCCATGATGTTCATGTAGGGTCTTCTCCTCCACACTCTGGTTGCATGGGGATAGCCCAAGCCTTTGGTCAAGGAGCTGCTTTAGAGGCCAGCGCACCCGACGATAGAGTTTTGGGTTCTACTGATGACATTGAATTGGTTCCTGCTGATTTGTTGCCAATTGCTCCAAGTGGTGATCCTTCGTCGAGCCATCGGTTGGTTTCTCACAATTTGGGGGTCCCCTCATTCTTCTCCAACCTCCAGGTATTTTGGTTTGTTCTGGCCTGACTTTTACCCATGCAGATAATTATTCTCATGCTTGTCTGTTTTTTAATGCCAGGCGTTGGTCGATGAGATGTCTAGTCGGCTGAAGTTGCAGGGTGCTTCTGTCCCAGAAGGAGCTTTGTTTCTGGCGCGTTGGAATCCGGTGCTGCTTCAGCGACGTGTTTCCGACTTAGAGGCGGCGAACGCTGGTCAGTGCTTTTTTGCTTCCTTTTGGCTACCTTATTAGACTGCTTCTTGCTTTAACACCTTTGCTTGACTGTTTCTCGCCAGATATGACTCGACAGTATTCTGATCTTGAAGAAAAACATTCTCAAGGTCAAGCTGCACTAGTCCAGCGGTGCTCTGATCTTGAGGAAAAGTATTCCCAAAGTCAGACTGAGCTGGCCCAAGTTTCTTCTTCTCTGAATGATGCTAACATGCTGAACTCTACTCTTCACGCTCAGCTCGACTCTGAAAAGGTGACCTATGAATCCGTGTTTTGTTTTGCTGTGCTCTTATTGCTTGCTTGACGTTTGAAGAAGCTGATTCTTGCTTGCAGGAAGAAAAACGTGCCCTTGTTACTTCTCGTGACAATCTTGACAAGCTATACCGTGACTCTAGCAACTCGCTGACCATCTTGGAGAGGAGTCATCGCTTCACCAGGGAGGAGTTAGACAATCTTCGTTATAAGCTGTAGGAATCCCTGGATGACGTGATTCGCCTCAGGCAGTTGATATCGGCCAAAGATGTTGTCATCAAGAGTCTGCGTGCTTCTAAGAAATCCGTCGCCCAGGAGCTAGAGACCGCCTAGTTGGCTGTCAAGGTTGCTGAAGAGACTTCCGCTACTCTGAGGGCCACCGCGATAAAGCTATGGATAAAGCTATTCGCGCGGGGCGGATTCTGATGAGGAGACCTGGTGTGGTTGTCCCTGACGACATAGTGGCAGATGTGAACGCCGCTCCTGATTCCTCCAGTCGTCCTTCTTCGTCGGTTGCTCCTGAGAAGAACGTTACAAAATAGAAAAACACTGTATGCTTTGAGCACGTGGTTAACGTGCTCGGATGTTTCGTTAGAGGACACGTTTTAGTACTGAATGCTACTATTGTTCTCCTATTGTTTAGAATTCAACAATATCTACATTTGTAGAAGTAAAATGCAGCGTAATGGTTTTGAGACTTCTTCATGGGACATAGAGGCCGCCCCTGGATGAGTAACCGTATACGCGCCGAGTGTGTTGCGCCAGTTTGAGTTAGTATCCACTCAAACTAATTTCTTCGTTGGTGCGGTATAGTGGCCACCCCGAGTTAAGTAAGCACGTGCATGTTGCACCGTTCTTAAGTCATTGCCGTCTTAAGTCGATTGCTCCGCTAGCAGGGCATAGTGGTCACCCCGAGTTAAGTAAGCGTGAGCATGTCGCACCGTCTTAAGTCATCGCTGACTTAAGTCGATTGCTCCGTTAGTAGGGTATAGTGGTCACCCTGAGTTAAGTAAGCGCGAGCATGTTGCACCATTCTTAAGTCATCGCTGACTTAAGCTGATTGCTCCGTTAGTAGGGTATAGTGGTCACCCTGAGTTAAGTAAGCGCGAGCATGTCGCACCGTCTTAAGTCATCCCCGACTTAAGCCGATTGCTCCGTTAGTAGGGCATAGTGGTCACCCTGAGTTAAGTAAGCGTGAGCATGTCACACCGTCTTAAGTCATCGCCGACTTAAGCCGATTGCTCCATTAGTAGGGCATAATGGTCACCCTAAGTTAAGTAAGCGTGAGCATGTCGCACCGTCTTAAGTCATCGCCGAATTAAGCCGATTGCTCCGTTAGTAGGGCATAGTGGTCACCCTGAGTTAAGTAAGCGTGAGCATGTCGTACCGTCTTAAGTCATCGCTGACTTAAGCCGATTGCTCCGTTAGTAGGGCGTAGTGGTCACCTTGAGTTAAGTAAGAATGCAGGTCGACAATGAATAATTCGAGCGCTCTTGAGGTCTTTTTATTGATGATATATTTCCCAGTTTGCAGAGTACATTGTCGTCTCAATAGCTTTTGAAATACAGCTAGGAGTAAAACTTCCTGAGATGTTCTATGTTCCATGAGTTCCCAATTTCTGTTCTGTCCATCTGAGTAAGGCGATATGATCCCGGTCAAGTGACTTCTGCTACTATGAATGGTCCTTCCCATAGAGGTGACAATTTGTGCCGTCCCTCCCCCGCTAGAATTCGATGGAGGACGAGATCTCCCACTGCGAAGGATCGACGTCGCATGGCCTTATCATGATAGCGCCTCAGAGTTTGCTGGTATCGCGCTGATTGAATCACTATGTTCAGCCGTTCTTCTTCGAGTATATCAACATCTTCTAGCCTAGTAGCCTCAGCTTCTGCTATGTTTTTGAAGATCAACCTCGGCGCCCCAAACTTGAGATCAGCAGGTAGTACTGCCTCTGAACCGTAGACCATGAAGAAAGGAGTATTTCCATGCAGGGCTCGACTAGGTTGAGTTCTAAGGCTCCAAACGACGTAGGGCAACTCCCTTATCCATTTTCCTGTGAACTTTTCATTTTTATCGAAGACTTTTTTCCTGAGGGCCTCCAATATCATCCCGTGAGCTCTTTCAACCTGCCCGTTGGCTCTTGGGTGTGCCACCAAAGCATATTTGATCTGAATGCTCTTCTGCTCATAGAAATCAAAGAACTCTGAACTTGTGAAGTTGGATCCTAGGTCAGTTATGATGCTATTCGATATTCCGAATCTGAATATTGTGTCTTGTATGAATTCCACTGCCTTAGCTGAAGTTAAGGAAGCAATGGGTTTGAACTCTATCCATTTAGTAAATTTGTCGATAGCCACCAGTACATGAGTGTATCCTCCTTGAGCTTTCTTGAAAGGCCCAATCATATCCAATCCCCAGCATGCGAACGACCAAGTTATGGGTATAGTCTGCAGCTGCTGTGCTGGTAGATGCTGCTGTTTTGACAGGTACTAGCAGGCCTCGCACCTTTGGACTAACTCGGCTGCGTCACTCTTTGCTGTTGGCCAATAGAAACTTGACCTGAAGACCTTCCCAACCAGGGTCCTAGATGCTGCGTGTACTCCACATTGCCCGGCATGGACCTCATCCAGAAGTTGCTTTCCGGTAGCTGAGAGAATGCATTTCATGAGGACTCCTGATGCACCCCTTCTGTATAGTGTTTCCCCGATGAGTGTATAGTGAGCAGACTATCGAGTAATGCGCTCGGCTGCATTCTTGTCATCTGGCTCTTCTTCATTCTTTATATATCTAATAATCGGCTTCCTCCAGTCATCAGAATCTGACTCTGGTTGGCTCAAGGTATTACATTCTTCTGCCTGATCCGGTGGGATGCTTGGGTGTGATATTTCTTGAGTAAAGACTCTAGGTGGGACCTGAGTCCGATTGGATCCTAGCTTGGACAATACATCAGCTGTCGTGTTTCGATCTCTCTCCACATGGTGAAATTCCAGACCTTCAAATTTATCTTCTAGTTTTCGGACGGCAGTATAGTATTTTCCCATGGAATCGCTTGAACAATCCCATTCTTTGTTTATCTGGCTTATGACTACCATAGAATCTCCATATACCATCAGTCTCTTGATGCCCAGTGATATAGCAATATTCAGTCCATGAATCAAAGCTTCATATTCTGCTGCATTGTTAGAGGCTGGAAACAACAATTGAAGGGCATATCTGAGGTGCTCGCCTCCAGGTGCAGTAAAGAGGATTCATGCGCCTGCTCCCTGCAGCTTTAACGAGCCATCAAAATACATTCGCCATACTTCTGCAGTTTCTGGGTTATCTGGTACTTGTTGCTCGGTCCACTCTGATACAAAGTCAACTAGTGCTTGAGTTTTAATGGCAGTGCGAGGTCGAAATTCAATGTCATGAGATTCCAGCTCGCAGGCCCATTTGGCTATTCTCCCGATGGCTTCTTTGTTGTGAAGAATATCCCCTATTGGAAAACCAGTGACTACTACGACTTTGTGGTTGTCGAAGTAGTGACGGAGCTTGCGTGCAGTTAGAAGTACTGCATATAATAGCTTTTGGATTTGAGGGTATTTTTTCTTCGAGGGACCGAGAACTTCACTGATGAAATAAACAGGATGTTGTACTGGGTATGCATGTCCTTCTTCT
Source organism: Zea luxurians (assembly GCA_029449295.1). Lineage (NCBI taxonomy): Eukaryota > Viridiplantae > Streptophyta > Magnoliopsida > Poales > Poaceae > Zea > Zea luxurians. Next base: position 2,696,107 of record JAOPSE010000077.1, on the reverse strand, counting down.
GCTCGCTCGACTACCAACGCGGTGCTCACCATGTGAGTCGTGCAAGAGATATATAGCAGCAAATCTTCAGCTGGTTGAGTCGACGTGGCCCGTCGTGGCGGTTTCAACACCGGTGGTATCGTTAAGAACTTTTTCAATGCATCTAGGGCTTCCTGTGCTTTTGAAGTCCACTGAAATTTGTCCACTTTCTTGAGTAACTTATAAAATGGTAAGCCTTTTTCTCCCAGCCGGGATATGAATCTGCTCAGGGCTGCCATACATCCGGTAAGTCTTTGAACTTTCTTCTGTGATCGTGGTGCTTCCACCCTCATGATAGCTTCGACCTTTTCTGGATTGGCTTCAATTCCCCGGTGGCTGACAATAAACCCGAGTAATTTTCCTGCTGGTACCCCGAAAACACATTTTTCGGGATTAAGCTTCCATCTATATCGCCGTAGACTGTTGAAAACCAGTTGTAAATCTTCAATGAAATTTTCTGAGTTTTTTGTTTTGATTACCACGTCGTCCACATAAGCTTCCACACGCTTGCCCCAGTGATCGGTTAAGCATGTTTGAATAGCTCTCTGATACGTCGCTCCAGCGTTTTTGAGGCCGAACGGCATGGAGGTATAGCAGAAAGCACCGAATGGAGTGATGAACGCTGTTTTTCCTCGTCTTCTTTTGCCAGGCTAATCTGATGATACGCAGAGTAGCAATCCAAGAAGGACAGCATAGAACATCCAGCGGTGGAATCTACCACCTGATCTATCCTAGGGAGCCCGAAGGGATCCTTCGGACAGTGTTTGTTGAGATCCGTATAGTCGACGCACATGCGCCAATCCACCTTATTCTTTTTGAGTACAAGAACAGGGTTAGCTAGCCATTCGGGATGTAACACCTCTCTAATAAATCCAGCCGTGACCAAGCGAGCCAGCTCAGCGCGAATGACCTCTCTCTTGTCGGGCGTGAAACGACGTAATTTTTGTTGAATCGGCCTCGCCTGGGGGTAGACCTTCAGTTTGTGCTCGGCCAGTTCTCTCGGGACTCCGGGCATATCCGCAGGTTGCCATGCGAATACGTCTCGGTTATCTTGCAGGAACTGGACGAGCGCGCCTTCCTATTTGTCATCCAGGCTGGAGCTGATGATGGCAGTCTTGCGTTCATCAGCGAACCCGAGGTTGATCCTTTTGGTTTCTTCAATCGGCCGCATAGAGGTCGCAGCTTGAGCCTCGTTCGCGGGTACCGTGAGGTCTTCTTCAGGCTTAGAGTTTGCCTGCACAGAAGAAGTCGCCAACGGTTTGGTGGTGAGGGCCGCCTGGATGGCCACTCGGAAACATTCCGCGACGCCTTGGAAGTCAGCGCGCACAGTTATGATCCCTTGTGGTCCTGGCATCTTCAGTATCATGTATGAGTAATGTGGAATGGCCATGAATTTCGCCAGTCCAGGCCTCCCGATGATGGCGTTGTACCCGCAATCAAAGTTCGCCACCTCAAACCTCAGGTATTCAGTTCTGTAGTTTTCCGGAGTCCCGAAGGTGACCGGCATGTAGATGTGGCCCAGTGGATATTCTCCTTTAGTCGGCACGATGCTGAAGAAGGGTGTGTTCGACTCATGGAGCTCTTTGAGGCGAACTCCCAATCTTTGGAGCGTTCGGGGGAAGGTGACATTGATGCTGCTTCCCCTGTCCACTAATACCTTATTTACCCTGCTCTCTCGGATCACCGGATCAACGAGGAGCGGGTATTTGCCTGGGTGATCGAAGTTAAGCCACTGATCTGCCCGAGTGAAGGTGATCGGGTGCTCCGACCATCGGTACGGAGCGGGAGGACCGGTGGTCGCCACCAGTATTTGGCGATCGTTGAGCTTTTGTTGTCTCTTATTTTCCTGCGATCCGTGTCCGCCGAAGATGACGTTGACCTCTCTGTCGACACGTGGGAAGGCTCCTCCTCCTCCCTCCTCTTGTTGTTGGGGTTGTCGCGGTTCTCCTGGTCCTCCCCGCGGCAGAGGAGGAGGTAGAGGTTGGAAGGGTCGGCCGTGCCCGACGGAGTGCTTGAAGTCTCTGCAGTTCCGAAGGGTGTGGCGCATGTCCTTGTGATACGGGCACTGGGCGTCGAGGATGTCGTCTAGCGTGCGTTCGCCTCCTCGAGGTCCTCCTCGGGCATGAGAGGCGGGCGGTCCGGTGGCATGAACCTCTTCGCGTGGCCTCTTCTCCCAATGCTTGTCGGGCTGCTGGTTCGTGTCGCGCCGCGGCGCCACCGGTGCCGGCTTCGTTCCTCCGATGAGGTCTCGAGCTCGCTCGTCGGTGGTGATATAGAGGTCGGCTTCACGGAATAGCTGTTCGGAGGTAGTCGACGCCTTCTGCAGTATGGTTCGGACGAAGGCTGAGTCATCGGATCCTCTGTAGAAGTCCTCGATCACTGCTGCTTCCGTGACCTCGGGGATACGATTTCTCATGGTCTGGAATCTTTTGAGGTACGACCGGAGAGTTTCGTCCCCCCCAGCGCTTGATGGATTTGAGGTCCCACGGTTGCACCGGCTTGTCAGAGAGGGACTGGAAGTTGGCGATGAAGCGTCGACTGAAATCACTCCAGTCGTCGATGCAGTGTTGTGGTAGGTGTCGCAGCCATTGCAGTGCATCTTGCCCGAGGACGATGGGCAAGTACGCGGTCATCACGTCCTCGGTTGCTCCGGCAGCTCGGGCAGCGGTGGTGTAAACGGCCAGCCAGCCTCCCAGATCCTGCTTAGGTTCATATTTGTCAATGTTGGATACCTTGAAGTTAGGAGGCCATTGAATGGCTCTAAGGTGCGGAGTAAGTGCCGACACTCCACACGTGTCCTCCTGTCGTCGGAGATGATGTCTATCCCGGGGAGGGGAGTGGTTGTCGTGGTGCCTCGACCGTCCCCGGGTGGTGCCGCCAGTCGAAGCCGTTGCCGACTCAGTCCTGGTGGCCTGACTCCGGGATGGGACGCCATGGTCCCTGTCGTATTCTTCCCAGCGACGGATCTCGCTCTCATGTCGTCGTTCGCGTGAAGCGTTGATGGAGCTCCGTGCGTCCCGCCGACTGTTGATGGCATGCCGTAGATCATTCGACGGATGTGCGAGGGGTAGAAGATGGTTGGCTGCTCGAGTGAACAGTCGCCGGTAGCCCTCGACATCGGGAGTCCGAGGGAGACCGTCGGCTATCCGAGCCAGTACTCCGCCGACTTCACTCGGCGTGTTCAAGGCTCGGGCGAAGTCGGGGTTCAGGTTACACCCAAAGAGTGGATTTTCCCGGCGTTGCCTTGTTTCCTGTTCGGCCTGTTCTTTCGACGGATGTGCGAGGGGTAGAAGATGGTTACGCCGTCGGGAATTCCTCCTTTCCCGGAAGACACACTCTTCCGGGGTTTCTCCCATCTCCGAGACCTCATCTCGCGACACAGGCTGCGCCGGGTCCCGCTCTCCGGCCTCGTGATGTCTCCGGATATTTCGGCGTCAGTTCCTTCGTCGGCGGGATTCCCGCTGAGGAGGTTCCTCTCCGGGTACAGTTGGCTCGTCGTTGGAGATGGGGGGCGACTCCACTCTCCCGATGAAGAGGACGTCGGGGTAGAATGGTGCAGCTGTCGTGACGATCTTCTTTCTGTTCTCCTTTGAGGGTAGAGGCACAGAAAGAACAACTTGCTTCCTCCCAATTTTATTTGTTTCTTTCTTTCTTGTGATTTGTGTCCATTCTTTCGTCGGAGAGGTAGACAGTGGAGTTCTCCGGGTTGACGGATCCTGGGTCTCTGGCTTGCCAGAAGCGATCTTTTTTCGAAGCATTGGAGGTTGCGTCTTTTCCTGCCTTGCCCCGATTTTCCTGGAGATATCTGGGGAAGATCTTCTCCCCGTCGGATCCGTAATGCGATGCAGAATTCCCTCCTCATCCGCTACAGATGAGATGGTTCCGAAGCAGAATGTGGACCCAAGGCGGAAGACGATCTTGTGCAGGAAGGTGACGACCATTGAGCTAGCTTGGATCGACGACACCCCCCCTACCTGGCGCGCCAGCTGTCGGTGTTTTGGGTCCGACCGCACACTCGGGGTTACCCCTTAAGGTGCTTTTAGGAGTAGGACGGTGTTATCGACTGTAGCTCAATGGTTCGTGCCGGTTGCACGAGAGACGGTAGACAATGGTTTACGGGTTCGGGCCGCTTTGAAATGCGTAACACCCTACGTCCTGGCGAGAGTGCTTTATGTGGTGGGTTACAAGGTAGCTCTCTAGTGCGAGGAATGTAGAGAGTTGGGGTGGATGGCTAAGTAGTGAGTTCGATCTCTCCTGAAGGGGTGCCCCCTAGGCCTTATATATTCGACCGTGGGGCAATACATGCAGATATGATAACCACGTGCACCTAAGAAATAGTGAACCGATTGAGTCTATCTTCCTATAGTTCCGCCGACTCATCCTCGCTCGGTTCTGTCGCACGGGGCTCCAGCGCGGGAAGGTCGGGTCTCTGTTGTGATTACTTGCTCGAAGTCGTTGGGCCGTCTGGTCTTGCACCGATTCGCTTCACTGATCGTCTCTCCCAGGCCCACTAGGAGATGACCTCACGAATTATGGAGCCCTTGGGCCCTTCGTGAGGTCTTTTATTCTTCTGGTGGACCCGGGGGATATATGTCCTCCACAGGTCCCGTACCCTTCTCATTAGGGTCCGGACTACTCACCGCCGGACCCCGGGTATCTGGGGCAGAGAATACCCGGACCCTGCCCAAACAGGGGTCCGGGGGGGACATGTGTCCAGACCCAACTTGGTGCGAACCTGTCCACACAATGTTCCTATTCCCTAGCCAGGCAAAGACCTGGTGGAGCCAAGCGGCCTATTATGCATGACGTGAGCTTGCGGGATGGGCCTGACGTAAGACCGCCGGGCCACACAGCCCTTGCATTTATTGTGGAGATGACGCGCCGCCTAGCTACCTCGCTGACAGGCGATGTGCCCCTTCAGCATTTAATGCGCCCTGTCCACTCAACTGGCAGGCGGCGCCCAAGCTATCCTGCAGGTGGCGTGTCTGACTATTCCCGTTGGCCAACATTACACCATTGTCAAGACGTGCGCCGCACCCATCATAACTCGCGTGTTACCGAGGGCGCTGCAGCAAGATATCAATACTGTACGCACTACGGATATTATGGGGCGCAAAGATTACACGGGCATGGCAAGCAGTTGCTCCATCCTTCCATTTGTCCCTGGGCCCACGAGTCGGGGCTCAGAACCCTTGTACATGCCCCCCTTGAACTATAAAAGGGGAGGCATGCAACGTGAACACGGTCAGACGCAAGTCATTCAGGCTTACACACAACTCAAGCTCTCGAGCAATACAATACTTAGTGGAGTAGGGTATTACGCTCCGGTGGCCCGAACCACTCTAAACCCTTGCGTGTTCTTGTGCTCATCCCTTCGATCTCTAGCAAGTAAAACGCTTAAGCCCCCTCCACATCTTAGAGCTTAGGGCGGGTGCACTCCACCACATGGCCGGAGAATTCCCTCTCCGACAATTGCCTGCACCGTTTTTTAATGTTTTACGCTGAGTTGATTTAGAAGAAATGTAGGGATTTTTTTGTAAAAATAACTCATCTCCTGCACCGCTTTTTAATATTTTACACAGAGTTGATTTCGAAGAAATGTATGGATTTTTTTTAGAAAGATGACGCAGGACGACCGTTGAAACTGATGCTTTAAATATAGTAGAGAATTATATCTTGTAAAAATATGAGTTCGCATTCGTCAAAAATCATGTAAATCCTTGTAAGCTATGTTGTACAGCTTCCATCATTTCACCTCCAAGGTCATGAGACGTTGGTCGCATCGCATTCCTTTCACCTAACTAGAACATAAGGCGCCCTTACGGGCGCCCTATCCAGACAGAGCTTGTAAAAACTGTTGGCTTCTGTATGTAGATTTGAGCGTATGGCTATTAAGAAATGCAGTAGGCTTTAGAAATATATGCAGCGATGAGTTTACATCATGCTTTAATTCTTATGCAGCAAAATAAATTACAAAACAAAGTGTGATCTACAGGTACCTGTAAGCCTGCTATCTGCTACGTGAACAAGCAACAATGTGCTCATCCTTCTAGGCAACTGCTAGTCGAATAGAAAACATATGAATGTTTTATTGAACATATTGATAGCAAAGTGGAGCAATAAAATAAGCAAAACTCTGGCCTTTAATGCAAACTCCATTACGCAGATGATCCACCTAGTTGCTGCTTCTGAACTTCTCGCACCCAACTGAAAAAACATTGTTCAACATAGGCAAAAATAAATCTTACTATCACAAACCAAGCAGAGCAATACAAGCTGCCCAATGAAACGAGTAGTCCGACTCCTTACCTTAGGTTGATCATAATGCTTGCTTCCAATCATTATGATATTTTGAAGAAAATAATTGAACAAAATGTCAGAGAAGTTCCAATAAGTACATGAATAAAGACATTACTTAATTACTTACCAAGGTGAAGAAATTGATCACAATACAATCCCCACTGATGATTGGGCCGTTTCCAAAAAAACTTCTTCCACAGAAGAAATTGATCACAAAAAAAATCCCCACCGATGATTGATTAAATGCATAGTGGACATGTTCTCATCTACGGCAACCTCCGCCGCCCTCATCATTTCATTCATAGCAGCCCTCTTGGAATCAGACGACTGCTGCAACCTTCCAAGATGCTCCTTCAGATCCCTGTGCATAGTTCACCACATGCAATCAGATTTACCACAAACGCCAATGCTACATCGAGTAGTAAACACAGAGATGGTATGTATGCAAACAAAAGAGGAGGGGGGCAAGGCAAATATATCGTTTTATTCAACCTATAGGAACTGTTAGTATATGTAGGGGAAACAACACTAAGATCTTTAATTCTATAACAGATGATGTGCAGCAAAATAGAACAACTGGGATGACGCTCCAGTGAGAAAAAAATACGAGAAAAAATAATAGCATAGTAGATCCAAACATCCATGAAGAAATAATTTATAGAACTCACAAATGTAAATGAGTGTACCTATACCATCAGTCTGAAAGATCCTGTGAAAGGCAAGGCTAATGCTTGGATAAGCCTCTCCATTGACAGTCAAGTGATCCTGCCAGAACGTCAAATTTTCCGAGTTCGACCGCTTGGGTTGGAATAATCTGGAGCATGTTCATTGTATTCCATGCCCAAATTTCTTGCCCCCCTTTTCATTGGATGATCACCACCATACCACGAAAAATATGCATAGATCCTACTCCTACAATCATTCTTGTCCTGAAATTAGTACATGATTATTGTTTTTTTGCTTTACTTATGAAACTATTCAGCCAACAACATTAGTTGAATTACATGTTTCAACACCATGGTCGAAATACCCCATGTGGTAAGTTGCGAGCAGCTCATATGCTCGGGAGAAATCAGTAAACAACTGGTTCAAGTTTGGTCAGATCAGATAAAGTCAAAGATAAAGAGCACCCATATGTGAGTCATTCAGCCATGCATATATAGTATAAAAGAATCCATACCTCTTATACTCAACCAATTAATTCCATATTACTTTATATGAAGTAGATGGCAGGCTAGGTTTTGGTTGGTTCCCTTTAAACTTATTTTCTATATAAGTATATATGTACTAAATTGCTATTTTTGGCATCATTTTGTGCACACATCGTTCTTTGTGCAAATCAGTATGGGATAAGTATTGAACTGAAGTAGAATAAGGACATGGGGCGCCCCTTATGAAAATGTACGACAACAGGGTTATCCTCATTATCCCATACTGAGAATGAAAATAATGAGGGCTGCTATGAATGTCCACTATCAGATGTCCACTATCCCATACTCAAGTCCCTATCCCCATGATCTTATTCTACTTATCCCTTACTTATCCAGATTCTACTTCAGTTCAATACTTATCCCATACTGAGAATGAAAATGTAGAATAAGCAGGTAAAGAATTGTAGGTAGAATAGAAAGGGAATATGTCAGCTAAAAAAACTGACAGAATGATATGTACCTTTTAGCGTTTTAACTAAATCCAGATTGAAGTGGCCACAATGCAAAGTGACATGCCGTTGATGAATGATCTTTGCTGGTTCAGCAATTCTCTATGCACATGTCGTGCTTCGACACGAGGTAGTTCAAGGGGGCTTAGCACACATTAGTATGATCTTCATGACAAATTTCATGAATAAATCACAAGATAGACATGTAGTAAGATATTCAACCTTTTTTTACATGTTCTGAATTAAGTCGGTATAAGATCACTTAGTTTTCTTTTCCTATTTGGGCTAACATGCTCCATTTGGAACTTGACATCATAACATCGTGTAAACAGGTTTTGATAGTGCCATATGCAGTCTGAGTCCTGAACCTGCATTTTTTGAGAGTTAATAGATGAGTTGTATGTTGCAACATATCTAGATACAGGCTTGTAGCATTAATTGCTTATGTTTGTTTGGCAACAGTCTTCTAGGAATAGAAGGCAAATAGGGATTTTTGGAAGATCCTTAGAAACTGAACTGTTTGGTATCAACTAATGGAACTATAATTACTTATGGTCAAATATAATTTTAAATCTGAATTGTAAATTACAAATGTTCAGTAAATATTTTTTCAATGAGGATGCATACCTTCCATTTTGCAGTAATCTGAACATTTTTTTACACAGTTTACTCAGCGAGCGTGGCATGCTGGCTATTAAATGGCAAAAGTCTGTATGACACATGTGCACAGAAGAACTATAGGTCGCAAATAAATATAAATGAGTATTTGCAAGGTGGAGTACAGAGTACATGTGCTGTTCATATCAGATAATTATGTAAGTAGATTAAATAAGGTCAAAACACTGCTCGTAAAGGCTAAAAAGTGCATGTGGAAAGAAGGCAGATGTGGGAATAAATGGGACTATAATTACTTATGGTCGGATATAATTTTAAATCTAAATTATAAATTATAAATGTTCAGTAAATATTTTTTCCAATGAGGATGCATACCTTCCATTTTGCAGTAATATGGACCCTTTTTTTGCACAATTTACTCCGCGAGCGTGACACGCTAGCACTCGCCGCGGAAGGTGATTCCTAGGGAATTCTAGAATCCAGATCTCTAGAACCTAGATTTTGGATAATAAAATCTCTGCCTGTATGAGTCACTTCATCTCTAATTTAAAGGCAGAGTATATGAGTCTAACTGTGTTCATCGTACAGATTGAATGTTCCTATACATGTAAATGATCTTGTACTGGTTTTTCTTCAATGTTGAAACACTATGCATACAAAGATTTGAAGGATTATGACGTCAAGCCGATAACTCTGAATTTCCAAGGCTCCTAAAAATTTATGTTGAACAAAAGAGTGAGACAGGCATGAGGTTTACCAGTGTTAGTTTTCGCTTCAAACAGATTACGAAGTATTACTTACATTATTTTTTACTGATGTAGTGCAGAATAATCAAGTACAATTTAACTCTTGTACTTAGTCATGGCCATGGTCAAAGCAAAAATATGAAGCATAAACTAAAGGATGAATTTGTTCTAGTGCTGAAAAACCGAATATAGTTTTCACCCTTGTACCTAGTCATGGTCATAGTCAAAGCAAGACTGTCAGGCATAAACATAAGGATGAATTAGAAAATATAATTAGCCATGAGCAGCGAGAAGGATAGACACTTTGAAAATGAAGTATGTCAACATCGTGGAAGTTCCTTACTGGTTGCTATCTTTCCCACAGATAAACATGGTAGCTTATGCAATCAACTGCCAAGTGTTAGAGTGTATATAGTGCACCTATATTTTTCACTATTTATAATGCTAGTTATAAATACTGTAAATTCAAAGTAGCGCAAACCAATTATGATTCAGTCCTCAGACTGTAAATATTTGATGGCTCGATATATTATTAAATTTAGAACAAATAAGTGTGAATATATGATTCTGTAATTAGCGCAAACCAATTATGATTCAGTCCTAATAAACAGACTACTAATACTTGATAGATAAGGGAACGCATAGAATTCTAGATCACAAAGGAAAATAGACGAAAACTGAAAGATGCGTGCATGGAATTTGTTCTCTGCATACTTCATTCTTTATGTGTAAAAATTGTTTTATAAACTAATCAAAAGGAAACTCACAAAAAAGTATTTCACAAAAAACCAATTACTCTTGGAATTTTGAGTATGAAGAAAGTGGTGCTTACTGCTTATTGTTGCGTGGTTGAAAAATAGTTTTAAACAAAATGACAAATCTGTGGCAACGCGATAGTTTGTATGATTGTTTTTTTAAATGTATGTAGAAAGGAGATAATTATCTAACGCTATTGATATAAAATGGTACTGAAGGTTCTTTCTTGGCAGGGAGGAATATCGGGAGAAACAGTGATATGATGTTATATATACAATCCTAATAGCATTTTTAAGTTGTTCATCTTTCAAAATATATTGGGTGAAATGATCAGATATTTTCAGTAAGTAGTTAGTACAATGTAAAGGATAATTATACATGCACGTAATGTACAATAGTTTACAAACCAATAACTTTCTGTCTGAAGAAATGGACACAGCAGTTGACAGCAGACACTTACATGTCCCAACCCCTAAGATTATCCTCACCAAAAGAAGGTTCTGAATTAAGTTTAAAAAAAGGAAAGCGGGAACCGTAGAACCTGACATGTTTTTGTATGGACATATAACTCTTTAATGTGTCGCTTTGGTCCCAGAGCTCAGTACTTGTCCACTAAAACAATGGCCCTGCTTGCTGGGTAGGAATGCGGAAGGAGGTCAAGTGCAAGATAGTAAGCTCTCCCAGTTAGATATGAAGAAAATAAGCAAAGTCGTGGGGAAAATAAGAAGTTTAGAGATCTGTTAGTTACCTGGAACCTGATATTGATAGAAAAACGAAGTTTCGGACCATGCCCAACAATAAACATAAAAAATCACATGCTTCAACAGGTTGCATAAAAGTAGATATTATAAAGGAAAATGGTCACCTTCTCAATAACTGTAGACATATAACGTCGTAGCACTTGCTTTTCAGTAGTTCCAATCAGTGGCTTCCTCGTCGTAGGCTATTAGCTTCCAAATATAGAATACACCTTTCGACTACATAGCTCAGGTGCATATTATCAGTTAGATGGTGTGCCGGACTGGTTTACCTGAGTAGATAACATGGAGAACATAAGAAAATCTATCCTTGCTTCCACATGGTTCAGGTAGTATGGAATATCAGATTGTTGCATATATCCCGCCCTCCACATGGTTCGGATGTAATATTATGATGAATGGATGGATGTATTGGTATTGTGCCAAGTGCTAACCTTGGGGGCGAGCTTGTCGACCTCGGCGATGAAGGCAGCCCCTCCCGGACCTCGTGCACCACATCCTCCTCCTGCACCTCTCTGAAATCGAGCTCTGTGTCGTAGTCTCGGCCTTGTACATAAGCCTGCATGACCAAACGCAAGATATTTATATATGAATAAATATTAATTTGGCCACAAGATTCCCATAGTTTTGTGGCCAGATGCATATTATGAATTTGAGATTGAAATCATTGTACCAGTAAAATCAGTGGGAAAAAACTACAGACATCATTCACTTAGCTAACCACGCTAAATAACACAAGATAGAAGAAATACCTTGTCCATTAGCCAATAACCAATTGTTGGCATGTATTGCACCAAGTACATAACAGTCAGCACAGGCTGCAAACAAACCACAAAGTTTGTGTTGAACATATAATAATATACACTGCAGCAATAATATGCAATCTCAGGGGTAGAGCATAGTAGGTGGTTTAAATGACTAAATGGTATGGATATTTCCTCACCAGCCATCTGGCCCAAGGGATTTAGATACTTAATTGATAATTTGTAATCTAATCCAGACATTCAAAATCTGTAACGCATCCAAATCCAGAATATCAAAATGGGATATATATATATATCTGTGTGTGTGTGCGTGTGTGCGTGTGTGTGCGCGTGTGCGCGTGTGCGTGTGTGTGTGCGCGCGTGTGTGTGTGTGCGTGTGTGTGTGCGTGTGTGTGTGTCCGGCCAAAGAGTTATAAGGTTAGTTTAGAAGACAGGTTTTTGCCTTTCGGGGCACGAACAAAAACCAGGGTTAAACTAAGAATCCATGTTGATATTGCACTTTTCAGTGAACCCAGGGCTGTTTTCAACAAAATCCTCACTGCAATACAATGATGCAACAAATCTGAAAACACATTTTTACTAAACAATCATGGAATTTACTATTGCATGATACAACAAAAATAAAATTAGACTTCAAGCATCACAACTATGATGCAGTGTTCAGAATGAAATATACCTGATATGATATCCATGCTTCTTTCAGTCCATGAGTAGCAGCAACAATTGTCAGTTCAACACACCATTCCACTGAAACACGTTTCTCACGTTTCTGCTGTGAGGAAGATAATGATGAGCAAAGGGGACTGGGGTACCAAACTTTAAGTGAGGAAGATAATGATGAGCAAAGATAATGATGTACCAAACTTAGTAACTGGCGCAAAGCACTTGAACAGCAAACAAATTAGCCTTTTTTTAATCTAAGAGACTAAAGCAAATCTTATAAGAATAATAGTACCGAACAAACTACAACTTCCACTGTGCTACCAGAACAGCATAATTTTGGGAATAAGTGCGCGAATCGTTGTTGGGAAATATCAACAGGTACGGTAGCCAACAAATATTCCCCATTTTGAAGCGACCTATGCAGCACGAGGAGAAATCCGGTCAGGATAGCCCACCATTCCATGTTCGGAGACGAAGCAGCCAGCGAGGGCGACGAGGAAGCTGCCACCACTGACGCTGAATCCGAACCCTCCGCGGGCAAATTCGCCGATTCAGACACAGAGGACGTCGCCGGCGAGGCCGGCGAGGTAACGAGAAGCGACCGGCGGTGGATCCACGAATAAGACCGCGGGGAAGACGGCACCCTTGGCGATGGCGCCGAGGAGGTGCTGGATCGCCGCAGGGCCTTCATCGGCCCGCCCCGCATCGCCTCGTCGGGGCTGTACTCCAGCATCTGCGACGACGGCGGCTCCCACTTGACCGGCATGCGGGACACGAAGGAGGGCAAGGCAGAGGACGCCGTTGGGGGATCTGGGAAGGGGAGGCGAGATGGAGGACGAGTGGGGCGGGTGATATGGAGGACGAGTGGGCAGAGGCGTGGAGGGGTGGACGTGAGCTCACGCACGGTCTTGGTTCGCTGAATTGAATTAAGGATTTCGGGTCCGCGGGCTAAGCGTCGCGTGCGCGTTAGTGGAGACATCCGTGGAATGCGGGGAGGGCTCGAATTCCTTCCGTCTTTTAACTAGATGTAATTCAGTCTTGAGTTTTATATGACCTTTCATTGTTAACTACTAAAATGATGCAAAGGTGTCGTTTAACGTGATTGATAACTGAAAATATTAAACCATGTTTGTTTAGTACTAACCGGAATCAGATACCACGTTAGGGCTTGTTCGGTTTCATCTCAATCCATGTGGATTAGAGAGGATTGGGTGAGTTTAAATCCATAACAAGTTAAAATATCTATTAAAAATTTTCAATCCTATCCAATACATGTAGCGTAGGAATAACCGAACAAGGTCTTAGAAATTAATACCAGTCTATTCAAATTTATTACTATCGATAATCATTATCGTTGTCATTTACGTTGAACCAAACATTCTGGTGTACCAAACACGCAGACGTCAGGCGACGGATACCCGGAGAAGGATCAGCATCGGAAACCATTCACCTTTCGCACATGCGATGCGATGCGCTTTGTCCTTTGTTGTGCTGCCTGCTTGTTGCTTCTCGCTGGTCACCATCCAAAGGGAGCGTCAGAGACTGGACGCATCACCGACACAAGAATGTTCTTGTGCGATCTGTCCCTGCCCGCGGCCTGGGCCTGCCTTGCCTTGCCTTGCCTTTTGGGGGACTGGATGTTCTGAGAGCTCATCTCCCCCAGACGAGAAACCACCACGGTTCCAGTTAACTGTCCGATGTAATCGCAGTAAGCACCCGTGTGTTTCCCTGTGGCCGTTTCCGTGGATCAGCTCTCTTGTTAATTCAGAAGGGATCAGAGGATTCAGAGCGCAAAAAATACAAGACGCCACCGCGTGCAGCACGTTTGCTCGCCTTTCTCAACCTTGCCGTCTACTCCAGATTGACAGCATGCATGCTGCTTGCTCCCAGTCCCAGCATCCATGAAAACGCGGTGAATTCAGAGCCAGCTTTTGTGTCGCTTGACTGACCGGTCGCGTTCACCTTTTGGTGGATCTGCCATGGTTTGGTTTCTGTTAAGCTAATGATGCTTGCAGCACGGGCACTCCCGAGTCCTGAACCCAGGCTGAAAGGAGAACAAAAACCAGGTGAAAGGATTTAAAATGCAAGTTTTAGGGTCTGTTTGGTTCGAGACTAACTGTGTCAGACTTTGCCTCAGATTAGTCATCCGAATTGAAAGAACTAATCTTAGTGAGAAAAGTTAGACAAAGTGTGACAACTTAGTCTTCAAAGCAAACATGCCTTTACTGTAGCTGCGCGTGCTCCCTCTGCTCTGTCAAAATTTGACTCACGCTGACCAGGCTGGTTGGTGACTGTGCAAGTGGCACCATCATTATTATTATTTCGAGCGCAATGAGTAGCATGAAAAGTTAGCTCTGCGCTGTTCATAACAACATACAGCCCTTTGTAAATTCTTTGCCTTCGCATGAAAAGGTGTTGTGGATCGTTTTTTTTTTTTTGATAAATAGACAAACAACATATGCAACGCTTTTAAGTCACGTTTTTTTTAATTAAAGCCTTCCCCAAACCCAAACACGCCTTGAAAAAGGGAAAAAAAGAGATTAAGAAAAGAAACAAAAAAGAGGAGGATACTTGTGGCTACTGCCTAGCTCTACTCCAACTAGAGATGATAATGGATTATGATCTAAATGTCTCTTTAAAAGTTAGAACCTTTAAATAATTTTAGTTAAAAATTGAATAAGAATAGGCTCGCTCGTAATTCGATTCGATCCTTAAAGTTTATGGTGTAAAATATAGAGTCCATTACCACCCTAACTACAATAGCGATAGCCACATTGCAGCTCCTGTCCCACCAGCCTGTAAACAATGGTTACAGAAGGAATACAGTGTAGAATACAGAATACGTGTCATACACATGGAAACACGGTGCAGCTCCAGAAGAACAGCTCACATAGTTTTCATGAACGAAAACAAAACAGCATGGGAAGAGCAGGATTTTAGAAATGCCCATCCGGGTACGGGGGGCTTCCACCCGCCTTCTCATCACATGCTGCCGTGTGCCACGCATGCATTCATCAGCTTCGGCAGCACCTGCGGCAGGCAGTTGCTGCTAGTCAACTGTGCCAGCGCCACTTGATGCTACTAAGAGGGTGTTTGGTTGCCCCTGCTAAAGTTTAGCCCGGGTCACATCAAGCGTTTGACTTTTAAATAGGAGTATGAAATATAGACCGAACCAACTGGACTAGATTCGTCTCGTCTTTTAATCTTCGGCTGACAAATTAGTTTTATAATCCGACTACATTTAATACACGGAACGGAGGTTCAAACATTCGATGGGACAGGGGCTAAATTTTAGTTTGGGGTAACCAAACACCCCCTAAGATCATGCCATGCAGTGCTACTCTATTATGCCAGCAGTCATCTCACTTTCTTTATACGAACTACTAGGGACATGACATGATGTGTTGTTTATCTTATGAGACAGGCCTGCGCGCTTCGTTTGTCTGCATCCACCAGTTCTTGCAGCTGAAACAATCAGGGCCGGTTCTCAGCTTTAAATCTGTGTCCTGGGGTGATTTTTGATTTCTTTCCATCAAGAGGAGGCAGCGAGGTGCACAGATGCTAACAAGATCTGGAATTTTCATTGAAATCCATCACCCTCAATAAACCTGGCCAACCAGAACAGCTATTCTTCTTTATTGCTCATGAGTGGCTTCCAAGTTCCTCCACCACTGATCATCAACCTCTAAAGCAAATCACTGAGAACGAATCCCTCTTATACTCTGCTATAAGTTTGAGTCAGACCAATGCAATTCCTGCAACACGAATTTCCTTTTTATACAGCTTCCTGCTTGCTTTGCGATCACTACAGCAAGCAATCTAAGAAACAAAACAAAACAAAACAAAAGCATACAAGAAATCAGACGAGCACAAAAAGTTGAAGAAGAAGAAGAAGAAAATCCAATCTTGTGTATAGTGTGTTGAACTTGAACCAACGTGCAAACCAAATGCGGGTCACGAATGGCTCCCGTGCCCCCCGCCGGCGACCCAGACCACCGCCGCCCTAGCCACCGACGGTGGCCTCTCTTCTGTCAGAGACGAGACGGCATTGTCGCCGCCGGGGCTTCCCGCCTCGACGTCGAAAGGTTCCTCGTCCCTGCGGTGCCACTTGCAGGCGATCGCCGGCCACCGGAACGACGCGGCTCGTCTCTGGCCGGGCCGGCGGCCGTCTTCCTCTCTCCCGGCGGCCGACGCCATCCAGATCTTGGACGTGGAGAAGCTGTCCTTGCTGAGGCTCGCGGCGGCCTCCGTGACGGCCGTCTCCCACGCGCCCGCCTTCCGGGGGCACCCGAGGTCGCACGCCGACAGCGCGTGGCGACGGCGCGACGGCCTCGGGCTCGCGGGCCTCCTCTTGGGGGTTGTTGCCTTGACGGTGACGCGGAGCGCGGCGTGGCCGTCCATGACGTACTCGTAGGATCCCATGGACAGGCACCTCCTCTGCCCGAGGCTTCCCCTGCCACTGCTGCTGCCGCTACCCGTGCCGTCGCCCGCCAGGTCCCTGGCGGCGCTGGCATTGCCGTCGACGCACCGGAGCTTGCCCAGCTTCACCTCCAGGACCTCCTCCGCGTGCTTGGGTGACTCGTCGCCGCCTCCGGCTCCCGGATCCTCGTCGGCGGGCGTCTCGGTGAGGCCATACGAGTGGGGCACGAGCAAGGACGGCGGCGGGGACTGGCTGGAGTAGTAGTCGGCCTGGGGGGCGAGGATGCTGGCGCGGCAGAGCGGGCACGTGGAGTGCGACAGCAGCCAGGCGTCGATGCAGGGCACGTGGAACGCGTGGCCGCACGTCGGGAGCAGGCGGAGCTTGTCGTCGTCGGCGAACTCGCAGAGGCAGACGGCGCAGTCGAACGGCTCGTCGGCGTCGGCGTCGGCGTCCTTGGCGGCGCGGCGGCGGCGGCGGCCGACGGCGACGGCGCGGTAGGGGAAGACGGGCAGCGCGTCGATGAAGGCCTGGTCGACGCCCGCGTCGTGCAGGTGGAAGAGCTGCTGGAGCTGGCCCTGGAACGCCGTGGGGCTGCTGCCGTCGGGCGCCGCGGCGTCGCCGACCCGCCGGCGCCGGCGCGCCCGCCGCAGGCGCAGCAGGTTCTGCACCAGCAGGTTGAGCAGGCCGAAGATGAAGAAGACCATGGCCAGGATCGCGATGAGGAGGAGCACCCCCGGGCTCAGCTTCCGCTCGACGGCGGGAGACCCCGGCGGCGGCGGCGGCGGCGCGGGAGGAGCGTCCATTCCTGGTTTGTGGTTTCTTGCTCCCTCCGCACCAGCTGTGATCACTGGACCGCCACCGCGACGCCGACGAAGAGGGACGCGACGTGGTTTGTCTACGGGAGACGCGGCATGGCGCGAGGCGAGACCACGGTGTGGAGTGTGAGTGGGGCGGGGATTTGGGCTTTGTTTGGGAGTTGGGACACTCGGGAGAGGGTTGGTGATATAGATGTCCAGAAAGCACGTGGCCCGTTAGCACGGCACGAAGCACGAGTTTTTAGCACGGCACGAGCACGACACGGCACGAGTTATTCCGGGCCCGGGCTCAGCCCGGCCCGACGAGCGTGGCGGGCTCGACAGCCCTCTCGGCCCGTTGGGCTAGCCCGAGCACGGCCCGATATTTGGTGGGCTTCGAATTCGGCCCGCTACAAATTTCAATTTCCAAACAGCACGCGTCCACGAAACAGGCCAGCGGCCCAGCCCAGCTGCAAGCCGCAGCCCGCATCCGCAAGCACTGCGACACTGCGCCCGCCTGGATGGCTGGATATATGGGTGTCTGCGTATCGCGGCAGTCTCATTCTCACCCCGCCCGCCCGTAACCCTAACCCTAGTTTCCTATCGCGCCGCGCACGGCGCACCCACTCAGCCGCTCCTCTCCGCTGCGACTGCGACTGCGACCGCCGTCTCGCCTCTCGTCCATCTCCTCCATCTCCGGTCTCCGCTCTCGGCATCTCCGTCTCCGCTCGGCGCCTCCGTGGACGTGTCCTCCTCGTCCCTCTCAGTATCGGACTCTCGCACTCGCACGGTATCGCTGGATCTCGCCATCTTGGTGCTTGTGCTCCGGCTCGTCGTGTCCTCCACTCCTCCGTCCACCCCCCTCTCCACTCCTCTTGTCCTCCACTCCTCCTGACCTCAACGGCGCCGTGAGGAACCAGTGCGCGTCGGCTCGATCTACACTTTGAGTCGGCGACGGAACCGGGGCTCCGGACCGGATCTACCGACTACCGCTAACGGCGGCCTCAGCTCTGCGTCCGGCACAGAGGTTAGTGACCTGATCTGGACATCTGGTGTTCAATGGAAACTTCTACCTTATTGTGGATGTCGTTCCTGTGACCTGATCTGCTTATTCCCTTCATCCTTTTTTCTGTGCAAGTCTTCCCCGCGAGTTGTATTGATCCGTGAGGAACCCGTCCTTTTGGAACCGGTGCTCCGGATCTACTACTAACGGCGGCGAGTTCTTCGTGTCTGGCGCAGAGGTAATCTAATATGTTGTGATCTGTTTAGTAGTAACTTGTTTACCTGATTTATGCATGAGTGGACAATGGTGCTTGACAGCTTGAGTTTAACTGAATAGAGTAACTGTCTAACTGATTTGTGTACTGGACAATTGTGCTTGCTGTAGAATAGAGTAACTGATCTGTGTACTGTGTAGTAGTAACTGATCTGTGTAGTAGAAACTTGTTTACTTGAGTTTAACTGAATAGAGTAACTGATTTGTGTAGTAATAACTTGTTTAACTGATTTGTAATCCTTGCTGCAGAATAGAGTAACATCTGTGATCTGTGTAGAATAGAGTAACCTTACCTTTGCTGTTATCTGACCATGGTGCTTGCTGTTGTATTACCTTATGTTTGGTAATAACTTGCTGTTGTCGAGTAGTGGACAATGGTGCTTGCTGTTGTATTGCCTTATGTTTGGTAATAACTTACCTTACCTGTCCTTGCTGTTATCTAACCATACCTTACCTTTTCTGTTATCTTACCTTACCCTTGCTGTTATCTAATCATACCTTACCTTTTCTGTTATCTTACCCTTGCTGTTATCTTACCTTACCATTGCTGTTATCTAACCATACCTTACCTTTTCTGTTATCTTAACCTTGCTGTTATCTTACCTTACCCTTGCTGTTATCTAACCATACCTTACCTTTTCTGTTATCTTACTCTTGCTGTTATCTTACCTTACCCTTGCTGTTATCTAACCATACCTTACCTTTTCTGTTGTTTTACCCTTGCTGTTATCTTACCTTACCCTTGCTGTTATCTTACCTTACCCTTGCTGTTATCTTACCTTACCCTTGCTGTTATCTGACCATACCTTACCTTTTCTGTTACCTTACCATACCTTACCCTTTCGTGTAGGCCGTGAGGAACCGGTGCGCGCCACCTTGACGGCGACGGAACTGGTGCTCCGGCCTCTGAGTTGTGATGGAGGAATGTGTTGGTGGTGAGAATAGTCCACCTCAGTTCATCAACAATGATTTGGATGTTGTGCCCTGTTATGAGAATGATCCATCTCAGTCCATTAACAATGGTAGCAGTGCTGCCCCTATTAACCTAGAGGAGGGTGCTGCTACCAATAATGGTGCTGCAGACACTTCAGAAAATGTTGATGGTAAGAAGCATAAAAGAATTTGCACATCTAAAGTTTGGCTTGATTTCGAGCCGCTCTACAAGACTGTAGACGGCAAGAGGATAAGGTATGGTGGTAAGTGTCACTGGTGCAAATCTACATTGACTGCTGTGTCTACTAGTGGTACTGGTCATTTGCTTAGGCACCAACGTGATTGCAAAGTTAAGCTTGCTAAACAAGGCAAGCAGTCAGTCCTTAAGTTTAACCCTGATGGTTCTGTTCGTAACTGGGATTACTGTCCTGATCGTGCTAGAACTCAGATGTGTAGGTTGATTGCTAGGCTTGATCTTCCACTTAATTTTGCTAAGTCACCTGCTTTTGAGGAGTATATTAGACTATCTCATAATCCTGTCTTTAAGAAAGTATCTCATCAAACAACTGCTAGGGACTTTGTCAAGTTCTTTAATGATCGTCGTAAGATAGTTGTTGAGTGCTTGCAATCTGTTTCTTCTATTGCAATTACATCTGATATTTGGAGTGGTAATGCTAAGGAAGACTATCTTAGTGTGGTTGCTCATTATGTTTCTAAGGACTGGGCATTATAAAAGAGGGTCATTGGCCTTAGACTAATTGAAACAGCTCACACTGGTGAGAACATTGCTGTGAGGGTTATGACTGTGCTTGAAGATTATGGTGTTGTTAATAAAGTTTTTTCTGTAACCTTGGATAATGCCTCCTCCAATTCTAAAGCTATGGAGAAGCTTAGTCCATCCTTAGCTGGATATGTTGGTACTTTATTCTTGCATCAACGTTGTGCTTGCCATATTATCAATTTGATTGTGAAATGCGGCTTGAAAAGACTGCAACCTTACCTTGATTCATTTAGAACTGCAATTGTCTACTTGAATGCTTCTAATCAGCGTATTGCTGCATTTAAGGGTTATTGTGTTGCTATGAATGTACGACCTCGTAAATTTGGCATTGACATGCCCGTGAGATGGAATTCTACATATCTTATGCTTAAGCATTTAATTCCTTACAAGGGAACCTTTGGTGTGTTCATGGACACTAACTATCCTAGAAAACCAGGTGAACCTAATCTGTTGACAAATTCGCATTGGTATGTGGCTGAAAAGTTGCTTCAGTTTCTTGAACTGTTTTATGATGCTACTGTGACCCTTTCTGGGGTTTACTATCCTACATCTCCACTTATTATGCATAATATTCTTGACATTATCCAGCATTTAAATCAGTATGAAAATGATGCATTGCTTAGACATGCTGTTGCTCCTATGAAATCTAAGTTCCTAAAGTACTGGAGGGATATACCTATGCTCTATTGAGAGCACCTAGAGGGGGGGGGTGAATAGGTGATCCTGTAAAAACTTCAAACTTAAGCCACAAAAACTTGTTAAGCGTTAGCACAGTTAATGCCAAGTGGCTAAGGTGAAGTCTTCAACAAAACACAATACCACAAGAATCAAGCACAGAGGGACACGGTGGTTTATCCCGTGGTTCGGCCAAGCCAATGCTTGCCTACTTCCACGTTGTGGCGTCCCAACGGACGAGGGTTGCAATCAACCCCTCTCAAGCGGTCCAAAGACCCACTTGAATACCACGGTGTTTTGTTGTTCTTATCTCAATCCCGTTTGCGAGGAATCTCCACAACTTGGAGCCTCTCGCCCTTACAAAAGATGTTCACAAAGAATCACGGAGTAAGGGAGGGATTAGCAACTCACACACAACACAAAGATCACAGCGAATACGCACACACAAAACCCAGACTTGAGCTCAAGAGGCTAACACACTAGAACAGAGCTCAAATCACTAGAATTTCAAACAAGTGCGCAAGATTGATGTGTGAGTGATCAAGAGTGCTCAAGGAATGCTTGGGTACTTCCTCCATGCGCCAAGGGGTCCCTTTTATAGCCCCAAGGCAGCTAGGAGCCGTTGGGAACAAATCTGGAAGGCCATCTTTGCCTTCTGTCTCGTGGCGCACCGGACAGTCCGGTGCACACCGGACACTGTCCGGTGCCCGATTTGTTTCCAAAAACAGCACTTCTGACCGTTGCTGGCTGCTTCAGATCTGCGCTTAGTTGGCGCACCGGACATGTCCGGTGCACACCGGACAGTCCGGTGTTCCTTCCCGACCGTTGGCTCGGCCACGTGTCTCGCGCGGATTGCGCGGCCGACCGTTGGCCCTGGCCGACCGTTGGCTCACCGGACAGTCCGGTGCACACCGGACAGTCCGGTGAATTATAGCCGTACGCCGTCGGCGAATTCCCGAGAGCGGCCAGTTCGCGCCGAGGAGGCCTGGCGCACCGGACACTGTCCGGTGCACACCGGACAGTCCGGTGCTCCAGACCGAGCAGGGACTTGGCTGCACACAGCCAAGTCATTCTCTCCCCTTTTCTCTTTTTCTTCTTGCTGTTTCTAACACTTAGACAAACATGTTAGTCCACAAAACCAATGTACTAAGGCTTAGAAACATACCTTTACTTCATGATTTGCACCTTGTTCCATTTTACAATTAGGCACCTGTGTTGAGCACTAAATCACCAAAATACTTAGAAATGGCCCAAGGGCACATTTCCCTTTCAATCTCCCCCTTTTTGGTGATTTATGCCAACACAACATAAAGCAAATTGAACAAGTACAAAAATACTTCAAATAATAACTCAAATCTATTTTGATTCATTTTGACTTATATGGATCACTCTATGCCACCACTTTGTTTGTTTTTGCAAATCAAACTCAAATCTCTATCTCTAAGTTAAACACACATGTTAAAGCATAAAGAGAGTCATTATCAAGATTTCAAAAACTCCCCCTTTTTCCCATAATCAATACTTCTCCCCACAAGAAGCCAACTTTTGATAAGAGAGACAACATAAGAATTTTGACAAACCAAAAACTCTATTGCCCTATTTTCAAAATCTCTCAAGTGGTAGCTGATCCATTTATTGCTTTGGCCTTTATTTTCTCCCCCTTTGGCATCAAGCACCAAAACGGGATCAATTGTGGCCCTTTAACCCCATTGCCTCACCAAAATCTTCAATTAAGAGCAAATGGCAATAAGAGTTCATGAGATGGACTTGGAATAAGTTACCCTTCATCGGAGTGCAGTGGAAGTCTTTCATGGTCCAAGTCCACCTTTTCCCTTTCAATTCTCCTTTGTGACTAACACAAGCAAACTCAAACATATGGTTAGTCTCAAAGGGTCAAGTTGTAACACATCTCCCCCTAAACATGTGCATCACATTGCAACGGACTTGTGAGGTCCAGGGAGTGTTTGTACAACTTGAGCACCATAATAAGCAACAAAATGCAGAAGGGAACATGATCAAAAGCATAAATACATGTATGCTACAATTCAATCCAAGTTCCGCGAATCTAAGATATTGAGCTCACTACGCAACCTGCAAAAGGTCTTCTCATCTAAAGGCTTGGTAAAGATATCGGCTAGCTGGTTCTCGGTGCTAACATAAAACACTTCGATATCTCCCTTTTGCTGGTGGTCTCTCAAAAAGTGATGCCGGATGTCTATGTGCTTTGTGCGGCTGTGCTCAACGGGATTTTCCGCTATTCGGATAGCACTCTCATTATCACATAGGAGTGGGACTTTGCTCAGATTGTAGCCTAAGTCCCTGAGGGTTTGCCTCATCCAAAGTAGTTGCGCACAACACTGTCCTGCGGCAACGTACTCGGCCTCAGCGGTGGATAGGGCAACGGAGGTTTGTTTCTTAGAGTTCCATGACACCAGGGACCTTCCTAAGAATTGGCACGTCCCCGATGTACTCTTCCTATCGACCTTACATCCAGCATAGTCGGAATCTGAGTACCCAATCAAGTCAAAGTTAGACCCCTTTGGATACCTGAGAGCACCTAGAGGGGGGGGGGTGAATAGGTGATCCTGTAAAAACTTCAAACTTAAGCCACAAAAACTTGTTAAGCGTTAGCACAGTTAATGCCAAGTGACTAAGGTGAAGTCTTCAACAAAACACAATACCACAAGAATCAAGCACAGAGGGACACGGTGGTTTATCCCGTGGTTCGGCCAAGCCAATGCTTGCCTACTTCCACGTTGTGGCGTCCCAACGGACGAGGGTTGCAATCAACCCCTCTCAAGCGGTCCAAAGACCCACTTGAATACCACGGTGTTTTGTTGTTCTTATCTCAATCCCGTTTGCGAGGAATCTCCACAACTTGGAGCCTCTCGCCCTTACAAAAGATGTTCACAAAGAATCACGGAGTAAGGGAGGGATTAGCAACTCACACACAACACAAAGATCACAGCGAATACGCACACACAAAACCCAGACTTGAGCTCAAGAGGCTAACACACTAGAACAGAGCTCAAATCACTAGAATTTCAAACAAGTGCGCAAGATTGATGTGTGAGTGATCAAGAGTGCTCAAGGAATGCTTGGGTACATCCTCCATGCGCCAAGGGGTCCCTTTTATAGCCCCAAGGCAGCTAGGAGCCGTTGGGAACAAATCTGGAAGGCCATCTTTGCCTTCTGTCTCGTGGCGCACCGGACAGTCCGGTGCACACCGGACACTGTCCGGTGCCCGATTTGTTTCCAAAAACAGCACTTCTGACCGTTGCTGGCTGCTCCAGATCTGCGCTTAGTTGGCGCACCGGACATGTCCGGTGCACACCGGACAGTCCGGTGTTCCTTCCCGACCGTTGGCTCGGCCACGTGTCTCGCGCGGATTGCGCGGCCGACCGTTGGCCCTGGCCGACCGTTGGCTCACCGGACAGTCCGGTGCACACCGGACAGTCCGGTGAATTTTAGCCGTACGCCGTCGGCGAATTCCCGAGAGCGGCCAGTTCGCGCCGAGGAGGTCTGGCGCACCGGACACTGTCCGGTGCACACCGGACAGTCCGGTGCTCCAGACCGAGCTGGGACTTGGCTGCACACAGCCAAGTCATTCTCTCCCCTTTTCTCTATTTCTTCATGCTGTTTCTAACACTTAGACAAACATGTTAGTCCACAAAACCAATGTACTAAGGCTTAGAAACATACCTTTACTTCATGATTTGCACCTTGTTCCATTTTACAAATAGGTACCTGTGTTGAGCACTAAATCACCAAAATCCTTAGAAATGGCCCAAGGGCACATTTCCCTTTCAATCTCCCCCTTTTTGGTGATTTATGCCAACACTTCATAAAGCCACTAGAACAAGTGCCAACTCAATTCAAATGACATAAATTTAGGTGTTATTCAATTTTGGCATATATGGATCATCCTTTGCCACCACTTGGTTTGTTTTTGCAAATCAAACACAAATCTCTATCTCTAAGTTAAACACACATGTTTAAGCATAAAGAGAGTCATTCAAAAAAAAGATTGATCAAGGATTTCAAAAACTCCCCCTTTTTCCCATAATCAATACTTCTCCCCACAAGAAGCCAACTTTTGACAAGAGAGACAACTTAAGAATTTTGACAAATCAAAAACTCTATTCTACTATTTTCAAAATCTCTCAAGTGGTAGCTGATCCATTTATTGCTTTGGCCTTTATTTTCTCCCCCTTTGGCATCAAGCACCAAAACGGGATCAATTGTGGCCCTATAACCCCATTGCCTCACCAAAATCTTCAATTAAGAGCAAATGGCAATAAGAGTTCATGAGATGGACTTGGAATAAGTTACCCCTCATCGGAGTGCAGTGGAAGTCTTCCATGGTCCAAGTCCACCTTTTCCCTTTCAATTCTCCTTTGTGACTAACACAAGCAAACTCAAACATATGGTTAGTCTCAAAGGGTCAAGTTGTAACACATCTCCCCCTAAACATGTGCATCACATTGCAACGGACTTGTGAGGTCCAGGGAGTGTTTGTACAACTTGAGCACCATAATAAGCAACAAAATGCAGAATGAACATGATCAAAGGCATAGATACATGTATGCTACGATTCAATCCAAGTTCCGCGAATCTAAGACATTTAGCTCACTACGCAGCCTGCAAAAGGTCTTCTCATCTAAAGGCTTGGTAAAGATATCGGCTAGCTGGTTCTCGGTGCTAACATAAAACACTTCGATATCTCCCTTTTGCTGGTGGTCTCTCAAAAAGTGATGCCGGATGTCAATGTGCTTTGTGCGGCTGTGTTCAACAGGATTTTCCGCTATTCGGATAGCACTCTCATTATCACATAGGAGTGGGACTTTGCTCAGATTGTAGCCAAAGTCCCTGAGGGTTTGCCTCATCCAAAGTAGTTGCGCGCAACACTGACCTGCGGCAACATACTCGGCCTCAGCGGTGGATAGGGCAACAGAGGTTTGTTTCTTGGAATTCCATGACACCAGGGACCTTCCTAAGAATTGGCACGTCCCCGATGTACTCTTCCTATCGACCTTACATCCAGCATAGTCGGAATCTGAGTACCCAATCAAGTCAAAGTTAGACCCCTTTGGATACCAGATCCCGAAGCAAGGCGTAGCGACTAAATATCTAAGAATTCGCTTCACCGCCACCAAGTGACATTCCTTAGGATCGGATTGAAATCTAGCACACATGCATACGCTAAGCATAATATCCGGTCTACTAGCACATAAATAAAGTAAAGACCCTATCATTGACCGGTATGCTTTTTGATCAACGGACTTACCTCCTTTGTTGAGGTCGGTGTGTCCGTCGGTTCCCATCGGAGTCTTTGCGGGCTTGGCGTCCTTCATCCCAAACCGCTTTAGCAGATCTTGCGTGTACTTCGTTTGGGAGATGAAGGTGCCGTCCTTGAGTTGCTTCACTTGGAACCCAAGGAAGTAATTCAACTCGCCCATCATCGACATCTCGAATTTCTGCGTCATCACCCTGCTAAACTCTTCACAAGACTTTTGATTAGTAGACCCAAATATTATGTCATCGACATAAATTTGGCATACAAACAAATCACCATCACATGTCTTTGTAAAGAGAGTTGGATCGGCTTTCCCAACCTTGAAAGCATTAGCAAGTAAGAAATCTCTAAGGCATTCATACCATGCTCTTGGGGCTTGTTTAAGTCCATAGAGCGCCTTAGAGAGCTTACACACATGGTCGGGGTACCGCTCATCCTCGAAGCCAGGGGGTTGCTCCACGTACACCTCTTCCTTTATTGGCCCGTTGAGGAATGCGCTCTTCACATCCATTTGGTACAACCTGAAAGAATGGTGAGCGGCATATGCTAGCAAGATACGAATAGACTCTAGCCTAGCCACAGGAGCAAAAGTCTCCTCAAAGTCCAAACCTGCGACTTGGGCATAACCTTTTGCCACAAGTCGAGCCTTGTTCCTTGTCACCACTCCGTGCTCGTCTTGTTTGTTGCGGAACACCCACTTGGTTCCCACAACATTTTGCTTGGGACGAGGCACCAGCGTCCAAACTTCGTTGCGCTTGAAGTTGTTGAGTTCCTCCTGCATGGCCAACACCCAATCCGGATCTAGCAAGGCCTCCTCTACCCTGAAAGGCTCAATAGAGGAGACAAAAGAGTAATGCTCACAAAAATTAACTAATCGAGATCGAGTAGTTACTCCCTTGCTAATGTCACCCAAAATTTGGTCGACGGGATGATCCCTTTGAATCATCGCTCGAACTTGGGTTGGAGGTGCCGGTTGCGCTTCTTCCTCCATCACTTGATCTTCTTGTGCTCCCCCTTGATCACACGCCTCCTTTTGATGAACCTGTTCATCGTCTTGAAGTGGGGGATGCACCGTCGTTGAGGAAGAAGGTTGATTACGTTCATCCTGTTCCTGTGGCCGAACGTCTCCAATCGCCATGGTTCGTATAGCAGCCGACGGAACATCTTCTTCATCTACATCATCATAATCAACAACTTGCTCTCTTGGAGAGCCATTAGTCTCATCAAATACAACGTCGCTAGAGACTTCAACCAAACCCGATGATTTGTTGAAGACCCTATACGCCTTTGTATTTGAATCATAACCTAATAAAAACCCTTCTACAGCTTTGGGAGCAAACTTAGAATTTCTACCCTTCTTCACTAGAATGTAGCACTTGCTCCCAAATACACGAAAGTACGATACATTGGGTTTGTTACCGGTTAGTAGCTCATACGAAGTCTTCTTGAGGAGTCGATGAAGGTAGACCCTGTTGATGGCGTGGCAAGCCGTGTTCACGGCTTCCGACCAAAAGCACTCGGGGGTCTTGAACTCTCCAAGCATCGTCCTCGCCATATCGATTAGCGTCCTGTTCTTCCTCTCTACCACACCATTTTGCTGTGGTGTGTAGGGAGCGGAGAACTCGTGCTTGATCCCTTCCTCCTCAAGAAACTCCTCCACTTGAAGGTTCTTGAACTCGGACCCGTTGTCGCTCCTTATCTTCTTCACCTTGAGCTCAAACTCGTTTTGAGCTCTCCTGAGGAAGCGCTTGAGGGTCCCTTGGGTTTCAGACTTATCCTGCAAAAAGAACACCCAAGTGAAGCGGGAAAAGTCATCAACAATAACTAAACCATACTTACTTCCTCCTATGCTCAGATAGGCGACGGGTCCGAAGAGGTCCATATGCAGCAGCTCCAGGGGTCTCGACGTGGTCATCACGTTCTTGCTGTGATGTGCTCCTCCCACTTGTTTACCTGCCTGACAAGCTGCACAAGGTCTATCTTTTTCGAAATAAACATTTGTTAGACCTATCACGTGTTCTCCCTTTAGAAGCTTGTGGAGGTTCTTCATCCCCACATGTGCTAAGCGGCGATGCCACAGCCAGCCCATGCAAGTCTTAGCCATTAAGCATGCATCTAGACCGGCCTCTTCTTTTGCAAAATCAACTAAATAAAGCTTGCCGTCTAGTACACCCTTAAAAGCTAGTGAACCATCACATCTTCTAAAGACAGACACATCTACATTTGTAAAAAGGCAATTGTATCCCATTTGACATAATTGACTAACAGATAGCAAATTATATCCAAGACTCTCCACTAAGAATACATTTGAGATAGAATGCTCATTAGAAATTGCAATTTTACCTAGCCCTTTTACCTTGCCTTGATTCCCATCACCGAATATAATTGAATCTTGGGAATCCTTATTCTTGACGTAGGAGGTGAACATCTTCTTCTCCCCCGTCATATGGTTTGTGCATCCGCTGTCGATAATCCAGCTTGAACCCCCGGATGCATAAACCTGCAAGGCAAATTTAGGCTTGGGTCTTAGGTACCCAACTCATGTTGGGTCCTGCAAGGTTAGCACAAATATCTTTAGGGACCCAAATGCAAGATTTATCTCCCTTGCATCTAGCCCCTAATTTCCTAGCAACAACCTTCTTACCCTTTCTACAAATAGCAAAAGGAGCATTACAAGCATAATAAATGGTAGAAAGTTCATTCACTATTTTCCTAGGAGCATGAATAGCATTCTTTCTAGGCATATGAGCAATATTTCTCCTAGGCATATGAGCAATATTTCTCCTAGGCATATATACAACATTCCTCCTATCATGCTTATAAGATGAACTAGAGGCAAACATGGCATGAGAATCATAAACATGTGAATCAAAATCATTATAGGCATTTCTAGCATTTCTCCTATCATAATACATAAAAGCATGGTTCTTTTTAGTATTACTAGCCATAGGGGCCTTCCCTTTCTCCTTGACGAAGATGGGAGCCTTATGGCTTGTTAAGTTCTTGGCTTCCCTCTTGAAGCCAAGCCCATCCTTAATTGAGGGGTGTCTACCAACCGTGTAGGCATCCCTTGCAAATTTTATTTTATCAACTTCATTCTTGCTAGACTTAAGTTGGGCATTAAGACTAGCCACTTCATCATTTAATTTGGAAATTAGAACTAGGTGTTCACTACAAGCATTAACATCAAAACCCTTACACCTAGTACAAATTTCAACATGTTCAACACAAGAATTTGATTTACTGGCTACTTCTAGTTTAGCACTTAAATCAATATTAACACTTCTTAAGGTAGAAATGGTTTCATGACAGGAAGATATTTCACTAGAAAGCATTTCATTTCTTTTCACTTCTAAAGCATATGATTTTTGTGCCTCTACAAATTTATCATGTTCATCATACAATAAATCTTCTTGCTTTTCTAAAAGCCTATCCTTTTCATTCAATGCATCAATCAATTCATTGATTTTCTCTATCTTAGATCTATCTAAGCCCTTGAACAAGCAAGAATAATCTATGTCATCATCACTAGACTCACTATCACTAGAAGAAGCATAAGTGGAGTCTTGAATACTCACCTTCTTCTCCCTTGCCATAAGGCAAGTGAGACGCTCGTTTGGGAAGAGAGCCGATTTGTTGAAGGCAGTGGCAGCGAGTCCTTCATTGTCGGAGTCGGAGGAGGAGCAATCCGAGTCCCACTCCTTTCCTAGATGCGCCTCGCCCTTTGCCTTCTTGTATGCCTTCTTCTTCTCTCTCTTGTTTCCCTTTTCCTGGTCACTTTCATTATCGGGACAGTTAGCAATAAAATGACCAAGCTTACCACATTTGAAGCACGAGCGCTTTCCCTTGGTCTTGGTCTTGCTTGGTTGTCCCTTGTGGCCTTTAAGTACCGTCTTGAATCTCTTAATGATGAGAGCCATCTCTTCATCATTAAGGCCAGCCGCCTCAACTTGCGCCACCTTGCTAGGTAGCGACTCCTTGCTCCTCGTTGCCTTTAGAGCAATAGGTTGAGGCTCGTGGAGTGGTCCGTTCAACGCGTCGTCGACGTATCTTGCCTCCTTGATCATCATCCGCCCGCTCACGAATTTTCCAAGCACTTCCTCGGGCGTCATCATCGTGTACCTGGGATTCTCACGAATATTGTTCACGAGATGAGGATCAAGTACGGTAAAGGACCTGAGCATTAGGCGGACGACGTCGTGGTCCGTCCATCGCGTGCTCCCGTAGCTTCTTATCTTGTTGATAAGGGTCTTGAGCCGGTTGTACGTTTGCGTTGGCTCCTCGCCCCTTATCATCGCGAACCGTCCAAGCTCGCCCTCCACCAACTCCATCTTGGTGAGTAAGGTGACGTCGTTCCCCTCATGAGAAATCTTGAGGGTGTCCCAGATTTGCTTGGCGTTGTCCAAGCCGCTCACCTTATGGTATTCATCCCTGCACAAGGAAGCTAGAAGAACAGTAGTAGCTTGTGCATTTTTATGAATTTGTTCATTAATGAACATGGGACTATCCGAACTATCAAAGTGCATTCCACTCTCTACAATCTCCCATATACTAGGATGGAGAGAGAATAGGTGACTACGCATTTTGTGACTCCAAAATCCGTAGTCCTCTCCATCAAAGTGTGGGGGCTTGCCAAGTGGAATGGAGAGCAAATGAGAATTTGAACTTTGCGGAATACGAGAGTAATCAAAGGAAAAGTTCGAATTAACCGGTTTTCTCCTCTCGTAGTCGTTGTGGTCCTCATCCTTTTGGGAAGAAGTAGACTCGTCGCTGTCGTAGTAGATGATCTCCTTGATGCGCCTGGTCTTCTTCTTCTTCCCATCCTTTCGTCTTTGACCCGAGCCGGAGTCGGTAGGCTTGTCGTCCTTCGGCTCGTTGACGAAGGTCTCCTTTTCTTTGTCGTTGATCACTATACCCTTCCCCTTAGGATCCATCTATTCGGGCGGTTAGTCCCTTTGTGAATAGAACGACTCTGATACCAATTGAGAGCACCTAGAGGGGGGGGGGTGAATAGGTGATCCTGTAAAAACTTCAAACTTAAGCCACAAAAACTTGTTAAGCGTTAGCACAGTTAATGCCAAGTGACTAAGGTGAAGTCTTCAACAAAACACAATACCACAAGAATCAAGCACAGAGGGACACGGTGGTTTATCCCGTGGTTCGGCCAAGCCAATGCTTGCCTACTTCCACGTTGTGGCGTCCCAACGGACGAGGGTTGCAATCAACCCCTCTCAAGCGGTCCAAAGACCCACTTGAATACCACGGTGTTTTGTTGTTCTTATCTCAATCCCGTTTGCGAGGAATCTCCACAACTTGGAGCCTCTCGCCCTTACAAAAGATGTTCACAAAGAATCACGGAGTAAGGGAGGGATTAGCAACTCACACACAACACAAAGATCACAGCGAATACGCACACACAAAACCCAGACTTGAGCTCAAGAGGCTAACACACTAGAACAGAGCTCAAATCACTAGAATTTCAAACAAGTGCGCAAGATTGATGTGTGAGTGATCAAGAGTGCTCAAGGAATGCTTGGGTACATCCTCCATGCGCCAAGGGGTCCCTTTTATAGCCCCAAGGCAGCTAGGAGCCGTTGGGAACAAATCTGGAAGGCCATCTTTGCCTTCTGTCTCGTGGCGCACCGGACAGTCCGGTGCACACCGGACACTGTCCGGTGCCCGATTTGTTTCCAAAAACAGCACTTCTGACCGTTGCTGGCTGCTCCAGATCTGCGCTTAGTTGGCGCACCGGACATGTCCGGTGCACACCGGACAGTCCGGTGTTCCTTCCCGACCGTTGGCTCGGCCACGTGTCTCGCGCGGATTGCGCGGCCGACCGTTGGCCCTGGCCGACCGTTGGCTCACCGGACAGTCCGGTGCACACCGGACAGTCCGGTGAATTTTAGCCGTACGCCGTCGGCGAATTCCCGAGAGCGGCCAGTTCGCGCCGAGGAGGTCTGGCGCACCGGACACTGTCCGGTGCACACCGGACAGTCCGGTGCTCCAGACCGAGCTGGGACTTGGCTGCACACAGCCAAGTCATTCTCTCCCCTTTTCTCTATTTCTTCATGCTGTTTCTAACACTTAGACAAACATGTTAGTCCACAAAACCAATGTACTAAGGCTTAGAAACATACCTTTACTTCATGATTTGCACCTTGTTCCATTTTACAAATAGGTACCTGTGTTGAGCACTAAATCACCAAAATCCTTAGAAATGGCCCAAGGGCACATTTCCCTTTCAATACCAGATCCCGAAGCAGGGCGTAGCGACTAAATATCTAAGAATTCGCTTCACCGCCACCAAGTGACACTCCTTAGGATCGGATTGAAATCTAGCACACATGCATACGCTAAGCATAATATCCGGTCTACTAGCACATAAATAAAGTAGAGATCCTATCATTGACCGGTATGCTTTTTGATCAACGGACTTACCTCCTTTGTTGAGGTCGGTGTGTCCGTCGGTTCCCATCGGAGTCTTTGCGGGCTTGGCGTCCTTCATCGCAAACCGCTTCAGCAGATCTTGCGTGTACTTCGTTTGGGAGATGAAGGTGCCGTCCTTGAGTTGCTTCACTTGGAACCCAAGGAAGTAGTTCAACTCGCCCATCATCGACATCTCGAATTTCTGCGTCATCACCCTGCTAAACTCTTCACAAGACTTTTGATTAGTAGAACCAAATATTATGTCATCGACATAAATTTGGCATACAAACAAATCACCATCACATGTCTTTGTAAAAAGAGTTGGATCGGCTTTCCCAACCTTGAAAGCATTAGCAAGTAAGAAATCTCTAAGGCATTCATACCATGCTCTTGGGGCTTGTTTAAGTCTATAGAGCGCCTTAGAGAGCTTACACACGTGGTCGGGGTACCGCTCATCCTCGAAGCCAGGGGGTTGCTCCACGTACACCTCCTCCTTTATTGGCCCGTTGAGGAACGCGCTCTTCACATCCATTTGGTACAACCTGAAAGAATGGTGAGCGGCATATGCTAGCAAGATACGAATGGACTCTAGCCTAGCCACAGGAGCAAAAGTCTCCTCAAAGTCCAAACCTGCGACTTGGGCATAACCTTTTGCCACAAGTCGAGCCTTGTTCCTCGTCACCACCCCGTGCTCGTCCTGTTTGTTGCGGAACACCCACTTGGTTCCCACAACATTTTGCTTGGGACGAGGCACCAGTGTCCAAACTTCGTTGCGCTTGAAGTTATTGAGTTCCTCCTGCATGGCCAACACCCAATCCGGATCTAGCAAGGCCTCCTCTACCCTGAAAGGCTCAATAGAGGAGACAAAAGAGTAATGCTCACAAAAATTAACTAATCGAGATCGAGTAGTTACTCCCTTGCTAATGTCACCCAAAATTTGGTCGACGGGATGATCCCTTTGAATCATCGCTCGAACTTGGGTTGGAGGTGCCGGTTGCGCTTCTTCCTCCATCACTTGATCTTCTTGTGCTCCCCCTTGATCACACGCCTCCTTTTGATGAACCTGTTCATCGTCTTGAAGTGAGGGATGCACCGTCGTTGAGGAAGAAGGTTGATTACGTTCATCCTGTTCCTGTGGCCGAACGTCTCCAATCGCCATGGTTCGTATAACAGCCGACGGAACATCTTCTTCATCTACATCATCATAATTAACAACTTGCTCTCTTGGAGAGCCATTAGTCTCATCAAATACAACGTCGCTAGAGACTTCAACCAAACCCGATGATTTGTTGAAGACCCTATACGCCTTTGTATTTGAATCATAACCTAATAAAAACCCTTCTACAGCTTTGGGAGCAAACTTAGAATTTCTACCCTTCTTTACTAGAATGTAGCACTTGCTCCCAAAACACGAAAGTACGATACATTGGGTTTGTTACCGGTTAGTAACTCATATGACGTCTTCTTGAGGAGGCGGTGAAGGTAGACCCTGTTGATGGCGTGGCAAGCCGTGTTCACGGCTTCCGACCAAAAGCACTCGGGGGTCTTGAACTCTCCAAGCATTGTCCTCGCCATATCAATTAGCGTCCTGTTCTTCCTCTCTACCACACCATTTTGTTGTGGTGTGTAGGGAGCGGAGAACTCGTGCTTGATCCCTTCCTCCTCAAGAAACTCCTCCACTTGAAGGTTCTTGAACTCGGACCCGTTGTCGCTCCTTATCTTCTTCACCTTGAGCTCAAACTCATTTTGAGCTCTCCTGAGGAAGCGCTTGATGGTCCCTTGGGTTTCAGACTTATCCTGCAAAAAGAATACCCAAGTGAAGCGGGAAAAGTCATCAACAATAACTAAACCATACTTACTTCCTCCTATGCTTAGATAGGCGACGGGTCCGAAGAGGTCCATATGCAGCAGCTCCAGAGGTCTTGACGTGGTCATCACATTCTTGCTGTGATGTGCTCCTCCAACTTGTTTACCTGCCTGACAAGCTGCACAAGGTCTATCTTTTTCGAAATAAACATTGGTTAGACCTATCACGTGTTCTCCCTTTAGAAGTTTGTGGAGATTCTTCATCCCCACATGTGCTAAGCGGCGATGCCACAGCCAGCCCATGCAAGTCTTAGCCATTAAGCATGCATCTAGACCGGCCTCTTCTTTTGCAAAATCAACTAAATAAAGCTTGCCGTCTAGTACACCCTTAAAAGCTAGTGAACCATCACATCTTCTAAAGACAGACACATCTACATTTGTAAATAAACAATTATATCCCATTTGACATAATTGACTAACAGATAGCAAATTATATCCAAGACTCTCCACTAAGAATACATTTGAAATAGAATGCTCATTAGAAATTGCAATTTTACCTAACCCTTTTACCTTGCCTTGATTCCCATCACCGAATATAATTGAATCTTGGGAATCCTTATTCTTGACGTAGGAGGTGAACATCTTCTTCTCCCCCGTCATATGGTTTGTGCATCCGCTGTCGATAATCCAGCTTGAACCCCCGGATGCATAAACCTGCAAGGCAAATTTAGGCTTGGGTCTTAGGTACCCAACTCATGTTGGGTCCTGCAAGGTTAGCACAAATATCTTTAGGGACCCAAATGCAAGATTTTTCTCCCTTGCATCTAGCCCCTAATTTCCTAGCAACTACCTTCTTACCCTTTCTACAAATAGCAAAGGGAGCATTACAAGCATAATAAATGGTAGAAGGTTCATTCACTACTTTCCTAGGAGCATGAATAACATTCTTTCTAGGTACATGAGCAATATCTCTCCTAGGCATATGTACAACATTTCTCCTACACATATCTCTACCATGATTATAAGAAGAACTAGAAGCAAACATTGCATGAGAATCATAAGCATATGAATCAAAATGATTATAAGCATTTCTAGCATGTCTCCTATCATAATACATAAAAGCATGATTCTTTTTAGTATTACTAGCCATCGGGGCCTTCCCCTTCTCCTTGACGAAGATGGGAGCCTTATGGCTTGTTAAGTTCTTGGCTTCCCTCTTGAAGCCAAGCCCATCCTTAATTGAGGGGTGTCTACCAATCGTGTAGGCATCCCTTGCAAATTTGATTTTATCAACTTCATTCTGGCTAGTCTTAAGTTGGGCATTAAGACTAGCCACTTCATCATTTAATTTGGAAATTAGAACTAGGTGTTCACTACAAGCATTAACATCAAAATCCTTACACCTAGTACAAATTTCAACATGTTCAACACAAGAATTTGATTTACTAGCTACTTCTAGTTTAGCACTTAAATCAATATTAACACTTCTTAAGGTAGAAATGGTTTCATGACAGGAAGATATTTCACTAGAAAGCATTTCATTTCTTTTCACTTCTAAAGCATATGATTTTTGTGCCTCTACAAATTTATCATGTTCATCATACAATAAATCTTCTTGCTTTTCTAAAAGCCTATCCTTTTCATTCAATGCATTAATTAATTCATTGATTTTCTCTATCTTAGATCTATCTAAGCCCTTGAACAAGCAAGAATAATCTATGTCATCATCACTAGACTCACTATCACTAGATGAAGCATAAGTGGAGTCTTGAATACTCACCTTCTTCTCCCTTGCCATAAGGCAAGTGAGACGCTCGTTGGGGAAGAGAGCCGATTTGTTGAAGGCAGTGGCGGCGAGTCCTTCGTTGTCGGAGTCGGAGGAGGAGCAATCCGAGTCCCACTCCTTTCCTAGATGCGCCTCGCCTTTTGCCTTCTTGTATTGCTTCTTCTTCTCTCTTTTGTTCCCCTTTTCCTGGTCACTTTCATTATCGGGACAGTTAGCAATGAAATGACCAAGCTTACCGCATTTGAAGCATGAGCGCTTCCCCTTGGCTTTGGTCTTGCTTGGTTGTCCCTTGTGACCTTTAAGCACCGTCTTGAATCTCTTAATGATGAGAGCCATCTCTTCATCATTAAGGCCAGCCGCCTCAACTTGCGCCACCTTGCTAGGTAGCGACTCCTTGCTCCTCGTTGCCTTTAGAGCAATGGGTTGAGGCTCGTGGAGTGGTCCGTTCAACGCGTCGTCGACGTATCTTGCCTCCTTGATCATCATCCGCCCGCTCACGAATTTTCCAAGCACTTCCTCGGGCGTCATCATCGTGTACCTGGGATTCTCACGAATATTGTTCACGAGATGAGGATCAAGTACGGTAAAGGACCTGAGCATTAGGCGGACGACGTCGTGGTCCGTCCATCGCGTGCTCCCGTAGCTTCTTATCTTGTTGATAAGGGTCTTGAGCCGGTTGTACGTTTGCGTTGGCTCCTCGCCCCTTATCATCGCGAACCGTCCAAGCTCGCCCTCCACCAACTCCATCTTGGTGAGTAAGGTGACGTCGTTCCCCTCATGAGAAATCTTGAGGGTGTCCCAGATTTGCTTGGCGTTGTCCAAGCCGCTCACCTTATGGTATTCATCCCTGCACAAGGAAGCTAGAAGAACAGTAGTAGCTTGTGCATTTTTATGAATTTGTTCATTAATGAACATGGGACTATCCGAACTATCAAAGTGCATTCCACTCTCTACAATCTCCCATATACTAGGATGGAGAGAGAATAGGTGACTACGCATTTTGTGACTCCAAAATCCGTAGTCCTCTCCATCAAAGTGTGGGGGCTTGCCAAGTGGAATGGAGAGCAAATGAGAATGTGAACTTTGCGGAATACGAGAGTAATCAAAGGAAAAGTTCGAATTAACCGGTTTTCTCCTCTCGTAGTCGTTGTGGTCCTCATCCTTTTGGGAAGAAGTAGACTCGTCGCTGTCGTAGTAGATGATCTCCTTGATGCGCCTGGTCTTCTTCTTCTTCCCATCCTTTCGTCTTTGACCCGAGCCGGAGTCGGTAGGCTTGTCGTCCTTCGGCTCGTTGACGAAGGTCTCCTTCTCTTTGTCGTTGATCACTATACCCTTCCCCTTAGGATCCATCTATTCGGGCGGTTAGTCCCTTTGTGAATAGAACGGCTCCGATACCAATTGAGAGCACCTAGAGGGGGGGGGTGAATAGGTGATCCTGTAAAAACTTCAAACTTAAGCCACAAAAACTTGTTAAGCGTTAGCACAGTTAATGCCAAGTGGCTAAGGTGAAGTCTTCAACAA
This sequence comes from Zea luxurians, assembly GCA_029449295.1. Classification (NCBI taxonomy): domain Eukaryota; kingdom Viridiplantae; phylum Streptophyta; class Magnoliopsida; order Poales; family Poaceae; genus Zea; species Zea luxurians. The sequence goes on along the minus strand of JAOPSE010000077.1, from coordinate 2,658,113 downwards.
AACACAATACCACAAGAATCAAGCACAGAGGGACACGGTGGTTTATCCCGTGGTTCGGCCAAGCCAATGCTTGCCTACTTCCACGTTGTGGCGTCCCAACGGACGAGGGTTGCAATCAACCCCTCTCAAGCGGTCCAAAGACCCACTTGAATACCACGGTGTTTTGTTGTTCTTTATCTCAATCCCGTTTGCGAGGAATCTCCACAACTTGGAGCCTCTCGCCCTTACAAAAGATGTTCACAAAGAATCACGGAGTAAGGGAGGGATTAGCAACTCACACACAACACAAAGATCACAGCGAATACGCACACACAAAACCCAGACTTGAGCTCAAGAGGCTAACACACTAGAACAGAGCTCAAATCACTAGAATTTCAAACAAGTGCGCAAGATTGATGTGTGAGTGATCAAGAGTGCTCAAGGAATGCTTGGGTACTTCCTCCATGCGCCAAGGGGTCCCTTTTATAGCCCCAAGGCAGCTAGGAGCCGTTGGGAACAAATCTGGAAGGCCATCTTTGCCTTCTGTCTCGTGGCGCACCGGACAGTCCGGTGCACACCGGACACTGTCCGGTGCCCGATTTGTTTCCAAAAACAGCACTTCTGACCGTTGCTGGCTGCTTCAGATCTGCGCTTAGTTGGCGCACCGGACATGTCCGGTGCACACCGGACAGTCCGGTGTTCCTTCCCGACCGTTGGCTCGGCCACGTGTCTCGCGCGGATTGCGCGGCCGACCGTTGGCCCTGGCCGACCGTTGGCTCACCGGACAGTCCGGTGCACACCGGACAGTCCGGTGAATTATAGCCGTACGCCGTCGGCGAATTCCCGAGAGCGGCCAGTTCGCGCCGAGGAGGCCTGGCGCACCGGACACTGTCCGGTGCACACCGGACAGTCCGGTGCTCCAGACCGAGCAGGGACTTGGCTGCACACAGCCAAGTCATTCTCTCCCCTTTTCTCTTTTTCTTCTTGCTGTTTCTAACACTTAGACAAACATGTTAGTCCACAAAACCAATGTACTAAGGCTTAGAAACATACCTTTACTTCATGATTTGCACCTTGTTCCATTTTACAATTAGGCACCTGTGTTGAGCACTAAATCACCAAAATACTTAGAAATGGCCCAAGGGCACATTTCCCTTTCATCTATGCATTTGCTTTTATACTTGATCCTAGAGCCAAACTAAGGGGTTTTAGCAATATCTTAAGAATTTTATCTGGTCTATCTGGTACTGACTACTCACTTTACTTTACTTGTGTGAAAAGTGAATTGTTTACCATGTTTAATAAATATGATGTTAAGTTTGGTGCAGTTAGGCAACAAGTGCCTCCTCCTCCTCCTGTCACAGGTAAAAGGAAACAAAACTGGGGATTGATTTATGGATCTGATTCTATTTCTGATTTTTCATATCCTGGTTCTAGTACTCCTAACCTTGCTGCTGGAACATCAGCATCTGCTTTGCTTCAACAAGCACACTCTAGTGCTGGCCTTAGTTCACATGACACAGAACTGTCCTCCTACCTGGATAGTGACACTTTGCAGAAGTTTGATGAGGACTTCAATATCCTAAACTGGTGGCATGAACATAAGTTGTCCTATCCTATTCTCTCTATCTTAGCTAGAGATGTTATTTCTGTTCCTGTCTCAACAATTTCCTCAGAATCTGCATTTAGCCTTTGTGGCAGGATAATTGAGGAACGACGACGTCGCCTAGCACCAGAAATGGTAGAGATGCTACTTTGCATGAAAGATTGGGAACTAGGAGAAGCTAGAGGCCAACACTCTACACAGGATGAAGACCTTGAAGAAGCATTTGAGGGACTTTATCTTGATGACCTTGACCCTTAGGGCCTAGGGCCCTACACTTTGTAATCTCCTACTATTCTTCCTATTCCTACTCTATTCTAGTGATCTGGGCATCTGGAGATGTAAACTGTACTCTTAGTCTTAGACATGAACTTATTATTAAATCAGAGCTGGGCTGTACTCTTTTTTCCTTTCTAGGGTTTTCTCACGAGGAGTGAGTTTTTACCTAGAAAGGTTTTTAATGAGGCAGCCATTGCACAAACAGCTCTAATCTTTTATATTACTTATCTTTATCTGTTTTGTGCATGTGTGCAAGTGTGAATTCCTGTTTAAATGTGCAAGTGTGAATTTCTGTTTAAATCTGCAAGTGTAACTGTGAATTTCTGTTTAAATGTGAACTGTGTGAATTGGCGTGCTCGGGCTGGGCCGGGCTCCTTCGTGGGCCGGGCTTTCCGGGCTGGCCCGGCACGGATGGGCCTTAGTAGTGCCGTGCTCGGACAGGGAAGACAGCCCGTCGGGCGGCACGGCCCGGCCCGGTTAACAGGCCGGGCTCAAACGGGCCGGGCTCAAACGGGCTCGGGCTGGGCCGGGCCGTGCCGCCCGTTTGGACATCTATAGTTGGTGACGGACTTGACGGACACACCGTGGCACCGACGGACGGCGATGGAACAGAGCGGTGATGGTCAAAGGGTTCGTTAGGGTGGGGGATCCGAGGATGAGGAAGCCAGTGGAGTTCAGGCCTGCAAATCTGCAACGAGATACTACTCCCTGGTATTCAGAATGCAGAAAGCCTGCGCCGCAGCTGCAGGCTGCCGGTGCCGGCACAAGAACTTTTCTTTCTGCTGTGCGTGTCTGCAGTGATGCCGGCTGGTTGCTTGTGTCTGCAATGTAAAGCCGCTCCTGCTCTGATTAAGATTAACGGGTAGCAAAGGCAAATCAATAGGAGAGCGAGCTCTGATGACTCGACCAGCCAGCGCCCATCTGGGAGTCGAGCAAGAGACACAGTACCCATCGTGAACCAGATGGTGCACTGTTGCTGTATTATTAGTGTGGTCGTGAGTCGTGACCCTCCAAACACGACATGTCAACAGTGAGCGGACGCTGGCCTTGTCGAAAAGCTAAGCTGGGACGCTGGCCACCACGCCTCCCGTATCTGCCACCGTTTCCCATTGCCGCTGGTATAGGTGTACATTTGGGCCGGGCCTGATGGGCCGGCCCGAAGCACGGAAAAAAAAAAGCACGGCCCAGGCACGGCACGGCCCGAAATATATATCGGGCCGGGTTTGGGCCGAGGTCACGGCCCATGGGCGGGCACGAGCACGGCCCGTTTAAGGCAGGCACGAAAGGCCCATATAGAGGCACGAAAAGGCCCATATATTTATTAAAACCACACTTCATTTCACACTTTCATATACTTGATAAAGAACATAAAGGTAGAGATAATGCTAGTTAGATGTTTTTTTATCTTTGAATTAGATTGTGTGATGTAATTTTACTTTTGTTATGAACATTAACAATAAACTGAACTTACAAACTTTGTATAGAGATGATTATACTCTTTTTCCTTCTAACAAAATGATTTATAAACGAGGTAGTCATTGCATAGCTGTGGTAACTTTAATACAAATATTAAGTTTAATTTTGTACAAATTTATTTGTCTTATCTTTTATTTGTTTTATTATTTTTTTTGAATTTAGGGCTCTAATGTGAATTTCGGGCCAAAACTGAATTTCGGGCCAAAAATTGAATTTCGGGCCCTAATGTGAATTTCGGGCTTGTATAATTTCGGGCCGCCCGAAATAAGCCCGGCACGTTTAAGCAATTACGGGCCGGGCCGTGGGCCGAGGGCTAGGCCCATGGGCCGGCCCGGCACGGCCCGAAATTCAAACGGGCCGGGCCGGCCCGAAATTCAAACAATACGGGCCTTTTCGGGCTTGGGTCGGGCCGGGCCGAGCGGCCCGAATGTACATCTATAGCCGCTGGTGACGAGTCCTGGACCACCACGACGGTCGGCCCATGGGCTTGACCAGAGTTTGCTCGCCCGGAGAAGGAACACGGGCCTTCCTCCTGCCTGCCACAGACTGCCGAGCCCATACCACCCACCGCCGAGTAGTGCCAGGAAAATGGCTGTTTTCTTTTTTTTTCTTTTTTTCAAACATCATCGTGGGACCATAAGCATTGGTCCGGCGGCCAATGGTCGTGGACTAGTCCGACCACTCCGACGATGGAAGTTCCTCTCCGAGTGTTTTTTGCGTAGCGTCGGACGATAAAAAAAACTTTGATCGGACGATGAAGCGCAACGAAGAAGACCGGGTGCCAGCTAATGAAAGGGTAGTGTGGCCTTTTCGTTCGTTTTGTCCATTACTTAGAGCTGTTTTCTCAAACAGGATACCAAATCAGCTCTAGCTCCAGGGGGCTGCAAATAGGTGGGTGTAAATAGTTATTTTTGGGGCTAGTTTGGTAACCACAATATTGGTCACTTGTTTTAAAATATTATGAATTAAGAATAAGGCAATACAAATGTTAATGGTTAAAGACATTCGTCCTTTGAAGCACAACGAATAAGACCGGGTGCGAGCTAATGAAAGGGTAGTGTGGCCTTTTCGTTCGTTTTGTCCATTACTGTGGAGGACAGATATCCCCCGAGTCCACTAGAAGGATAAAAGACCTCACGAAAGGCCCAAAGACCCATAATTCATAAGGTCATCCCCTCGTGGGCCTGGGAGGAACGACCAGTGAGACAGATCAACACAAGGCCGGGTCGGTGCAAGCCCAGACGGCCCAACAACATCTGAACAGTAATCACAGCAGTGACCCGACCTTCCCGCGCAGGAGCCCCGTACATCGGAACTGGGTGAGGATGAGTCGGCTAAATTATAGGGAGACAGACTCGGTTTAGTTCACTATTATTCTAGCTCACGTTGTTATCATATCCACATGTAATGCCCCACGGTCGAGTATATAAGGCCTAGGGGACACCCTTCAAGAAGATAGATCGACATTATTCATCACTTAGCCTCCCATCCCGTTCTTTACGTTTTCCAGCACTAGAGAGCTCCCCTGTAACTCATCGCATAAAACATTCCAGCCAGGACGTAGGGTGTTACGCATCTCAAAGTGGCCCGAACCTGTACATCATTGTCTACTATTTCTCGTGCGCCCAGCACGAACCATCGAGCTACAGTCGGTAACACAGTCCTACTCCTAAAGCACCTTGGGGGGTAACCCTGGGTGCGTAGTCGGACCCGAAACACTAACAGCTGGCGCGCCAGGTAGGGGGTGTGTCATCGATCCAAGCTAGCTCAGTGGTCGTCACCTTCCAGCGCAAGATCATCCTCCGCCCCGGATCCATGTTCTGCTTCGGTACTATCTTATCTATAGCGGATGAGGAGGGAACTCTGCATCACCTCGCGGATCCGCCAGAGAAAAAGCCTTCCTCAGGAATCTCCAAGAAAATCGGGGCGAGGCGGGAAAAAGTGCAACCTCCAACGCTCCTAAAAAAGATCACCTCCAGCAAGATAGGAGCTGAGAGTCCCTCAGCCCGGAGAACTCCGTTGTCCACCTCTCCGACAAGAGAATGGACACAAATCACGAGGAGAAAGGAAGCAAAGGATCATCAAGCTGATCTTTCTGCGCCTCCGCCCTCAAAGGAAACAGAAAGAAGATCGCCGTAACAACTACTCCATTCTACCCCGACGTCCTCTTCATCAGGAGAGTGGAGTCGCTCCCCATCTTTGACGACGAGCCGACCGCGCCCAGAGAAGAACCTCCTCAGCGGGAATCCCGCAGACGGAGAAACCGACACCGAAATATCCGGCGACATCACGAGGCCGGAGAGCGGGACCCGGCGCAACCCGTATCGCGAGACGAGGTCTCGGAGGCGGGAGAAACTCCGGAGGAACGTGTCTTCAGGGAACGAAGGAATTCCCGACGCCGCGATCGTCGACGGGCTCAAGAACAGGTCGAGCAGGAGATGAAGCAACGTCGGGAAAATCCACTCTTCGGGCGCAACTTGAACCCCGACTTCGCCCGAGCCATGAACACGCCGAGTGAAGTCGGAGGGGTGTTGGCTCGGATAGCCGATGGCCTCCCTCGACTCCCGACGCCGAGGGCTATCGGAGGCTGTTCACTCAAGCGGCAAATCACCTTCTACCCCTCGCTCACCCGCCGAACGATCTGCGACACGCCATCAATAGTCGTCGGGACGCGCGGAGCTCCATCAACGCCTCGCTGTGAACGACGACACGAGAACGAGATCCGTCGCCGGGAAGAGTATGACCGGGACCATGGCATCCCAGCACGGAGTCAGGCTACCAGGACCGAGTCGGCCACGGCTTCAACTGGAGGCACCGCCGGGGACGATCGAGGCACCACGACGATCACTCCCCTCCCCGGGACAGGCAACATCATCGACGACAGGAGGACACATGTGGAGTATCGGCACTTACTCCGCGCCTCAAGGCCATTCAATGGCCCCCTAACTTCAAGGTATCCAACGTCGACAAATATGAACCTAAGCAGGATCCAGGAGGCTGGCTGGCCGTCTACACCACCGCTCTGCCTAGGCAGCTGGGGCAACCGAGGACATGATGACCGCGTACTTGCCTATTGTCCTCGGGCAAGACGCGCTGCAATGGCTGCGACACCTACCCCGACACTGCATCGATGACTAGAGCGACTTCAGTCGGCGCTTCCACCGCCAACTTTCAGTCTCTCTCCGATAAGCGGCGCAACCATGGGACCTCAAATCCATCAAGCACCGAGGGGACGAAACTCTCCGGTCATACCTCAAAAGGTTCCAGACCATGAGAAACCGTATCCCTGAGGTCGCTGAGGCAGCGGTGATCGAGGACTTCTACAGAGGATCCAATGACTCGGCCTTCGTCCGAACCATATTACAAAAGGCGCCGACTACCTCCGAACAACTGTTCCGAGAAGCCGACCTCTACATCATCGCCGACGAGCGAGCTCAGGACCTCATTGGAGGAGTGAAGCCAGCACCAGTGGCACCGCGACGCGACACGAATCAGCAGCCCGACAAGCGTTGGGAGAAGAGACCTCGCGAAGAAGTCCACGCCGCCGGACCACCTGCCTCTCGCGCCCGAGGAGGACCTCGAGGAGGCGAACGCACTCTGGACGACATCCTCGACGCCCAGTGCCCGTACCACAAGGACATGCGCCACACCCTTCGGAACTGCAGAGGACTTCAAGCACTCCGTCGGGCACGGCCGACCCTTCCAACCTCTACCTCCTCCTCCGCCGTGAGGAGGACCAGGAGAACCGCGACAACCCCAGCAGCACGAGTGTAATACCCAATTTGTAATTAATATGAAGAGAGCAGATCTCATTCCATGCTTTTACCCCATACTCATTATCACATGGTAACCACCATATAAGAGGGAGGAAATGACCAAGGACACCAAAATAAATCTTGCATCATGCTGAGTTTTGCTTGTTTGTGCATTGTGGTTAATAGATTAAATGTGTCATTAATGGCGTATCAATGGATCCACAGAGTTTAAACCCTAACTTGAAAATAAAACCATGAGAATATAGAAAAGAAAGGGAAAGAGTATAGAATTTATAGAAAATATATATACATAAAAATAAGTATCTTCAAGTCAGTACTTTAATGGCACAATATAAAAATTGAGGATGAATTTGCCACTAGAATGGAATTTTAAATTTGAAATCTAAAAGAATAAAAAGAAAACAAAACAGGAAAAAGAAAAGAGAAAGAAAAATAGAAAACATTGTCTTGGGCTCAATCCACAAGAGCCGGCCCACTAGCATTCCCTGCGCAGCCCACTAACCCGCGCGCACCAGCCAACACGGATCCTCGTGTGCGCGTCGAACCGAGCACTTACAGGTGGGCCCTCCTTGCCTGTCTGCGTAGCAGCTCCTTCAACAGAATCGCCCGCATCCTTGGACCTCCACCGACCGCGGCGCTGTTCAACCCTGCCGCTAATTCCGGCCGCACGCCGCGTATCTCGCACGGAGACCGGATTCGTAGGCTATACAAACCAAGCGTTCGCCCAATTCCCTTGCCCTGCCCTATTGAGTCCGCGCCAACCCAGTCACAACGCCGCCACCATCACCGAGAGGTAGAAGAACCACGGGGTAGGGCTGTGATCACGCCATTCGTCGGGTCCTGCGGGGTCATCATCGCTGGCGAAATCTATTCGTTGCATCCTCGAACGGGATTAGGATCGACTCGTGTGGCGATTTCGCGCCGGAGTTGGCGCTCCGCCGTGAACCCTGCCTGCACCGCGGATGGACTGCTCCACGACGTTATCACTGGTATGATGCCCTTCATGTTGTTCGTCGTGTTCGTGTTTACGCTTAGACCTTATTGTACCGAGGTATGGGGGCACCTAGGCCTTGATCACCCTCGCCACGGCGATGGTCCGTCGAGGAAGGGAGCGGCGCCGCGTGTGCCGCTGGTGTGGAGAAGAACCTGTGTTAGCTGTTGATCTCCGTAGGGACGGCCTGGATTAGAGCCTGCGTAACCTTTCGCGCATGGTGCATCTGGACCGTGGATCCCAGATCCTGTGGCTACGACTAGATCTTTCTATTTGAAACCTAGGTCATCAGATCCAAAACCGAGGGCCTAGATTGCATACTGATTCGTAAAGTCTGGGATCTAATCTGGCGCATGCGATTGCCGATCGGACGGCCCACATAGACGGATACCCCCTTCGGCTTGCGCGTATTACAAAAGAACCCCTGCGCTTATCAGAAACCAACCCGCCAATCCACCTCCACTGCACTCTGTGTCTACAGATTTTTACCCCGAGCCCCCTGCTGTTTCTCAGATATTGAGGCCCAATCCAGTGCAGTTTAAAACTGAATAAATAAATAGAAAATGGATTTTTAATATGAAAATAATTACTAGAACTTGATAAATTCATATAAAATCCATTTTTAGTCCAAATTAGTCCATCCACTTTCTAAAATTTTGTAATTTTATTCTCTAACACTTAGAGCCTCTGTTATGTCATGAAAACAGTAAGAAAATTTATTTCTCACTTAATCCTATTTAAAACACATGAAACCTTTGAAAATTCATAACTTAAAATCTATAACTCCAAAATTATGATTCCTCTTCCTAGGATTTTATTTTAATGTGTAGAATATTACTGCATGTTTTGTTTACATGTTTGGGTGTGATGTTAATTTTCCTATATATTGTGCTTGTTTGTATTGTGGCGAGTAGAAGAGCACGTGACCGGGATCCTGGTGAGCAGCAGGTTGAAGTAGCTGAGCAGGTGCTCATTGAAGGCAAGTTGTGCCCTTGACCACTTTTTACCCAATAATGTTCTTTAATACCATTTATTCATGCATAGGTTAATTTTGATGGGACCCAATAGGTCACCCTAGATTTGTTTATCTCATTACCTTGTTTACCCTGAATCACTTGGGTAGTTTGCTATTGCTTTACATGGTTTTGGGATAATCATTTATTATACCTATGTTCCAATTATTCTTGTTATTCTATTTATGTTCATGTCAAGTTCATTAATGTTAATTGGAACATAGAGCTTAACTTGAGAACCACGTGCCACCACAAGGGTTTAATGGGACGCCCTTGGCTGACTAATTAGGAAAGCTAGTGGAAGACTATCTTACCCGAAAGGGGCAAGGGCAGTAGGGGAGTTGCATGCAAGGAGGTTCTCGGGTTGATTTTGCTGCGATGGCGGTCAGACGGGGGATTCTTGCAAGTGCTCTTCCCATAAACTGTAGCGGGTTTTCGGAAGCTAGTGGAACTTTGTAAAGGCCTCATAGTGTTGCCCTGCCGCGCTTCCTATGTAGAGGTGTATGGATTCGCGACCCTTGGCAGATGGGTAACATGACTTGTGGGTAAAGGGTACAACCTCTGCAGAGTGTAAAACTGGTATACTAGCCGAGCTCACGGTCATGAGCAGCTCAGGACTCTCTGATGTTTAAATTATGGAACTTAAATTCAATTTTGTCATTTGCATTGCATGAGTTTATTATTAATTTTGTTCTATTACTTTACTTATGGTTTGGTATTTACTTATACTTAGTAACTGCTAATAAAATTTTGACCAACTACTTAAAAGCAATGCTCAGCTTAAACCCCTATCATTGATTAGCCTTACACATAACATGAACTCACACCTTTGTGAGTTTATGTCCACTGGTTCCCCACAACTTGTTGAGCTATGATCATGTGTGAGCTCACCCTTGCTGTCTCACACCCCCCCACAGGAGAAGAACAGGTGGTTCAGGAGGAGCCACAAGGCGAGGAGTATGATCTGATCTAGGTGGCGTTTCTCAGTTGACATTGGCGCCGACGATCCTTAGTTCGTTTTATGTTTATTCTTTTATTTGTATTAAGTCTTCCGCTATGTAATAAATACTCTGATTTTATTATGACATTTATCTCTATACACTCTATTATTATATATGTTGTCTTCTGGGCGCATGTATGAGATGCACCTGGCTTTGTTCCTTAAAGCCGGGTGTGACAAGGAGGAGGGAGGAGGTGGAGCCTTCCCGCGTGTCGACAGAGAGGTCAATGTCATCTTCGGCGGACACGGATCGCAGGAGAACAAGAGACAACAAAAACTCAACGATCGCCAGATACTGGTGGCAACTACCGGTCCTCCGCCCCATACCGATGGTCGAAGCACCCGATCACTTTCACTCGGGCGGATCAGTGGCTCAACTTCGACCACTCTAGCAAATACCCGCTCCTCGTCGATCCGATGATCCGAGAGAGCAGGGTGAAGAAGGTATTAGTGGACGGGGGGAGCAGGATCAACGTCACCTTCCCCCGGACACTCCAAGGCTTGGGAGTTCACCTCGAAGAACTCCACGAGTCAGACACTCCATTCTTCGGCATCGTGCCGACTGAAGGAGAGTACCCGCTGGGCCACATCTACATGCCAGTCACCTTCGAAACTCCGAAAAATTACAGAACCGAGTTCCTGAGGTTCGAGGTGGCAAACTTCGACTGTGGATACAACGCCATCATCGGGAGGCCCGAATTAGCGAAGTTCATGGCTATTCCACATTATACATACATGATATTGAAGATGCCTGGACCGCAAGGGATCATAACTGTGCGCCGACTTCCAAGGCGCCACAGAATGTTTCCGAGTGGCTATTCAGGCGGCCCTCTCCACCAAACCATCGGCGATTTCCTCTGCACTGGCGAACTCAAAGCTTGAGGAAGACCTCGCGGTCCCCGCGAACGAAGCACAAGCCATGACCTCTATGCGGCCGACTGAAGAAACCAAAAGGATCAACCTCGGGTTCGCTGATGAGCGCAGAACCGCCATCATCAGCTCCAGCCTGGACGACAAATAGGAAAGCGCGCTCGTCCAGTTTCTGCAAGATAACCGAGACGTATTCGCATGGCAACCTGCGGATATGCCGGGGAGTCCCAAGAGAGCTGGCCGAGCACAAATTGAAGATCAACCCCCAGGCGAGGCCAATACGCCAAAAATTACGTCGCTTTACGCCCGACAAGAGAGAAGCCATCCGTGCTGAGCTGGCTCGCTTGGTCGCGGCCGGATTCATTAGAGAAGTGTTACATCCTGAATGGTTGGCCAACCCTGTTCTTGTACTCAAAAAGAATAAAGTGGATTGGCGCATGTGCGTTGATTATACGGATCTCAACAAACACTGTCCGAAGGATCCCTTCGGGCTTCCTAGGATCGACCAGGCGGTGGACTCAATCGTCGGATGCTCTATGCTGTCTTTCTTGGATTGCTACTCTGGGTATCATCAGATTAGTCTGGCAAAAGAAGACGAGGAAAAAACGGCATTTATCACCCCGTTTGGAGCCTTCTGCTATACCTCCATGCTGTTCGGCCTCAAAAACGTTGGAGCGACTTATCAGAGAGCTATTCAAACATGCTTAGCTGATCACTGGGGCAAGCATGTGGAAGCTTATGTGGACGATGTGGTGATCAAAACAGAAAATTCAAAAAATTTCATTGAAGATTTACAGCTGGTTTTCAACAGTCTACGGCGATATCGATGGAAACTTAATCCCGAAAAATGTGTTTTCGGGGTACCAGCAGGAAAGTTACTTGGGTTTATTGTCAGCCACCGTGGAATTGAAGCTAATCCAGAAAAGATCGAAGCTATCATGAGGATGGAGACACCGCGATCACAGAAGAAAGTTCAAAGACTTACCAGATGTATGGCAGCCCTGAGCAGATTTATATCCAGGCTGGGAGAAAAAGGCTTACCATTTAATAAGTTACTCAAGAAGGTGGACAAATTCAGTGGACCTCAGAAGCACAGGAAGCCCTAGATGCATTGAAAAAGTTCTTAACAACACCGCCAGTGCTGAAACCGCCACGCCGAGCCACGCCGACTCAACCAGCAGAAGATCTGCTATTATATATCTCTTGCACGACTCACGTGGTGAGCACCGTGTTGGTAGTCGAGCGAGCAGAAGAAGGACATGCATACCTAGTACAGCATCCTGTTTATTTCATCAGTGAAGTTCTGGGTCCCTCGAAGAAGAAATACCCTCAAGTTCAGAAGCTGTTATATGCAGTACTTCTAATTGCACGCAAGCTGCGTCACTACTTCGACGACCACAAAGTCATAGTAGTCACCAGATTTCCAATAGGAGATATTCTTCACAACAAAGAAGCCATCAGGAGAATAGCCAAGTGGGCCTGTGAAAGTCGCCTAGAGGGGGGGGGGTGAATAGGGCGAAACTGAAAATCTCGAAAATAATCACAAACTACAAGCCGGGTTAGTGTTAGAATATAATAGAGTCCGCGAGAGAGGGCGCAAAACAAATCGCAAGCGAATAATGAAGTGAGACACGCGGATTTGTTTTACCGAGGTTCGGTTCTCTCAAACCTACTCCCCGTTGAGGAGGCCACAAAGGCCGGGTCTCTTTCAACCCTTCCCTCTCTCAAACGGTCCCTTGGACCGAGTGAGCTTTCTTCTTCTCAATCAAACGGGAACAAAACTTCCCTGCAAGGGCCACCACACAATTGGTGCCTCTTGTCTTGGTTACAATTGAGTTTTGATCACAAGAACAAATGAGAAAGAAAGAAAGCGATCCAAGCGCAAGAGCTCAAAAGAACACGGCAAATCTCTCTCGCTAGTCACTAAAGGCTTGAGTGGAATTGGAGAGGATTTGATCTCTTTGGTGTGTCTAGAATTGAATGCCTAGCTCTTGTAAGTGGTTGAGAAGTGGAAAACTTGGATGCAATGAATGTGGGGGTGGTTGGGGTATTTATAGCCCCAACCACCAAACTTGACCGTTGGTGGAGGCTGTCTGTCGATGGCACACCGGACATGTCCGGTGCCCCCGCCACGTCATTAATGCCGTTGGATTCTGACCGTTGGAGCTTCTGACTTCTGGGCCCGCCTGGATGTCTGGTGCACACCGGACATCACCTGTTCAATGTCCGGTGCGCCAGCATGGGCGCGCCTGACACCTGCGCGCGCTACGCGCGCATTAAATGCAGCGCAGGTAGCCGTTGGCGCCGAAATAGCTGTTGCTCCGCTGGTACACCGGACAGTCCGGTGCACACCGGACATGTCCGGTGAATTATAGCGGAGCGGCTGCTGCACGATCCCGAGGCTGGCGAGTTGCTGAGGCCGCGCTTCCTTGGAGCACCGGACACTGTCCGGTGTACACCGGACAGTCCGGTGAATTATAGCGAAGCAGCTTGAGAAATTCCCGAAGGTGGCAAGTTCAAGTTGGAGTCCTCTGGGCACGGACACTGTCCGGTGTACACCGGACAGTCCGGTGCCTCCAGACCAGAGGTGCCTTCGGTTGCCTCTTTGCTCCGTTGTTGAATCCAAAACTTGATCTTTTTATTGGCTGAGTGTGAACCTTTTGCACCTGTATAACTTATACACTAGAGCAAACTAGTTAGTCCAATTATTTGTGTTGGGCAATTCAACCACCAAAATTAATTAGGAACTAGGTGAAGGCCTAATTCCCTTTCAATCTCCCCCTTTTTGGTGATTGATGCCAACACAAACCAAAGCAAATATAGAAGTGCATAATTGAACTAGTTTGCATAATGTAAGTGCAAAGGTTGCTTGGAATTGAGCCAATATAAATACTTACATGATGCGCATGGATTGTTTTCTTTGTTTTGACATATTGGACCATATTTGCACCATAAGTTTTGTTTTTGCAAACTCTTTTGTAAATTCTTTTCAAGGTCTTTTGCAAGATAGTCAAAGGTAAATGAATAAGATTTTGCAAAGCATTTTCAAGTTTTGAAATTTTCTTCCTTTGTTCCAAATGCTTTCCTTTGACTAAACAAAACTCCCCCTCAATTAAAGTCTCCTTAGTGTTCAAGAGGGTTTTAAGACATCAATTTTGAAAAAACTACTTGCTCCCCCTTTAGAACACAAAGAGATACCAATTTTGAAAAATTACCAATTGAAAATATCAATTTTAAAATTAGGGTGGTGGTGCGGTCCTTTTGCTTTGGGCTCATATTTCTCCCCCTTTGCATGAATTGCCAAAAACGGAATCATTAGAGCCCAATGAAGTACTTTCTCCCCCTTTGGTCATAAAATGAATGAGTGAAGAGTATACCAAAGTTGGAGAGATGCTCGGAGTGAGGCGAAGGATGAGTAGTCGAGTGGAGTGGAAGCCTTTGTCTTCGCCGAAGACTCCAATTCCCTTTCAATATACCTATGACTTGGTTTAAAATACACTTGAAAACACATTAGTCATAGCATATAAAAAAAAGATATGATCAAAGGTATACTTGTGTGCTATGTGTGCAAATTAGCAAAAGAAATTCCTAGAATCAAGAATATTAAGCTCATGCCTAAGTCTGGTAAAAGATTGTTCATCAAGTGGCTTGGTAAAGATATCGGCTAATTGATCTTTAGTGTTAATGTATGAAATCTCGATATCCCCTTTTGTTGGTGATCCCGAAGAAAATGATACCGAATGGCTATGTGTTTAGTGCGGCTATGCTCAACGGGATTATCCGCCATGCGGATTGCACTCTCATTATCACATAGAAGAGGAACTTTGGTTAATTGTAACCGTAGTCCGCAGGGTTTGCCTCATCCAAAGCAATTGTGCGCAACAATGGCCTGCAGCAATATACTCGGCTTCGGCGGTAGAAAGAGCGACGAATTTTGCTTCTTTGAAGCCCATGACACCAAGGATCTTCCCAAGAACTGGCAAGTCCCCGATGTGCTCTTCCTATTAATCTTACACCCTGCCCAATCGGCATCCGAATAACCAATCAAAGCAAATGTGGATCCCCGAGGGTACCAAAGCCCAAACTTAGGAGTATAAGCCAAATATCTCAAGATTCGTTTTACGGCCGTAAGGTGTGATTCCTTAGGGTCGGCTTAGAATCTTGCACACATGCAAACGGAAAGCATAATGTCCGGTCGAGATGCACATAAATAAAGCAATGAACCAATCATCGACCGGTATACCTTTTGATCCA